>CM059431.1:151098559-151698559 GCA_030390025.1 Squalus acanthias | reverse complement strand
CCTGTTCCTGCTGCCAAAATGCATCACCTCACACATCTCTGTATTTAATTCCATCTGCCACTTGTCTGCCCATTCTGCAAGCAAAACTATGTAGTGCTGCAGTCGATTGGTATCATCCTCACAGATTGTCACACCCCCAAGTTTGTTGTCATTGGCAAATTTAGAAACTATACTCTGTATTTCAATATCCAAGTTAATTATATATGTAAAAAAAAAACAGTGGCCCGAGCACTGACCCTTGGGGAACTCCACTGACTACCATCCTCCAATCTGAAAATAGCCTTCTACCACAACTCGCAGTTTTCTATCGTTAAGCCAATTCCTTATCCAAGCTACGACTGACCCAGCTATTCCAGAAGGCTCAATTTTGTTCACCAAACTCATATGTGGTACTTTGTGAAACGCCTTCCGAAAATCCATGTAGTCAACTTCCATTGCATTCCCTTCATCAATCCTCCATGTTACTTCATCAAAAAATTCAATTAGATAAGACAAACGCGATCGGCCTTTTACAAATCCGTGTTCGCTCTCCTTAATTAGCTTACACCTCTGCAAGTGCACGTTAACTTTTCCCTTGATTATTGTTTCGAAAACTTTACCCAGCACTAATGTTAAACTGCCAAGCCTGTAGTTACTAGGATTTTCCTTGCAAACTTTTTTGAACAATGGTGTCATATTTGTCACCTTCCAATCCGCAGGCACCTCCCCCGCATCTAGGAAAGATTGGACAATTTTGCATGCCCTTTCGCTATCTCCTCCCCCAATTCACTCAGCAAGCTGGAATGCAAACCATCTGTGACAGGCGAGTTATCCACTATCAGCGTACCCAGCTTTTCTAGGAGCACCTGTCTATCAATTTTCACCCCTTCCATTGCTTCTACCTTTTCCACTTCTGCCAATATTTTGTCAGCATCCACCTCCTTAGTAAACACTGATACCAGGTATTCATTGAGTATTTATACCCTTGTCCTGCGCTTCTAAGAATATATCACATTCTTTGTCCCTTATATGCCCAAACACGCCTCTTACTACACACTTACTGTTTATATCCCGGGAGAAGATTTTTGGGTTCACTTTTATGTTAACCGCCATTCTACTCTTGTATTCTCTCTTTGTCAATCTTATTTTCATCTTCACTTCCCATCTTAACTTATTGTTTTTGGTCTGATTCTCCTTGATGAATTCACCTGACATGCATCATACACACGCTTTTTATGTTTCACCATCTTCTCTATCTCCCTCGTCATCCAAGGAGCCGTTGCTTTGTTTCCCTTACCCTTTTCTCCTGTTGGAATGTATCTAGCCTGTACTTGGAATGTATCCTCATTAAAGATCACCTATTATTCTGATACAGTTTTTTCCTGTAAGTCTTTCGCTCCATATAACCCTGGATAGATCATTTCGCATCCCATTGAAATGAGCCCTATTCCAGTTTAGGAGTTCCACACTAGATTGTCACTTGCTCTTCGCCATTGCTGATCTAAATCTTATGATACGATGATCACTCGTGTCCAAATGTTCTCCAAAAGACACTTGGTCGATCTGACCCATCTAATCCCCCAGCACCAGATCGAGCAATGCCTCCGTCCGAGTTGAGCCAAGAACATACTGTCAAAGTAGAACATGTGGGCGTCAATGTTAACTGCCTTTCACTGCAGGTACTGGAATGAGACGCCCCAGCTTAAATAACCGATAAAGTTTCCTTTATCACAGAATCATGGAATGGTTACAACAACAACTACAACAACAACAACTTATATTTATATAGCGCCTTTAACGTAGTAAAATGTCCGAAGGCGCTGCACAGGAGTATAATGAGACAAACAAATTGACAACGAGCCACATGAGGAGCAGTTAGGGCAGGTGACCAAAAGCTCGGTCAAATAGAAAGGTTTTAAGGACGGTCTTAAAGAAGAAAAGTGAGGTAGCGAGGCAGAGAAGTTTAGGTAGGGCATTTCGAGCTTACGGCCGAGGCAACAGAAGGTACGGCCACCAATGATTGAGCGATTATAATCTGCGATGCTCAAGTGGGCAGAATTAGTGGAGGGCAGATATCTTATCGGGTTGTGGGGCTGAACGAGATTACAGAGATAGGAAGGGCGAGGCCATGGTGGGATTTGAAAACAAGGATGAGAATTTTGAAAATGAGGCCATGCTTAACCGGGAGCCAGTGTAGGTCAGTGAGCACAGGAGTGAGGTGGGAACGGGACTTGGTGCGAGTTAGGACACGGGCAGCAGAGTTTTGTATGACCTCAAGTTTATGTAGGGTAGAATGTGGGAGGCCAGCCAGGAGCGTGTTGGAATAATCAAGTCTAGATGTAACAAAGGCTTGGATGAGTGTTTAGCAGCAGATGAGAGACGAGCGATTTCACGGAGGTTGAAATAGGTGGTCATTGTTATGCTGCGGATATGTGTTCGGAGGCTCATTACAGCACAGAAGGAGGCCCGTGCCGGCTCCGTGCAACATCACTTCAGCTAGTCCCACTCCTCCGCCCTTTCCCCATAGCCCTACATATTTTTCCTTCATGTACTAATTCAATTCCGTTTAGAAAGCCACGATTCAATCTGCCTCCACCACTCTCAGGCAGTGCATTCCAGATCCTAACCAAACGCAGTGCTAATAAAGGATTTCCTCATGTCGTCTTCAATTCTTCTGCCAATCAGCTGAAATCTGCACCTTCTGGTTCTGGACCATTCTGCCAATGCGAACAGTTTCTTTCTATCAACTCTGTCTAGACCTCTCATGATTTTGAACACGTCTATCGAATCTCCTCTCAACCTTCTCTGCTGTAAGAGAACAACCCCAGCTTCTCCAGTCTATCCGCGTAACTGAAGTCGCTTATCCCTGGAACCATACTTGTCAATCTTTCTTGAACCCTCGCAAAGCTTTAACATCCTTCTTAAAGTCCGGAGGCCAAAATTGGACACAATACTCCAGTTGAAGCCGACTCAGTGTTTTATGCATGTGCATCATACATTTAGTGTAGAAACAATGAAGAGTTTTATAATGGTGGTTATCTGTAATACTCTGTAATCTTGGCATGAGGGTTGCAGGCGCTGGTCTCTCCAACAATTCCGCCCCCTATTGTCTCCTGACCCAATAGAACGGGGCCCTGTTCAAAAGCAGCACCTGTACAAGGACTTGAACCCTGGATCCATCAGATTAAAAGTCTCATAATTTTCCGACTGAGCTATGTGTGTTCATGCATTCAACTCTGTGCAACACCTTTCAACGGCTCAGATTTCTCCAACACAGACACTGTCAAAGGTCAGATAGGTCCCGCTTTTAAAATTTCATTTAACGCACATTGTTTCTAACAATGCTGCACTCTCTCAGTCCTACACTGAAGTCTCAGCCCATATTTCTGATGAAGTCCTGCATTGGGGTTTAGCACTTCTGACTGCGATGGAAGATGCAAAATGGAGACTCTACAGCGTCACCACTGGTGACCGAGCGTAATTACAGCGTGACCGGTTTACAGGGTCCGTTTCAGTCCTAAATGTGGGCAAGACATTTTATAATGGGCGAAATATTCGACACAAAAGAGTGAAAGAAACTTGAAAGGGTATATTGAGGATTTGTAGACAGGAAGTGCACATATATGTACGATATTCTATTTATTAATAAACAGATATTATTATTAGGAAGGGATCTTGTAATATGATTATTGATCAGGCAATACGGACAAGCTGAGGAAACTGCAAAGATGTGCGCAACATGAAAGCAGTAGGGCCATTAGCAAATCGTTCGTGTCAGCATGCCAGCGACGCCTAAAGCCCATGAACGTATAAAAAAGTAGGAAATGCAGGATGCCACCGAAGTCATGTTCAATGTCAGCAGGTAAAGCGAGTCGTTCCATTGGGAACTGGGTGAGCAATATTAAACAGGGACAGGAGCGTAAGAGTTTTAATCTGAGGGTTCACAGTTCAAGTTTCTATACAGTTGCTGCTTTTAAATCAAAATGCTCAATCCCATCTTTCATTCAGCCGCATTATATTTGGAAAAAATCAGGTGCTGTGGCAAACGTTTAACTCCTAATAATGAGTTTGTTTGAGACAGCAGGAAAGAACCCTCGATCCTCAGATTAAAAGTCTGATGATCTCCGACTGAGCTTATCGGGCTGGCATTTCTGATCTGTTCTTGAAGTTCGATAGATTAACATGCGACATCAGTATTAGGGAACACGGATTTACGAAAGGGAAATCGTGTTTCACGAGTCTGTTAGAATGTTTTGAAATTGTAACTAGCAGAATAGATAAGGCAGCACCAGTGGATGTGGTATATTTGAATTTTCAGAAGGCATTCGATGAGGTGCCACAGAAGAGGATGTTAAACAAAATTAGGGCGCAAGGGATTCGGGGTAATAAACTAGCATGGATTGAGGATTGTTTAACGACAGAAAACAGAGAGTAGGAATAAACGGGTCTTTTTCGGGTTGGCAGGCTGTAACCAGTGGGGTACCGCAAGGACCTGTGATTGGGCCTCAGCTATTCACAATCTATATCTATGATTTGGATGAGGGGACCAAATAGAGTCATAGAGTCATAGAGTGATACAGCACAGAAAGAGGCCCTTCGGCCCATCGTGTCCGCTCCGGCCATCAAGCCGGGTCTATTTTAATCCCATTTTCCAGCACTTGGTCCGTAGCCTTGTATGCTTTGGCAAGTGCTCATCTAAATGCTTCTTCAAAGTTGTGAGGGTTCCTGTCTCTACCACCCTTTCAGGCAGTGAATTCCAGATTCCAACCAGCCTCTGGGTGAAAAAGTTTTTCCTCAAATCCCCTCTAAACCTCCTGCCCCTTAACCTGAAACTACGCCCCCTGGTTATTGACCCCTCTACTAAGGGGAATGGTTCCTTTCTATCTACCCTATCTATGCCCCTCATAATTTTGTACATCTCAATCAGGTCCCCCCTCAGCCTTCTCTTCTCTAAGGAAAACAACCCCAGCCTGTCCAGTCTCTCTTCATAGCTGAAGCGCTGCAGCCCATGTAACATCCTGGTGAATCTCCTCTGCACCCTCCCCAATACAATCACATCCTCCCAATAGTGTGGCGACCAGAACTGCACACAATATTCCAGCTATGGCCTAACTAGCGTTTTGTACATCTCCATCATAACTTCCCTGCTCTTCTATTCTATGCCTCGGCTAATGAAGGCAAGTATCCCATATCCCTTTTTAATCATCTTATCTACCTGTCCTGCTGCCTTCAGGGATCTATGTACATGCACGCCAGGGTCCCTCTGATCATCTGTCCTTTATAGGGTCCTTCCATTCATTGTTTATTCCCTTGCCTTGTTGCTCCTCGCAAAATCCATCACCTCAAACTTTTCAGAGTTAAATTTCATTTGCCACTCTTCTGCCCATCTGACCAATCCGTCTATATCGTCCTGTAGCCTGAGGCTTACCACCCCATCAATTTTCGTGTCATCTGCAAACTTACTGATCATACCTCCTACATTCATATCTAAATCATTAATGTACACTACAAACAGCAAAGGACCCAGAACCGATCCCTGCGGTTCACCACTGGACACAGGCTTCCAGTCACAAAATCAACCTTCGACCATCACCCTCTGCCTCCTGCCACTAAGCCAATTTTGGATCCAATGTGCCAAGTTGCCCTGGATCCCATGGGCTTTTACCTTCTTGACCAGTCTCCCATGCGGGACTTTGTCAAAAGCCTTACTGAATTCCATGTAGACCACATCAAATGCACTACCCTCATCCAAACACCTAGTCACAACCTCAAAAAATTCAAGCAAATTGCTCAGACATGATCTCCCCCTGACAAAGCCATGCTGACTATCCTTGATTAATCCTTGCCTCTCCAAGTGGAGACTAATTCTGTCCCTCAGAATTTTTTTCATTAATTTCCCTACCACTGATGTTAGGCTCACTGACCTGTATTTCCCCGGTTTATCCGTACTACCCTTCTTGAATAATGGTGCTACGTTAGCTGTTCCCCAGTCCTCTGGCACCTCCCCTGTGGCCAGAGAGGTTCTGAAAATTTGTGTCAGAGCCCCTGCAATCTCCTCCCTTGCCTCACACAGCAGCCTGGGATACATCTCGTCTGGACCTGGGGATTTATCCACTTTTAAGCATGCTAAAACCGCTAGTGCCTGCTCCCTCTCAATACTAATTTGTTCAAGTATATCACAATCCCCCTGCCTGTTTTCTATGCCTACCACGTCCCTCTCCATAGTGAACATAGATGCAAAATATTCATTTAAAACCCAACCTACATATTTTGGCTCTACACACAGATTTGCCACTTTGGTCCCTAATGTGCCCTACTCTTTCCCTGGTTATCCTCTTGCCCTTAATATACTTATAAAACACCTTGGGATTTTCCTTTATTTTGCCCACCAGTGTTATTTCATGCCCCTTCTTCGCTTTCCTAATTTCTTTTTTAAGTACCCCGCCCCCCCCCCCCATGCACTTTCTGTACACCTCTAGGGCTTCCAATTTTTTTATTACTTTGTATCTGCCAAAAGCGTCCCTTTTTCTCCCAATCCATTCTCGTATATCCCTTGACATCTAGGGTTGCCTGTGCTTGTTGGTCCCACCCTTGACCTTTACGGGAACATGTTGCCTTTGTACTCTCTCTATTTCCTTTCTGAAAGACTCCCACTGCTCTGATGTGGATTTTCCTACAAGTAGCTGATCCCAGTCCACTTTCGCCAGATCCTGCCTTATCATGTTAAAATCGGGCTTCCCCCAATTTAGAACCTTTATCTCCGGTCCAACTTTGTCCTTTTCCATGACTACCTTAAATCTCACCGAATTATGGTCACTGTCACCAAAATGCTCTCCTACGAACACTTCTACCACTTGCCCGGCAACATTCCCTAGAAATAGGTCCTGTTCCGGCCCCTGTCTTGCAGGACTTTCTACATGCTGGCTCAAAAATCTCTCCTGAATGCACTTTAAGAATTCCGCACCATCGAAGCAATTCACACCCTGATTATCCCAATTAATATTGAGGAAGTTAAAACCCCGACTATTATTATCCTGTTATTCTACACTTCCCTGAGATTTGCCTGCATATCTGTTCCTCTATCTCCCCCTGACTGTTTGGGCTCCTAGGGTACACTCCCAGCAAAGTGCTTGACCCCTTTTTGTTTTTAGGTTCTACCCATATGGCCTCATTAGACGAAACTGAGAAGATATCATCCCTCCTTCCAGCAGTAATTGATCCTTGATTAATATTGCCGACGTCCTCCTCTTTTACACCCCACTCTGTCTAGCCTGAAGATTCTATACCCCCGATTATTGAGCTGCCCGTCCTGCCCCTCCCTCAACAATGTCTCTGTGATTACAACAATATCCTACTCCCACGTGGTCATCAACATCTTCAATTCATCTGCCTTACTCGCAAGAGTCCTTGCATTAAAATAAATGCCATCCAGCCTTGCCATACTCCTTTGTGCCGTTACATATTTGCTCTGCCTTCCAGGCTGACTTGATTTTTCCTCTATATTTGGCTGTGCATCACCCCCTGCTATAGCTCCACTGCGTATCCTATCCACCTGCCAAGTCAGTTTAACACCCCCGCCCCCCCACTCCCCGGCAACTTTACTAGCAAACCTCCCCTCAAGGATGTTGGTCCCTTTCCGGTTCAGGTGCAACCCGTCCGACTTGTACAGGCCCCACCTTCCCACGAAGCATACCCAGTTCCAGGAAACTAAATCCCTCCATCCTGCACCAACTCTTAAGCCACGCATTCATCTGCTCTATCCTCCTATTCCTATACTCACTAGCACGTGGCACCGGGAGTAATCCAGAGATTACAATTTTTGAGGTCCTGCTTTTTAATCTGCTACCTAGCTCCCTAAATTCTTGTTGCAGTACCTCATCCCTCTAATCATACTCCCTATATTCAAGTCGAGATCGTTGATATATACCACAAAAAGCAAGGGATCTAGTACTGAGCCCTGCGGAACCCCACTGGAAACAGCCTTCCAGTTACAAAAACACCCATCAACCATTACACTCTGCTTCCTGCCTCCGAGCTAGTTATGAATCCAACTTGACACTTTGCCCTGGATCACATGGGCTTTTAAATTCGTGACCAGTCTGCCATGTGGAGCAATATCAAAAGCCTTGCTAAAGTCCATATACACTACATCAAACGCACTAACCTCATCTACCCTTCTTGTTACCTTCTCAAAACATTCAATCAAAATTGTCAGATACGACCTTCCCTTCACAAATCCGTGCTGACTCTTCTTGATTAATCCGTGTCTTTCTAAATGAAGATTTATCCTGTCCTTCAGAATTCGTTCCAATAATTTTCCCACCACCGAGTAGAGGCTGACTGATTGTAATTACTCGGTCCATCCTTTTCTCCCTTTTTAAACAAGGGTACCACATTAACAGTCCTCCAATCATCCGGCACCACACCTGAAGCCAGAGAGGATTGGAAAATGATGATCAGGGCCTCTGCTATTTACTCTTTTGCTTCGCTTAACAGCCTGGGATTTGTATTCCTGGTCTATCCTTGTCCTTTTCCATAATTACCTTAAATCTAACTGAATTATGGTCACTCGCATTAAAATGCTCCCCCACTGATACGCCTTCTACATGCCCAGCCTCAAACATAAAACTAAGTCCCGAACCACCCTCTCCCTTGTTGGGCTTGCTTCATACTGGCTATAAAATTCTCATGGATGGATTTTAGCAATTCCGTTCCCTCTATACCATTCAAACTAATTTTATCCCAGTTAATATTGGGGTAGTTGCAATCCCCTACTATTACTGCCCTATAGTTTTTGCACTTCTTAGAAATTTGTCTACATATTTGTTCTTCTATCTCCCTCTCACTGTTTGGTGGTCCATAGTACAGTCCCATCAGTGTGATCGCCCCTTTTTTGTTTTTCAATTCGACCTATATGGCCTCGTTTGATGATCGCTCCAAAATATAATTCCTCCTCACAGCTGTAATAGTTTATTTAAACAATACCCCTCCCTTTTTACCACCCTCTCCATCCCGTCTGAAAATCCTGTAACCAGGAATGTTGAGCTGCCATACCTGCCCGTCTTTCAGCCACGTCTTTGTAATAGCTATAATATCATAATACCTAATATCTACCTGTGCCCTTAGCTCATCTGCCTTGTTCGCTATACTCCTTGCATTGAAGTATATACCATTTAGTACAGGCAAACCTCCTTGTTGACTAATATGCAGCCCTTGATTCCTCTGTCCTTCCAATTTATTTCTACGTTTTTGTTTTCGAATTCCAGTTTTTCTTCCCTCCCTATTAACTCTATTCTTATGCTCCCATCACCCTGCCAAGCTAGCTGAAATCCTTCCCAAAAGCACTAGCAAACACCCCGGCGAGGATATTGATCCCAGCTCTGTTGAGGTGCAACCCGTCCGGCTTGTACAGGTCCCACCTCCCCCAGAAACGGTCCCAATGCCTCAGGAATCTAAAGCCCTCCCTTCTGCACCATCCTTCCAGCCACGCATTCATCTGCTTTATCCTCCTATTTATGCATTCACTAGCACGTGTCACCGGGAGTAATACGGAGATTACTACTTTTGAGGTCCTGCTTTTTCATCTGAATCCTCGCTCCCGAAACTCTGCCTGCAGGACCTCTTACCTCTTTGCACCTATGCACCAGGGAGGCAACATACCATCCTGGAGTCACGTCTGCAGCCGCAGAAACGCCTGTCTTCTCCCCACACTGTTGAAACCTCTACCACTATTAAACTTTCACAATTTTTCCTCCCCCCGCCCCCCCACCTGTGCAGCGGAGCCGCCCGTGGTGCTGAGCCTTGAATCTGACTGCACTCCTCAGAGGGACCATCGCCCCCACCAGTATTCAGAATAGAATACCGGTTGGAGAGCGAGATGCCCTCCGGGGCCTTCTGCACTTCCTGCCTGATCTTCTTCTGTCTGGTGGTCACCCACTTGCTCTCTGTCCGCTTTCTCTTAGGCTGCGGGGTGACCACCTCAGTAAACGTGTTATCCACGTAGTTCTCAGCCTCACTGATGCACCACAATGACTTCATTCGCCGCTCAACCTCCGTAAACCATCGCTCGAGTCGTTGCACCTGTTGACATTTACTGCACATGTAGTCATCCATGCAACGCGAATCGTCCATGACTTTCCACATGCCACAGGATGTGCACTCCGCTAGACAGAGCTGCCCTGCCATTCCCGTCATCCCTTTACCTAACAGACTATTTGAAAGACTAAGTACTAACCTTTATGTAAAAGACTAAGCACTAACCTTTATTTAAAGACTTAGATCTAACTTAACAGAATAGGCTTTAAACTTTAAAAAACACACTCACCCACTACTCTCCAAACAGCTGCTTCCCTTGTGCCGACGTCACTTTTAATCTGTGACGTCACTTTCGAATGTTGCCTGTTGAGGGCCGCTCTCGCTGCTGCCGCTGCCGGTGAGCCTGGACCTCGCGCTCTCTCCCGCTCCTGATACTCCGCGCTGTCGCTCAGGCTCCTCCCAGGGCCGCTCTCGCTGCTGCCGCTGCCGGTGAGTCTGGGCCTCGCTCTCTCTCCGGCTCCTTATCCACCCCGCTGTCGCTTGGGCTCCTCCCATGGCCGCTCTCGCTGCTGCCGCTGCCGATGAGTCTGGGCCTCGCTCTCCCTCCTGCTCCGTTTTCTCCCTGCTGTCAGTCAGGCTCCTCCCAGGGCCGCTCTCCCTGCTGCCGCTGCCGCTATCAACATTTCATTAGTATTCCCTCACGTCGATGTCTCGACAATTTAGACAGTGGATAAATTCCGGCAAATACGGCTTGATCCTTTTTGCGTTGGATAATTATTAAATGAGCTTATTAATTTACCACTTCTTCATTCCAAATTAACAGTATTGGGAGATCCTGTTCATTAGAACTTGTTTATTTTTAAAGCTTCTTTTTATCGTTAATGATCCTAGATTTGAACTTTCAGTATAGCGCTACAACATCAACAAGTTGCATTTGTTTAGCGCCTGTATTGTAGTTAAACTTTCCAATGAGCTTCACAGGAGCGTTATCAAACATAATTTGATAACGAGTTGCAAAAGGAGATATTTGGAGAGGAAGAGGTACGTTTTAAGGAGCATCCGAAGGAAAGAGAGAGATGCCGAGAGCCTGCGAGGTTTAGGGAGGCAATTACAGAGCTTAGGGCCTCGGCAGCTGAAGGCGCGGCCGCCAATTGTGGATTGATAAAACTTGGGGATGCGCAAGAGGTCAGAATTGGAGGAATGCAGAGGACTTGGAGGGTTTCAGGCTGGAGACGTTACATAGATATGGAGGGGCGAGGCCATGGAGGGATTTGAACACAAGGATGAGAATTAATTGTATCGTATCTTTTGATAAGTGATTTGTAATTAAATATTTTTTCCATTGTAGATATTTTCGTTTTACTGAAAGGGCTAACCGATTGGAATTGTTTTCGGTGACAAGGCATGCAAGCTGTGGTTCATCCCATCCTCGCTGTTAGCTGATCAACAAAGTCCCAGACGACATTGATTTGAAGACAAAGTTCAGAGTTGCTGGAGAAGAGAACCGGAATGTGGGCTACACAAGCAAAGAAGGACACAACCGAGCTCCGGCTGAATAAAGAATACTGAAACTATAAAAGACTGAACGAAAACAAAATGAGTAACGTCATACAGCTGCGTGTCCCGAAAAGGAAAATATTGCTTCTCATTGTTGTGTTTGTAGTGTGTTATTTTGTATCACTTCACACGGGCGGACAGGCGGATATATTCCCAACAACTTTGCAAAAAACTTCACGGAAACCCACACAAACGTGCAGAGAGAAGCTTCATGATGTTCTTGATATCACTGAAAAAGATTCAAATTGCTTTGAAATAATCAGTAGCAACGAGGAAAACTTTCACAGATGGATCAGTTTAACTGGATTCGGAAACTAGGACCCGCACTTAACGGAAATCGATTATGTAAATTTATGCATAGATTGGGCTTCAGTCATCAAATCCCACAAATACATAACTTTCCCCATAACCAGCGAGGAACGCGATTTCCCCATTGCCTATATCATCCTGATCCATCATAAAATTGAAATGTTTGAGAGACTTTTAAGGACCATTTATGCGCCACAGAATGTGCACTTTGTCCACGTGGACAGGAAGTCTCCAGAACCATTTCATTCGGCAGTTGCAGCCATCGTCTTCTGTTTTGATAATGTCTTTATCACCATTAGATCTGGTAAGAAGCACCAGCCCATGGTTATATCTCATCAATCTAAGCGGACAGGATTTACCGATCAAAACTAATGTAGAAATTATCAAAGAACTCCTTTCTGTCAAAGGTCGAAACATAATAGCATCCCATCCTCCAACAGCAGTGAAAAAGGTATATTGTTACATCGGATGACAATGTATCTGTCTGTCTTCCTCTGTTGCGCTAATCATCAGTTTATCTCTCTCTCTCTACTTACACAGCCAATCACTCTTCCATTTCATCATCAATCTACCAATCTATTCATTCATTCTTCCATTCATTCATGTATTCATTCATTCGCTCAATCATTCATTCATTCATGTATTCATTCATTCATTCATTCATCCATTCGATCATTCATACATCCATTATGACATTCATTCATCCATCCATTATGTCATTAATTCATTCATCCATTCATCCAATCATTCATTCATTATTTAATTCATTCATTCATCCATTCACCCATTCATTCATCAATTTACTCATTCATTCATTCATTCATTCATTCATTCATTCATCCATCCATCCATCCAACCATCCATCCATCCTTCCATCCATTCATTCATTCATTCATTCATTCATTCATTCAATCAATCATTCATCCATCCATCTGTTCATCCATTCAATCATTCATCCAGCCAACCATAATTTCATCATTCCATTCATACATACATCATCCACGAATAGGAAATACGAGCAGGAACAGGCCATTTGCATCTTCGAGCCTGCTGCGCTATTCAATAAGATTATATCTGATCGTCTTCATCATCTCCACTTTCCTCAACTATCCCAATTTCCCTTGATTTCCTTAATATTCAAAAAGCTATCGACATCTGTCTTGAATAAACTCAACGACTGAACCTCCACAAGCCTCTGGGGTGGATAATGCCAAAGATTCACCACACCTCATCTCAGTCCTAAATGGCCGATCCCGTATTCTGAGTCTGTGACCCCCCGGTTCTAGAATACCCAGTCAGGCGAAACATCCTCCCTGCATCTACCCTGTCAAGCCCTGTAAGAATGTTGTATGTTTCAATGAGATCACCTCTCATTCTTCTAAACTCTAGAGAATGTAGTCCTAGTCTACTCAATCTCTAACCATAGGACTGTCGCTCCATCCCAGGAACCAATCTTGTGTACCTTCGTTGCATTCCCTCTATGGCAAGTATATCCTTCCTTAGGTAAGGAGACCAAAACTGTGCACAATACTCCGGGTGTTGTCTCAACAGGGCCCTATATAATTGCAGTCAATTATCTTTACTCATATACTCAAATTCTCATAATAAAGGCCAACATACCATTTGCTTCCCGAATTGGTTGCTGTACCTGCATGTTAACTTTCAGTGAATCGAGTACAAGGACATCAAATCCCTCTGTACAACAACATTTCCCAATCACTCACCATTAAAAAAATACTCTGCTTTTCTATTTTTCCTACCGAAGTGCGAAATTTCACATTTCTACACGTTATATTCCATTGTCCATGCTCTTGCCCACTCACCTAGCCTGTCTATATCCAACTGAAGCCACCTTGCATCCTCCTCACAACTTACATTCCCACCCAGCTTTGTATCCTCAGCATACTAGGATATATCTACTGGTCCCCTCATCCAAATCGTTGATGTAGATTACGAATAGCTGAGGCCCAAGCACAGATCCTTGCTGTACCCCACTAGTTACAGCCTGCCAACCCGAAAATGACCCGTATTTCCTACTCTCTGTTTTTTTCCGTTAAACAAATTCTGAATCCATGCTCGTATAGACATGCATACATCCATTAATTCATCCATCCATCCATTCCTTCATTCATTCATCCATCCAACAACTCATCCATTGATTCATTCATTCTTTCATTCTTCCATCTATTCAATCATTCGTTCGTGCATTCATCCATTCATTCATCCATCCATTCATTCATTCATCATTCGATCATACATTCATTGATTCATTGATTGATTGATTCATTCATTCATTCTTTCGTTCGTTCCTTCATTCATTCATTCACACAATCATTCGTCTATCCATCAATCCATTCATTCATTCATTTATTCATTCATGCATTCATTCATGCATTCTTTCATTCAGTCATTCATCCATTCACTCATTCATGCTTTCATTCATTCATTCGTTCATTCATCCATACATCCAATCATTCATTCATTCATTCATTCATTTATTCAACATTCCATTCCTCCATTCATCTATTCATTCATCCATCCATTCATCCATCAGTTCATTTATTGATTGATTCATTCATTAATTCACTCATTCATTCATTCATTCACTCATTCATTCATTCATACATCCATCCGTCCATTCACTCATTCATTCATTCATTCATTCAATTAATTCATCCTTACATCCAATCATTTATTCATTCATTCTTCCATCTTTTCATTCATTCATTCATTCCTTTATCCATCCATCCATACTCCCACTCAAAGTTGGGATGTCTCTCTGTCTGTCTATCTGTCTATCTGCCTGTGTGTCTGTCTCTCGAGTCTCTCTGTCTATATATCTATATATCTATCTACCTGTCTATCAACCACATATGACGTGCCAGAAATTCGGCGCTTGTCTGGTGAGTACTCACCCGTACAGCCACCTGAAGTGCCGGTTTCGTGCATGCACTGCGCATGCACTGGAAACCGGAACTTCCGGTGTCCTGAAGGAAAGGGTTCGGATTGCAATCGCGTGCGCCGGAGAGGCAACTTCGGTATTTTTCTCAATTGGTGCAATGCGGGTAAATTCCCAGCAGCTGCGCTTTTAAAAAGCTAGAGTAAAGCCTTGTTAGAAGCTCCGGAACGACCAGGAAGAAGAAATCTTTCACCAGTGGGGCTACTAAACTGAACATTTTTAATTCTGAAACGGAGCAAAGTTTTTTTCATAAAGTCTGAGGTAAGTTTCCAACTGTAAAAAAACAAAAAAAAACGGGTTTGGACATTGTTTTCAGTCGTGTAGTTAAAAGGAGCAACTCTCGTTGTGTGCAAGTCCTAAGTGAATTAGATGTTTTTCTTAAATATGAAAATGACTGTTTTAAAATGAATTATTTAACATTTCCAAAAGTTTAAAAAAAGAAAATGATCATCAATTATATTCCTTTAAGTAAGTATGTATGTATGACTTTCTGAAAATGTTACAGTTATTTGAAAATCATCTCGGGCCGTGATATTCATCAGGCGGGTATGACGTGTTCCCAATCCGATACCGCACGTTTCCCACCATAGCCCGACGTGATTTTCTAGCCACTCACTTTATTAAAATTACTTTAACAACTCCTTCCATTTTTTCCTTACAATTACTTCATCTGTTTAAAGAGGAAGCCTGTGAGGGAGAAACATGCCATTTGAGAATGCTGCCCTGATCCTCTGTGCGATTGTGCTTCAAAGAATTGGAAAAGCCAGGGAACAAGAAAGACGGAGGAACCATAACCGTCTCCAGAGAATGAGGAACTACTACCCACCCCAGAGAGTGTAACGGGAGATGCTGTCATTTCATATGCTGTCGGAGGAGTTGTGTGTGAGGAGGATGCGCTTCAGTAAAGAGGCAATCGGCCGACTATGTGACATGTTAAAGGAGGACCTTCAAACATGCTCGAAGACCCGCACTTCCTTGTCAGTGAACATGAAGGTAACCACAGCACTGAACTTCTTTGCAAGTGGGTCATTTCAGGCAAGCACCGGTGACATTACCAAAATCTCCAAGAATGCTGCGAGGGCCTGCATTCACCTGGTCACAGATGCCATTTTCCGTCGGGCTTCAGGGTTCATTGAATTTGACTTGTCCACTCGCCATCAAAAGGAGATGGCCCTTGCATTGTATACCATTGCTGAATTCCCCAAAGGGATTGGGAACGTCGAAGGAACCCATATTGCATTGAAGGAACCAGTGGATGCTCCTGTAACATACATCAACAGGAAGGGGTTTAATTCATTGAATGTCATGATGGTCTGTGATGCGCACCTCAGGATCCTAAACATGAATGCAAATCACCGGGGAAGTAATCATGACTCCTTTGTCCTCCGTAACTGGAACTTATATGGCGCCCTCAGCGCATTGCCTCCAGGATCCGCATGGATATTGGGCGACAAGGGCTACCCGCTAAGACCATGGCTGATGACTCCCTACCGCAAGACCAATAATGAGGCTCAGGAGAGATAGAACCAGGCACACGTGTCCACACGGCAAGTGGTGGAGAGGACAATCGGAGTTCTGAAATCACGCTTCCGGTGCCTGGACAGGTCAGGGGGGAACTATCAGTATTCTCCTCAGAAAGTGGGAAGGACTGTGGTGGTCTGTTGTGCTTTGCATAACTTTGCCCTGCGGGAAGGACTCACCCTTAACGGTGCAGAGGAGGTCCCTGCTGAAATGAGGACGTGGACGATGCCAATGTGCCTGTGGCCAGGCCTGATGGGGAGGAGACAAGTGCTGCTGAAATTAAGGCTGCTCGGGAACAGCTAGTAGCCAACACCTTCACGAGGTAGTGTCGCCTTGTACCTCCCCCTCCCCCAGCAATGCAAAGAAAGGAGCAGACACAATTTAAAGTGAAACAGTGACATTTTATTGCAGCATCAAAGACTTTTGAGGTTCAGTTTTGATGTACATAGTTTATAACTTTAAAATGTTAACAGCTATTTTCTACTTTTCAAACATTCGTAAACATAAATAGTTTAGAATAAAATTTGTAAACAGTTTAAAGTGACTTTTTTGGTTTCTGAGTGCAATAAAGACATTAAAGATGGAAGCTAGCTACTTCCTAAATTTCAAACAGTTGTAATGTTAAATTTGTTTGCAAATAAAAAAGTTGATTTTTTTCCAAAGTGACTAGAGGCTGTACTTTTTAAATGAAAAGGTTACATACACTTTCAGTTACAAATATATATTTCCAAAAAAAATGAAAACATTTAACATTTAAATAAAACGAAAAATTAAACAATTGAACGTTTTGCCCACTCGCATCTGTGCCTGAGGGTCAAAGGATGTGCATTGTGCAAAAGGTGACATCCTACTGTCTCCTGCGCTTTCCCGCTCGCCGTGACCGGAGCCCTGAGCTGCGACTTGAAAGGGCCCTGTGTGCCATCTCTTGCCCTTCAACAATTGCCTCCTGACAGGGTTGCTGCTGCTGCTGCTGCTGCAGCAAGGCAACGTTTGCTTGCATCACAACTGGAGGAGCAGCTGGCTCTTGGGCCCGCACTGTTTCTGCGCTGGAAGCAGGTAAGGGTGGTTCTGCGGGAGTCAAAGTAATGGCAGCAGAAAGTGCTGTAAGCATATGCAAGAGTCCAACGAGAGACTCATTTATTTGATTAAGTGACATGCCAATATAATCAATTGCTTTCCTGATCGAGGCAAGAGTGTCAACTTTCTTCTCAGTAAGAGAATACATCGATTCCCTCAACCCTTCAATATGCTGCATCTGAGCTTGTAACTCATTCTGTTGTGTTGAATGTATTTCTGCTTCTCCCACATGCTCAGCAGTATCAAGCTGGTGTCTGGCTCGCACGGAGCCAGAGGGGCCAGGAGATGGAGAGGTACTCTGCAGCAACCCAGGTTCCATACCCTCCTCTTCCACTAGATGACAAAGCACAAGTTGCTCCTCCACCACCACCACCTCACTCACTGCTCCCACTGCATCAGCAACCCCTTTCCCAATGCCCTCTGCGGCTGCAGACTCAACGCACTGCTCATCCCGTGTGTGAGAAGTCTGCTGTGCACCTGTGGAAAGGAAACAGTAAACATTTGCAAAGATAAGGCATGATCTGCCACATCACCGAAGCTTATATTCAACACACATCTAACATTTTTAAACATATAGCTGGCCAGAGCAACTCACGTTCATGTATACCAATGTCTATATCTACACCAGCCAAAGGGCAACCGCGACTAAATCGAAACAGATGCTCGACCCTTTCCTCATGTTCGGATAAAGGCCTTAACGTGACAACACCACCGCCTGTCAGTGCACGTTCTATGGCGTTGTGAGCAGTTTTATTCTAAAATGAAAACAGAAAATATGAAACATCATGAATCGTCAGCTTTTTCTGCAGATTACACCCACCTGCATTTGAAACATGGACACAGCCTGCTTTGCAGAGTGTTTTTTTTTGTCACTCAATAAATGAAATTTTACAACTCAAACCATTGGGATCAAGATAAGAGCACAATGAGCTGGCCCCAAAGCCATAACATTTTATGGCAAGCTCATGTGCCTGGATGATGAAGTCACTTGACTAAACACATGCACATAGCTTTTTAAAACTGGTTCCGTTAAATTTAAAGACATTTTACAGTTTACATTTGTAATAACTGTACAAACATTGACAGATCGCAATAAATCACTGAATTTCTTGCGGCATTGTTCCGCTGTCCGTGGAATGGTGGAGTTCGCGCTGACAGCCTGGGCAACTTCAGACCAAGCTAACATCTGCTCTTTTCGCGGCGCCCTGGACTTCTCATTCCCAATGATCCGCAGGCGCTTCGCCTCAAACTCGTTGAGGAATGTGCTGAGATCATCGTCACTGAAATTGTGAGTTCTCTTAATGATGCGAATGTGCTCATTAAAGCCATTCCACTTTGCTGATTAAATAAAATAAAATGAATGAAAAAAATGCTTTCAGGGCTTTGAAAACTATTTAAATTACTTCAAATATCTTTAAAACTGTTTAAGATTCTTCCAATTCGTGTAAAAGTCTTTAAAAGTTTGTAAATGTTAGCAAAACATTCATTAAACATTCATTAAAATACAAATAGTCAACTTACCATGCTGTTCTGCTTGTAAAAAAGGTTTGCAGAATGTGAAAAAAATCGGGGGCGTGGCCTATGCAAATGCCACTTCGGAGGGCGTGTCTTCACTACCCTCCACTCCGGAGGCTCCGCGCACGCTGCGCTCCTGGGCGCTGCCCGGGAGTCCTCTTCAGAAAATCCTAATTTCCAGTGGGCCAGAAGCAGAACGGCAGACGCGGTAGGTAAGTGTGCGCGCGATCATTGAACCCGCGGCAAGCCGGAGAGGCGAATTTCTGGGCCAATAATGAATATGATTATGCGTTAACGGCGAGTGGAGTTTCACAACATAAATCGATTTATTTTCCCACATAATAAAGCAATGGTTCCTGGTTGGGCTCTTTTGTCCTTACTTCTTACTCCGAAGTATTCATTCAAATCATCATAAATAGACGTTTCCCGTTCGCCCTGCGTGGAGACAAGATGCGAATTCATTGAAACGGTTCTGTTGCAGGCACATTTACTGTGTGTTTATTCAGCGGGACCTTGGTGAGCATGTACATAGGTCCCTGAAGGCAGCAGGACAGGTAGATATGTTCGTTAACAAGGTATATGGGATACTTGCCTTCATTAGCCGAGGTATAGAATATAAGAGCAGGGAGGTTATGATGAAGCTGTACAAAACGCTATTTAGGCCACGGCTGGAATACTGTGTGCAGTTCTGGTCGCCACACTATAGGAAGGATATGATTGCATTGGAGAGGGTGCAGAGGAGATTCAGCAGGATGTTACCTGGGCTGCAGCGCTTCAGCTATGAAGAGAGACTGGACAGGCTGGGGTTGTTTTCCTTAGAGCAGAGAAGGCTGAGGGGTGACCTGATTGAGGTGTACAAAATTATGAGGGGCATAGATAGGAGAGATAGAAAGGAACATTTCCCCTTAGTTGAGGGTTCAATAACCAGGGGGCTTAGTGTCAAGTTAAGGGGCAGGAAGTTTAGAGGGGATTTGAAGAAAAACTTTTTCACCCAGAGGGTGATTGGAATCTGGAACTCACTGCCTGAAAGGGTGGCAGAGGGAGGAAACCTCACAGCCATCAAGAAGTATTTAGATAAGCACATGAAACGCCATAGCATACAAGGCTACGGACCAAGTGCTGGAAAATGGGACGAGAGTAGTCAGGGCTTGATGGCCGGCCCGGACACGATGAGCCGAAGAGCCTCTTTCAGTGCTGTAAAAGTCTATAACTCGATAAAACAAATCCAGCTTCTCCAGCCTGCCTTGTAGCTAAGATCCCCCATCCCCGGAACCATTCCGAAAAATCTCCTCTACACCCTCACAAGTGACTTCATATCCTTTCTAAATTGTGGTGGCAAGAACTGGGCGCAATACTCCAATTGTGGCCTCACCAGCGCTTTATAAAGGTTCAGCATTAATTCGCTACTTTTGTACTCAATACCTATATTTATGAAGCCCAAGATCCCATATGCTTTGCTAACCACTCTCTCAATATATCCTGCCAACTTCAGGGACATAGGCACATTAACTCCAATGTCCCTCTCGCCCTGCACACTGTTTAAAACGGTGTCATTAAGTATATATTGCTTCTCCATGATCCTGCTGCCAAAATGCATCACCTCACACTTCTCTGTATTAAATTCCATCTGCCACGTGTCTGCCCATTCTGCAAGCAAAGCTATGTGCTGCTGCAGTCGATTGGTATATTCCTCACTGTTTGCCACACCCCCAAGTTTGGAGTCATCGGCAAATTTAGAAATTCTGCGCTGTATTTTAATATCCAAGTCACTTATATATAACAAAAGAGTACTGACCCAAGCACTAACCCTTGGGGAACTCCACTGTCTACTATTCTTAAATCTGAAAAATAGCCATTTACCACAACTCGCTGTTTTCTACCCTTAAGCCAATTATTTATCCAAGCTGCCACTGACCCACCTTTTCCATGAGTATCAATTTTGTTACCCAGCCTCAGGAAAAGCTGGGTCAGTGGCAGCTTGGATCAAGAATTTGCTTAAGGGTAGAAAACAGCGAGTTGTGGTAAATGGCTATTTTTCAGAATGGAGGATAGTAGACAGTGGAGTCCCCAAGGGTTAGTGCTGGGGTCAGTACTTTGTCAAACGCCTTCCGAACATCCATGTAGACAAAATGCATTGCATTCCCTTCATCAATCCTCCCTGTTACTTCATCAAAAAATTCAATGAGATGAGTCAAACACGATCGGCCTTTTACAGATCCATGTCCGCAATGCTTAATTAGCTTAGACCCTTCCAAGTGCCCGTTACATTTTTGCTTGATTATTGTTTCTAAAACTTTACCCAGCACTGATGTTAAACTGAACAGCCTGCAGTTAATAGGATTATCCTTCCCCCCTTTCTTGAACAATGGTGTCATATTTGTCACTTTCCAAACATCAGGTACCACCCCCGCACCTACGGGAGAATGGAAAAATATTGCAAGCTCTTCCACTGTCTCCTCCCACAATTCCCTTAGCAAGCTGGGAGGCAATCCATCTGGACCAGGCGAGTTATCCACTCTAAGCATAACCAGCCTTTCTGGTACCCCCTGTCTATCAATTTTCACACCTTCCATTGCTTCTACCTTTTGCAAATCTGCCAATATTTTTCAGCATCCACCTCCTTAGTAAACACCGATACAAAGTATTCATTGACTATTAATACCCTTGCCCTGCGCCTTTAGGCAACTATCACCTTCTTGGCCCTAATAAGCCACACCCCGCCACTTACTACCCGCTCACTGTTTACCTGCCGGTAGAAGATTTTTCAGATCCCTTTTATGTTAACCGCCATTCTGCTCTCATATTCTCTCTTTGCCAATCTTAACTTCATCTTCACTTCCCATCTCAACTTGTTGTATTTGGTCTGATTTTCCCTTGATGAATTCACCTGACATGAATCATACACGCATTTTTTTGTTTCACCTTCTTCTCCATCTCCGTCGTCATGCAAGGAGCCCTTGCTTTGGTTCCCTTACCTTTTCCACTTGTTGGAATCTACCTAGCCTCTAATTGGAACATCTCCTCCTTAAAGATCACCTATTGTTCTGTTACAGTTTGTTGCTGTAAGTTTTTCGTTCCATTTAACCCTGGGCAGATCCTTTCGCATCCCATTGAAATTAGACCTGTTCCACTTTACGAGTTCCACACTAGATTGTTCCTTGCTCTACTCCATTGCTAATCTAAATCTTATGATACGATGATCAGACGTATCGAAGTGTTCTCCAACAGACACTTGGTCGATCTGACCCACCTCAACCCGCAGCACCAGATCCAGCAATGCACCCGTCCGAGTTGGGCCAAGAACATACTGCTCAAAGTAGAACATGTGGACATCAGCGTTAACTGCCTTACATTGCAGGTACTGGAATGAGATGCCCCAGCTTAAATAACCGATACAGTTTCCTTTAACATAGAATCATGGAATGGATACAACCACAACAACAACTTGTATTTATATAGCGCCTTTAACGTAATACGTCGCCCTGAGGCGCTGCACAGGAGTATTATAAGACAACGAATTTGATACCCAGCCACATGATGAGCAATTAGGGCAGGTGACCTAAAGCTTTGTCAAAGATGTACGTTTTAAGGAGCAACTTAAAGGATGAAACTGCGTTGCGAGGCAGAGAGGTTTAGACAGGGAATTTCAGAGTTTACGGCCAAGGCAACAGAAGGCACGGCCACCAATTGTTGAGCGATTATAATCAGGGATGCTCAAGAGGGCAGAATTAGTGTAGAGCAGCTTTCTGGGGGGCGGGGGTTGTGGGGCTGAACGAGATTACAGAGATTGGAAGGGGCGAGGCCAAGGAGGGATTTGAAAACAATTATGAGAATTTTGTAAATGAGGCATTGCTTAACCGGGTGCCAGTGTCGGTCAGTGAGCACAGGAGTGATGGGGGAACGGGACTTGGTGCGAGTTAGGACACGGGCAGCAGAGTTTTGAATGACCTCAGTTTTATGTTGTTTAGAAATTGGGAGGGCAGCCAGGATTGCGTTTGAATAATAAAGTCTAAATGTAACAAAGGCATGCATGTGTGTTTAGCAGCAGATGAGCTGAGGCAAGGGCGGAGACGAGCAAAGTTAAGGAGGTGGAAATAGGCGGTCTTTGTTATGCTGCGGATACGTGTTCGCAGACTCATTAAAGCACAGAAGGAGTCATGTTCCGGCTCTTTGCAACAGCACTTCAGCAAGCCCCACTCCCCCGCCCTTTCCCCACAACCCTACAATTGTTTTCCTTCAGGTACTTATTCAATTCCGTTTTGAAAGTCACGATTCAATCTGGCTTCACCACTCTCTCAGGCAGTGCATTCCAGATCCTAACCAAAAGCTGTGAAAAAAAACGTTTTCCTCCTGTCATCTTTGGTTCTTCTGCCAATCACCTTAAATCTGTGCTCTCTGGTTCTGGACCCTTCTGCCGATGTGAACAGTTTCTCTCTATCAACTCTGTCTAGACCCCTCATGATTTTGAACGCGTCTATCAAATCTCCTCTCAACCTTCTCTGCTGTAAGGAGAACAACCCCAGCTTCTCCAGGCTATCCACCTAACTGAAGTCGCTCATCACTGGAACCATACTTGTCAATCTTTCCTGAACCTACGCAAAGCTTTAACATCCTTCTTAAAGTGCGGTGTACAAAATTGGACACAATACTCCAGTTGAGGACGACCCAGTGTTTTATACATGTTCATCATAACTTTAGTGTTGAAACAATGAATGGTTTTATAATGGTAGTTATCTGTAATTCTTCTGTAATCTTGGTGTGAATGTTGCAGGCTCTGGTGTCTCCATCAATACCGACCCCTATTGTCTCCTGACCTAATAGAACGGGGCCCTGTTCAAAAGCAACACCTGTACAAGGACTTGAACCGTGTATCCATCAGGTTAAAAGTCTGATACTTTTCCGACTGAGTTATGTGTGTTCGTGCATTCAATTCTGTGCAACAGCTTTCAACGGCTCACATTTCTCCCACACAGACACTGTCAGCGGTCAGATTGGTCAAGCTTTTAACATTTCATTCAACGCACATTGTCTCTAACAATGCTGCACTCTCTCAGTCCTGCACTGAAGTCTCAGCCCATATTTCTGATTGAAATCCTGCATTGGGGTTCAGCACTTCTGACTCCGAAGGTTTCTTTGATTCTATGATCACATGAAGAGTATTTGTGTATTTACTATTCGTGGAAAATTTTAAGGATGGCTTTCCTTGAATAGTTTTTGAAGTTTAATAGATTAACATATGTCATGAGCGACATAATGTACTTTAATTTCTGAATCTAAAAAATGGTGAAAGATTTTACATTATCACAGAATAACAACAAGGTTTTTGATGTCTTTCAAGATACTTTAATTTCTGCAGCTAAAAGTAGTAAAGGAATGATTGCATGTTGCAGAGGAATGATCAGAATGCTGTAAAACAGTTTAATGTCTGATAAATCCAAAAATAGAGCGATAAATTACACTTGAAAGCAGTGCCATTAGAAAATAAACACATTAATAAGTTTTGAAGAGACAGCAGGGAAGCTCAGCTTGAAATACTGGCCCTGGGACTCCCCAACATTGACGCCGGACCCCATGAAGTCTCATGGATTCAGGACAAGCATGAGCAAGGAAACCTCCTGCTGATTACCTCCGACAGCCCTTCCTCAGCTGATGAATCAGTACTCTCCATATTGAACATCACTTGGAAGAAGCACTGAGAGTGGCAAAGGCACAGAATGCACTCTGGGTGGGGGACTTCAATGTCCATCATCAAGAGTGGCTCGGTAGCACCACTGCTGACCAAGCTGGCCGCGTCCTGAAGGACTATAGCTGCCAGTCTGGGCCTGCGACAGATGATGAGAAAATCAACACTAGGGAAAAATCAACTTGACCTCACCCTCATCAATCTACCTGTCGCAAAGGCAAAAGCAGCAGGCTGCAGACAGTGTTAAGAGATCCCACAATCAATGGATCATATCAAAGCTCTGCAGTCCAGCCACATCCAGTCGTGAATGGTGGTGGATCATGAAACAACTGACGGGAGGAGGTAGCTCCATGTATATCCCCATCCTCAATGATGGTGGAGCCCAGCAAGCGAGTGCAAAAGACAAGGTTGAAGGATTTGCAAACATCTTCAGCCAGAAGTGCCGCGTGGATGATCCCTATCAGTCTACTCCTGAGGTCCCCACCATCGCAGAAGCCAGTCCTTCTGCCAATTCGATTCACTCCACGTGATTTCAAGAAATGGCTGAGCGCACTGGATAAAACAAAGGCTGTGGACCCCGATACCATCCCGGCTATCGTGCTGAAGACTTGTGCTCCAGAACTAGCCACGCCTCCAGCCAAGCTGTTACAGAACAACTGTAACACTGGCAAAAAACCGACAATGTAGAAAACTGCCCAGGTATGCCCTGTCCACAATAACAGGACAAATCCAAGCCGGCTATTTACCACCCCATCAGTTCACTCTCAATTATCAGCAAAGTGATGGAAGTTGTCATCGAAAGTGCTGTCAAACGGCACTTTGAAGGTCAATCATCAGAGCCGCAAGACATCGCTGCAGCAGTTCCTCAGGGCAAATGTGGAGGGAGAAACAAAATTAACGTTTCAGGTCGATGAACCTTCGTCAGAATTGGAAAAAGCTGGAGCTAAACAGGCTTTTAAGCAAGTGTAGTGACTGGGAAAGTGGGGAAGGGAGGAAAGAACAAAAGGGAAGTTCTTTGATAGGATGGAAGTCAGGAGAGATGAAGAGACACAAGGGATGATGGTGCAAGGCAAAAGGAGATGGTAATGGGACAAGTTAAGAAACATAAGATGTCTCCAGATGAATTGCAAATGACAATGGCTGAATGTTCGACAGCTGCCATGTCAGAGAGAGAAAAAAATCGGAAAAATCATAGGGGCAGAGATTATGGACTGAAATTGTTGAACTCGATGTTGAGTCCAGAAGGCTTTAAAGTGCTTAATCCAAAGATTAGGTGCTGTTCCTCGAGCTTACGTTGCGCTTCATTGGAACAGTGTAAGAGGCCGAAGACGGAGAGGTCAGAGTGGGAGTGGAGCGGAGAATTAAAGTGACAGGCGACCGGAAGTTCGGGGCCATTCTTACTGACTGAATGGAGGTGTTCCGTAAAGCAGTCACCCATTTTGCGTTCCGTCTCCCAAATGTAGAGGAGACTGCATCGTGAGCAGCGAATAGAGTACAATAAATTGAAGAATAACAAGTACATCGCTGTTTAACTTGCACGGAATATTTGGGCCCCTGCACAGTGGGAAGGGAGGAGGTAAAGGGCTTGTGTTGCATCTCCTGCGCTTGCAAGTGAAGGTGCCGGGCGAAGTGGAAGGGGTGTTGGGGGTGATAGAGGAGTGGACTCCACAGGTGCCTGTATTACCTGCTGAGTATTTCCAGCATTTTCTGTTTTTATTTTAGATTTCCATCATCCGCAGTATTTTGTTTTTATTTCCCTCAGATAATGAAGCAGTCCATCTCCGAAACAACAAGACCTGGGCGACGATCAGGCTTGGGCTGATAAGTGGCAGGTAACATTCGTGCCACAGAAGTGCCAGGCAATGACTATCTCCAACGAACGAGAGTCTAACCACCTTCCCTTGACATCCAACGGTATTACCACCGCCGAAACCATCACCATCAACATCCTGGGGCTCACCATTGTCCAGAAAATTAACTGGACCAGCCACATAAATACTGTGGCAACAAGAGCAGGTCAGACGCTGGGTATTCTCCGGCGAGTGTCTCACCTCCTGACTCCCCAATGCCTTTCCACCATCTACAAGGCACAAGTAAATTGTGTGATAGTATACTCTCCACTTGCCTTGGATCAGTGCAGCTCAACAGCAATCAAGAAGCTCGAAAAGCTGGATTCATCAGCCCGCTTGATTGGCACCCCATCCACCATCTTAAACATTCACTCCATCCACCACCAGCGTACCATGGCTGCAGTGTGTACCATCTAAAAGACGCAGTGCAGCAACTCGCCAAAGCTTCTTTTGCAGCAGCTCTCAATCCAGCGATCTCTTCCATCACGAAGGGCAAGGGCAGCAGGCCAATGGGAAATCCACCAACTCCTAGTTCTCCTCCAAGTCACACACCATCCTGACTTAGAAATATATCGTCGATGCTTCATCGTTGCTGGGTCAAATAACTGGAACTCCCTCCCTAATAGCACTGTGGGAGTACCTTCAACACACGGACTGCAGCGGTTCAAGAAGGCGACTCACCACCACTTTTTCAAGGGCAAATAGGGTGTGCAATAAGTGCTGGCCTTACCAGCGACGCCTACATAACATAAACGAATAAAAAAAATGCTCTATCTTTGGA
The DNA here is from genome assembly GCA_030390025.1 of Squalus acanthias. NCBI lineage: Eukaryota > Metazoa > Chordata > Chondrichthyes > Squaliformes > Squalidae > Squalus > Squalus acanthias. The sequence goes on along the minus strand of CM059431.1, from coordinate 151,671,293 downwards.
CCGAGGGTGTGAATTCATCAAAAACTGGACAATCCTCGCTATATTCTTCCCTCATGCATGTACTATCAATTATCAAGCGTGTATTATCAATTATCATGCAAGTCCGTTCAATTATTAAGCTTGTATTATTAATTATACTGCATCTCTTATCAATTATCAAACCTGTCCTACCGAATTATCAAGCGGGTATTATCAATTATCAAGCGTATATTATCAATTACAAAGCGTGTATTATCAACAATCAAGCGTGTATTATCAATTATCAATTATGTCAATCAATTATCCAGCGTGTATTTTCAATTATCAATCGTGTATTATCAATTATCCAGCATGTCCAATCAATTATCAAGCATGAAGTATTAATTATCAAGCGTGTATTATCAATTATCTATCGTGTATCAACAATTATCAAGCGTGTATTATCAATTACCAGTCGGGTATAATCAATTATCAATCGTGTCCTATATATTATCAAGCGTATCCTATCAATTATGAAGCAGAAATGATCAATTATCCAGCGTGTATTATCAATGATCAAGCGTGTCCTATCATAGAAACATAGAAAAATAAGAGCAGGAGTAGGCCATTCGGACTTTCGAGCCTGCTCCGCCATTCAAGATGATCATGGCTGATTAGCTATCTCAATACCATATTCCCGCTCTCTCCCCATACTACTCGATGCCGTCAGTGTCTAGAAATCTGTCTATCCCCTTCGTAAATATATTCAATGACTTGGCTTCCACAGCCTTCTGTGGTGGAGAATTCGACAGCTTCACCAATCTCTGAGTGAAGTTATTACTCCTCATCTCAGTCTGAAAAGACCTACCCAGTATCCTGAGATTGTGACCCTCTCGTTCTAGAGCCCCCCAGCCAGTGGAAACATCTCCCCTGCCTCCAGTCTGTCTAGCCTTGTCAGAATTTTATACGTTTCAATTTGATCCCCTCTCATTCTTCTAAACTCTAGTGAATACACGCCTAGTCGACCCAATCTCTCCTCATACGTCAGTCCTGCCATCCCAGGAATCAAACTGGTGAACATTCGCTGCACTTTCTCTATGGCAAGTATATGTTGTCTTAGGTAAGGAGACCGAAACTGCACACTGTACTCCAGCTGTGGTCTCACAAAGGCACTGTATAACTGTCGTAAGACATCCTATCTCCTGTGCTCAAATCCTCTTGCAATGAAGGCCAACATACGATGTGCCTTCCTAACTGCTTTGCTTTCAATGACTGATGTACTCGGACACCCAAGTCCCTCTGTATATCAACATTTCACAATCGATCTTCATTTAAATAATGCTCTGCCTTTCTTTTTTCCCAGCGAAGTGAATAACTTCACATTTATCCAAATTATACTGCATCTGCCATGTATTTGCCTACTCAGTCAAGTTGTCTAAATCGCCTTGAAACCTCTTTGCATCCTCCTCACAATGCACAATCCCAGTTCGTTTCGCATCGTCAGCAAACTTGGAAATATTACATTAGGTTCCCTCATCCAAATCATTGATATATATTGTGAATAGCTAGGGCCCAAGCACTGATCTCTCTGCTACCCCACTAGTCACCTGCAAACCTCCCCGAAAAAGACCCATTTGTTCCTACGCTCTGTATCCTGTCTGTTAACCAATTTTCAATCCATGCCAGTATATTACCCCAATCCCATGTGCTTTAAATTTGCAAAATAACCTCTTGCGAAGGATTAAGCCATTAAACCTATTCAGAAAAATACACTATCTTATGAAAGAATTCTGGTCTTATTAAAACATGACATACTGGGCTCGGAAATTTAGAAACCGAACTATGAAATAGCTATGAAAGCATTCTGGCTATTGAGATAAGACTGGTGTTGACACTGCAATAAATCACCTTATTGAAACAGAAAGTGAAGGGCTCTGACAAGCTGAACGTTTGGGAACGAAAAAATCTTCACCCTGGATAAGGTCTTCTAATTTACACTTCGTAAAGAAGCACATAAGTCAAGGAACATTTGCACTCGTAAAGATGACATAAAGTATGGAAACACCTGCCGTCACACGATTTTTATATGTTAAACTTAGAACAGCTAGAGATGAGACAAGATTATGTAATGCTGCCAGCGGATGTGGCAGCAAGACTTGCAGAGGTCAGCAGAAAAATGACCAGTGATAATTAGCTTACAACAGCAGAAATCCTTAAAGGAAATACCACTGGAAAAGGGTATAAGTATTGAACTCTCAAATGGTATAACAGAATCGCTTTAATCGGGCAAAGCAATTCTCAGATTCAGAGGCGGCTCTGTAGTCTCCAAATCTTTGTAACTGAGCGATCAATAGTATTTGATATTGCTGGATATCCTCTAAAAGGACTTTAAGAACTGTAATACTGTAGTGAAGTTAAGATTTGAAAATATGATTCTCCATTAAAAAGATCGTATGATTTCTCTTTTTAGAATGGTTAATGTTGCGCTTGATTGACGCACCAACTGTAAATTGCATGTCGGTTCTTTAATAAATCTACATATTTTTAGAATTGTCTCAGATAAGACATCTGTATTAAAAACTCGCAAACTCAATCTCTGTACACTCTTTGGTGAGAAGTTGCAGAATTCTGAGGGAGTTTCCCGGACCCTCATAATATCAAGGACGTTACAGTCCAGCTAAACTTATTAAAAGTGCTATCTGGAGGACAATAACATTCTCGGGTTGTTCCTTTCCTTTAAGGAGAGATCGCCCGGAATTTTTGATCCAATTAATCGTCTTTAGGATTCGGCTACCTCAAAATTTAGTTGAAAGTGAACATCTGAGAAATATGCCTGCTCCGGGGTAGCCCTAAAGGGGCTAGGACTAGTAGTAATTATCCCTTCACTCTTGTGTGGGACTTTTTCAAAGGCGTTCTGAAAATCCAAATACACCACATCCACTGGTTCTCTCTTACCTAGTCTACCAGTTACATCCTCAAAAAACTCCAGTTGGCTTGTCAAACACGATTTCCCTTTCATAAATCCATGTTGACTTTGTCTAATCGCGTTGATATTTTCGAAGTGTCCAGTTATCACATCCTTTATAATAGACTCTAGCATTCTCCCTACTACTGTTGCTAGGCTAACCAGTCTGTTGTTCCCTGTTTTCTCTCTTATTGCTTTCTTAATTAGTGGGGTTATATTTAACACCCTCCAATCTGCGCGATCAGTTCCATATTCTATAGAATTTTGGAAGATGACAGCAATGCCTCCACTATTTCCATGGCTACCTCTTTTAGTACTCTGGGATGTAAATCATCAGGCCCTGTGCAGTTTTCAGATTTCAGACCAAATAATTTCCGCAGCACTATTATTTCACGAATACTAATTTCCTATAAATCCTCTTTCTCACTAGACCCTAGGTTCCCTAGCATTTCTGGGAAGTTATTTGTGTCCTCTTCCACGAAGTCAGAAGCAAAGTATTTGTTCAATTGCTCTGCCATGTCCTTGTTCCACTTTATAAATTTACCCATTTCTGAGTGTAAGGGACTTACATTTGTTTTCACTAATCTTTTACTTTTTACATACTTGTAAAAGCTTCTACAATCCGCGTTTAAGTTCCTTGAAAGTTTACTCTCATACTTTATTTTGCCCCTCGTAATCAATCTCTTGGTCATTTTTGCTGAACTCTAAACTGCTCCCAATCCTCAGGCTTGCTACTTTTTGGCAACTTTATATGACTCCTCTTTGGATCAAATACTATCCTTCATTTATTTTGTTAGTCATAATTTGGCTGCTTTTCCTTTTGTGTTTTTGCACCAGAAAGGAATGTTTAACTGTTGCAATTCATGCATTCTTCCTCAAATGTTAGCCATTGCCTATCCACCGTCGTGCCTTTTAATGCAGCTTCACAATCTATCAAAGACAACTCACTCCACATAACTTCGTAATTTCCTTTGTTTAGATTTTGGACCCTAGTCTCGGATAGAATTTTTCATTTTCCATCTTAGTGAAGAATGCTATCATGTTATGGTCAATCTTCCCTAAAGGATCCTTTTCAACAGGATTATTAATTAACATATTCTCATTGCACAATTTCCAATCTAGGATAGCCTGTTCCCTAGTTGACTCCTCAACGTACTGCTCTAAAAAAGCATCTCATACACACTTCAGGAATTCATCCTTAAAAATATTATTGCTAATTTGGTTTGGCCAGTCTATAGGTAGATTAAAGTCACCCATAATTATTGCAGTACCTTGTTACTTGCATCTCTAATTTCCTGTTTGTTGCCATCCCCTTCATTAGCACTACTCTTTGAAGGCCTATAGCAGATTCCCACCAATGTTTTCTGCCCCTTGGTGATTCTAAGCTCCAACCAGACTGATTCTACATTTTGATTTTCTGAGCCAAAATCCTTTCTCGTTATTGCTCGGATTTGATTCTTTATTAACAACGCCACCCCACCTCCTTTTTCTTTTTGCCTTTCCTTCCTATATATCGAATATCCTTGAATGTTCAGCTCCCAGGTTTGGTCACCCTGCAGCCATGTCTCTGTAAGCGCAATCATATCGTATCTGTATACATCTACGTTGATAATTCGTCTGCGTTATTACGAATGTTTCGTGCATTCAGATACAGTGCCGTTAGAATGTTTTTTTTAAACATTTTTAGACAACTTAACTTTTTTTGTACTGTGGCCATATTTGTCTTAACATGTTATCTTACCCGGAACCTATTAGTTAGTGCACTCCTTTGTTTGTACGCTCTGTCCCGTCGTGAGACAATCTGATTACCCTTACCCCAATCACTTTCCTGCACTGCTTCCTTGTCTTTTCTCGTTAGCATTCTAGATTTTTCTCCACCGGGACCCTCTTCCCACCCCTTATTTATTTGAAAGTCCTATCAACTCACTAGTGATTCGATTCGCTAGAACTGTGATCCCAGCATGGCTCAGGTGTAGTCTGTCCCATCGGAACAGCTCTTTTCCCAGTACTGGTGCCAGTGTCCCACGAATCGAAACCCACTTCTCCCACACCAATCTTTGAGACACGCATACATCTCCCTGATCCTGTTGATGCTATGCCAATTTGCTCGTGGCTCCAGTAATAATTCAGAGCTTATGACCTTTATGCTTCTGCTTTTTAATTTAGTCCCTGGCTGCTCAAACTCTCTCAGCAGAACCTCATGCTTTGTCCTACGTATGTCGTTGGTACCTATGTGGACCACGACAACTGGATCCTCCCCCTCGCACTACAAGTTCTTCTCCAGCCCGGAGGAGATGTCCTTTACCCTGGCACCGCGTAGGCAACATAGCCTTCAGGATTCACGCTCCTGGCTGCTGAGAACAGTGTCTATCCAAATAACTATACTGGCACCTACTATATCCACATTCCTTTTTACTCCCCACACTTGAACGTCTACCTGTACCACGGTGCAGTGATCAGTTTGCACGTCGTCCCCGCATTCCCCGCACTTGTCCACAAGGGTTGCAAGAAACTCGAATCTATTGGACAAGTGCTGGTACGGAGGCTCCTGCAATACTAAATCCTGGATCCCCGTACTTGCCTCACTCGCAGTCACAACCGCCTGTTCCTGACCACGTGTCAATTCTAAAGTATGTAATCTACGGGGTGTGGCTGCCTCCTGAAGCAAAAGGTCCAGGTAACTTTCTCCTTCCCTGATGTGTCACAATTTCATCACCACGAACTCCAGCTCCTCAATTCATGGAGTCATAGAGGCATAGAAACATACAGCACAGAAAGAAGCCCTTCGGCCCATCGTGTCAGCCCCGGCCATCAAGCCAAAACTATTCTAATCCCATTTTCCAGCCCTTGGACCGCAGCCTTGTATGCTATGGCGTTACAAGTGCTCATCTAAATGCTTCTTTAATATTCTGAGTGTTCCTGCCTCTACCACCCTTTCAGGCAGTGAGTTCCAGATTCCATTCCCACCCACTGGATGAAAAGGTTTTTCCTCAAACCCCTCTAAACCTCCTGCCCTTAACTTGAAACTGTGCCCCCTGGTTATTCACCCCTCTACTAAAGGGATAAATTCCTTTCCATCTGACCTATCCATGCCCGTCATAATTTTGTACACCTCAATCAGGTCTCCCCTAAGCTGGATAATTACTATTTCTAGCCACTTTCGGGGTACCCCAGATCAGACGTATTCCAAAGACGTTCACCTTCAACTAAAGTTATCAGTAGCCAAATCCTAGAGACGCTTAATTGGCTCCAAAGGTTCAGACTATCTCTCCCCAAAGGAAAGGAACGGCCTGAAGATGTTACCGGCCTCCGGATAGCACTTTTAACAAGTTTAACTAGACTGTAACCTTCCGTATATTATGAGGGTCCAGAAAACCCCCCAGAATTTTGCAACTCCTCTCTGAAGAGTGCACAGAAATTGAGTTCGCGAGATTGATACAGAAATTACTCTGTGAGACAATTTAAAAAATATATAGATTTATTAAAGAACCGACCATCAGTTAAAAACTGGTATGGCAATCGTAAAATTAACCGTTCAAAATACAAAGAGCTTACATTTCTTATCAGAGATCCTTATTCTCGGATCTTAAGTTCGTTACATTTCCACACTTCTACTTATTTCTTAATTCAGAATATGCACCAAAATCAAATATCTTCCAAAATGCATCACCTCACACTTTTCAGGGTTAAATTTCATTTGCCACTGTTCTGCCCATCTAACCAAAAAATATATTTCGTCCTCTAGACTGAGGCTTCCCTTATTGCTATTTACCACTCCACCAATTTTCGTGTCAGCTGCGAACTTACTGATCATGCCTCCTACATTCAAATCTAAATCATTAATGTACACTGAAAACAGCAAAGGACCCAGCACCGATCCCTGCTGTACAACACTGGACACAGGCTACCAGTCACAAAAAACAACCTTCGACCATCACACTCTGCCTCCTGCCACTAAGCCAATTTTGGGTCCAATGTGACTAATTGCCTTGGATCCAGTTGGCGCTTAATTATTTGACCAGACTCCCATGTGGGACTTTATCAAAAGCCTTACTGATGTCCATGTAGACGACATCAACTGCACTACTCTCATCAACACACCTAGTCACCCCCTCGAAAAAATCAATCTAATTTGTTAGACATGACCTCCCCCTGATGAAGCCATGCTGACTACCCTTGATTAATCCTTGCCTTTCCAAGTGGAGACTGATTCAGTCCCTCAGAATATTTTCCAATAATTTCCCTACCAATGATGTTAGGCTTACTGACCTGTAATTCGCTGGATTAACCCTACTCCCCTTCTTGAATAATGGTGCTACGATTGCTGTTCTCCAGTCCACTGGCACCACCCCTGTGGACAAAGAGGTTATGAAAATTTGTGTCAGAGCCCCTGAAATCTCCTCCCTTGCCTCACACGTCTCACTGGGATAGATCTCGTCAGTGCCTGAAGATTTATCCACTTTAATGCCCGCTAAAACCGCTAGTACCTCCTTCCTCTCAAGACTAATTTGTTCAATTATACCACAATCCCCCTGCCTGATTTCTAAGCCAACATTGTCCTTCTCCATAGTGAACACAGATGCAATATATGCATGTCAAACCTCACCTACATCTTATGGCTCTACACACAGATTGCCACTTTGGTCCCTAATGGGCCATACATTCCCTGGTTATTCTCTTGCACTTAATATAATTAAAAAACAACTTGGGATTTTCCTTTATTTTGCCTGCCAGTGTTTTTTAATGCCCCCTCTTCGCTTTCCTAATTTCTTTTTTAAGTACCCCCCTGCACTTTCTATACTCCTCTAGGGCTTTCACTGTTTTAGTCCTTTGTATCTGCCAAAAGCCTCATTTTTTTTCCCTAATCGATTCTTGCATATCCATTGACATCCAGGGTTCCCTGTGATTGTTGGTCCCATCCTTGAACTGCAAGGGAACAATTTGGCGTTGTACTCTCTCTATATCCTTTCGGAAAATCTGCCACTGCTCTGATGTGGATTTTCCTACAAGTAGCTGATCCCAGTGCACTTTGGCCAGTTCCTGCCTTATCATATTATAGTCGGCCCTCCCCCAATTTAGAACCTGTATTTCAGGTCCGTCTTTGTCCTTTTCCATGACTACCTTAACTCTCAACAAATTATGGTCACTGTCAACAAAATGCTCTCCAACTTACACTTCGACAACTTGCCCGGCTACATTCCCTAGAATTAAGTCCAGTACCGCCCCCTCTCTTTTCGGACTTTCTACATGCTGGCTCGAATAGCTAAATGCCATCCAGCCTTGCCATACTTACTTGTGACGTTACATATTTTCTCTGCCTTCCAGGCTGAATTGTTTTTTTCCTCTTTATTTGTCTGTGCCTCACCCCCTACTGTACCTCCACTCCGTATCCCAACCCCCTGCCAAGGCAGTTTAACATCCCCCCCACACCCTGCCCCCGCCAACAGTACTAGCATACCTCCCCACCAAAGTGCCTCGAGCTAGAGACACTGAGCACAGATGTATTCGCTATCGACAAAAATGTCCAGAAGCTCCCACATATTGCAGCAGCAACACATCTCCTGTTCTGCCATTATTTTATTTATTTAATTGATTAGTTTATTGTTAATAAAATTACTTACCTCGTTTAGTTTATTAAATTAATTAATTTAAGTTTAGTATTTAAAATGTAATTATATGCTATTTGTTCACTTAAATCTTAGCCCACAGTCACTAACAATTAATTACCTGCCTTATCTGTGACATCACACTGCCGTTTTCTCTTGTTGTTGCAGTTCTGCTGCTGCTTTTATCCCTGCTCCCGGGCCTCGTTCTGCTCCTGCTCAGGTCAGCAGCTGCTCTGCGTGAGAAGTTAGGAAAAGCAAGCACCTCCTGCACCCACTTCACCAAGCTACAACACTTACCAAACTCCCATTTTTTTCAGTCTGTGCTCAATGCACTCAGTGCTGTCTGCACTCACAGACCCCTGTGTTTGTACTTTTTGTAGCTCAGATGAGACAGCACTTCTCTGCTACTGTTTCAGGAACCAGTTTAATCTAGTTAGCTAATTAACTACAGCAGCTTTCCAGCATGTGAGCTTGCTTGTTTGTCTCTGCTTAAGCTGGATGAAACATAAAGATTTAAAGTTTACATTTTAACTTAAACAGTTAATCTTACTTAAGAGCTGCTAGCAATTTACATTAGATTTAAAAATAACTTTTAAAAGAGATTAACCCTTAAAACTCCCAAACTTACCAAGCTTCCAGTTGTTAACTCTGTGCTCACTGCACTCAGTGCATGCTGCACTCACAGACCCCTCTGTTTATACTTTTGCATCAATTATCAAGCGCGTAGTAACATTTATCATGCATGTTCTATTAATTATTAAGCATGTATATTCTATTATCCTGCATGTCCTATCAATTATTAAGCGTGTATTATCAATTATCAAGCTTGTATTATTGATTATCAAGCATGTCCAATCAATTATTAAGCGTGTACTATCAGTTATCAAACGCGTCCTTTCAATAATCAATCGTGTATTATCAATTATCAAGCGAGTATTAAACATTATCAGTCGTCTCCTGTCAATTTGCCAAACATGTCCTATCAATAATTAAGCTTATCCAATCAATTATCAAGCGTGTCTTATCAATTATGAACCGTCTCCTATCAATTATCAAGCGTGTATTATCAATTAACAAGCGTGTATTTTCAATTATCAAACAAGATCTATCAATTATAAAGCGTGTATTATCAATAATCAAATTTCTTCTATCAATGATCAAGAGTGTATTATCAATTATCAAGTCTGTCCTATCAATTTTCAATCGTGTATGATCAATTATCAGTCGTCTCCTATCAATTATCAAGCATGTCCTAACATCAGTAGAGGCTAACACTAGAGGCTATTATAAAGGGTGTGATTACAGGACATTTAGAAAATATCAACGGGATTTTACAATAAATCAGCATGGATTTATGAAAGGGATTTCGTGTTTGACAAACCTACTGGACATTTTTGAGGATGTGAATTGTAGAATAGACATGGGAGAAACAGTGGATGTGGTGTATTTGGACTTTCAGAAGCCCTTTGATAAAGTGCTACATAAACGGTTAGTGTGCAAAATTAATGCACATTGGATTGGGATAAAATACTGGCATGCATTGAAAATGAGTTACCAGCCAGGAACCAGAGAGCAGCAATGAATGTTTTTTTTTCGATATGGCAGGCGGTGACTAGTGGGGTACCGCAGAGATCAGTGCTTGGGCCCCAGCTATTCACAATATATATCAATATATATTGAATGAGGTAACCAAATGCAATATTTTCAAGCTTGCTGACGACAAGGAACGAGGTGGGATTGTGAGTTACGAGGAGGATGCAACGAGGCTTCAAGGAGATTTAGACAAGTTGTGAGTGGGCAAATACATGGCAGATGCAGTATATCGTGGATAAATGTGAAGTTAACCACTTCGATAGGAGAAACAGAAAGACAGAGTATTATTTGAATGTTGATAGATTGGGAAATTGTGATGTTAAAATGGACCTGGGTGTCCTTGTACACCATTCGCTGAAAGCCAACATGCAGGTGCAGCAGGCAGTTACGAAGGCACATGGTATATTGGCCTTCATTGCAGGAGGATTTTCATAAAGGAGCACGGATATCTTACGACGACAGTTATAGAGGACCTTGGTGATGTGTGCAGTTTTGTTCTCCTTACCTAACAATGGATATACTTGTCATAGTGCAGTGAAAGTTCACCAGCCTGATTCCTGGGATGGCAGGACTGTCGTATGAAGAGAGATTGGGTCGTCTAAGCCTGTATTCACGAGAGTTCAGAAGATTTACGGGGGTCTCATTGAAACGTATAACATTCTGACAGGGCTAGACAGACTGTAAGCAGGGAGTATGTTTCCCCTAACTGGGGGCTCCGTAATGAGGGGTCACAGTCTTAGTATACGTGGTAGGACATTTAGACTGAGATGAGGAGAAATGTTTTCACTCAGTGGATGAAGAACCAGTGGAATAATTTACCAAAGAAGGTTGGAGAATCCAAGTCACTGAATATATTTAAGAAGGAGGTAGATACATTTCTAGACGCTAAAGACGCCATGGGGTATGGGGAGAGAGCGGGAATATGATATTGAGAGAGAGAATCAGCCATGATCATATTGAATGGCGTAGCAGTCTCGAAGGGCCGAATGCTCTATTCCTGCTCCTACTTTACGACGTTTCTAATTATCAAGCGTGTATTATCAATTATCAAGCATGTCTATAAATTTAGACTTGACTCATCACCTGTAATGTTAGAGTGGAGTCACAAACAGGAATGATTAGAGTATGGTCCCCGCCATTAATGTTAGAGCACGGAAATCACCAGTAATTATAGAAACGGGTAACCACCTTTAATTGTAGTGTTGAGTCACCAGCAGTAATGTTAGAGTAGATTCACCACCAGTAATGTTAGAGTAGGGTCACCACCAATAATGTGAGAGCAGAGTTACCACCAGTAATGTTAGAGTAGGGTCATCACCAGTAATGTTAAAGTAGAGACGACACCAGTAATGTTAGAGTAGTGTCACCACCAGTAATGCTAGAGTAGAGTCACCGCCAATAACGGTAGAATAGGGTCACCATCAGTAATGCTAGAGTAGAGTCAGCACCAGTAATGTTAGAGTAGGTTTACCGCCAGTAAGGTTACTGTGTTGTCTCCACCAGTTGTTTCAGACTGGACTCATGACCAGTAATGTTTGAGCGGAGTCAGAACCAATGATGTTAGAGTATGGTCTACGCCATTAAAATTAGAGTAGGGTCATCACCAGCAATGTAAGAATCGTGTAACCGCTGGCATTGCTAGTGTAGAGTCACCACCAGTAAAATTAGAGTCGGGTCCTCACAAGAAATGTGTGACTTTAAACACCATCAATAATGTAAACTACGGTCCACACCAGTAACGTTAGTGTAGGGTTACCTCCAGTATTGTTAGAGTAAAGTCACCAACATTAATGTTATGTAGTGTCCTCACCAGTGATGTTACAGTAGAGTCACCAACAGTAATTTTAGAGTAGAAGCACCACCAGTATTGATAGAGTATGATCACCACCATTATTGTTAGAGTATGATCACCACCAGTAATGTCAAAGTAGAGTCACCACCAGGATTGTGAGAGTATACTTGCAGTAATGTGAGAGTATGATCACCACCAGCAATATCAGAGTAGAGTTACCACCAGCAATATTAGAATATGATCACCACCAGTAATGTCAGAGTAGTGTCATCATCATTAATGTTAGATTAGAGTCACCACCAGTAAGGTTAGAGTAGGGTCACCACCAGTAATGTTAGAGTAGGGTCACCACCAGTAATGTTAGAGTAGGGTCACCACCAGTAATGTTAGAGTAGGGTCAACACCAGTAAGGTTAGAGAAGGGTCACCACCATTTTTCATTAGGATGCAAAGCTAAATTTAACGATCTAATGGATGAGTTAAGATTTCAGGAATTATTACGAAGCATCAGTAACCTAACGCAGTGCCCGTTTGGGATGTGCCCTTCGGGGATCACGGTGCTTGTGCACAGTACATTCCATCTGCTTTGAGTTCCCTTTTATTCATTTGAATTCATTGAGTTTCATGAACTAAGTTTTAAAAGGTCCCCTTTGTTGTCCCAAGCACACTGAAGCGGAAAATATTGACTTGTTGGTTAAGTGACTGTAACTAACGCCAATTGTACTGTGACTTAATTTCTCTCTGGGGTACCGAGTATTCTGTAAAAGGAGAGTGTTTATGGATCGTGTGTACACTCTGATGTTAACCATAAAGCCAGTCAGAAGTCATCTATTCTGCTCAAAAAAAATGGCACTGCCAACAATTCAACTGTTCAGCATCATTTTCTACCCTGCACTCGCAGCCTTTGGCATTCCCGGTAAGTCAGTGTATCCTGTTGTCTATTGGCTGTTGACTATCTCAGTGTTAATGATTATGTAATGAGTCGGAGAAGCTTCCCATTGAAGAGTCACTTATCCACCGGGATAAGTTGGTGGATGTCAGTGGGAATCCAACCAGTCCGCAAGGCTGGTGCGGGTGGTCGTTATATTGTGGGTGCCGGGCGCTCGCCTTTCCTCCCTGTACTCAGGGAGTTTGAAGCTGACATTCTCCGGCTCCTCCAACAGTACAGAAATCGCTATAGGATGTGTTCCTTCGTGTGGATGTTAATCGTGACAGTTGTACACTTGTAGCCTGTTTATTTTACCTTGATCATTGTTCAGCCTGCAGCCACCTCCACCCAACAGGGGACGTTGAAAGATATTTGGAGCCATAATTGCCTCTCAGGTTTCTGCTATCCTCCCCTCGGCTGCTGAGGACCTTCGTCTCTCCACCAGCTTCCGCTCTGTTACCGAGCCGCTGCAGCAACCCCCCGCAACCGCCCCCCACCCCCGCAGCCCCGCCTCCCCCGCGCAACATCTATTCAGTTTTTTTTTTTCATTCATTTGTGGGATGTGGTTGTCGCTGTCAAGTTCATCCCTCATTGCCCTTGATACTCCGGTGGTGAGCTGCCTTCTTGAACCGCTGCAGTCCGTGTTGTGAAGTTACTTCCACAGTGCTGTTAGTTAGGGAGTTCAAGGATTTTGATCCAGCGAGGATAACGGATAGGCGATATACTTCTAAGTCAGGATGATGTGTTACTTGGAGGGGAACGTGGTGCTGCCCCCATGCGCCTGCAGCCCTTGTCATTCTAGGTGGAAGATTTTGCGGTTTTGCGAGGTGCTGCAGAATAAGCATTGGCGAGTTGCTGCAGTGCATCTTGTAGATGGTACACACTGCAGCCACGGTACGCCGGTGGTGGAGGGAGTGAATGTTTACGGTGGTGGATGGGGTGCCAATCAAGCGGGCTGCGTTGTGTTGGATAGTGTCGAGCTTCCTGAGTGTTGTTGAAGTTGCAGTCATCCAGGCAAGTGGAGAGTATTCCATCACACTCCTCACTGTGCCTTGTAGATGGTAATATGTCTTTGGGGAGACATCAGGTGAGACACTCGCCACAGAATACCTAGCCTTTGACCTGCTCTTTTTCCCACAGTACATATGTGGCTGATCCAGTTAAATTTCTGGTCAATGGTAACCCCCAGGATGCTGATGGTGTGGGATTTTGCCATGGCAATGCCATTGGATGTCAAAGGGAGGTGGTTGGACTCTCGCTTGTTGAAGATAATCATTGCCTGGCACTTCTGTGGCGCGAATGTTAACTGCCATTTATTAGCACTGTGCATAGAAATAGCGCAAAGTTTCGATCTAAATTGAATGATGTGCTCTCAACTGAATGTTTCGTTTAAATTCATACATTTGCAGTAGTTACTGTGTAATTTAAATTTGGCGATGTCTGTCTGAAGTATGAGGGGAAGAATGGCGGATTTTCAGTTCCTCTATATTGGGTGTTCGATGTTTTTTTTTTAATCCTCTTCGTTAACGCTCGCCTATATAAGTAAAAATCCGTCTGCACAGGGACACATCTGAACATTTCCCCACAATATGGTGTAAGATTTATCCGAATGTGCCCGTTGCTGATCGCTTGTCCCTCTTTCTTACAGCGAACCTACTGACAATCGTGATTCTCTCCGGAGGAAAATGCGGTCTTTCCAAAGGTATCACGGTCTACATGGTGGCCATGGCAACAGCAGATCTACTGGTCATGATCGTCAATGTGCTGCTGTACCGCGTTTTTACATATCACTTTCCACATTCATTCCTCAACTTCACTGCCGTCTGCAGGTTGCTTGTATACTTGAATGCTGCTGCCCTCGATATGTCCGTGTGGTTTACCGTCACCTTCACATTTGACCGCTATGTCGCGATATGTTCTGAGAAGTTTAAAGCGAAATATTGCACAGTGAGAACTGCAGCCGCCGTCATAACAACGGTCTCTGTTCTGCTCTTTTTAGACAATATACCCTTTTCTTTTGCATCTGAAACTGAACAAATCATTAACAAGATTCACTGGGGTTGCCGCATGAAAATTGACTTTTTTGCCTCGCCTTTCGGTATAGCATTCGCCTGGTTCGAAACTATTCTATGTCCAGGGCTTCCCTTCGCTTTGATATTACTGTTTAATGGTTTGACAGTCAGGCGTATTCTAACTGCCAGTCGAGCCCGCAGGAGACTTCGGGGTCCATGCAGTGAGAATCAGAGCGATCCAGAGATGGAAAGCAGGAGGAAATCCATCATTTTACTGTTCACTGTATCGGGCAGCATTATACTGTTGTGGCTGACAACTTGCGTTAGTTATTTAATTAACTCCCTGGCCATTCATGTTCGACCCGATTATTCATCTCCTGCATACATCGCCTCTGCAACCGGATTTATGCTCATGTACTTGAGCTCCTGCACAAACACGTGCATTTATGCAGCGACTCAAACCATATTCAGGGAAGAGCTGGTAAAGATGTTGCAATCACCCTGGACATTGATTCGGATCTTGCTTAATAAAATATGAAGATCAAACCCGAGCTTTCTATCCTAACTAGAGCTTAACAGCAGAACGTGTTCCGTTTCAGAATTGCCTTCTTTCAGTTTTGAACGTAAACGAGATTATTGTTGGGACAACAGTCATGATTGAGCGTGAGCAGTGGAGTCATAATCCTCGAGTCATAACGGCACAGAAGGAGGCCATTCGGCCCATTGAGTATGTGACGGCTCTCTGTAGAGCAAACCAGTCAGTCCCAAATCACCCGCTCTATCCCCGTAGCACAGCAAGTTTATTTCCCTCATGTGCCTACCCAGCATGCCCTTGAAAATATTGAGTGTCTCCGCTTCCACCAGATACGTCGTCAGCGAATTCCAGATCATCACCACTCGCTGTGTTAAAAAGATTTTCCTCACATTCCCCACTGTATCTCTTGCCCAAAACCTGAAATCTGTGTCACCTATTCCATGTACCATTAACGAGTGGGAACAGCCTTTCCACGTCTAGCCTATCAAAGTCCTTCATCATCTTGTAAACCTCTATCAAATCACACCTCATACTCCTTTGCTCTAATGAACACAAATCCAGCTTCTCCAGCCTGTCCTAGTAGCTAAGATGCCCATGCCCGGTACCATTCCGTTAAAACTTGGAAACATAGAAACATAGAAGATAGGAGCAGGAGTAGGCCATTCGGCCCCTCGACCCTGCTCCGCCATTCGATGAGATCATGGCTGATCATCCAAACTCAGTACCCTGTACCTGCCTTCTCCCCATATCCCTTGATAACTTTAGCTTTAAGAAATATATCTAACTCATTCTTGAATATATTTAATGATTTGGCCTCAACTACCTTCTGTGGTAGAGAATTCCACAGGTTCACCACTCTCTGGGTGAAGAAATTCTTCCTCATTTCTGTCCTAAATGTTTTACCCCTTATCCTTAGATTATGACCCCTGTTTCTGGACTCTCCGATCATCGGGAACATTCTTCCTGCATCTAGTTTGTCCAGACCTGTCAGAATGTTATATGTCTCTTTGAGATCCCCTCTCATTCTTCTAGAATCCAGCGAGTATAAACCCAATCGACCCAATCTCTCCTCATATGTCATTCCTGCCATCCCAGGAATCAGCCTGGTGAATCTTCGCAGAACTCCTTCCATGGCAAGAACATCCATCCTCATTTAATGCGACCAAAACTGCACACAGTACTCAATGTGTGGTCTCAGCAAGGCCCTGTACAACTGCAGCAGGACATCCCTGTTCCTAAACTCAAACCCTTTCGCTATGAAGGCCAAACTACCATTTGCCTTCTTCACCGCCTGCTGCACCTGCATTGTTAGCTTCAGCGACTTGTGCACAAGGAAACCCAGGTCTCGTTGCACTTCCCCTTCTCCAAATCTATTGCCATTCAGATAATAGTCCGCCTTTCTGTTTTTGACACCAAAGTGGTAATCTCCACGTTTATCCACGTTGTATTGCATCTGCCACGCTTCTGCCCACACACCCTACCTGTCCAAATCATTCTGGAGTTGCTCAGTATCCTCCTCGGAGCACACACGCCCACCCAGCTTTCTGTCATCTGCAAACTTGAAGATATTACATTTAGTTCCCTTATCCAGATCATTAATGTATACTGTGAATACCTTGCCCCCAATCCCATGTGCATTAACTTTACACGCTAATCTCTTATGCGGGACCTTATCGAAAGCCTTTTGAAAGTCCAAATACACCACATCTACTGGTTCTCCCTTATCTGTTTTCAGAGTTACATCCTCAAAAAATTCCAGTAGTTTAGTCAAGCACGATTTACCTTTTGTAAATCCATGTTGACTTTGTCCGATCCTGTCACTGTTTTTCAAGTGCTCAGCTATTACATCTTTTAAAATGGACTATAGCATTTTCCCCACTACCGATGTCAGGCTTACTGTAATTCCCCTCTTTCTCTCTACCACCCTTTTCGAATAGTTGGGTAACATTAGCTACCCTCCAGTCCATGGGTACAGTTCCAGGTTGCATCGAATGTTGGAGATGATCAGCAATGCATCTACTATTTCTAGGGCCCCTTCCTTAAGTACCCTAGGCTGTAGATTATAAGGCCCTGGGGATTTATCGGCCTTCAATCTCCTCAATTGCCGTAACACCATTTCCCTCCAAATACTGATTTCTTTCAGTTCCTCCCTTTCATCAGACCCTATGTTCTCCAACATCTCTGGGAGGTTATTTGTGTCCTCCCTTGTGAAGGCAGAACCAAAATATGCATTTAATTGGTCTGACATTTCTTCGTTCCCCATTCTAACTTACCCCGCTTCTGACTGCAAGGAACCTACACTTGATTTCACTAATCTTTTTCTCTTCACAAATCTATAAAAGCTCTTACAGTCAGTTTTTATGTTCCCTGCAAGGTTACTTTCATATTCAATTTCCCCCTTCTTAATTAATTCCTTTGTACTCCTAAATTAAATCCTAAACTGCTCCCAATCCTCAGGATTACTGCTTTTCTGGCCAATTTATTTGCCCTCTCCTTGGATCTGATGCTATCCCTTATTTCCCTTGTTAGCCACGGTTGAGTCACCCTTATTGTTTTATTCTTATGCCACACCGGGATGAACAAATTATGTAGTTCATCCATCCAGTCTTTGAATGCTTGCCATTGCCTATCCACCGTCAAACCTTTGAGTAACATTCCCTATCAATCCTACGCAATTCGCGCCTCATACCATCGTAGTCTCCTTTATTTAATTTCAGGACCCTAGTCTCTGATTCAACGACTTCACTCTCCATCCTAATGAAGAATTCTATCATATTATGATCACTCTGATCCAAGGGGCCTCGGTCAACAAGATTGCTAATTAATCTTTTCTCGTTACATCATACCCAGTCTAAGCTGTCCTGATCTCTGGTTGGCTAGGTTAATTAAATCAGGGAGTTGAATGCGTGGCTCAAAGACTGGTGTGGGAAAAATGGGTTTTGCTTCTTGGGACACTGGCACCAGTACTGGGGCAGGAGAGAGCTGTTCCGTTGGGACGGACTTCACTTGGCCAGTGCTGGGACTAGTGTCCTGGCGAATCGAATAACTAGGGCTGTGGAGAGGGCTTTAAACTAATTAGTGGGGGGGAGGTTTCAAGAGAGCAAAAAATAAAAATGACAACAGAGAGGGTCATAGACAAAGGTAGCAGTAGGGGAATCACAAATCAGAGCGTGGCAGGAAGGGACAGAGTGTGTGGAGTAAAAGGTAAAGTGGTAAAAAGTGAAAAAGCAGGAACTAAGTGCCACAAAGCATATTTGAAAGTTCTCTATCTGAATGCACGTAGCATTCGTAACAAAATAGACGAGTTAATGGCACAAATAACTACATATGGTTATGATATTGTGGCCATTACAGAAACATGGCTGCAGGGTGACAATGCCTGGGAATTAAACATACCAGGTTATTTAACGATCAGGAAGGACAGGCAGGAAGGAAGGGGAGGTGGGGTGGCTATGTTAATAAAGGAAGGAATCACTGTAATACAGAGTAATGATATTGGGTCAAAAAATCATGATAATGAAACAGTTTGGGTGGAGATAAGGAATAATAAGGGGAAAAAAACACTAGTGGGCGTAGTCTATAGGCCTCCGAACAGTTGCAACTCTGTTGGACGGAGTATCAATCAGGAAATAGTTGAGGCATGTAATAAGGGAACATCTATAATTATGGGGGATTTTAACTATCATATTAATTGGACAAATCAAATGGGGCAGGGCTGCCTTGAGGATGAGTTCATTGAGTGTATTAGGGATGGGTTTCTTGAGCAGTATGTAACTGAACCGACCAGGGGGCAAGCAACCTTAGATCTGGTCCTGTGTAATGAGACAGGATTAATTAAAAATGTCCTAGTAAAGGATCCCCTTGGAATGAGTGACCATAACATGGTTGAATTCCATATTCAATTAGAGGGTGAGAAGGTTGGATCTCAAACAAGCGTGCTAAGCTTGAATAAAGGAGACTATGAAGGTATGTGAGCGGAATTGAGTAGAGTGGATTGCGAAAATAGATTAAAGGGTAAGACGACACATGATCAGTGGTGTACATTCAAGGAGTTATTTTACAACTTCCAAAAAAAATATATTCCACTGAAAAGAAAAGGGTGTAAAAGAAAGGACAGTCATCCGTGGCTAAGTAAAGAAATTAAGGATAGTATTCGACTAAAAACAAGGGCATATAAGGTAGCGAAATCTAGTGGGAGGACAGAGGATTGGGAAAACTTTAAAAGGCAGCAAAAAATAACGAAAAGATTGATTAAGAAAGGGAAGATAGATTATGAAAGTAAATTAGCAAAAAATATAAAAACAGATAGTAAGAGTTTTCATAGTTATATAAAAAGAAAAAGGGTGGCTAAAGTAAATGTTGGTCCATTAGAGGATGAGACCGGGAAATTAATGGTGGGAAATATGGAGATGGCAAAAACACTGAATGAATATTTTGTATCAGTCTTTACAGTAGAGGACACTAAGAATATCCCAACACTGGACAAACAGGGGGCTATAGGGGGAGAGGAGCTAAACACGATCAAAATCACCAAGGAAGTGGTACTCGGTAAAATAATGGGACTCAAGGCGGATAAATCACCTGGACCTGATGGCTTACATCCTAGAGGCTTGAAGGAAGTGGCGGTAGGGATTGTAGATGCATTGGTAATAATTTTTCAAAACTCCCTGGATTCCGCTAAGGTCCCGGCAGACTGGAAAACTGCTAATGTAACACCCTTATTTAAAAAGGGCAGTAGACAGAAGGCTGGTAACTATAGACCGGTTAGCCTAACATCTGTGGTAGGTAAAATTTTGGAGTCCATTATTAAGGAAACAGTAACAGGACATTTGGATAATCATAATTTAATAGGACAAAGTCAGCATGGTTTTACGAAGGGGAAGTCATGTTTGACAAATTTGCTGGAGTTCTTTGAGGAAGTAACATATAGAGTGGATAAAGGGGAACCAGTGGACGTAGTGTATTTAGACTTCCAAAAGGCATTTGACAAGGTGCCACACAAAAGATTATTGCTTAAGCTAAAAAATCACGGGATTGGGGGTAATATTCTGGCATGGATAGAGATTGGCTATCTAACAGAAAGCAAAGAGTTGGGATAAATGGTTCATTCTCAGACTGGCAATCAGTAACTAGTGGTGTTCCGCAGGGGTCAGTGCTGGGTCCCCAACTCTTTACAATCTATATTAACGATTTGGAGGAAGGGACCAAGTGTAACATATCAAAATTTGCAGATGATACAAAGATGGGAGGGAAAGTAGTGAGTGAGGAGGACATAAAAAACCTGCAAGGGGACATAGACAGGCTAAGTAAGTGGGCAGAGATTTGGCAGATGGAATACAACACTGGAAAGTGTGAGGTGATGCACTTTGGCAGGAAAAATCCTAGAGCAATTTATTATCTTAATGGCAAGAAACTGGAGAGTACTGAAGTGCAAAGGGATCTGGGGGTCCTGGTGCACGAAACTCAAAAGGTTAGTATGCAGGTGCAGCAAGTGATTAAGAAGGCAAATGGAATGTTGTCTTTCATTGCTAGGGGGATAGAATATAAAAATAGGGAGGTATTGCTTCAGTTGTACAAGGTATTGGTGAGACCGCACCTGGAATACTGCATACAGTTTTGGTGTCCTTACTTAAGGAAAGACATCCTTGCTCTCGAGGCAGTGCAAAAAAGGTTCACTCGGTTAATCCCGGGGATGAGAGGGGTGGTCATATGAGGAGAGGTTGGGTAGATTGGGACTCTACTCATTGGAGTTCAGAAGAATGAGAGGCGATCTTATTGAAACATATAAGATTGTGAAGGGGTTGGATCGGGTGGATGCGGGGAGGATGTTCCCGATGACGGGTGAGACTAGAACTAGGGGACATAGTCTTAGAATAAGGGGCTGCTCTTTCAAAACTGAGATGAGGAGGAACTACTTCACTCAGAGGGTGGTAGGTCCATGGAATATGCTGCCACAAAAAGCTGTAGAAGCTACATCATTAAATAAATTTAAAACAGAAATAGACAGTTTCCTAGAAGTAAAGGGCATTAAGGGTTACGGGGAGCGGGCAGGATTTGGACATGAGTCTAGGTTCGGATCGGTCATGGCCCTGTGGGTAGTGGAGCGGGCCCAGGGACCGTGTAGCCGGATTCTGCTCCTATTTCGTGTGTGCAATTCTGTTAGATGCAGGAGATGATTCTATGATAGATAGTAGATTGGCGGTTAGGATCAGATCAGCCATGATCTTATTGAATGGCGGAGCAGGCTCGAGGGGCCGATTGGCCTACTCCTGCTCCTATTTCTTATGTTCTTATTTTCCTCGACATATTGTTCCAGAAAACCATCCCGTAAACATTCTAGGAATTTTTCCTCCACAGTATTTTTACTAATTTGGTTAGCACAATCTATATGTAAATTAAAGTCACCTATGATGACTGCTGTGCCCTTACTGCTTGCTTCTCTAATTTCCTTTTTAATTCCATCCCCAAACTCCGTATTACTGTTAGGTGGTCTATATTCCACTCCCAATAACGTTTTCTGCTCCTTGTTATTTCTCAGTATTACCCATACAGATTCTGCATCATCAGAGCTAATATCCTTCCTATCAATTGTGTTAATCCCGACTTTAACCAGCAATGCTACCCCACCTCCCTTTCCGTTTTGCCTATCTTTCCTAAATATTGAATACCCCTGGATGTTGAGGGCCCAGCCTTGGCCACCCTGGAGCCATGTTTCTGTAATCCCAATTAAATCGTATTAATTCACCTCGTATGCTCCTTGCATTCAGACACAAAGCCTTCAGGCTTTTTTTTAACGCTCTCTGACCTATATGAATTTTTATTTACTGTGACCAGGTTTGATTTAATCCATTGAGTTATTTGCCTTCTACTTTTGTTTTTCTCCTTCCTGCCTTTTGCTTTTATCCTTGTTTCCCTTTCCTCTGTCACCCTGCTCAGGTTCCCAGCCCCCTGCCACTTCAGTTTAAACCCTCCCCAACAGCACTAGCAAACACCCCCCATAAGACATCGGTCCTGTTCCTGCCCAGGTGGAGACCGTCCCGTTTGTACTGGCCCCACCTCCCCCAGAACCGGTTCCAATGTCCAAGAATTTGAATCCTTCCCCCTTGCACCCTTCCTCTCGGCACGTATTCATTTGAAATATCCTCCTATTTCTACTCTGACTAGCACGTGGCATTGGTAGCCATCCTGAGATTACTACCTTTGAGGTCCTATTTTTTAATTTACCTCCTAATTCCCTATATTCTACTTTTACGACCTCATCCTGTTTTTTTTACCTATATCGTGGATGCCTATGTGCACAACGACAACTGGTTGTTCGCCCTCCCTCATCAAAATGTTCTGTAGCCGCTCCGAGACGTCCTTCACCCTTGCACCAGGGAGGCAACACACCATCCTGGAGTCTCGTTTGCGGCCGCAGAAACGCCTATGTATTCCCCTTACAATTGAGTCCCCTATCACTATAGCTCTTCCAACCTTTTTCCTCCCAGCCTGTGCAGCAGAGCCACCCATGGTGCCAGGAAGTTGGCTGCTGCTGCCTTCCCCTGATAAGTCATTCCCGCCCAACACTATCCAAAGTGGTATATCTGTTTGAGAGGCAGATGGCCGCA
This sequence comes from Squalus acanthias, assembly GCA_030390025.1. Taxonomy (NCBI): domain Eukaryota; kingdom Metazoa; phylum Chordata; class Chondrichthyes; order Squaliformes; family Squalidae; genus Squalus; species Squalus acanthias. Next base: position 151,648,298 of record CM059431.1, on the reverse strand, counting down.
GGGGACCCTTGCACTACCTGCCTGCACATATTACTCTGCCTGGTGGTCACCAATTCACTTCCAGCCTGTACATCCTTTGCCTGCGATGTGACCAACTCGCTAAACGTGCTATTCACGACGTTCTCAGCGTCGCGAATGCTCCAATATGTATCCATCCGCAGCTCCAGCGCCACAATGCGATCTATCAGTAGCTGCAGCTGGATACACTTCCCACACATATGGTCGTCAGGGACACAGGAAGCGTCCCTGATTTCCCACATATAGCAGGAGGAGCATATCACGGTGCGGAGCTCTCCTGACATGAGTCACCCTTTAATTAATTAAATACATTTAAATTAAATTAATCCCACCAATTTCACTTCAATTAAATGATATACTCAAGGGCACTTTCCCGACAATGGCCTCTGTAAAAAGTCCACTAAAGTGAGTTTAACTACTCACTGTGCTACTGCTCTCTCCGCTCCCGACACTGGACTCCGTAAAAAAGCCCGCGAAAGTGAGTTTAAATACTCACAGTGCTGCTGCTCTCTCCGCTCCCGACACTGGCCCCTGTAAAACTGCACGCAAAATAAACTAAAAAACTTAACAAAAACACTCACCTGCAACTCACTAATGAGCGCTCTCGCTCTAGTAATGGGCTATGATCTACTCAGCAGAAATAGACTTAAAACTGAATAAAAAACTTAACAGAAAATAACCACCAGCTACTCACCAAGCAGCTCCCCTCTAACCACCTCACTTCTGAATTCTGACGTCACTCCTGTGCTGAGTTCTTCTCGCTGACTCTGTGCCTCTCACAGGTCCGCCGCTGCACCCTCACAAGGGACTTCACATCCTACCTAAATTGTGGTGAGCAGAACTGGACACAATACTGCAGTTGTGGACTTTGCAGCGCTTTATATATTTCAGCATAAATTCTCCACTTTGGTACTCCATACCTCTATTTATGAAGCCCAAGATTCCATATGCTTTGCTAACCACTTTCTCAATATGGCCTGCCACCTTCAGGGAAATATGCACATTAACTCCCAGGTCCCTCTGTCCCTGCACTCTATTCAGAAATGTGGTATTTATTATATATTGCTTCTCCCTGTTATGCTGCCAAAATGCATCACCTCACACTTCTCTGTATTTAATTCCATCTGCCACTTGCCTGCCCATTCTGCAAGCAAAACTATGTAGTGCTGCAGTCGATTGGTATATTGCTCACAAATTGTCACACCCGCAAGTTTGGTGTCATTGGCACATTAGAAATTATACTCTGTATTTCAATATCCAAGTTAATTATATATGTAAAATAAAACAGTGGCCCAAACACTGACCCTTGGGCAACTCCACTGTCTACCATCCTCCAATCTGAAAATAGCCTTCTAACACAACTCGCTGTTTTCTACCGTTAAGCCAATTCCTTATCCAAGCTGCGACTGACCCAGCTATTCCAGAAGGCTCAATTTTGTTCACCAAACTCATATGTGGTACTTTGTCAAACGCCTTCCGAAAATCCATGCAGTCAACTTCCATTGCATTCCCTTCATCAATCCTCCATGTTACTTCATCAAACAATTCAATTAGATAAGACAAACACGATCTGCCTTTTACAAATACGTGTTCACTCTCCTTAATTAGCTTAAACCTCTGCAAGTGCCCGTTACCTTTTCCCTTGAATATTGTTTCTAAAACTTTACCCAGCACTAATGTTAAACTGCCAAGCCTGTAGTTACTAGGATTTTCCTTACAACCTTTCTTGAACAATGGTGTCATATTTGACACCTTCCAATCCTCAGGCACTTCCCCCACATCTAGGAAAGATTGGTCAATTTTGCATGCCCTTCTGCTATCTCCTCCCCCAATTCCCTCAGCAAGCTGGAATGCAAGCCATCTGGGCCAGGCGAGTTATCCACTCTCAGCGTACCCAGCTTTTTTAGTAGCTCCTGTATATCAATATTCACCCCTTCCATTGCTTCTACCTTTTCCACTTCTGCCAATATTTTGTCAGCATCCACCTCCTTAGTAAACACTGATACCAGGTATTCATTCAGTACTGATACCCTTGTCCTGCGCTTCTAAGAATATATCACATTATTTGTCCCTAATATACACAAACACGCCTCTTACTACCCACTTACTGTTTATATCCCGGTAGAAGATTTTTGGATTCCCTGTTATGTTAACCGCCATTCTACTCTTATATTCTCTCTTTATCAATCTTATTTTCATCTTCACTTCCCATCTCAAGTTATTGCTTTTGGTCTGATTCTCCCTTGATGAATTCAGCTGACATGCATCATACATCCCCTTTTTATGTTTCACCACCTTCTCTATCTCCCTCGTCTTTGTTTCCCTTACTCTTTGCTCCTGTTGGAATGTATGTAGCCTGTACTTGGAATATATCCTCAATAAAGATCACCTATTGTTCTGATACAGTTTTTTCCTGTAAGTCTTTCGTTCCATTTAACCCTGGACAGATCCTTTCGCATCCCATTGAAATGAGCCCTGTTCCAGTTTAGGAGTTCTACGCTATTTTGTCCCTTGCTCTTCTCCATTGCTGACCTAAATCTTATGATACGATGATCACTCTTGTCCAAGTGTTCTCCAAAAGACACTTGGTCGATCTGACCCACCTAATCCCCCAGCACCAGATCCAGCAATGCCTCCGTCCTAGTTGGGCCAAGAACATACTTGTCAAAGTAGAACATGTGGGCGTCAACATTAAATGCCTTACATTGCAGGTACTGGAATGAGACGCCCCAGCTTAAATAACCGATAACGTTACCTTTATCATAGAATCAGAGAATTGTTACAACAGCAAAAACAACTTTTATTTATATAGCGCCTTTAACGTAGTTAAATGACACAAGGCGCTGCACAGGAGTATTCTGAGACAAAAAAAAATACACCGAGCCACACGAGGAGCAGTTAGGGCAGGTGACGAAAAGCTCGGTCAAATAGGTAGTTTTTAAGGAGCGTCTTAAAGAAGAAAAGTGAGGTAGCGAGGCAGAGAGGTTTAGGCAGGGCATTTCAGAGCTTAAGGCCGAGGCAACAGAAGGCACGGTCAACAATGATTGAGCGATTATAATCAGCGATGCTAAAGAGGGCAGAATTACTGGAGGGCAGATATCTGGTCGGGTTGAGGGGCTGAACGAGATTACAGTGCTAGGAAGGGGCGAGGCCCTGTTCGCATTTGAAAACAAGTGTGAGAATTTTGAAAATGAGGCGCTGCTTAACCCGGAGCCAGTGTAGGTCAGTGAGTACAGGAGTGATGTGGGAACGGGACTTGGTGCGAGTAAGGACACGGGCAGCAGAGATTTGGATGTCCTCAAGTTTAGGTTGGGTAGAATGTGGGAGGTCAGCCAGGACTGTTTTGGTATTATCAAGTCTAGATGTAACAAAGGCATGGATGAGTGTTTAGCAGCAGATGAGCTGAGGCAAGGGCGGAGACGAGCGATTTTACGGAGATGGAAATAGGTGGTCATTGTTATGCTGCGGATATGTGTTCGGAGGCGCATTACAGCACAGAAGGAGGCCCGTGCCGGCTACTTGCAACAGCACTTCAGCTGGTCCCACTCCCCCGCCCTTTCCCCATAGCCCTACATATGTTTTCCTTCAGGTACTTATTCAATTCCGTTTGGAAAGCCACGATTCAATCAGCCTCCACCACTCTCTCAGGCAGTGCATTCCAGATCAGAACCAAACGCAGTGTTAATAAAGGATTGTCCTCATGTCGTCTTCGATTCTTCTGCCAATCAGCTTAAATCTATATCCTCTGGTTCTGGACCCTTCTGCCAATGCGAACAGTTTCTCACTATCAACTCTGTCTAGAACCCTCATGATGTTGAACACGTCTATCAAATCTCCTCTCAACCTTCTCTGCTGTCAGGAGAACAACCCCAGCTTCTCCAGTCTATCCACGTAACTGAAGTCGCTTATCCCTGGAACCATACTTGTGAATCTTTCCTGAACCCTCTCAAAGCTTTAACATTCGTCTTAAAGTGCGGAGGCCAGAATTGGACACAATACTACAGTTGAGGCCTACCCAGTGTTTTATACATGTTCATCATAACTATAGTGTTGAAACAATGAAGGGTTTTATAATGGTGGTTATCTGTAATTCTTCTGTAATCTTGGCATGAATGTGGCAGGTGCTGGTGTCTCTAACAATTCCGCCCCCCATTGGCTCCCGAACCAATAGAACGTGGACCTGTTAAAAAGCAGAACCTGTACAAGGACTTAAAATCTGGATCCATCAAATTAAACGTCTCATAATTTTCCGACTGAGCTATGTGTGTTCATGCATTTAATTCTCTGCAACAGCTTTCAACGGCTCACATTTCTCCCACACAGACACTGTCAGCGGTCAGATTGGTCCCGCTTTTAAAATGTCATTTAACGCACATTGTCTCTAACAATGCTGCACTCTCTCAGTCCTACACTGAAGTCTCAGCACATATTTCTGATGAAGTCCTACATTGGGGTTCAGCACTTCTGACTCCGATGGAAGATGCAAAATGGAGACTATACAGCGTCACCACTGGAGACCGAGCGTAATTACAGCGTGACCGGTTTACAGGGGCCGTTTCAGTCCTAAATGTGGGCAAGACATTTTATAATGGGCGAAATATTCGACACAAAAGAGTGAAAGAAACTTGAAAGGGTATATTGAGTATTTGCAGACAGGAAGTGCACATATATGTAAGATATTCGATTTATTAATAGACAGATATTATTATTAGGAAGGGATCATGTAATATGATTATTGTTCAGACAATACGGACAAGCTGAGGAAACTGCAAAGATGTGCTCAACATGAAAGCAGTAGGCCCATCAGCAAATCGTTCGCGTCAGCATGCCAGCGCCGCCTGCAGCACATGAACGTATAAAACATTAGGAAATGCAGGATGCCACCGAAGTCATGTTCAATGTCAGCAGTTAAAGCGAGTCGTTCCATTGGGAACTGGGTGAGCAATATTAAACAGGGACAGGAGCGTAAGTGTTTTAATCTCAGGGTTCACAGTTCAAGTCTCTATACAGGCGCTGCTTTTAAATCAAAATGCTCAATTCCATCTTCCATGCAGCCGCATTATATTTGGAAAAAATCAGGTGTTGTTGCAAACGTTTAACTCCTAATAATGAGTTTGTTTGAGACAGCAGGAAAGAACCCTCGATCCTCAGAATAAAAGTCTGATGATCTACCGACTGAGCTTATCGGGCTGGCATTTCTGATCTGTTCTTGAAGTTCGATAGATTAATATGCGACATCAGTATTAGGGAACACGGATTTATGAAAGGGAAATCGTGTTTGACGAGTTTGTTAGAATGTTTTGAAATTGTAACTAGCAGAACAGATAAGGGAGCACCAGTGGATGTGGTATATTTGAATTTTCAGAAGGCATTTGGCAAGGTGCCACACAAGATGATGTTAAATAAAATTAGGGCGCGAGGGATTTGCGGTAATATACTAGTAAGGATTGAGGATTGGTTAACGGACAGATAACAGAGAGTAGGAATAAACGGGTCATACTCGGGTTGGCAGGCTGTAAATAGTGGGGTACCGCAAGGACTTGTGATTGGGCCTCAGCTATATATCTATGATTTCGATGAGGGGACCAAATAGAGTCATAGAGTCATTGAGTTATACAGCACAGAAAGAGGCCCTTCGGCCCATCGTGTCATCGCCGGCCATCAAGCCCAGTCTATTTTAATCCCTTTTCCGGCACTTGGTCCGTAGCCTTGTATGCTATGGCGTTTCAAGTGTTCATCTAAATGCTTCTCTCCATCAACTCTTTCAGGCAGCAAGTTCCAGATTCCAAACACCCTCTGGGTGAAAAAGTTTTTCCTCAAATCTCCTCTAAACCTCCTGCCCATTAACTGGAAACTACGCCCCCTGTTTATTGACTCCTCTACTAAGGGAAATAGTTCCTTTCTATCTACCCTATCCATGCCCCTCATAATTTTGTGCACCTCAATCAGGTCCACCCCCAGCCTGTCCAGTCTCTCTTCATAGCTGAAGCGCTGCAGCCCAGGTAACATCCTGGTGAATCTCCTCTGCACCGTCTACAATGCAATCACATCCTTCCTATAGTGTGGCGACCAGAACTGCACACAGTATTCCAGCTGTGGCCTCACTAGCGTTTTGTACAGTTCCATGATATCCTCCCTGCTCTTATATTCTATGCCTCGGCTAATGAAGGCAAGTATCCCATATGCCTTTTTAAACACCTTATCTACCTGTCCTGCTGCCTTCAGGGATCTATGTACATGCACGCCAAGGTCCCTCTGATCCTCTGTACATTATATGGTCCTACCATTCATTGTGTATTCCCTTGCCTAGTTAGTCCTCCCAAAATGCATTACCTCACACTTTTCAGGGTTAAATTCCATTTGTCCCTGTTCTGCTCATCTGACCAAACTCTCTATATCGTCCTGTAGCCTGAGGCTTCCCTCCCCTCTATTTACCACAATACCAATTTTCATGTCATCTGCGAACTTACTGATCATACCTCCTACATTCATATCTAAATCATTAATGTACACTACAAACAGCAAAGAACCCAGCACCGATCACTGCGGTACACCACTGGACACAGGCTTCCAGTCAAAAAAGCAATCTTCGACCATCACACGCTGCCTCCTGCCTCCATGCCAATTTTGGATCCAACGTGCCGAGTTGCCCTGGATCCCATGGGCTGTTACATTCTTGACCAGTCTCCCATGCGGGTCTTTGTGCAAAGCCTTACTGAAATCCATGTAGACCACATCAACTGCAGTACCATCATCCATACACATAGTCATCCCCTTAAAAAAATTCAAGCAAATTGGTCAGACATGATCTCCTCCTGACAAAGCCATGCTGACTATCCTTGCTTAATCCTTGCCTCTCCAAGTGGAGACTATTTCTGTCCCTCAGAATTTTTTCCAATAATTTCCCCACCACGGATGTTAGGCTCACTGGCCTGTACTTCCCTGGTTTATCCCTTTTACCCTTGTTGAATAATGGTACCACGTTAGCTGTTCTCAAGTCCTCTGGCACCTTCCCTGTGGCCAGAGAGGTTATGAAAATTTATGTCAGAGCCCCTGCAATCTCCTCACTTGCCTTACACAGCAGCCTGGGATGCATCTCGTCTGGGCCTGGGGATTTATCCACATTGAAGCCTGCTAAAACCGCTAGTAGCTCCTCCCTCTCAATCCTAATTTGTTCAAGTATATCACAATCCCCCTGCCTGATTTCTATGCCTACATCGTCCTTCTCTATTTTGAACACAGATGCAAAATATTCATTAAAACCCCACCCGTATCTTTTGGCTATCCACACAGATTGGCACTTTGGTCCCTAATGAGCCCTACTCTTTCCCTGGCTATCCTCTTGCCCTTAATATACTTATAAAGCACCTTTTAAGTTTCCTTTATTTTGCCCACCAATGTTATTTCATGCCCCCACTTCGCTCTCCTAAAATCTTTTATAGTTGACCACCTGCACTTTCTGTACTCCTCTAGGGCTTCCACTGTTTTAGTGCTTTGTATCTGCCAATTGCCTCTCTTTTTTTCCTAATCCATTCTCGTAAATCCCTTGACATCCAGGGTTCCCTGGGCTTGTTGGTCCCACCCTTGAACTTGACGGGAACATGTTGCCTTTGTACTCTCTCTATATCCTTTCTGAAAGACTGCCACTGCTCCGATGTGGATTTTCCTACACATAGCTGATCCCAGTCCACTTTGGCCAGATCCTGCCTTATCATATTAAAATCGGCCTTCCCCCAATTTAGAACCTTTATCTCCGGTCCATCTTTGTCCTTTTCCATGACTACGTTAACTCTCGCCGAATTATGGTCACTGTCACCAAAATGCTCTCCTACTAACACTTCGACAACTTGCCCAGCTACATTCCCTAGAATTAGTTCCAGTACCGCCCCCTCTCTTGTAGGACTTTCCACATGGTGGCTTAAACAGCTCTCCTGGATGCACTTTAAGAATTCCGCGCCCTCTAAGCCTGTCACACTCTGACTATCCCAGCTAATATTGGGGAATTTGAAATCCCCTACTATTATTACCCTATTATTTCTACTCTTCTCTGACATTTGCCTACATACGTCTTCCTCTATCTCCCCCTGAATGTTTGGGGGCCTATAGTAAATTCCCAGCAAAGTGCTTGCCCACTTTTTGTTTTTAAGTTCTATCCATATGGCATCATTAGAGGAACCTGCTAAGATATCACCCCTCCTTACAGCAGTAATTGACTCCTTGATTAATATTGCGACACCCCCCTCCTCTTTTACTCCACCCTCTGTCTCGCCTGAAGATTCTATACCCCGGAATATTGAGCTGCCAGTCCTGTCCCTCCCTCAAACATGTCTCTGTGATAGCAACAATATCATACTCCCATATGTTCAGCAACACCTTTAATTCATCTGCCTTACTCGCAAGATTCCTTGCATTAAACTAAATGCCAACCAGCCTTGCCATACTCCTTGGTGCCGTTACATATTTGCTCTGCCTTCCAGGCTGATTGTTTTTTCCTCTATATTTGGCTGTGTATCACCCCTTACTATAGCTCCACTCCGTATCCCATCTCCCTGCCAAGTTAGTTTAACACCCCCCCCGCGCCCCCCCCCCCCAGCCCCCCAACAGTACTAGCAAACCTCCCCGCAAGGATTTTGATCCCGTTCCGGTTCAGGTGCAACCCGTCCGACTTGTACAGGTTCCACCTTCACCAGAAGCAGACTCAGTTATCCAGGAAACTAAAGACCTCCCTCCTGCACCAACTCTTTAGCGAAGCATTCATCTGCTCTATCCTCCTATTCCTATACTCAGTAGCACGTGGCACCGGGAGTAATCCAGAGATTACAACCTTTGAGGTCCTGCTTTTTAATCTGCTACCTAGCTCCCTAAATTCTTGTTGCAGGAACTCATCCCGCTTTCTAACCATGTCGTTGGTATCAATGTGTACCAGGACCTCTTACTGTTCGCCCTCCCCCTTCAGAATTCCCTCCAGCCGTTCAGTGACATCCTTGACACTGGCACCAGGGAGGCAACATACCATGCTGGAGTCACGTATGCGGCCACAGAGACGTCTATCTGTTCCCCTTACAATAGAATCCCCTATCACGATTGATCCCCCACTCTTTTTCCTCCCCTCCTGTGCAGCTGAGCCATCGCAGTGCCACGGACTTGGCTCTTGCTGCATTCCCCTGTGAAACCCTCTCCCCCATCTGTATCCAAAACGGAAAATCTGTCAGAGAGGGAGATGTACCCAGGTGACTCCTGCACTACCTTCCTCGTTCTTTTACTCTGTCTGATGGTCACCCATTCCCTGTCTGCCTGTGCACTCGTTACCTGCGGTGTGACCAGCTCGTTAAACGTGCTATCCACGAAGATCTCAGCTTCGCGGATGCTCCACAGTGACTCCAGCCGCAGCTTCAGCTCCGAAACGCAGATTTCGAGTAGCTGCAGCTGGAGACACTTCCTGCACAATTGTTCGCCCTAGACACCCAAATTGTCCCTGACTTACAAGAAAGCCCAGGTGGAGCACTCCTCGCTGCCGAGCTGCCCTGCCATGCCCTTCCCTTAATTTAATACCTTTAAATTAAAGAATATTAAATACAATAGGGACCTTACTTCCCTTTAAACACTACTTACTCCAAACTAGAGACTTTACTTTTACTTTAATGATTGGAATGTCGAAATACTGTTGAAATACTCAACGCTGGTTCTCTGTCCCCTTTTGTGCAGCTTTTTAGCTCCTGCTCTCCTTGAAGCATACTCTCAGTTTAACAATCTGTTCCGATCTGCACTCTATATCTGCAATATAATATATCCATATTTGCTGATGATACAAAGCTGGGTGGGAATGTAAGTTGTGAGGAGGTTGCAACGATTCTTGAAGGGAATATAGACAGGCTAAGTGAGTGGGCAAGAACTTGGTAAATACAATAGTTATGGACACCTAACCTAAGGAAGGATATACTTGTCATAGAGGGAGTGCTGCAAAAGTTCACCAGACTGATTCCTGGAATGGGGGTTTGTCATATGAGGAGAGATTGAGTGGACTAGGCCTATATTCTCTAGAGTTTAGAAGAATGAGAGGTGATCTCATTGAAACAAACAACATTCTTACAGCGTTTGACAGGGTACATTCAGGGAGGAAATTTCCCCTGGCTGGGGAGTCTAGAACCAGGGGTCACAGTCACAGAATAAGGGGTCGGCCATTTAGCACTGAGATGAGGAGATATTTCTCAGTCAGAGGGTGGTGAATGTTTGGAATTCTCTACCTCAGAGGCCTGTGGAGGCTCGTTCTTTGAGTATATTCAAGAAAGAGATCGAAAGATTTTTGAATATTAAGTGAATCACGCGATATGGGGATAGTGCAGGAAAGTGGAGAAGAGTTAGAAGATCAGCCATGATCTTATTGAATGGTGGAGCAGGCTCGAGGGGCCGAATGTCCTACTCCTGCTCCTATTCCTTAAACTATTATGTTTTTTTATGGGACTAAGCACGACTTCTCTTTCAAAGAACCAACACAAGCACGATGGGCTGATTGGCCTCCTTCTGTGCTGTAGGTTTCTATGATACTATGATCCTATGAAGAGTATTTGTGGATTTATTATTCGTGGAACAGTTTAAGGATGGCCTTTCTTGAATAGCTTTTGAAGTTTAATACATTAACATATGCCATGTGCGACATAATGAACTTTAATTTCTGAAGCTAACTAATGGTGAAAGATTATACAGTATCACAGAATAAGAGCAATGTTGTAATTTCTTTCATGACAACTTTAATTTCTGCAGCTAAAATTAGTAAAGGAATAATTGGGTGGTGGAGACGAATGATCAGAATGCTGTAAAACAGTTTAATGTTGAATAAACCCAATAATCGAGCGTCAATTTGCATTTCAAAGCAGTGCCATTATAAATTAAACTATCAAAGAAGTCGGTTTGTTTGCAAATTTTGGAAATACATTAAGAAAATAATAAAAAATATATTATATTTGAAAAATCATATCTTGTGGAGAACGTTTAACACTTATTAAAAAGTTTTGTTGAGACATCAGGAAAGATCAGCTTGATATACTCGTGCTTCACGGGACTGCACGAAAGTAAGAGTTGATCATCTCGAAAATACCACTCAATGGGCCTTAAAGCACCGACATGGGGTTGCACGAGAGGGTATTGCGAATTCAGATTGAAACCCAACGCCCGAGCAGAAACTTGAACCCTGCCCTCTCAGTGCGACTGAGCAATCCGGGCTCACATGTTTGATAGCAACAGCGACATACCCTGGCTAACATGGAACATTACATCATTCACATTTAGCCTTTACTTCTGCAGTAATCCCGTCTGTGCAGAGCATTCCTCTCACACACCACACTCACTGCCTCCTCCAGGGATCACTTCACAAAGTCGCTTCCCGAATGCCGCACCAACTACACGATCCATAAATATTTCTGTTTTATGGGGCTGCCTGAGTAAAAGTAAACATTGGTTATACTGAGATAACTGCAACTTGAAGGCAAGAGTGAAGGAATGATCAGAATGTCCTGAGGGTTAACATATGGGCCCCAAAATTCGGCCCTTCCAACGTGAATACACAATGTGTACTCACCCGTATTCATTCCCGAAGTGCCGGTTCCCTGCATTCACTGCGGATGCGCGGGTAACCGGAAATTCCGGTATGGTGAAGTAGGCGGTTCCTAGGTGAACGGCGTGCGCGCTAGAGGCTGCGCGCTAGAGGCTGCGCGCACGCAGCACACTAAGAAGTTTTTTCAGGTTTCTGTGCCAGGGTAAGTATTGAAGATTCTACGCTAATAAAAAAGAGGCGGAAGACCAATTTTGAACAAGGTAAGTGGTTAATTAAGTATAATTTTAATTTTTTTTCAACAGTTTTATCTTTTTTAGAAAGGTAAGTTTATTTTTATAACTTTTAAAAAGTATTTAATTTTTTTCAAAAATGTAAATTTTTGTTTAGAGTGGTTAATTTATTTAACTATAGTTATTTTATAAATGTGATGCGTTTTTTTAATTTATTTTAAGTTTAGCTGTTCTTTTGGGGCCGACGGTCTGCTGCCATTGGCTCTCCATTGCCCACGTGATCCCAGGGGTCGTATCGCACTAACTGCCCCCTTGGAACACGCAAGCACTGCGCGCCGGCTCTTCGGAGAGGCCCGGGACCCGAAGTTCCTGTGCGCACAAAACACAACGGCAGGCGCGGTGGGTAAGTGCGCGCGCGATCCTTTACCCCGCGGCAAGCCGGCCACGCGAATGTCTAGGCCAACATATAAGTGAGGACCTATTCGGACGTTCTTCCAAATACATGCACTGGGAACTGGGTGAGCAAGACTTAACATCACAGGAGAATAATGCAAGCAAAGCTTCCAAAGCAATCCTGTGTGAAAATGGGAAAAGAGCATAAAAACCTCAGACATAGGAGCAGGAGTAGGCCATACGGCCACTCGAACCTGCTGTGCCATTCAAATTTCAACCAATGTCTCAAATTCCTCCAGCACCATCCTGGGTATGTCCTACCCCACCGGCAGGATAGACCCACCAGGGGTGCCGAAACAGTGATATACAGTCGGGAAGGAGTGGACTTGGGAGTCCTCAATATTGACTCCGGAGACCATGAAGTCTCATGGATTCAGGACAAGCATTGGCAAGGAAACCTCCTGCTAATTACCACCTACCGCCCTTCCACAGCTGATAAATCAGCACTCCTCCAAGTTAAACAACACTTCGAGAAGCACTGAGAGTAGTAAAGCCACAGAATGAACTCTGGTTGGGGGACTTCAATGTCCTTCACCAAGTGTAGCTTGGTAGCCCCCCTACTGACCGAGCTGGCCGGGTCCTGAAGGACATAGCTGCCAGTCTGGGCCTGCGACAGGTGGTGAGAAAACCAACACGAGGGAAATATCTACTTGACCTCATCCTCACCAATCTAACTGTCACAGATGCGAAAGCAGCATGCTATAGATAGGGCTAAGAGATCCCACAATCAACGAATCATATCAAAGCTCTACTCTCCTGCCACATCCAGTTCTGAATGATGATAGACCATGAATATCCCCATCCTCAATGATGGTGGAGCCCAGCACGTGAGTGCAAAAGACAAGGCTGAATCGTTTCCACTATCTTCAGCCAGAAGTGCCGAGTGGATGCTTCATCTCGGCCTCCTCCTCATTCCCCACCATCACAAAAGACAATCTTCAGCCAATTCGATTCACTCCACGTGATATCAGTAAACGGCTGAGCGCTCTGGTACAGCAAAGGCTATGGGCCCCGGCAGCATCCCGGCTGTCGTGCTGAAAACTTGTGCTGCAGAACTAGCCGCGCATCGAGCCAAACTATTCCAGTACAGCTACAACACTGGCATCTATCCGACAATTTGGAAAACTGCCCAGGTATGTCCTGTCCACAAAAAAGCAGGACAAATCCAATCCGGCCAATTACCGCCCAATGAGTCTACTCTAAATCATCAGCAAAGTGATGGAAGGTGTCATCGACAGTGCTTTCAAGCTGCACTTTCTCACCAATAACCTGCTCACTGATGCTCAGTTTGGGTTCGGCCAAGACCACTCAGCTCCCGACCTCATTACAGCATTGGTACAAACATGGCAAAGCAGCTGAATTGCAAAGGTGAGGTGAGAGTGACTGCCCTTGACATCAAGGCAGTATTTGACCAAGTCTGGCATCAAGGAGCCACAGAAAAACTGAAGTCAATTGGAATCGGGGGGAAAACTCTCCACTGGCTGGAGTCATACCTAGCACAAAGGAAGATGGTTGTGGTGTTTGAAGGTCAATCATCACAGCCCCAGGACTTCGCTGCAGGAGTTCCTCAGGGATGTGTCCTAGGCCAAGCCAGCTTCAGCTGCTTCATCAATGACCTTCCCTCCAACATAAGCTCAGAAATGGGGATGTTTGCTGATGACTGCACAGTGTTCAGTGCCATTGACAACTCCTCAGATAATGAAGCAGTCCATGCCCGCATGCAACAAGACCTGGGCGACGTTCAAGTTTGGGCTGATAAGTGGCAGGTAACATTCACGCCACAGAAGTACCAGGTAATGGCTATCTCCACCAAGCGAGAGTCTAACCAACACCCTTTGACCATCGTCCAATCCTCCACCATCAACATCCTGGTGGTCACCATTGAACAGAAAAATAACTGGACCAGCCACATAAATACCGTGGCAACAAGAGCAGGTTAGACGCGAGGTATTCTGCGGCGAGTGTCTCACCTCCTGACTCCCCAAAGCCTTCCCACCATCTACAAGGCACAAGTGAGGAGTGTGATGGAATACTGTCCACTTGCCTGGATGAGTGCAGCTCCAACAACACTCAAGAAGCTCTACACCATCCAGGACAAAGCAGCCCACTTGATTTGCACCCCATCCACCACACTAAACATTCACTCCCTCCACCATCTGCATACCGTGGCTGCAGTGTGTACCATCTACAAGATGAAATGCAGCAACTCGCCAAGGCTTCTTTGGCAGCACCTCCCAAACCCACGACCTCTATCTCCTACAAGGACAAGGGCTACAGGGGCATGGGAACACCACCACCTCCAAGTTCCCTTCCAAGTCACACACCATCCTGACTTGGAATGATATCGCCTCTCCTTCATCATCGCTGGGTCAAAGTCCTGGAACTCCATTCCTAACAGCACTGTGGGAGTACCTTCACCACACGGACTACAGCGGTTCAAGAAGGCGGCTCCTCAGCACCTTCTCAAGGGCAATTAGGTTTGGCAAGAAATGCTGGACTTGGCAGCGACACCCACATCCCATAAACGAATGAAAAAAAAGATAATGGCTGATCTCCGACCTCAACTCCACTTTCCGGCCCGATCCTCATGTCCCTTGATTCACCAAGGGTAAAAAATCTATCAATTTCAGCATTGAATATACTCAACGGCTGCGCATCCACAGCCCTCTGGGTTAGAGAATTCCAAAGATTCACAACTCACTGAGTGATGAAATTTCTCCCCATCTGAGTCCTAAATGGACGCACCCTTACTATGAAACTAAGCCGCTAAGTTACTGAACTTTACTTTGTGAAGGTAATCAATAGCAAACGAAAGGATGTACCGTATAACAGAATAATAACAGTGTTGTTAACGCCTTTCATGATGACTTTAATTTCCGTAGCTGAAAACTACTGAAGGAATGATCGAGGGTACAATCTTATCAAAGTCACAAATGTAACTCTGACGAAAGTAAACTATCCCTCCTCGTCCTTCTCGGCCTGTCTGCAGCCTTTGAAAGGGTTGACTACATCATCCTCCTCCAACGCCACTCTACCATCGTTCAGCTGGGTGGGATTGTACTCGCCTGGTTCCATTCTTATCTATCTCAACGTAGACAGAGAATCGCCTTCAACGGCATCTCTTCCCGCTCATCCAACGTTGCCTCTCGTGTCCCCCAATTATCGCCCCCTCTTATTTCCCATCTACATGTATCCCCTCGGCGACATGATCCGAAAACGCAGCATCAGTTCCACATGTACGCTGATGACATCCAGCTCTGGCTCACCACCTCCTCTTTCGATTCTGTATCTAAATTGTCAGACTGTTTGACCGGCCTCCAGTACTGAATGAGCAGAAATTTCCACCAACTATATATTGGGAAGACCGAACCCATTGTTTTCGCTCCCCATCGAAAACTCCGTTCCCTAATCATGGAACCATTACTCTCCCTGGCAAATGTATGTGGCTGAACTTGTTGTCATATTTGAACGCGAGATCAGCTTCCAACCACATATCTGCGCCATCAGTAAGACAGCCTATTTCCACCTCTGCAACATCGCCCAACTCTGCCCCGCCTCAGCTCATACGCTGCTGAACCCATCATCCGTGCCTTGGTTACCTCTAGTCTTGACTATTCCAATGCATTCCTGGCCAGCCACCATCGTCGAACCCTCCTTAGACTTGAGGTCATTCAAAACTCTGCTGTCCGTGCTTAATTCGCACCAAGATCCCTTCACCCATCACCTCTGCGCTCACTGACCTACATTGGCTTCCGTTTAAGCAAAGCCTCGATTTTCAAATTCTCATCCTTCTTTTCAAATCCCTCCAAGGCCTTGCCCCTCCCTATCCCTGTAATCTCCTCCAGCCCCACAACCTCCCAGATATCTTTGTTCCTCTAATTATCGCCACTTGAGCATCCCTGATTTTAATCGCTCCACCATTGGTGGCCGTGCCTTCAGCTGCCAAGGCCCGAAATTCCGAAATTCCCTGCCTAAACCTCTCCGCCTCTCCACCTCTCTTTTCTCCTTTAAGACGCTCCTGAAAACCTACCTCTTTGACCAAGCTTTTTGTCAGCTGTCCTCATGTCTCCGTATGTGGCTCGCTCTCAAATGTTGTTTTACAACGCTCCTGTGAAGCACCTGGGGACATTTTAACGGATGAAAAGCGCTATATAAATACAAGCTGTTGTTGTTGTCATACAAAGGCACGCTTACCATGTTGTAAACCAGTTTAGTGTTGAATAAGTTCAATAAAAGTAAAACACACATTTAATATGAGGGTCAAGGGTCCAAATCCCTTTTCGGGCGCTGCTTTTATTGTTGAAGACAACACGCAATTTACAATTGAATGCGGTGTCATTAGAAAATACCCTATCAAAATAGGTTTCCTTGCAAAGTTTTAAAATATTTTCAGAAAATATTAGGAAATAAATTATATTCGAAAAGTCAGGTGTCGTGGCGAACGTTTAACACATATTGGCCAAGAAATTGATCTCGCTCTGTTCCCGCGGGGGTAAGGAGCAGGCGCGATCTCTCACTCCGCGTTGGCTTTTTCAGATCCAGCTCGCACGAACTTGATGTTCCAGACATCAGCTGGGCAGTGCTTGCGTAGGTGCTGTTGTCGGGGGGGATGACTCATCGGGGGAAGGCACCAGCAGCCAGGCTCATGGCACCATGACTGGCTCTGTTGCAAAGAAGGGAGGGAAAAAGAGTGGCAGGGCTATAGTAATAGAGGATTCCATTGTAAGGGGAATAGATAGGGGTTTCTGTGGTCGCGACAGAGACTCCAGGATGGTATGTTGCCTCCCTGGTGCAAGGGTCAAGGATGTCTCGGCGCGGGTGCAGAACATTCTGGAGGGGGAGGGGAAACAGCCAGTTGTCGTGATACATGTTGGTACCAACGACGTAGCTAAAAAAAGGGAAGAGGTCCTAAAAGTAGAATTTAGGGAGTTAGGAGCCAAGCTAAAAAGTAGGACCTCGAAGGTAGTAATCTCTGGATTACTACCAGTGCCACGTGCTAGTAAGAGTAAAGAGAACAGGATAGTTAGGCTAAATACGTGGCTTGAGCAGTGGTGTAAGAGGGAGGGTTTTACATTTTTGAGGCATTGGAACCAGTTTTGTGGTAGGTGTGACCTATACAAAAGGGACGGTCTACACCTGTGCAAAGATGGAACTGATGTTCTCGGGGTAATTTTTGATAAAGCAGTTCGGGAGCATTTAAACTGGTATGGCAGGGGGCTAGAAACCTATGTAGTGAAATAGAGGAAAGTGAAAGGCAGACAGAAATAAATGGTAAAAGGGTGAGGAACAAAAAACAAAGGGCCAAACTAATTCATAAAAAATGTGAGCATAAAAAAAGCCTGAGGGTTTTATACCTTAATGCGAGAAGCATCAGGAACAAGGTAGATGAATTAGCTGTGGAAATAGAGGTTAATAATTATAATCTAATTGGGATTACGAAAACATGGTTGCAGGGTGAGCAGGGCTGGGAGCTTAACATACAGGGGTATTCAGTATTTAGGAAGGATCGACAAAAAAGAAAGGGAGGAGGGGTAGCATTGCTGGTAAACGAGGGGATAAATGCAATTGAAAGGAAGGATATTAACTCAGTTAATACAGAATCTATATGGGTGGAGCTAAGAAATAGCGAGGGGCGAAAAACATTAATAGGACTGGTATATAGGCCTCCAAATAGTAAAATAGAGGTCGGGGAGGGCATCACGAGGGAAATTAGAGAAGCGTGCAATAAGAGCACAGCTGTCATCATAGGTGACTTTAACTTACAGCAAGATTGGACTAGCCTAATCAGTAAAAATAATGAGGAGGAGGAATTCCTTGAGTGTTTAAGGGATGGTTACCTGGATCAATATGTCGAGGAACCAACTCGGGAACAGGCTATATTGGACTGGGTACTGTGCAATGAGAAGGGACTAATTAGTAATCTTGTTGTACGGGGACCCTTGGGTCAGAGCGATCATAACATGATCGATTTCTCACTCGAAATGGAGAGCGAAGAAATTGACTCAGAGACTAAGGTCCTGAAATTAAACAAGGGGAATTATGATGCTATTAGACGGGAACTGAGTAGTTCTGATTGGACAACGTTCCTGGGAGGACTGGAGGTAGATAAACAATGGCAAGCATTTAAAGATAGAATGACAAAATTGCAAAAATTGTTTATACCAATCTGGCATAAAAGGAAATCTAAAAAGGTGACTCAACCGTGGATAACAGGGGAAATTAGAGACAGCATAAAATCCAAAGATAGGGCGTATAAAATAGCCAATAAAAGCGCCAGAGCGGAAGATTGGGAACAGTTTAAGATAGAGCAAAGGAGGACAAAGGGCTTAATCAAGAGGGGCAAAATAGCTTACGAAAGCAAGCTGGCGGAAAATATAAAAACTAACTCCAAAAGCTTTTATAAGTATATGAAGAGGAAAAGACTGGTGAAAACCAAAGTTGGCCCATTGCAGTCAGATACGGGGGAATATATAACGGGAAATAAGGAAATGGCAGACCAACTAAATGCATACTTTGGGTCAGTCTTTACGAAGGAAGACACAAAAAACCTCCCTGGGATATCGGGAAAAATAGGGACATTGGCAAAGGAGGAACTGACACAAATCAATATCTCTAAGGATATGGTGTTAAGGAAGCTAAAGGGATTGAAGGCGTACAAATCCCCAGGGCCTGATAACATGCATCCTAGGGTACTGAAGGAGGTGGCCCTAGAGATAGCGGATGCACTAAGTATGATTTTTCAGAATTCATTAGACTCGGGAACAGTGCCCATGGATTGGAGTGTAGCTAACGTTACCCCACTATTCAAAAAGGGGAGTAGGGAAAAAGCAGGTAATTACAGACCTTTAAGCCTTACATCAGTTGTGGGCAAAATGCTGGAGTCCATCATTAAGGATGAAATAGCGGAGCACTTAGCAAATGGGGACAGGATAGGACAGAGTCAACATGGATTTACAAAGGGTAAATCGTGCTTGACTAATCTATTGGAATTTTTTGAGGGAGTAACTGGTAAAATAGATGGGGAGAGCCAGTATATGTGGTGTACCTGGACTTCCAAAAGGCCTTCGATAAGGTCCCACATAAAAGATTAGCATGGAAAATTGAAGCTCATGGGATAAAGGGGAAAGTATTGACGTGGATAGAGAACTGGCTGTCAGATAGAAAACAGAGATTTGGAATAAACGGCTCATTTTCTGAATGGCAGGCAGTAACAAGTGGGGTACCACAGGGATCTGTCCTGGGTCCCCAGCTGTTCACAATTTACATTAATGACCTGGATCAGGGAGTCGGATGCAGCATTTCCAAATTTGCAGACAACACTAAACTAGGAGGGGGGGCGGTGGGCTCAGAGGAGGAGACCAGGAAGCTCCAGAGCGATTTGGACAGACTGGGTGATTGGGCGGATAAATGGCAGATGCACTATAATGTGGACAAGTGCGAAGTTATCCACCTTGGGTGCAGGAATGGGAGGGAAAATTATTATTTAAATGGCAATAAATTGGGAGAGGGGGAAGTACAGAGAGACCTGGGTGTTCTTGTACACCAGTCACTGAAGGCGAGCATGCAGGTGCAACAGGCGCTCAAGTCGGCAAACGGTATGCTGGCCTTCATAGCAAAAGGGTTGGAATACAGGAACAGGGATACCTTGCTGCAGCTGTACAGGGCACTGGTGAGACCACACCTCGAGTACTGTGTACAGTTTTGGTCGGCTCATCTGAGGAAAGATGTTCTTGCCATGGAGGGGGTGCAGCGGCGAGTCACCAGGCTGATACCAGGAATGGCGGGATTGACCTATGAGGAGAGACTATGTAGTTTAGGGATGTACACACTGGAGTTTAGAAGATTGAGAGGGGACCTCATAGAAGTGTATAAAATTCTGACAGGTCTAGACAGACTAGATGCAGAAGGAATGTTTCCCTTGGCGGGTGAGAACAGAACTAGAGGACATAATTTAAGGATAAGGGCTAAACCATTTAGGACAGAAATGAGGGGGAATTTCTTCACTCAGAGGGTGGTGAACCTGTGGAATTCATTGCCACAGAGGGCAGTGTACGCCAGCTCATTAAATATATTTAAGAGGGAATTAGATATATTTCAACAGGCAAAAGGGGTTAAGGGTTACGGAGAGAAGGCGGGGACGGGATACTGAATTGGAGGATCAGCCATGATCTCATTAAATGGCGGAGCAGGCTCGAAGGGCCGGATGGCCTACTCCTGCTCCTATCTTCTATGTATCTATGTTTCTATGTATCCCACCGGCGTAGTGAATTCGTGCGAGCTGTGGGATCATGTGACTCAGTTAGAGCCAATGGCAGCCCACTATCTTCCATTCATAAGTTTCACATACGTGCTCTGAAAGCTATGAATCTTACACCCCCCCAAAATAACAGCTAAACCTCATTTAAATTAAAAAAAAACCATCACATTAATAATATAATTATAGTTAAATAAATTAACCATTTTAAATAAAAAATTAAATTTTTGAAAAAATTTAAAATCTTTTAAAAAGTTATAAAAATAAACTTACCTGTCTTTAAAGTCTCTAAAAAAGATATACCTGTTAAAAAAAATTCAAAAAAATACTTAATTCACTACTTACCTTGTTAAAAGTTGGTCTTACTCCTTTTTCCATTTCTAAAATCTTCCGTCCTTCCCTGCGCGTCCAAAGCACGAAGTGCACAGCGTGAGCGCAGCCTGTAGCGCGCACGCGATGCACCGAGGAACCGCCCCCTTTTCAAAAGACCAAGTGCCGGTTTTCAGCGCATGCGCAGGGCATGCAGAAAACCGGCAATTGGAGAGAGAATACGCGAGAGTACGCAGTTCGCGCAGCGGGATGAATTTTTGGCCCATTAATAAGTTTTATTGAGAAAACTGGAACGATCAGCTTGAAATACTCGTGTTTCATGGGGCTGCATGAAAGTCAGAATTGATCATCTCGAAAATAAGGCTCTCTGTATCTTAAAGCACCGCCATAGTGAAAAGTCTTTAAACTATATTGATGAGATTAGCGTGAAGTGTTCGTGTTTCATGGGAATGCGAGAAAGATGAAATTGAGAAGTTTAATGTAAAAGCAGCACCCTAACAGGGACTTAAACCTTGGATCCTCTAATGCTCTACTGACTGAGCTATCCGGGCTCACGCCATTAACATAATAAAGCGACATTAATTGGCTGACATTAAACATTACACCATTCACATTCTGCATTTCATTATGCAGTAATCCAGTCTGTACTGCGCTTTTCTCTCACCCACCCACCCTCACTTCCTCCCACAGACTTCACTTCAAAAAGATGCCCTGAGTGAGAGTAACATTTAATAATCTTGAGCTGACTGCAACGTTGACGTAAATGCCAAGATGTGCACAACATGTAAGTAGCGGTCCCATTAGGAAATCTAAGTGCGTGCACTGGGTGAGCAAGACAGTACACGGACGGCGGTAAAGATGCAAGAAAAACTGCAAAAGCAAACCTGTGCGAAAATGGGAAACGGCATTAAAAAGCATAGGAGCAGGAGTAGACCATACAGCCCTCGAGCCTGCTAAGCCATTCAATTAGATCATGGCTGATCTTCGCACGCCACTTTCCCGCCCGATCCCCATATCCCTTTATTCCGTTAGACTCCAAAAATGTATCGATCTCAGCCTTCAAATTAATAAACGACTGAATATCCACAGCCCTCACGGTTAAAGGATTCTAAAGATTCACAACACTTGAGTGAGAAATATTTTGAGGAGGCGCAGCTGTGTGGGAGCGGCAGCGGGACCTAAGAGAAGGCGGTCGGCTATAAAGGAACGCTGTAGAGGAGGCCCGACACCGGATGCTACGAGTTGGGAGAGAGTCCGAGAGCGGGAGCAGTCAAACAGCAACAAATGCGAAACCGCTAAAGTGACGTCACAAGCAGGGGAGGAGCTGATTGGTAAGTAGGACCTGGTGAGTATTTCTACAGTCCAGTCGTTGAATTAAAAATAAGGTCTCCAGTTCAGAGTAAGTAGTGTTTAAACGGAAATAAGGTCCCTAGAGTATTTAATATTCTTTATTGTAAAGGAAGTAAACGGAGTAAATTAAGGGTAGGAAATGGCAGGGCAGCCAGTCAGCGTGGAGTGCTCCTCCTGTGCTATGTGGAAAGTCAGAGACATTTTCGGTGTCCAGGGCGAACACATGTGCAGGAAGTGTATCCAGCCGCAGCTACTCGAAATCCGCGTTTCGGAGCTGGAGCTGCAGCGGGAGTCACTGTGGTGCACCCGCAAAGCTGAGATCTTCGTGGATAGCACGTTTAAAGAGGTGGTCACACCGCAGGTAAAAAGTGCACAGGCAGACAAGGAATGGATGACCGCCAGACAGAGTAAAAGAACTAAGAAGGTAGTGCAGGATTCCACTGGGTCCAACTCGCGATCCAACAGATTTTCCGTTTTGGATACTGTTGGGGGAGATGGTTTCTCAGAGGAATGCAGCAAGAGCCAAGTCCGTGATACTACGATAGCAAAATACAGCAGATGCTGGAAATCCGAAATAACAACAGAAAACCCAACCGTCTCCTCTTCACTATGGACGTACAATCCCTCTACACCTCCATTCCCCACCAGGATGGCCTGAGGGCGCTCCGCTTCTTCCTTGAACAGAGGCCCAACCAGTCCCCATCCACCACCACCCTCCTCCGCCTGGCTGAACTTGTTCTCACATTGAACAACTTCTCCTTTGACTCTACCCATTTCCTCCAAATTAAAGGTGTTGCTATGGGTACCCGCATGGGTCCTAGCTATGCCTGCCTTTTCGTGGGATATGTGGAACACTCTTTGTTCCAGTCCTACTCGGGTCCCCTCCCTCACCTCTTTTTCCGGTACATTGATGACTGTATCGGTGCCGTCTCCTGCTCTCGCCCTGAACTAGAACATTTCATTCACTATGCTTCCAATTTCCACCCTTCCCTCACCTTCACATGGTCCATCTCCGACTCTTCTCTTCCCTTCCTCGACTTCTCCATCTCCATCTCTGGGGATAGGTTATTGACTAACATTCACTACAAGCCCACCGACTCCCACAGCTACCTGGACTACACTTCCTCCCACCCCGCCTCCTGTAAGGACTCTATTCCATTCTCCCAGTTTCTCCGTCTCCGCCGCATCTGCTCTGATGATGCCACCTTCCATACCAGTGCTTCCGACATGTCTTCCTTTTTCCTCAACCGAGGATTCCCCTCTACCGTGGTCGACACGGCCCTCGACCGTGTCCGTTCTATCTCCCGCACATCTGCCCTCACCCCTGCCCCTCCCTCCCGGAACCACGATAGGGTTCCCCTTGTCCTCACCTTTCACCCCACCAGCCTCCACATTCAACGGATCATCCTCCGCCATTTCCGCCACCTCCAGCGTGATCCCACCACCAAACACATCTTCCCCTCACCTCCCCTTTCAGCATTCCGCAGGGACCGCTCCCTCCGCGACACCCTAGTCCACTCCTCTACCACCCCCAGCACCCCTTCCCCTTCGCCCGGCACCTTCCCGTGCACGCGCAGGAGATGCAACACATGCCCTTACACCTCCCCTCTTCCCACTGTCCAGGGCCCCAAACACCCCTTCCAGGTGAAACAGCGATTTACTTGTACTTCCTGCAATTTAGTATACTGTATTCGCTGCTCACGATGTGGACTCCTCTACATTGGGGAGACCAAACGCAGATTGGGTGACCGCTTTGCGGAACACCTCCGTTCAGTCCGTAAGGGGGACCCCGAGCTCCCGGTGGCCTGTCACTTTAATTCACCGCTTCACTCCCACTCTGACCTCACCGTCCTCGGCCTAATACACTGTTCCACGGAAGCTCAGCGTAAGCTCGAGGAACAGCACCTCATCTTTCGTTTAGGCACGCTACAGCCCTCTGGACTCAATATCGAGTTCAACAATTTTAGATCATAACCTCAGCTCCAATCACATTTATATTTTATTTTATCCACCCTTTTATTTGTCCCCCCCACCTTTTTTTTCCTCCTAGAAGCTGGCAGCTGTCCTTCATTCTGCCAGTAGATTTCACACTTCATTCAGCCTTAATCTGTCACATTAACACCACCTCTAGCCTTGCATATCTCTTAATGTCTCTTAATGTCTCTTCATCTCCTCCTTTGTTCCTTTATCCCCTCCCCCTTTTCCCAGCTTTACCCTGGCCTTAAATCTATTTGATTTCCAGCTCTTCCCAGTTCTGATGAAAGGTCATCGACCTGAAACGTCAAATCTCTTTCTCTCTCCACGGATGCTGCCTGGCCTGCTGAGTTTTTCCAGCGTTTTCTGTTGTTATTCCGTGATACTACGAGTGGCTCAGCTGCACAGGAGGGGAGGAAAACGAGTGGGAGAGCAATAGTGATAGGGGATTCTATCGTAAGGGGAACAGATAGCCATTTCTGTGGCAGCAGACATGACTCAAGGATAGTATGTTGCCTCCCTGGTGCCCTGGGTCAAGGATGTCGATGAACGGCTGCAGGGCATTCTGAAGGGGGAGGGCGAACATTCAGAGGTCGTGGTTCACATTGGTAGTGAGCTAGGTAGCAGATTAAAAAGCAGGACCTCAAAGGCTGTAATCTCTGGATTACTCCCGGTGCCACCTGCTAGCGAGTATAGGAATAGGAGGATAGAGCAGATGAATGCGTGGCTAAAGAGTTGGTGCAGGAGGGAGTGGTTTAGTTTCCTGGATTACTGGGTCTGCTTCTGGTGAATGTGGGACTGTACATTCGGACGGGTTGCACCTGAACTGGAATGGGACCAACATGCTTGCGGGGAGGTTTGCGAATACTGTTGGGGGCGGGGGGGTTTAAACAAACTTGGCAGGGGGATGGGATACGGAGTGGAGCTAGAGTAGGGGGTGATGCACAGCCAAATATAGAGGAAAAAATAAGTCAGCCTGGAAGGCAGAGCAAACATGTAACGACAAAAGGGATTATGGCAAGGCAGGATAGCATTTATTTTAATGCAAGGAGTCTAACGAGTAAGGCAGATGAATTGAAGGTGTTGATGAACACATGGGAGTATGATATTGTTGCTATCACAGAGACAATGTTGAGGGAACGACAGGGCTGGCAGCTCAATATTCCAAGGTATAGAATCTTCAGGCGAGACAGAGAGTGGCGTAAAAGACGACGGGGTGTCGCAATATTAATCAAGGAGTCAATGAATGCTGTAAGGAGGGCTGATATCTTCGCAGGTTTCTCTAATAAGGCCATATGGGTAGAACTTAAAAACTAAAAGGTGGCAAGCGCATTGCTGGGAGTGTACTATCGGCCCCCAAACAGTCAGGGAGAGGAAGAGGAACAGATATGTAGGCAAATCTCAGAGAAATGTAGAAATAATAGGGTAATATTAACTTGGATAGTCAGAGTGTGAAAGGCTTAGAGGGTGCGGAATTCTTAAAGTGCATCCAGGAGAGCTTTTTGAGCCAGCTTGTAGAAAGTCCTAGAAGAGAGGGGGCGCTACTGGACCTAATTCAAGGGGATGTATCCGGACAAGTGGCAGAAGTGTAAGTAGGGAGCATTTTGTTGTTACTGACCATAATTCGTTGAGATTTAAGGTAGTCATGGAAAAGGACAAAGATGGACCGGAAATAAAGGTTCCAAATTGGGGGAAGGCCGACTTTAATATGATAAGGCTAGATCTGGCCAAAGTGGACTGGTATCAGCTACTTGTAGGAAAATCGACATCGGAGCAGTGGGAGTCTTTCAGAAATGAAATAGAGAGAGTACAACCCCAACATGTTGCCGTAAAGGTCAAGGGTGGGACCAACAAGCCCAGATGGATTCGGAAAAAAAGGGAAGCGTTTGCAGATCCAAAGGACTAAAAACAGTGGAAACCCTAGAGGAGTACAGAAAGTGCAGAGTTTACTTCAAAAAATAATTAGGAGAACGAAGAGGGGGCATGCAAAAACACTGGCGGGCAAAATAAAGGAAAATCCCAAGGTGTTTTTGAAGTATATTAATGGCAAGAGGATAACCAGGGAAAGAGTAGGGCCCATTAGGGACCAAAGAGGCAATCTGTGTGTAGAGCCAGAAGATGTGAGTGAGGATTTCAATTAATATATTGCATCTATGTTCACTGTGGAGAAGGACGATGTAGGCATAGAAATCAGGCAGGGGGATTTTGATATACTTGAAGAAATTAGTATTGAGATGGAGGAGTTACTAGCGGTTTAGCGGGCTTAAAAGTGGATAAATCCCCAGGCACAGACGAGATGTATCACAGGCTGCTGTGTAAGGCAAGGGAGGAGATTGCAGGTGATCTGACGCAAATTTTCAGAACCTCTCTGGCCAAAGGGGATGTGCCAGAGGACTGGAGGGCACCAATGTAGTACAGTTATTCAAGCAGGGGAGTAGGGTTAAACTAGGGAATTACAGGCCAGTGAGCCTAACATCAGTGGTAGGTAAATTATTGTAAAACATTCTGCGGGACAGAAATTATCTGCACTTGGAGAGGCAAGGATTAATCAAGGATAGTGAGCATGTCTTTGTCAGGGGGAGACCATGTCTAACCAATTTGATTGAATTTTTCGAGGGGGTGACTAGGTGTGTGGATGAGGGTAGTGCAGTTGCTGTGGTATACATCGACTTCAGTAAGGCTTCTGCCAATGTCCCGCATGGGAGACTGGTCAAAAAGGTAAGAGCCCATGGGATCCAGAGTATTTTGGCACATTGGATCTAAAATTGGCTTAGTGGCAGGAGGCAGAGCATGATGGTCGAAGTTTGTTTTTGTGACTGGAAGCCTGTGTCCAGTAGTGTACCGCAGGGATCGGTGCTGGGTCCTTTGCTGTTTGCAGTGTACATTAATGATTTAGATATGAATGTAGGAGGTATGATCTGTAAGTTCGCCGATGACACGAAAAATGGTGGAGTGGTAAATAGCGAGGAGGGATGCCTTAGGCTACAAGACGATATAGACGGGTTGGCCAGATGGGTAGAGCAGTGGCAAATTGATTTTAACACTGAAAAGTGTGAGGTGATGCATTTTTGGAGGACTAACAAGGCAAGGGAATACACAAAGAATGGTAGTACACTAGGAAGGACAGTGGATCAGTGGGCACTTGGTGTGCATGTGCATCGATCCCTGAAGGCATTAGGGCAGGTAGATAAGTTCATTAAAAAGGAACATGGGATACTTGCCTTCATAAGCCGAGGCATAGAATAAAAGAGCAGGAATGTTATGTTGGAGCTGTACAAAACGCTAGTTAGGCCACGGCTGGAATACTGTGTGCAGTTCTGGTCGCCACACTATAGGAAGGATATGATTGCATTGAAGAGGTTGCAGAGCAGATTCACCAGGATGTTACCTGGGCTGCAGCGCTTCAGCTATGAAGAGAGACTGGACAGGCAGAGGTTGTTTCCCTTAGACCAGAGAAGGCTGAGGGGGGACCAGATTGAGGTGTACAAAATGATGAGGGGCATAGACAGGGTAGATAGAAAGGAACATTTCCCCTTAGTTGAGGGTTCAATAACCAGGGGGATTAGTGTCAAGGTAAGGGGCAGGAGGTTTAGAGGGGATTTGAAGAAAAACTTTTTCACCCAGAGGGTGATTGGAATCTGGAACTATCTGCCTGAAAGGGTGGCAGAGGGAGGAACCCTCACAATATTAAAGAAGCATTTAGATAAGCACATGAAACGCAATAGCATACAAGGCTACGGACCAAGTGCTGGAAAATGGGATTAGAATAGTCAGGGCTTGATGGCCGGCCTGGACACGATGAGCCGAAGAGCCTCTTTCAGTGCTGTAAAAGTCTATAACTCGATAAAACACATCC
This sequence comes from Squalus acanthias, assembly GCA_030390025.1. Classification (NCBI taxonomy): domain Eukaryota; kingdom Metazoa; phylum Chordata; class Chondrichthyes; order Squaliformes; family Squalidae; genus Squalus; species Squalus acanthias. The sequence goes on along the minus strand of CM059431.1, from coordinate 151,620,282 downwards.
AGCTTCTCCAGCCTGCCCTTGTAGCTAAGATCCTGTAAGGGGTGAGACCTGTGGCTCTGTGCTTAGCCTGGGTGCTAGTGCGAGGTTAGGCCTTGTTGCCTGTTCTGGTCTCCAGCCAGCCTAGTAACACTAGACACCTGTGAGTGGTTCGACCCACTCGCCCTTACGGTTCTGAAACTGGACTTAGGTGCGAGAGCAATAATGCAGAGAAAACTCAGGTAGACCCGGTTGAATAGTGCAAAATGGAAAATCTTTATTGCATATTATTCAAGATTACGAAATACATGTCATAAGCACAGATTAATGACAGTACAATCTTACACGCAGTTATGTAACTAATTTTAGGGAAACGAGGAGCGCACGACACATCGTAAAAGGGGGCACACATTACAATTATCCTTAAAACTTAAACCCTCCACTATCAATACCTGTCCTAAACTAGATTTGTAGGATCGAGACTCATGCTCACCACTCGTGATAACTCGGAGAATTCCGAAACTCTGCTCGGATGTTTTTACCGCAGCACCTGACTATCCACGTGTTGATCAGGGGTCTCTGTACCCCACTTGTTTACTCGTTTCTGCTCCGGCTCGCAGGCTGGACCGTCTGCTGTCATGAAGATCTGTGTTGTCCTCGGAGTTCCGACACTACTCAAAAAAGAGTCTTCCTGTGCCCTTACACCGATGCGATAAAATTCGAAGAATGGTCTTCCTGGGCAAGGAAAAGTGTTTATTCGACTTACAGGCGCGGTCGGGGCTTACTGACCGTGGCGATACGTATTGTCGTCTTCTTCTCTTCTCATCTCATCTCATCTCATCTCGGGCCTTCGGTTCCAACACCGTTTACCGACTTCTCGGGATGGTGTGCCCGTTTCAAGGCTTCACAGCCCAGATCTTCGCGGCAAGCCACGAGGTTGATCCTGGCGGATCGGAAAGTTCAATAGTCTTTCAGCAAGTCAAACAGCAAGAGCTGCAAGAGGCAGAGACACGAGCAAGCGGCAAAGAGTCAGGCGGCAAGAGCAAGAGGCAAGAGTCAAGAGGCAGAGTCAAGAGGCAGAGTCAAGAGACAGATGGACGGTTGTACCTTACAGTTATAGTGCTGTAATTCCTCTTTTCCCGCCCAATCTTAATGTATTTCTTTAGTCATGGTTTTGGCGCTCAAACTTCTTGTATAGGGTGATCTCCGTTTTAATGGGTTTCGGTGATACTTGTAACTGTCTGAGTACCCGTTAATACTTCTCCCATTGTGGAACCGGTCAGTATTCTCCCTGGAGGGGTTTTGGGGCTTCCAAATGCTTTCTGTAACTACCCGCAAACGGCTCTCTCATCGTAGAGTCGTGGGGATTTTGCATATTAATGTCTTTGGATGGGTTTTGATCGCTCGGTACAATAGCCCTTATTCGCACCTGGGAGACCGATTCTAGTATTTATGTGTAAAATGCAACCCATTATGTCTTGTGAATTATCTCAAATGTGCTGAGTCTTGTCCGATCTCGCACAAATGTTTATTGGAACGCCATCTTGTTTGCTCATTGAAAAGTCTAGAACGTTCTGCCACGAGGCGTGGCGGCCATTTTACTGGCTGTTTGTGTCCACTTTGAAAACCTGACAGCATTCTGCTGAAATAAAGCTTGTTTGTACGAAACTATATGTCTCCTTCTTATTTTATAAAATCGTGATAATTTTGCGAATTCTACAGTCCCTCCTGTTGATGCGAATAACTCCGCTTATCGTATCAAAAATATTGTGGTGAGCAATATTATCTCGATTCTCCACATCCAAAAATTCCCATAACTTAAAACTATCTAGGGTCTCCGTATCGTCCTTATTTCCCAAGAAAAAACTACATTCTTATAACACCGCAGGCAGCATTTGCCTTTAACTTACACCACTTGTATTTTCCTTCCAGGTGTAACCAGGCCGATGCCTCTCGCACCACCTGTATATGCATATTTTTTAATTCAAGGAAAAAGAAAACAACAAAAAAAAAACCAAACAATCATATTCAACAACACCAAACAAAAATAATCAAAACCAACTCTTAAACATGTAGAGTTCCAAACTTAATTACAGTTTCTGAGAAAAATCACGATCGATTACAACACTTCCGAGGCGCACGTGTAAAACGGGAGTGACGCTATTTTGTCTGTTTACACAGTGCTTTCATCGTGCACGCGCACGTAACGTTCTCGCCACTCTCCCGTGTTTTCGTTCTTGGTGAGGCTTTTGCCTCTCTTACAATGCACGACCAATAAGTATACCACAATAAACACTTGGCATACAACTAAAATGTGGGAGGCTATTCTAATCCAGGAAGGCACTTCAATGTTGGTGAACAGATTCCAACACGGTGGAATTAATATGTCCAGAATTTCTGTCCCTATCTCGACAGTCTTTTGTTCTAGGGTGTAAAAATGTTTTTGCGATACCGCGACGGCTTTCAAAAGCTTGGTGAGGTGTTCAGGGAGAGGGGGAATGAGGTATCCAAAATGCGCGACGAATCGCTGCAGGTCGGTGAAGTTCTCTTTTACGGTAAGATGCACTGTGGATGGTTCAGGGTTTGGGACAATTCACTGTTGTGCTACTTGAACTTCCGCCCTGGGTTTGAAACAGAAACTGCTGTCACTCACCGGACACCGGCTACGGTTTCCATGTCGGTAGTGTTGCGCTGCAGTGGTAACACAATATGTTCCACCCCCGATGTATGCTACCTGCGGAGGCACATGATCTTGTGCCATTGCCTCCATGGTGCAATTCATGGGCTTGGCGCCAGCCGTTCTGAACCCGCACTCTGGTGTTAAAAAGGCATTCAAGTGCTGGGGACACAGTATTATGTGTGCTCCCCGGCCACGACAACCAGAGAGATCTGTACATGTCATTGTTTGCTCCCAGCGGGTGACATAAGGTGGAACCGCTGCACAGCGAATGTGGGCTCCCCCCTGAATGACACCAATGTTCTCTACCCGATACACCGGGGCGGGCTTTGTTGTGTCGCCCAAAACCGGCATACGTAATACTATATCCATGATAGTATGGTTTGATCGTCCGCAGTCCACGGGGACTGGGTATGCTTCTGAAGCTAGTCTGAGCTGGCACGGGTTTAATGCGTTCTAAAAAGGGTGGAGCGCCTGCAGGTGTTTGTTACTTATCCAGGACGGGAACAAACCTTGTTTTAAATCCTCCAAATTACTGCGGCCCTCGCCCAGTAACCACGCCCCGTAAAGCACGCACACCTCATTCTGCGCAGCGTGATCGGACGCATTCCGATCTTCCCTAATCAGGGCATTTACCGTACGCGCATGTTTCTCTAGTTCAGCTATTATTTCTTTTAAATGGAGAGTCATGGCCTGCTCCTCGTGTAATTCAGACCCAACCACCTTATTTTCATCTGTGAGAATGCTTTTTAATTGCGTTTTTAAGCCATTAATCTGGGTCTGCAGCTCCACGCTGCCTAGAGCGTTGACCACAGATGTACCTGTATTGAAAGCAGTGAACACGTCGTTCACAACACCCCTTCTTTGCCTCCCCACCTGATCCAAAACTTCATGTGGTGCGGTGTACAAACTTGTTTTATCAATTTCCGCGAAATCGAACTCATAAAATTGTCTAAACATCTTGGTCAACAGGACCTGATATAACTGTACCGTCTTTTTGGGGCACCACTCTGGTAACCGCACCTCGGTGAGATTTAAAATCACCGAGGTCACCGCGTAATGTACCCCCTGAAATAGTATCTGGTCTGTGGGGACCAGTACCAAACCATTCCCGGGTCCCTTACTGGTTTTAGGGCACCCTTCTTCCTTAGCTAGAACCACCGGAATCGTGGGCGGGGCTTTGCGTGGGCGCGTAATGAGTTCAGTGGCATTTACCGGTATCGGGGAGTATGGGGCTCCGCACCCCCTGGTGCTCGCATCCCACCTCATCCCCTGTCCGTTATCCTGCCATTGATTGATGAAAAATATGGAGATGCCTTTGGGGCAAACGTGCTTTGACCCCCACATACATACATAAATTCCCTCATCCGGTTCCCACCATTTGTCCCAACAGACTCTCACTTGTCCGTTTGTACCCGTAATTGTCCGATGCGTATTATTACCCAGTCGCTCCCACTCGACCGAAGAGTTCCTCATGTTTTTGCTCAGCTTTCGTAGCCACCACCATCGGCTCAATGGGACATTCCCATTACAAGTCAAACAAATCCGTTTGCCGACGGTGACGCTGACTCTGGGTGCGATGATCCTAACTTTGGGGCACATTAAAGAAGTCTCTTTGTAGGCAAAACCCGATGTACTGGAATACTCAGTTGAATTCGTTCCCAGCCATCCTGGCCACCTTCCCTTGTGGAAATAGGTGGTGGTCTCCTCATCCTCTCGCCTTCCGGTCCCATCCACCACGATGGGGGCCGTGTCCCCGGAATATCCAAACACCACGACATCCTTGGTGTGGCCTCGATAGGCCAATCCACATCCGATTGCCGCGAGCAATACTAGAATTCGTTCCATCCTTCCTTGGTTCCTGTGATCAGATAGAATTAGGTAGCCAGCCTCCCAAGAGTCTCTGGCTTTTGTGAAGGGTGAGCGGGTCCCCTGACCTCGCCTCAAGTAAGAAGACATGTGCGCTGGATACACTTTAACTATTCCTATCTCTAAAAACTCCCATTATTTTACCTCTTTCTGTTAAACAAAATTATACTACCGACTTAAACCGATTTAAAACTATAACCTTATAACCTGATTTAAAACTATAAACTTATGCTTAACCTGATTTAAAACTATAAACTTATAAACTCATCCTAAACTTATCACTGTTCAGCGCCGCCCGTTCCCAGGGCGGCCTACTCAAATTCTGCGGTTGCTGCGCAGGCTTCTCCCAACGGTGGGAGGGCGTTGACCCCTCCTTTGATCTGCCGCAGCCTGTTGCTGCTGCGCTGTGACTGGGCTCTCCCTGGGCTGCCTTAGCCTTGAACCTACGCCTTGGGACACTCTGGGGACTTGACCATATCTTCCTGGGCTGGGGTGTCCGACTTGACCTACGGAGAGCTACCGGGGGCAGGAACTTCAGGACCGACGGACCGGGTTCCGAGACTTCCACCGTGGCGACCTGTGGTCCCACCACAGTCGCTGGCTCCGCCTTCCCTGACTACGCCTCCCTGAACTCGGGATCTGCAGCTTGTGGCACCGCCCTACTTGGCCCAGTAGGCGGCCCTTCACTCACAGTCCCTACCTCCCTCGAGGGCAAGACGTTCAAGGCGGGCGGCTCGGGCTCTGAGGCTTCCATCGCCACGCCCTGTGGTCCCACCACAGCGGCTGGCTCCGCCTCCCCTAGCTCCGCCCCCCTGTGTTCGGGACCTGCAGCTTCGGCCTCTACCCTTTGTGGATCTCTATCTGCTGCCCCTGTCCCCCCTATACTTGAATCGGGGGCGACCCTTTCGACCTCCGATTCCAGCTCCTCCTCGCTTGTGTCACTATCTTCGTCGAGCTCCTCGAGCTCTTCCTCATCTGTCTCCCAACCCCAATAAAATATCTCACATTTTTCTAGGATGTCCTCTCCCCTGATGCAAGCTGCTTTGCCTGCCTGTGTGCCCTGTGGCCCTACCTGGGGCTGCGAGTCCCCACTCGCAGGTTTTGCCCCTGTGGTAGGCCCTTGTGCACCCGGCTTATACAGTTTGCACTGATTTACGTGGAACCACTTAGTGCGCCGAGGTACCTTTACGGCGTATACCATGGGGCTCGCCTTATCTACAATGCTGTAGGGTCCCATATACAGTGGTTCCAGAATCCCTACTCTGGCGTAGTTTCTGACCATGACCTGGTCTCCTACTTCCCACTCTCACTTTTTGCGGGGTTCCAGCAACAGGCGATTGCCCTGATGCTGCCTTCCCATGTTCCCAGCCGCCTGCTCGTAAACCTGCTTCAGGCACTCCAAGAGGGTCTGGACGAACTTCTCCCTGCTTATCTCTTGGAGCTGACCCTCAGTGAGCACCGGCGCCAGCACATGGGTGGGGGTTCGCATGATCCTCCCAGTCATCACCTCGTGCGGGGAATACCCCGTACTTTTCGACTGACTGGCCCGGACCCCCATGAGGACTAAAGGCAGAATCTCCGCCCATTTTTGGGGCGAGTTCATAGTCTCTTTCCTCAATTTCTCCTTCAGGGTCCGGTTCATGCGTTCAACAATCCCGGATGACTGGGGATTGTGCGCTACATGCCATTTCCCTTCAATGCCCAAAAGCATGAGGGTGTTCTGCATCACCTGGACGGTGAAATGACTTCCTTGGCCTGACTCCACAAAACGGGGAAGTCCCCACCGCGAGAACACTTCCCGGACCAAGATGTTTGCATTACCCAGTGCCGTAGCTGTTCTACAGGGGAAAGCTTCCACCCATTTGGAAAACACATCGACCAAGACGAGGCAGTATTTATAGCCTCCCTGGGTTTTGGGCAGCGGCCCTATATAGTCGATCTGTATCGACTGCCGCGGTCCCTCTACCCTCCTGATGTGCCCCATGGGCACTTTCCTTTTCTGGGGGTCTGGGTTGTTTGCAGCGCACACGAGACAGCTTGCACAGAACTCGCGGACCTGCTCCCTGAGCCTCGGCCACCATCCCGCTTGCTCTACCCGTTGCCAGGTAACCTCGGGCCCGGGGTGCCCTGCCCCCAGTCCCTCATGGGCCAACTGGAGAAATTCCATCCTGTGCTGCTGCGGCACAACCCACTGCTCCTCGCGGAACAGCATGCCTTCCTTAACGGAGAGGGTTGCCGTACTGTACGGGCCCTCTACCTGTTTCCCCTCAGCAAGGGTTCTGAGGACTGCTTTTAGGGCGGGATCCTGGTTCTGGACGGTCTTAAGGTCTAGGGGCAATGCTACCCTGGTGTTCCCGGGATTCCCGTCCCTGCCTTGGATCGCTGCCACGGGTCTGGGCCCATAGTGGTCCCAGAAAATGCCGTTGCGGGCACCCTCCCTGGCTAGCGCATCCGCCTGCTGGTTGCCCTCCCCACGGGGCTCTGTGGAGGAGTGAGCCTTCACCTTATGGATGAAAATCTCCCCTTCCTCCCTTACTGCTGCTAGGATCTTTTCCAGCAAGGGCTTCACCGTTAAAGGTCGTCCGTCCGCGGAGGTGTATCCACGGCGGGACCAAATGGCCAGGTATTCCGTACACGAATTGCATGTGAACATACTGTCCGAGCAAATCGTGTATGGGGTTGGGAAAGTTTCTGGGTGGGTAACGACGTACACCACGGCAGACAGCTCGGTTTGCTGCGCGCTCATGGTGCTAGGGAGCTTGATCGCCAGGGCAAGGTTTGCCGCAGGGTCATAAACTCCACACCCTGTGATCGTTTGCCAGCGGACACTGTGCTGGAACCATCAACATAAATCTCGCGCCCAGTGGGATGTATCCCGGCCCGCAAACCTATGTTGACTTCCCACACCCCTTCCACCGAACACTGGTGGGCTGTAGCGGGGTATACCAAGTTGGCCGCAAGCCTGGGCTCGCAAAGACCTTTAATTCTAAGATCCATCTGGGAAAGGAGAAGGGTCCAGCGCGCAATACGTACGCTGCTTACGGTCCCATCTTTAATCCTCCCATCTAGAAGCATCTTAGTTGGTGTGTGATGGGTGAGGAGAGTGATGGGAGAGAGCCCTGTGAAGATCGCTGATCTTTTCACAGCCCAATGCGTGGCTAAAAGGTGCCTTTCGCAATTGGAGAAACTCCTCTCCACATCCGTTAACACCCTGGGCAAATAGACAACCGGCCTCAGCTTGCCGTGACGCTCTTGGAGCAGCACAGCGCTCAAGCTGTCCCCGTTGGCAGCTACCTCCAGGAAAAACTCCTTCCCCCCATCTATGGCCCCTAAAGCTGGCGCGGTCTGCAAATCCCTTTTTAACTTCTCGAAGGCTGCCTGGCAGCCCTCGTCCCAATACCACTCCACTCCCTTATGGAGGAGTCGGAGCAGCGGCGCCGCTGTGGCCGCATAGTCTTCGATAAAATCCCTGCAGTAACCGGTCAGTCCCAAAAAGGACCTCACACCCCTTATGGTGTTGGGAATCGGTAACTCTTGCACCGACTCCCTCCTAGCCTTATCTATGGCTCTTTCCCCAGCGCGAATGGTCAGCCCCAGGAATTTTACTTCCTGCTGACGGATACGTGCTTTCTTAGGGTTCACTTTAAAACCCTTTCTCGCTAGCAGCTCCAATAACTCGGCCAGCAGTGGTCCATGCTCCTCCCTTGAATCCGTAAATAGGAGCAAATCATCCACGTACTGCACTATCTGATTGTGCTAACTAAACTCCTTTAAACTTCCTGCCATACACTGATGGAAAATACTGGGGCTGTTGTGGAAACCCTGTGGCAGACACTTCCATGTGTACTGTTGTCCTTTGAAAGTAAAGGCAAACTTGTACTGGTCCTCTCGTCGCAGCGGGATGGACCAAAAACCGTTCGAGATATCCAGCACCGTGAACGTGGTCGCGGATGCTGTCATACTCCCTATTAGGTCAGCTACTGCTGCTACCGTGGGCGCGCAGGCGGGAATGTTACTGTTAAGGACTCTGTAGTCCACCGTGGCCCTCCACGAATTATCCGGCTTCCTAACCGGCCATAATGGGGAGTTCACGTGTGTGGCTATCGGCCTCAACACGCCCTGCTGCACCAAGGAGGACATTGCTGTCTCCATATCGGGTTCTGCTTCTTTGGGGAAGTTATACTGCTTTTGGGGCCGGGTCATGGGGTCCCCATCTACGCTGACCTCAAACCCGGTAACCCTCCCACAATCGTGCTTGTGTGTTGCAAACGCGTGCATATTATCTGACACGTACGTTTGCATGTCCGTCGGGACATCCGCGACCATAAGCCCGAGGTCGTAGCCTCCGGATGGCTTCATGTTACAGAGGGCCCCTGTTCCTTCCTCCCCCGGAATTACCACTACCTCGCCTTCTTCACCCTTAGCCCCCCAGAGACAGTGATTCCTGAGGTCCACGAGGATCCCGTGCCCCGATAGGAGGTCTGATCCGAGGATGCCTCTCCCACCCCCCTCTTGCCATTTCATCAGTATGCACTTCCACGTGGTGTGGAGTGCTCCTAAATGAATGGATAGCGGAAGGGAGAACGCGCCAGCCTGCTCTTTTCCCGTGAACCCCGCTAATGTGAATGGGACCTTGGTAGATAGCGGTGAGTCAAAATGGCTATCCGTATGAATCACGGTGCATGAAGCTCGCGTGTCCAACAAATAACTACCCTTCTGTTCTTCTACCTCCATCTCCACCAGGGGTCGCTTCCACGCATCATAGCTGAGCGGACACAGGTAGACGGGCTGTGCGGGCTCTAGTCATTGGGTACTATTGGACGGGGCTGCGGCATCTGCGGGGCCGGTAGCAACCGCCACCCTTCCATGTGAACTCATGAGGGTGCGCATGGCTCCCAACACTGATTCGATCGCATCTGGATGGATAGGTGCACTAGCTCCCCTATCAGAGACAGGCGCCTGGGCTCGGACTGCGTGATTTTTATCCCTGGACTCCTTCCAAGGGTTCCTGCAGTTCTTGCGCCAATGCCCTGTCTTCCCACACCCGTAACAAGCATTACTGGCCTGCGGGGCGTGGTTACCCTCCTGATGCCACTCCTTTTGAGCCGGGGCTGCGGGTCGTGCCTCATGCACCTTTCCCTTAAGGGGACGTGCTCCCGTACTCCTGGTATTACGGTACCCTACTGTGAGTCGATTTAGGACCGACTCCTCTGTAGTGGCGGGGTTAGTGGGATCAAACCACGCTTTGGCCTGCTCCCTGACGGCTGGCAAACTGTTGGCTACTATACACCTGAGCCAATGAGTTAAAACGACACCGTCTATGCGGTGAGGCGCTGGCGCGCCTGTGCAGCTACGCTGGTATACTGGCCACAGCCTGTCGGCAAAAACCTTTGGGGGTTCTCCATCCATCTGCACTGTTCGTCCCAATCTAACGAACGCACCTTCATCGTCCATTCCCAACACTTCTAGGACCTCATCTCTTAGCTCCCCATAGGTATTAGTTCCCCTCTTGCTTTCGTCTGAGAGACACTGAAGGATCGAGCTGTCTAATGAGAATAACAGCATTTTTGCTTTTTCCCCATCATCGCAGCCGTTAATGGCTGCAGTTTGCTCTACTTCCCTGAAATGTACGGAAGGGTCGTCTGACTCGGCCAGCTTCCGTACGTGACTGATCATAACCCTCAGCTGGTGTGAGCTGTGAGGCAACACAAGCTGGTTGAGGAGATCCCCCTCTTCCCCACCTGCTCCGTTCGGGCCCCTCTTGATACCCGTGACCGGACACAACGGTCCCGGCTTCACTTCTACCTCAGTGGGCTCTTTCTCTACTTCTACCACTTCCTCCCTCACCCAGGTTGCCGAATAGCTGGGTGGCGCGGAGGGCACAGTGGCTAATACCTCCTCTGCTTTGTTCGGTGGGGATTTCTGAAATCCCTCATCCATTAGCGGCTGGTGTGCTGATGGGCTGATAAGGCACACCATGCCGTGCGCTTTGTTCAAGGCCTTTTTAAGGTTCCATATCTCCTTTTGGCAGACACTGTGATCGGCCCCCTGAAATTTATCCTCGAGGGCCATCTTATATGCCGCCCTAATCCCGTTAAGCTCTCTTCCTGGGCTTTTATTTGGGCAGCTAGGCGGGCACATCGTTCCTTTAATCTGCCCTCATTTACCTTTGCCTCAGTGACCTGGCACTCGAGGTAATCTATTTTTGCCTCATGGTGGTTGGCGACGAACTGGCGTTCTTGATGCAACGCATTTAAAGTCGCGATGAGCTGCTGCCCCCCCCGCGACCTTCTCATCCATTTTCACCTCTAAACTCTTGATCTGAGCTGCCTGCGCTAAGATGACCTGGTCCGAAATTTGGACTTGTCGTTTATAGCACATCAGCCAGACCGCTTTCTCCACTGTTTTTTTATGTTCCTTGCTATCTGTCCACCTCTCGGCTGCCTCTAGTGGACGCTTATCCACCAGCAGGTCACTTATCCATTTCTTGGTCAAATTCACTTTTCCAAACACATATTCTGCTATTCTCTCTTCCATGACATTTCGCCCATTCATACCAGGGTCTAACACATTATTTTCTCGCTTCCAGTGTCCTGCCGCGGTCGCCATTTTCTGTAAGGGGTGAGACCTGTGGCTCTGTGCTTAGCCTGGGTGCTAGTGCGAGGTTAGTCCTTGTTGCCTGTTCTGGTCTCCAGCCAGCCTGGTAACACAAGACACCTGTGAGTGGTTCGACCCACTCGCCCTTACGGTTCTGAAACTGGACTTAGGTGCGAGAGCAATAATGCAGAGAAAACTCAGGTAGACCCGGTTGAATAGTTCAAAATGGAAAATCTTTATTGCATATTATTCAAGATTACGAAATACATGTCATAAGCACAGATTAATGACAGTACAATCTTACACGCAGTTATGTAACTAATTTTAGGGAAACGAGGAGCGCACGACACATCGTAAAAGGGGGCACACATTACAATTATCCTTAAAACTTAAACCCTCCACTATCAATACCTGTCCTAAACTAGATTTGTAGGATCGAGACTCATGCTCACCACTCGTGATAACTCGGAGAATTCCGAAACTCTGCTCGGATGTTTTTACCGCAGCACCTGACTATCCACGTGTTGATCAGGGGTCTCTGTACCCCACTTGTTTACTCGTTTCTGCTCCGGCTCGCAGGCTGGACCGTCTGCTGTCATGAAGATCTGTGTTGTCCTCGGAGTTCCGACACTACTCAAAAAAGAGTCTTCCTGTGCCCTTACAACGAAGCAATAAAATTCGAAGAATGGTCTTCCTGTGCAAGGAAAAGTGTTTATTCGATTAAAGGCGCGGTCGTGGCTTACTGACCGTGGCGATACGTATTGTCATCTTCTTCTCTTCTCATCTCATCTCATCTCATCTCGGGCCTTCGGTTCCAACACCGTTTACCGACTTCTCGGGATGGTGTGCCCGTTTCAAGGCTTCACAGCCCAGTTCTTCACAGATCTTCGCGGCAAGCCACGAGGTTGATCCTGGCGGATCGGAAAGTTCAATAGTCTTTCAGCAAGTCAAACTGCAAGAGGCAGAGACACGAGGCAAGCGGCAAAGAGTCAGGAGGCAAGAGCAAGAGGCAAGAGTCAAGAGGCAGATGGACGGTTGTACCTTACAGTTATAGTGCTGTAATTCCTCTTTTCCCGCCCAATCTTAATGTCTTTCTTTTGTCAGGGTTTTGGCGCTCAAACTTCTTGTATAGGGTGATCTCCGTTTTTAATGGGTTTCGGTGATACTTGTAACTGTCTGAGTACCCGTTAATACTTCTCCCATTGTGGAACCGGCCAGTATTCTCCCTGGAGGGGTTTTAGGGCTTCCAAATGCTTTCTGTAACTACCCGCAAACGGCTCTCTCATCGTAGAGTCGTGGGGATTTTGCATATTAATGTCTTTGGATGGGTTCTTGATCGCTCGGTACAATAGCCCTTATTCGCACCTGGGAGACCGATTCTAGTATTTATGTGTAAAATGCAACCCATTATGTCTTGTGAATTATCTCAAATGTGCTGAGTCTTGTCCGATCTCGCACAAATGTTTATTGGAACGCCATCTTGTTTGCTCATTGAAAAGTCTAGAACGTTCTGCCACGAGGCGTGGCGGCCATTTTAAAGGCTGTTTGTGTCCACTTTGAAAACCTGACAGCATTCTGCTGAAATAAAGCTTGTTTGTACGAAACTATATGTCTCCTTCTTATTTTATAAAATCGTGATAATTTTGCGAATTCTGCAATCCCCCCATCCCCGGAACCATTCCGAAAAATCTCCTCTGCACCCTCACAAGTGACTGCATATCCTTTCTAAAGTGTGGTGGCAAGAACTGGACGCAATACTCCAATTGTGGCCTCACCAGCGCTTTATAAAGATTCAGCATTAATTCGCTACTTTGGTACTCAATACCTCTATTTATGAAGCCCAAGATCCCATATGATTTGCTAACCACTCTCTCAATATATCCTGCCACCTTCAGGGACATAGGCACATCAACTCCAAGGTCCCTCTCTCCCTGCACACTCTTTAAAACTGTGTAATTAAGTATGTATTGCTTCTCCCTGATCCTGCTGCCAAAATGCATCACCTCACACTTCTCTGTATTAAATTCCATCTGCCACGTGTCTGCCCATTCTGCAATCAAAACTATATCCTGTTGCAGTCGATTGGTATATTCCTCACTGTTTGCCACGCCCCAAAGTTTGGAGTCAACGGCAAATTTTGAAATTGTACGCTGTATTTCAATATCCAAGTCAGTTATATATCAAAGAAGTACTGACCCAAGCACTAAACCTTGGGGAACTCCACTGTCTACTATCTTCCAGTCTGAAAAATAGCCATTTACCACAACTCGCTGTTTTCTACACTTAAGCCAATTCTTCATCCAAGCTGCCACTGACCCACCTTTTCCATGAAGATCAATTTTGTTACACAGCCTCATGGAAAAGCTGGGTCAGTGGCAGCTTGGATAAAGAATTGGCTTAAGGGTGGAAAACAGCGAGTTGTGGTAAATGGCTATTTTTCAGAATGGAGGATAGTAGACAGTGGAGTTGCCAAGGGTTAGTGCTGGGGTCAGTACTTTGTCAAACGCCATCCGAACATCCATGTAGACAACATGCATTGCATTCCCTTCATCAATCCTCCCTGTTACTTCATCAAAAAATTCAATGAGATGAGTCAAACACGATCGGCCTTTTAAAGATCCGTGTCCGCAATACTTATTTAGCTTAAACCCTTCCAAGTGCCCGTTACATTTTTGCTTGATTATTGTTTCTAAAACTTTACCCAGCACTGATGTTAAACTGACCAGCCTGTAGTCAATAGGATTAAGCTTCCACCCTTTCTTGAAAAATGTTGTCATATTTGTCACTTTCCAAAAATCAGGTACCACCCCCGCACCTACGGGAGAATGGAAAAATATTGCAAGCTCTTCCACTGTCTCCTCCCCCAATTCCCTTAGCAAGCTGGAAGGCAATCCATCTGGACCAGGCGAGTTATCCACTCTAAGCATACCCAACCTTTCTAATACCCCCTGTCTATCAATTTTCACACCTTCCATTGCTTCTACCTTTTCCAAAACTGCCAATATTTTTCAGCATCCACCTCCTTAGTAAACACCGATACAAAGTATTCATTGACTATTCTTCCCTTGCCCTGCGCCTTTAAGCAACTATCACCTTCTTTGTCCCTAATAAGCCCCACCCCGCCACTTACTACACGCTTACTGTTTACCTGCCGGTAGAAGATTTTTCGGATACCTTTTATGTTAACCGCCATTCTGCTCTCATATTCTCTCTTTGCCGATCTTAATTTCATCTTCACTTCCCATCTACACTTGTTGTATTTGGTCTGATTTTCCCTTGATGTATTCACCTGACATGAATCATACACGCATTTTTTTTTCACCTTCTTCACCATTTTAACCTTGGTAGATACTTTCGCATCCCATTTAAATTAGACCTGTTCCACTTTAGGTGTTCCACACTAGATTGTTCCTGGCTCTTCTCCATTGCTAATCTAAATCTTATGATACAATGATCAGTCATATCGAAGTGTTCTCCAACAGACACTTGGTCGATCTGACCCACCTCAACCCGCAGCACCAGATCCAGCAATGCCTCCATCCTAGTTGGGCCAAGAACATACTGGTCAAATTAGAACATGTGGACATCAGCGTTAACTGCCTTACATTGCAGGTACTGGAATTAGACGCCCCAGCTTAAATAACCGATAAAGTTTCCTTTAACATAGAATCATGGAATGGCTACAACAACAACAACAACAACTTGTATTTATATAGCGCCTTTAACGTAATACGTCGCCCTGAGGCGCTGCACAGGAGTATTATAAGACAACGAATTTGATACCCAGCCACATGAGGAGCAATTAGGGCAGGTGACCTAAAGCTTTGTCAAAGATGTATGTTTTAAGGAGCATCTTAAAGGATGAAGGAGCTCTGCGAGGCAGAGAGGTTTAGAGAGGGAATTTCAGAGTTTACGGCCAAGGCAACAGAAGGCACGGCCACCAATTGTTGAGCGATTATAATCAGGGATGCTCAAGAGGGCAGAATTAGTGGAGAGCAGATATCTGTGGGGCGGGTGTTGTGGGGCTGAACGAGGTTACAGAGTTTGGAAGGGGCTAGGCCAAGGAGAGATTTGAAAACAATTATGAGAATTTTGTAAATGAGGCATTGCTTAACCGGGTGCCAGTGTCGGTCAGTGAGCACAGGAGTGATGGGGGAACGGGACTTGGTGCGAGTTAGCACACGGGCAGCAGAGTATTGAATGACCTCAGTTTTATGTTGTTCAGAATGTGGGAGGCCAGCCAGGATTGCGTTGGAATAATAAAGTCTAAATGTTATAAAGGCATGGATGAGTGTTTAGCAGCAGATGAGCTGAGGCAAGAGCGGAGACGAGCAATGTTAAGGAGGTGGAAATAGGCGGTCTTTGTTATGCTGCGGATACATGTTCGCAGACTCATTACAGCACAGAAGGAGGCATGTTCCGGCTCCTTGCAACAGCACTTCAGCAAGCCCCACTCCCCCGCCCTTTACCCACAACCCTATAATTTTGTTCCTTCAGGTACTTATTCAATTCCGTTTTGAAAGCCACGATTCAATCTGCCTCCACCCCTCTCTCAGGCAGTGCATTCCAGATCCTAACCAAAAGCTGTGTAAAAAAACGTTTTCCTCATGTCATCTTTGGTTCTTCTGTCAATCACCTTAAATCTGTGCCCTCTGGTTCTGGACCCTTCTGCCGATCCGAACAGTTTCTCACTATCAACTCTGTCTAGAACCCTCATGATTTTGAACGCGTCTATCAAATCTCCTCTCAACCTTCTCTGCTGTAAGGAGAACAACCCCAGCTTCTCCAGGCTATCCACCCAACTGAAGTCGCTCATCACTGGAACCATACTTGTCAATCTTTCCTGAACCCTCGCAAAGCTTTAACATCCTTCTTAAAGTGCGGAGTACAAAATTGGACACAATACTCCAGTTGAGGCCTATCCAGTGTTTTACACATGTTCATCATAACTTTAGTGTTGAAACAATGAACGGTTTTATAATGGTGGTTATCTGTAATTCTTCTGTAATCATGGCATGAATGTTGCAGGCGCTGGTCCTCCATCAACTCCGCCCCATATTGTCTCCTGACCCAATAGAAAGGTGTCCTGTTCAAAAGCAGCACCTGTACAAGGACTTGAACCGCGTATCCATCAGATTAAAAGTTTCATAGTTTTCCGACTGAGCTATGTGTGTTCGTGCATTCAATTCTGTGCTACAGCTTTCAACGGCTTACATTTCTCCCACACAGACACTGACAGCGTTCAGATTGGTCCCGCTTTAAAAATTTCATTCAACGCACATTGTCTCTAAAAATGCTGCACTCGCTCAGTCCTGCACTGAAGTATCAGCCCATATTTCTGATTGAAGTCCTACATTGGAATTCTGCACATCTGACTCCGAAGGTTTCATGATTCTATGATCCCATGAAGAGGATTTGTGTATTTACTATTCGTGGAAAATTTTAAGGATGGCATTTCTTGAATAGTTTTTGAAGTTTAATAGATTAACATATGTCATGAGCGACATAATGAACTTTAATTTCTGAATCTAATAAATGATGAAAGATTATACAGTATCACAGAATAATAACAAGGTTTTTGATGTCTATCATGATATTTTAATTTCTGCAGCTAAAAGTAGTAAAGGAATGATTGCATGTTGCAGAGGAATGATCAGAATGCTGTAAAACAGTTTAATGTCGGATAAATCCAATAATAGAGCGACAAATTACACTTGAAAGCAATGCCATTGGAAAATAAACACATTAATAAGTTTTGTTGAGACAGCAGGAAAGATCAGCATAAAATAATGGCCCTGAGACACCACAACATTGACGCCGGACCCCATGAAGTCTCATGGATTCAGGACAAGCATGAGCAAGGAAACCTCCTGCTGATGACCACCTACTGCCCTTCCTCAGCTGATAAATCAATACTCTTCATATTGAACATCACTTGGAAGAAGCACTGAGATTGGCAAAGGCACAGAATGCACTCTGGGTGGGGGACTTCAATGTCCATCACCAAGAGTGGCTCGGTAGCACCACTGCTGACCGAGCTGGCCGAGTCCTGAAGGACATAGCTGCCAGTCTGGGCCGGCCACAGATGATGAGAAAACCAACACGAGGGAAAAATCTATCTCATCCTCACCAATCTACCTGTCGCAAATTCGAAAGCAGCAGGCTGTAGACAGGGTTAAGAGATCCCACAATCAACGGATCATATCAAAGTTCTGCAGTCCTGCCACATCCAGTCGTGAATGGTGGTGGATCATTAAACAACTAACGAGAGGAGATAGCTCCATGAATATCCCCATCCTCAATGATGGTGGAGCCCAGCAACTGAGTGCAAAAGACAAGGTTGAAGGGTTTGCAAACATCTTCAGGCAGAAGTGCCGCGTGGATAATCCCTATCAGTCTATTCCTGAGGTCCCAACCATCGCAGAAGCCAGTCTTTCTGCCAATTCGATTCACTCCACGTGATATCAAGAAATGGCTGAGCGCACAGGATACAACAAAGGCTGTGGACCCCGATACCATCCCGGCTATCGTGCTGAAGACTTGTGCTCCAGAACTAGCCACGCCTCCAGCCAAGCTGCTACAGAACAGCTGCAGCACTGGCAAAAAAACGACAATGTAGAAAAGTGCCCAGGTATGTCCTGTCCACAATAACAGGACAAATCCAACCCGGCTATTTACCACCCCATGAGTCCACTCTGAATTATCAGCAAAGTGATGGAAGATGTCATCGAAAGTGCTATCAAACGGCACTTTTAATGTCAATCATCACAGCCGCAGGACATCGCTGCAGCAGTTCCTTAGGGCAAATGTGGAGGGAGAAACAAAAATAAACGTTTCAGGTCGATGAACCTTCGTCAGAATTGGAAAAAGCTGGAGCTAAACAGGCTTTTAAGCAAGTATAGGGCCTGGGAAAGTGGGGATGGGAGGAAAGAACAAAAGGGAAGGTCTTTGATAGGATGGAAGTCAGGAGAGATGAAGAGACACAAGGGATGTTGGTGCAAGGCAAAAGGAGATGGTGATGGGACAAGTTAATAAACATAAGATGGGTCCAGATGAATTGCAAATGACAATGGCTGAATGTTCGACAGCTGCCAATAAAGAGAGAGAAAAAATGGGAAAAAACATCGGGGCAGAGATTATGGACTGAAATTGTTGAACTCGATGTTGAGTCCAGAAGGCTTTAAAGTGCTTAATCGAAAGATTAGGTGCTGTTCCTCGAGCTTACGTTGCGCTTCATTGGAACAGTGTAAGAGGCCGTAGACGGAGAGGTCATAGTGGGAGTGGAGCGGAGAATTAAAGAGACAGGCGACCGGAAGTTCGGGACCATTCTTACTGACTGAATGGAGGTGTTCCGCAAAGCAGTCACCCATTCTGCGTTCCGTCTCCCAAATGTAGACGAGACTGCATCGTGAGCAGTGAATACAATTCAATAAATTGAAGAAGAACAGGTAAATCGCTGTTTACCTTGCACGGAACATTTGGGCCCCTGCACAGTGGGACGGGAGGAGGTAAAGGGCGTGTGTTGCATCTCCTGCGCTTACAAGTGAAGGTGCCGGGCGAAGTGGAAGGAGTTTTGGGGGTCATAGAGGAGTGGACTCCACAGGTGCTGTCTTACCTGCTGAGTATTTCCAGCATTTTCTGTTTTTATTTTAGATTTCCATCATACGCAGTATTTTGCTTTTATTTCCCTCAGATAATGAAGCAGTCCATCCCCGAAAGCAACAAGATCTGGGCGACGATCAGGCTTGGGCTGATAAGTGGCAGGTAACATTCGTGCCACAGAAGTGCCAGGCAATGACTATCTCCAACAAACGAGAGTCTAACCACCTTCCCTTGTCATCCAACGGTATTACCACCGCCGAACACACCACCATCAACATCCTGGAGCTCACCATTGTCCAGAAAATTAACTGGACCAGCCACATAAATACTGTGGCAACAAGAGCAGGTCAGAGGCTGGGTATTCTGCGGCGAGTGTCTCACCTCCTGACTCCCTAAAGCCTTTCCACTATCTACAAGGCGCAAGTAAAGTGTGTGATAGAATACTCTCCACTTGCCTTGGATCAGTGCAGCTCCAACAGCACTCAAGAAGCTCAAAAAGCAGGATAAATCAGCCCGCTTGATTGGCACCCCATCCACCATCTTATACATTCACTCCATCCACCACCAGCGTACCATGACTGCAGTGTGTACCATCTAAAAGACGCAGTGCAGCAACTCGCCAAAGCTTCTTCTGCAGCAACTCTCAATCCAGCGACCTCTTCCATCTGGAAGGGCAAGGGCAGCAGGCCCATGGGAACACCACCAACTCCAAGTTATCCTCCAAGTCACACACCATCCTGACTTAGAAATATATTGTCGATGCTTCATCGTTGCTGGGTCAAATAACTGGAACTCCCTCCCTAATAGCACTGTGGGAGTACCTTCACCACACGGTCTGCATCGGTTCAAGAAGGCGACACACCACCACTTTCTCAAGGGCAAATAGGGTGTGCAATATGTGCTGGCCTTACCAGCGACGCCTACATAACATAAACGAATAAAAAAAATGCTGTATCTGTGGACCGAGGGTGTGAATTCATCAAAAACTGGACATTCCTCGTTATATTCTTCCCTCATGCATGTACTATTATTTATCAAGCGTGTATTATCAATTATCATGCAAGTCCTTTCAATTATTAAGCTTGTATTATTAATTATACTTCATCTCTTATCAATTATCAAACCTGTCCTACCAATTATCAAGCGGGTATTATCAATTATCAAGCGTATATTAACAATTACAAAGCGTGTATTATCAACAATCAAGCGTGTATTATGAATTATCAATTATGTCCAAACAATTATCCAGCTGGTATTTTCAATTATCAATCGTGTATTATCAATTATCAAGCATGTCCACTCAATTATCAAGCGTGAAGTATTAATTATCAAGCGTGTATTATCAATTACCAATCGTGTATAATCAATTATCAATCGTGTCCTATAAATTATCAAGCGTATCCTATCAATTATGAAGCAGAAATTATCAATTATCCAGCGTGTATTATCAATTATCAAGCGTGTCCTATCATAGAAACATAGAAAAATAATAGCAGGAGTAGGCCATTCGGACTTTCGAGCCTGCTCCGCCATTCAATGTGATCATGGCTGATTAGCTATCTCAATACCATATTCCCGCTCTCTCCCCATACTACTCGATGCCGTCTGTGTCTAGAAATCTGTCTATCCCCTTCGTAAATATATTCAATGACTTGGCTTCCACAGTCTTCTGTGGTGGAGAATTCGACAGCTTCACCAATCTCTGAGTGAAGTTATTACTCCTCATCTCAGTCTGAAAAGACCTACCCCGTATCCTGAGACTGTGACCCCCTCGTTCTGGAGTCCCCAGCCAGTGGAAACATATCCCCTGCATCCTGACTGTCTAGCCTTCTCAGAATTTTATACTTTTCAATGAGATCCCCTCTCATTCTTCTAAACTCTAGTGAATACACGCCTAGTCGACCCAATCTCTCTACCATACGTCAGTCCTGCCATCCCAGGAATCAAACTGGTGAACATTCGCTGCACTCCCTCTATGGCAAGTATATGCTGTCTTAGGTAAGGAGACCGAAACTGCACACTGTACTCAGCTGTGGTCTCACAAAGGCCCTGTTTTACTGTCGTAAGGCATCCTATCTCCTCTGCTCAAATCCTCTTGCAATGAAGGCCAACATACGATGTGCCTTCCTAACTGCTTTGCTTTCAATGACTGGTGTACTAGGACACCCAAATCCCTCTCGATATCAACATTTCACAATCAATCTTCATTTAAAAAATGCTCTACCTTTCTTTTTCCTAGCGAAGTGAATAACTTCACATTTATCCACATTATACTGCATCTGCCATGTATTTGCCTACTCAGTCAACTTGTATAAGTCGCCTTGAGCCACTTTGCATCCTCCTCACAACTCACAATTCCAGCTAGTTTCGTATCGTCAGCAAATTTGGAAATATTACATTAGGTTCCCTCATCCAAATCATTGATATATATTGTGAATAGCTGGGGCCCAAGCACTGATCCCTCTGCTACCCCACTAGTTACCGCAAATCTCCCCGAAAAAGACCCATTTGTTCCTACTCTCTGTATCCTGTCTGTTAACCAATTTTCAATCGATGCCAGTATATTACCCCAATCCCATGTGCTTTAAATTTGCACACTAACCCCTTGTGAATGATTAAGCCATTAAACCTATTCAGAAAAGTAAACTATCATATGAAAGAATTCTGGCCTTATTAAAACATGACAAACTGGGTTCGGAAATTTAGAAACCGAACTATGAAATAGCTATGAAAGCATTCTGGCTATTGAGATAAGACTGTTGTTGACCCTGCAATAAATCACCTTATTGAAACAGAAAGTGAAGGGCTCTGACAAGCTGAACTTTTGGCAACGAAAAAATCTTCAGCCTGGATAAGGTCTTCTAATTTACACTTCGTAAAGAAGCACATAATCCAAGGAACATCTGCACTCGTAAAGATGACATAAAGTATGGAACACCTGCTGTCACCCGATTTTTATATGGTAAACTTAGAACACCTAGAGATGAGACAAGATTCTGTAATGCTGCCAGCGGATGTGTCAGCAAGACTTGCAGAGGTCAGCAGAAAAATGACCAGTGATAGTTAGCTTGCAACAGCAGAAATCCTTAAAGGAAATACCACTGGAAAAGGGTATAAGTATTAAACTCTCAAATGGGATAACAGAATCGCTTTAATCGGGCAAAGCAATTCTCAGCTTCAGAGGCGGCTCTGTAGTCTCCAACTCTTTGTACCTGAGCGATCAAAGGTATTTCATATTGGTGGATATCCTGTAAAAGAACTTTAAGAACTGTAATACTGTTGGGAAGTTAAGATTTGAAAATAAGATTCACCATTAATATGATCGTATGTTTTCTCTTTTTAGAATGGTTAATGTTGCGATTGATTGACTCACCAACTGTAAATTGCATGTCGGTTCTTTAAGAAATCTTAATATTTTTAGAATTGTCTCATATAAGACATCTCTATTAAAAACTCGCGAACTCAATCTCTGTACACTCTTTGGTGAGAATTTGCAGAATTCTGGGGGAGTTTTCCGGACCCTCATGATATCCAGAACGTTACAGCCCAGCTAAACTTATTAAAAGTGCTATCTGGAGGACGGTAACATTCTTGGGTTGTTCCTTTCCTTTAGGGAGAGATAGCCCGGAATTTTAGATCCAATTAAGCGTCTTTAGGATTCGGCTACCTCAACATTTTGTTGAAAGTGAACATCTGATAAATATGCCTGATCCGGAGTAGCCCTAAAGGGGCTAGGACTAGTAGTAATTATCCCTTCACTCTTGTTTGGGACTTTTTAAAAGGCCTTCTGAAAATCCAAATACACCACATCCACTGGTTCTCCCTTACCTATTCTACCAGTTACATCCTCAAAAACTTCCAGTAAGCTTGTCAAACACGATTTCCCTTTCATAAATCCATGTTGACTTTGTCTAATCGCGTTGATATTTTCTAAGTGTCCTGTTATCACATCCTTTTCTAATAGACTCTAGCATTCTCCCTACTACTGCTGCTAGGCTAACCAGTCTGTTGTTCCCTGTTTTCTCTCTAATTGTTTTTTTAAATAGTGGGGTTATATTTGCCACCCACCAATCTGCGGGATCAGTTCCATATTCTATACAATTTTTGAAGATGACAAGCAATGCAGCCACTATTTCCATGGCTGCCTCTTTCAGTAATCTGGGATTCAAATCATCAGGCCCTGGGGAGTTTTCGGATTTCAGACCAATTAATTTCCCCAGCACTGTTATTTTACTGATACTAATTTCCTTTAAATCCTGCTTCTCACTAGGCCCTTGGTTCCCTAGCATTTCTGGGAAGTTATTTGTGTCCTCTTCCACGAAGTCAGAAGCAAAGTATTTGTTCAATTGCTCTGCCATGTCCTTGTTCCCTTTATAAATGTTCCTATTTCTAAGTGTAAGGGACTTACATTTGTCTTCACTAATCTTTTTCTTTTTACATACTTGTAAAAGCTTTAACACTCTGCTTTTAAGTTCCTTGCAAGTTTACTCTCATACATTATATTCCCCCGCTTAATCCATCACTTGGTCAGTTTTGCTGAAATCTAAACTGCTCCTAATCCTCAGGCTTGCTACTTTTTTGGCAACATTATATAACTTCTCATTAGATCAAATACTTTACTTAATTTATTTTGTTAGCCATTGTTTGGCTGCTTTTCCTTTTGTGTTTTTGCGCCCGAAAGGAATGTATAACTGTTGCAATTCATGCATTCTTCCTCAAATGTTAGCCATTGCCTAGCCTCCGTCATGCCTTTTAATGCAACTTCCCAATCTATCATAGACAACTCACTCAAAATACCTTCGTAATTTCCTTTGTTTAGATTTAGGACCCTAGTTTCGGATTGAATTTTTCACTTTCCATCTTATTGAAGAATGCTTTCATGTTATGGTCAATCTTCCCTAAAGGAGACCGCACAACACGATTATTAATTAACATCTTCTCATTGCACAATTTCCAATCCAGGATAGCCTGTACCCTAGTTAACTCCTCAACGTACTGCTCCAAAAAAACATCTCGTACACACTCCAGGAATTCATCCTCCACAGTATTATTGCTAATTTGGTTTGGCCAGTCTATAGGTAGATTAAAGTCACCCATAATTACTGCAGTACCCTTGTTACATGCATCTCTATTTTCCTGTTTGGTGCCACCCCTACATTACCACTACTCTTTGAATGCCTATAGAAGACTCCCACCAATGTTTTCTGCCCCTTGGTGATTCTAAGCTCCACCCAGACTGATCATACATTTTGATTTTCTGATCCAATATTCTTTCTCGCTCTTGCTCGGATTTCATCCTTTACTTACAACGCCACCCAACCTCCTTTTTCTTTTTGCCTGTTCTTCCTATATATCGAATATCCTTGAATGTTCAGCTCCCAGGCTTGGTCACCCTGCAGCCATGTCTCTGTAAGCGCAATCATATCGTATCCGTTTACATCTATTTGCGTTGATAATTCGTCTATTTTAATTCGAATGCTTCGTGCATTCAGATACAGTGCCTTTAGACTGTTTTTTTAATTTTTTTTTAAACGACTTAACTTTTTTTGTACTGTGGCCATACTTGTCTTAACATGTTATCTTACCCGGACCCTATTAGTTAGTGCACTCCTTTGTTTGTACGCTCTGATCCTTCGTGAGACAATCTGATTACCCTTACCCCAATCACTTTCCTGCACTGCTTCCTTGTCTTTTCTCGTTACGATTCCAGAGTTTTCTCCACCGGGACCCTCTCCCCACCACTTATTTATTTGAAAGTCCTATCTACCTCACTAGTGATTCGATTCGCTAGAACTGTGGTCCCAGCATGGCTCAGGTGTAGTCCGTCCCAACGGAACATCTCTTTTCCCAGTACCGGTGCCAGTGTCCCACGAATCGAAACCCATTTCTCCCACACCAATCTTTGAGCCACGCATACATCTCCCTGATCATGTTGATCCTATGCCAATTTGCTCGTGGCTCCAGTAATAATTCAGACCTAATGACCTTTATGCTTCTGCTTTTTAATTTAGTCCCTAGCTGCTGAAACTCTCTCAGCAGAACCTCTTGCATTGTCCTACCTATGTCGTTGGTACCTATGTGGACCACGACAACTGGATCCCCCCCCCTCCAACTCCAAGTTCTTCTCCAGCCCGGAGGACATGTCTTTTACCCTGGCACCGGGTAGGCAACATAGCCTTCATGAGTCACGCTCCTGCCTGCTGAGAACAGTGTCTATCCAAATAACAATACTGGCACCTACTAGAACCACATTCCTTTTTACTCCCCACACTTGAACGTCTACCTGTACCACGGTGCAGTGGTCAGTTTGCACTTTCTCCCCGCATTCCCCGCACTTGTCCACAAGGGTTGCAAGAAACTCGAATCTATTGGACAAGTGCAGTTACTGAGGCTCCTGCAATACTAAATCCTGGATCACCGTACTTGCCTCACTCGCAGTCACACCCGCCTGTTCCTGACCACGTGTCAATTCTACAGTATTTAATCTACGGGGTGTGGCTGCCTCCTGAAGCAAAAGGTCCAGGTAACTTTCTCCTTCCCTGATGTGTCACAGTGTCATCACCACGAACTCCAGCTCCTCAATTCATGGAGTCATAGAGGCATAGAATCATACAGCACAGAAAGAAGCCCTTCGGCCCATCGTGCCCGCCCCGGCCATCAAGCCCTGTCAATTCTAATCCCATTTTCCAGCCCTTGGTCCGCAGCTTGTATGCTATGGCGTTTCAAGTACTCATCTAAATGCTTCATTAATGTTGTGAGGGTTCATGCCTCTACCAATCTTTCAGGCAGTGAGTTCCAGATTCAAAACACCCACTGGATGAAGAAATATTTTCCTCAAACCCATCTAAACCTCCTGCCCCTTAAATTTAAACTGTGCCCCCTGGTTATTGACCCCTCTACTAAAGGGAAAAGTTTCTTTCCATCTAAGCTACCCATGCCCCTCATAATTTTGTACACCTCAATCAGGTCTCCCCTCAGCCTGAAGGGAGAATTACTATTTCTAGCCCTTTTCGGGGTACCCCAGATCAGACGTATTCCCCAGACGTTCACCTTCAAATAAAGTTAGCGGTAGCCGAATCCTAGGGACGCTTAATTGGATGTACAGGTTCAGACTATCTCTCTCTAAAGGAAAGGAACGGCCTGAAGATGTTACCGCCCTCCGGGTAGCAATTTTACCAAGTTTAACTAGACTGTAACCTTCCGTATATTTTGAGGGTGTGGAAACCCCCCCAGAATTCTGCAACTCCTCTCTGAAGAGTGTACAGAAATTGAGTTCGCGAGATTGATACATAAATTACTCAGTGAGACAATTTTAAAAATATATAGATTTATTAAATAACCGACCATCAGTTAAAAACTGGAATGGCAATCGTAAATTTAACTGTTGAAAATACAAATAGCTTACATTTCTTATCGGAGATCCTTATTCTCGGATCTTAACTTCGTTACATTTCCACACTTCCACTTGTTTCTTAATCCAGAATATGCACCAAAATCAAATACCTTGATTACCCGAGACTCAGAGTTGCAGGCCTACAGAGTGGTTCTGAAGGCGAGAATCGCTCTGCTCCTTCCCAGCGACTTCTGACTCTCTATCTGAAAAGCTTTATTTTTATACCTTTTTTCATGGTTTATTCTTTGACGTTTTCTGTTGATGTAAGCTAATTTTCTCTCGTAATTTTCTATTGAATTAATTTCTATTCTTACTGTCATTTCAGCTGCCAACTTTTAGAATCCTTTCTGCTGTATAGGTGTTTCAAAAACTTATCATTTTTATGGTTATTATCGATTTATCAATTTGATGCTATTCTTCGGAAGTCTTTCTATTCAATTCTTAATATCACCTTAACTGCTTGTGAGAAGACGTCGTGTCTCCTAACTATTCAATATTCAATACAAACACAATGTGATTGCTTGTTGTCTTCTACTGATATTATATCTTCAACGTGTTTTGTTTATACCTTTTACAATTTCTAAATCAAAAGTTTTCCATCTAGGGTGTTTTTTGCATTTCTCATTCAGTTCAATTGATTGTAATAAGAATCATGTCTCCTTGTTCTAAGATTAACATAAAACTATTTTACGGCAGGTATTTCTTTTACTTGATGTCATTTTTCAAAGGCAGTTGTTTTTTTAAATGTTCTGTGCACCTGTTTGACGTGTTAGATTTTAACACTTTAAATTGGGATATGGTATTGCGTTGTTCCAAACTGTAGTCTCCTTGGAACCGACAACCCTCTTTTTTACAATGAGGCCTTTGTCTTAGTATTTACAAACCGATACCCATTTCAAAGCTTGTTTGGTGTTTAAAGCTTTTGTTATTAAATGTTTTTATCTCAAAAGCCTGTATTGTGTTTGCAGCCTGTGTAACCGAGGCTTTCCAGACTTTTAAGCCCAGTTTGACATGTATTAAAAATATCAGAAATCTGTTCATAGGATGGTGTATCTTTTGGAATATGGCTATTTTCTGTACAAGCCTTCACTGCTCGAAGGAAAACAACCCCAGCCTGTCCAGTCTCTCTTCATAGCTGAACCGCTCCAGCCCAGGTAACATCCAGGTGAATCTCCTCTGCACCCTCTCCAATGCAATCACATCCCTCCTATTGTGTGGCGACCAGAACTGCACACGGTATTCCAGCTGTGGCCGAACTAGCGTTTTCTCCAGCTCCATCATGACCTCCCTGCGCTTATATTCTAAGCCTCAGCTAATGAAGGCATCTATATCATATGCCTTATGAACCACGTTATCTACCTGTCCTGCTGCCTTCAGGGATCTATGTACATGCACACCAAGGTCCCTCTGATCCTCTGTCCCTCCTGAGGTCCTACATTTTATTGTGTATTCCATTGCCTTGTTAGTACTTCCAAAATGCATCACCTCACACTTTTCAGGGTTAAATTTCATTTGCCACTGTTCTGCCCATCTAACCAAAAAATATATATCGTCCTCGAGACTGAGGCTTCCCTTATTGCTATTTACCACTCCACCAATTTTCGTGTCAGCTGCGAACTTACTGATCATGCCTCCTACATTCAAATCTAAAGCATTAATGTACACTGAAAACAGCAAAGGACCCAGCACCGATCCCTGCTGTACAGCACTGGACACAGGCTACCAGTCACAAAAACCAACCTTCGACCATCACACTCTGCCTCCTACCACTAAGCCAATTTTGGATCCAATGTGACTAATTGCCTTGGATCCAGTTGGCGCTTAATTACTTGACCAGACTCCCATGTGGGTCTTTGCCAAAAGCCTTACTGATGTCCATGTAGACTACATCAAATGCACTAGTCTCATCAACACACCTAGTCACCCCCTCGAAAAAATCAATCTAATTGGTTAGACCTGATCTCCCCCTGATGAAGCCATGCTGACTGTCCTTGATTAATTCTTGCCTTTCCAAGTGGAGACTGATTCAGTCCTCAGAATATTTTCCAATAATTTCCCTACCAGTGATGTTAGGCTTACTGGCCTGTAATTCGCTGGATTATCCCTACTCCCCTTCTTGAATAATGGTGCTCCGTTAGCTGTTCTCCAGTCCACTGGCACCTCCCCTGTGGACAGAGAGGTTATGAAAATTTGTGTCAGAGCCCCTGAAATCTCCTCCCTTGCCTCACACGTCTCACTGGGATAGATCTCGTCAGTGCCTGGGGATTTATCCACTTTAATGCCCGCTAAAACCGCTGGTACCTCCTTCCTCTCAAAACTAATTTGTTCACGTATATCACAATCCCCCTGCCTGATTTCTAAGCCGACATCGTCCTTCTCCATAGTGAACACAGATGCAATATATGCGTGTAAAACCTCACCTACATCTTATGGCTCTACACACAGATTGCCACGTTGGTCCCTAATGGGCCATACTTTCCCTGGTTATTCTCTTGCATTTAATATACTTAAAAATCAACTTGGGATTTTCCTTTATTTTGCCTGCCAGTGCTTTTTAATGCCCCACTTCGCTTTCCTATTTTTTTTTTAAGTACCCCCCTGCACTTTCTATACTCCTCTAGGGCTTTCACTGTTTTAGTCCTTTGTATCTGCCAAAAGCCTCATTTTTTTTCCTAATCGGTTCTTGCATATCCCTTCACATCCAGGGTTCCCTGGGATTGTTGGTCCCATCCTTGACCTGCAAGGGAACAATTTGGCGTTGTACTCTCTTTATATCCTTTCTGAAAGTCTGCCACTGCTCTGATGTGGATTTTCCTACAAGTAGCTGATCCCAGTGCACTTTGGCCAGATCCTGCCTTATCATATTAAAATCGGCCCTCCCCCAATTTAGAACCTGTATTTCCGGTCCGTCTTTGTCCTTTTCCATGACTACCTTAAATCTCACCAAATTATGGTCACTGTCACCAAAATGCTCACCTACTTACACTTCGACAACTTGCCCAGCTACATTCCCTAGAATTAAGTCCAGTACCTCCCCCTCTCTTTTCGGACTTTCGACATGCTGGCTCGAATAGCTAAATGCCATCCAGCCTTGCCATAGTGCCTTGTGACTTTACATATTTTCTCTGCCTTCCAGGCTGAATTGTTTTTGTCCTCTTTATTAGTCTGAACATCACCCCCTACTATACCTCCACTCCGTATCCCATCCCCCTGCCAAGGTAGTTTAACATCCCCACCACACCCTGCCCCCGCCAACAGTACTAGCATACCTGCCCACCAAAGTGCTCGAGCTAGAGACACTGAGCACAGATGTGTTCGCCATCGACAAAAATGTCCAGAAGCTCCCACATATTGCAGCAGCAACACATCTCCTGTTCTGCCATTATTTTATTTATTTTATTAATTAGTTTATTGTTAATAAAATTATTTACCTCGTTTAGTTTATTAAATTAATTACATTAAGTTTAGTTTTTAAAATTTAATTATATGCTATTTGTTCAATTAAATCTTAGCTCACAGTCACTAACAATTAATTACCTGCCTTATCTGTGACATCACACTGCCGTTTTCTCTTGTTGTTGCAGTTCTGCTGCTGCTTTTATCCCTGCTCCCGGGCCTCGTTCTGCTCCTGCTCAGGTCCGCAGCTGCTCTGCGTGAGAAGTTAGGAAAAGCAAGCATCTCCAACTCCAACTTCACCAAGCTAAACCACTTACCAAACTCCCATTTTTTTCAGTCTGTGCTCATTGCACTCAGTGCTGGCTGCACTCACAGACCCCTGTGTTTGTACTTTTTGTCACTCAGATGAGACAGCACTTCTCTGCAACTGTTTCAGGAACCTCTTTAATCTAGTTAGCTAATTAACTACAGCAGCTTTCCAGCATGTGAGCTTGCATGTTTGTCTCTGCTTAAGCTGGATGAAACTTAAAGATTTAAAGTTTACATTTTAACTTAAACAGTTAATCTTACTTAAGAGCTGCTAGCAATTTACACTAGATTTTAAAATAACTTTTAAAAGAGATTAACCCTTAAAACTCCCAAACTTACCAAACTTACAGTTGTTAACTCTGTGCTCACTGCACTCAGTGCATGCTGCACTCACAGACCCCTCTGTTTATACCTTTGCATCAATTATCAAGCGCGTATTAACATTTATCATGCATGTTCTATTAATTATTAAGCATGTATATTCTATTATCCTGCATGTCCTATCAATTATTTAGCGTTTATTATGAATTATCAAGCTTGTATTATTGATTATCAAGCATGTCCAATCAATTATTAAGCGTGTACTATCAGTTATCAAACGCGTCCTTTCATAATCAATCGTGTATTATCAATTATCAAGCGTGTATTAAAAATTATCAGTCGTCTCCTGTCAATTACCAAACATGTCCTGTCAATAATTAAGCTTATCCAATCAATTATCAAGCGTGTCTTGTCAATTATGAACCGTCTCCTATCAATTATCAAGCGTGTATTATCAATTAACAAGCGTGTATTTTCAATTATCAAACAAGATCTATCAACTATCAAGCGTGTATTATCAATAATCAAATTTCTTCTATCAATGATCAAGCGTGTATTATCAATTATCAAGTCTGTCCTATCAATTTTCAAGCGTGTATGATCAATTATCAGTCGTCTCCTATCAATTATCAAGCATGTCCTAAAATCATGAGAGGCTAACACTAGAGGCTATTACAAAGGGTGTGATTACAGGACATTTAGAAAATATCAACGGGATTTTACAAAAAATCAGCATGGATTTATGAAAGGGATTTCGTGTTTGACAAACCTACTGGACATTTTTGAGGATGTGAATGGTAGAATAGACATGGGAGAAACAGTGGATGTGGTGTATTTGGATTTTCAGAAAGCCTTTGAAAAAGTGCTACATAAAAGGTTAGTGTGCAAAATTAAAGCACATGGGATTGGGGGTAAAATACTGGCATGCATTGAAAATGAGTTACCAGCCAGGAACCAGAGAGCAGCAATAAATGGGTCTTTTTCGATATGGCAGGCGGTGACTAGTGGGGTACCGCAGAGATCAGTGCTTGGGCCCCAGCTATTCACAATATATATCAATATATATTGGATGAGGGAACCAAATGCAATATTTTCAAGCTTGCTGACGACAAGGAACTAGGTGGGATTGTGAGTTATGAGAAGGATGCAACGAGGCTTCAAGGAGATTTAGACAAGTTGTGAGTGGGAAAATACATGGCAGATGCAGTATATCGTGGATAAATGTGAAGTTAACCACTTCGATAGGAGAAACAGAAAGGCATAGTGATATTTGAATGGTGATAGATTGGGGAATTGTGATGTTAAAATGGACCTGGGTGTCCTTGTACACCATTCACTGAAAGCCAACATGCAGGTGCAGCAGGCAGTTACGAAGGCACATGGTATATTGGCCTTCATTGCAAGAGGATTTTCATACAGGAGCACGGATATCTTACTACTACAGTTACAGAGGACCTTGGTGCTGTGTTCAGTTTTGTTCACCTTACCTAACAAAGGATACACTTGTCATAGTGCAGTAAAATTTCACCAGCCTGATTGCTGGGATGGCAGGACTGTCGTATGAGGAGTGATTGTGTCGTCTAAGCCTGTATTCACGAGAGTTTAGAAGATTTACGGGGGTCTCATTGAAACGTATAAAATTCTGACAGGGCTAGACAGACTGGAAGCAGGGAGTATGTTTCCCCTAACTGGGGGCTCCGTAATGAGGGGTCACAGTCTTAGTATACGTGGTAGGACATTTAGACTGCGATGAGGAGAAATGTTTTCACTCAGTGGGTGAAGAACCAGTGGAATAATTTACCAAAGAGGGTTGGAGAATCCAAGCCACTGAATATGTTTAAGCAGGAGGTAGATAGATTTCTAGACACTGAAGACGCCATGGGGTATGGGGAGAGATCGGGTATATGATATTGAGAGAGAGAATCAGCCATGATCATATTGAATGGCGGAGCCGTCTCGAAGGGCCGAATGCTCTATTCCTGCTCCTACTTTACGACGTTTCTAATTGTCAAGCGTGTATTATCAATTATCAAGCATGTCTATAAATTTAGACTTGACTCATCACCTGTAATGTTAGAATGGAGTCACAAACAGGAATGATTAGAGTATGGTCCCCGCCATTAATGTTAGAGCACGGAAATCACCAGTAATTATAGAAACGGGTAACCACCGTTAATTGTAGTGTTGAGTCACCAGCAGTAATGTTAGAATAGATTCACCACCAGTAATGTTAGAGTAGGGTCACCACCAATAATGTGAGAGCAGAGTTACCACCAGTAATGTTAGAGTAGGGTCATCACCAGTAATGTTAAAGTAGAGACGACACCAGTAATGTTAGAGTAGTGTCACCACCAGTAATGCTAGAGTAGAGTCACCGCCAATAATGGTAGAATAGGGTCACCATCAGTAATGCTAGAGTAGAATCAGCACCAGTAATGTTAGAGTAGATTTGCCGCCAGTAAGGTTACTGTGTTGTCTCCACCAGTTGTTTCAGACTGGACTCATGACCAGTAATGTTAGAGCGGAATCAGAACCAATAATGTTAGAGTATGGTCTACGCCATTAAAATTAGAGTAGGTTCATCACCAGCAATGCTAAAATCGTGTAACCGCTGGCAATGCTAGTGTAAAGTCACCACCAGTAAAATTAGAGTCGGGTCCACACAAGAAATGTGAGACTTTAAACACCACCAATAATGTAAACTCCGGTCCACACCAGTAACGTTAGTGTAGGGTTACATCCAGTATTGTTAGGGTAAAGTCACCACCATTAATGTTATGTAGTGTCCTCATCAGTAATGTTAGAGTAGAGTCACCAACAGTAATTTTAGAGTAGAAGCACCACCAGTATTGTTAGTGTATGATCAGCACCATTATTGTTAGAGTATGATCACCACCAGTAATGTCAAAGTAGAGTCACCACCAGGAATGTGAGAGTATACTTGCAGTAATGTGATAGTATGATCACCAACAGCAATGTCAGAGTAGAGTTACCACCAGCAATATTAGAATATGATCACCACCAGTAATGTCAGAGTAGTGTCATCATCATTAATGTTAGAATATAGTCACCACCAGTAAGGTTAGAGTAGGGTCACCACCAGTAATGTTAGAGTAGGGTCACCACCAGTAATGTTAGAGTAGGGTCACCACCAGTAATGTTAGAGTAGGGTCATCACCAGTAATGTTAGAGTAGGGTCACCACCAGTAAGGTTAGAGAAGGGACACCACCATTTTTCATTCGGGTGCAAAGCTAAATTTAACGATCTAATGGATGAGTTAAGATTTCACGAATTATTACGAGGCATCAGTAACCTAACGCAGTGCCCGTGTGGGAAGTGACCTTCGGGGAACACGGTGCTTGTGCACAGTACATTCCATCTGCTTTGAGTTCCCTTTTATTCATTTGAATTAATGGAGTTTCATGAACTAAGTTGTAAAAGGTCCCCTTTGTTGTCCCAGGCACACTGAAGCGGAAAATCTTCCCTTGTTGGTTAAGTGACTGTAACTTACGCCAATTGTACTGTGACTTAATTTCTCACCGGGGTACCGAGTATTGTATAAAAGGAGAGTGTTTATGGATCGAGTGTACACTCTGATGCTAACCATAAAGCCAGTCAGAAGTCACCTATTCTGCTCCAACAAAATGGCACTTCCAACAATTGAACTGTTCAGCATCATTTTCTACCCTGCACTCGCAGCCTTTGGCATTCCCGGTAAGTCAGTGCATCCTGTTGTCTATTGGCTGTTGACTATCTCAGTGTTAATGATTATGTAATGAGTCGGAGAAGCTTCTCATTGAAGAGTCACTTATCCACCGGGATAAGTTGGTGTATGTCAGTGGGAATCCAACCAGTCCGGCAGGCTGGTGAGGCTGATCGGTAGATCGTGGGTGCCGGGCGCTCGCCTTTCCTCCCTGTACTCAGGGAGTATGAAGCTGACATGCTCCGGCTCCTCCAACAGTATAGAAATCGCTATAGGATGTGTTCCTTCGTTTGGATGTTAATCGCGACAGTTGTACACTTGTAGCCTGTTTATTTTACCTTGATCATTGTTCAGCCTGCAGCCACCTCCACCCAACAGGGGACGTTGAAAAATATTTGGAGCCATAATTGCCTCTCAGGTTTCTGCTCTCCTCCCCTCGGCTGCTAAGGACCATCGTGTCTCCACCAGCTTCCGCTCTGTTACCGAGCAGCTGCAGCAACCGCACGCAACCGCCCCCCCCCCCCCCCCAACCCCGCGCAACATCTATTCAGTTTTTTTTTTCAGTCGTTTTTTGGATGTGGGCGTCGCTGGCAAGTTCATCCCTAATTGCCCTTGATACTCTGGTGGTGAGCTGCCTTCTTGAACCGCTGCAGTCCGTGTGGTGAAGTTACTCCCACTGTGCTGTTAGGTAGGGAGTTCCAGCATTTTGATCCAGCGTGGATAACGGATAGGCGATATACTTCTAAGTCAGGATGATGTGTTACTTGGAGGGGAACGTGGTGCTGTCCCCATGTGCCTGCTGCCCTTATCCTTCTTGGTGGATGATTTCGCGGTTTTGGGAGGTGCTGCCGAATAAGCCTTGGCGAGTTGCTGCAGTGCATCTTGTACTTGGTGCACACTGCAGCCACGGTACGCCGGTGGTGGAGGGAGTGAATGTTTAAGGTGGTGGATGGGGTGCCAATCAAGCGGGCGGCTTTGTGTTGGATAGTGTCGAGCTTCTTGAGTGTTGTTGAAGTTGCAGTCATCCAGGCAAGTGGAAAGTATTCCATCACACTCCTTACTTGTGCCTTGTAGATGGTAGAATGTCTTTGGGGAGACATCAGGTGAGACACTCGCCACTGAATACCCAGCCTTTGAACCGCGCTTTTTCCCACAGTACATATGTGGCTGGTCCAGTTAAGTTTATGGTTATTGGTAACCCCCAGGATGTTGATGGTGGGGGATTTTGCCATGGCAATGCTATTGATTGTCAAAGGGAGGTGGTTGGACTCTCACTTGTTGAAGATAATCATTTCCTGGCACTTCTGTGGCGCGAATGTTATCTGCCATTTATCAGCACTGCGCATAGAAAAAGCGCAAAGTTTCGATCTAAATTGAATGATGTTCTCTCAACTGAATGTTTCGTTTAAATTCATATCTGTGCAGTAATTGCTGTGAAATTTAAATTTGGCGATGTCCGTCTGAAGTATGAGTGGAAGAATGGCGGATTTTCAGTTACTCTATATTGAGTGATCGATGTTTTTTTAAAAATACCTCTTCGCTCACACTCGCCTCTATCATTAAAAATCCGTCTGCACAGGGACACATCTGAACACTTCCGCACAAAATGGTGTGAGATTTATCGGAGTGTGCCCGTTACTGACCGCTTGTCCCTCTTTCTTACAGCGAATCTACTGACAATCGTGATTCTCTCCGGAGGAAAATGCGGTATTTCCAAAGGTATCTCGGTCTACATGGTGGCCATGGCAACAGCAGATCTACTGGTCATGATCATCAATGTGCTGCTGTACCGCGTTTTTACATATCACTTTCCACATTCATTCCTCAACCTCACTGCCGTCTGTAGGTTGCTTATATACTTGAATACTGCTGCTCTCAATATGTCCGTGTGGTTTACCGTCACCTTCACATTTGACCGCTATGTCGCGATATGTTCTGAGAAGTTTAAAGCGAAATATTGCACAGTGAGAACTGCGGCCGCCGTCATAACAACGGTCTCTGTTCTGCTCTGTTTGGAAAATATCCCCTTTTGTTTTGCATCTGAAACTGTCCGAATCATTAACAATATTCACTGGGGTTGCCGCTTGAAAATTGACTTTTTTGCCTCGCCTTTCGGTATCGCATTCGTTTGGTTCGAAACTGCTCTATGTCCAGGGCTTCCCTTCGCTTTGATATTTCTGTTTAATGGTTTGACAGTCAGGCGTATTCTAGCTGCCAGTAGAGCCCGCAGGAGACTCCGGGGTAACTGCAGTGAGAATCAGAGCGATCCAGAGATGGAGAGCCGAAGGAAATCCATCATTTTACTGTTCAGTGTATCAGGCAGCTTTATAGTGTTGTGGCTGACAACTTGCGTTAGTTATTTAATTAACTCCCTTGTCATTTATGTTCGACCCGACTATACATCTCCTGCATACATCGCCTCTGCAACCGGATTTATGCTCATGTATTTGAGCTCCTGTACTAACACGTGCATTTATGCAGCGACCCAAACCAAATTCAGGAAAGAGCTGGTGAAGGTGGTGCAATCACCCTGGACATTGATTCGGAACATGGTTAATAAAATATGAAGATCAAACCCGAGCTTTCTATCCTAACTATAGCTTAACTGTAGATCGTGTTCCGTTTTAGAATGGTCTTCTTTCAGTTTTGATTTAAACGAGATTATTGTTTCGAAAACAGTCATGATTGATCGTGAGCAGTGGAGTCATAATCACAGAGTCATAACGGCACAGAAGGAAGCCATTCGGCCCATCGAGTATGTGCCGGCTCTCTGTAGAGCAAACCAGTCAGTCCCAAATCCCCCGCTCTATCCCTGTAGCCCAGCAAGTGTATTTACCTCAAGTGCCTATCCAGCCTTCCCTTGAAAACATTGACTGTCTCCGCTTCCACCACTAACTTCGTCAGTGAATTCCAGGTCGTCACCACTCGCTGTGTAAAAAAGGTTTTCCTAACAATCCCCACTGTATCTCTTGCCCAAAACCTGAAATCTGTGTCACCTATTACATGTACCATTTACGAGTGGGAACAGCCTTTCCACGTCTAGCCTATCCAAGCCTGTCATAATCTTGTAAACCTCTATCAAATCACTCCTCAACCTCCTTTGCTCTAATAAAAACAAATCCAGCTGCTCCAGCCTGCCCTGGTAGCTAAGATCCCCCATCCCAGGAACCATTCTGGTAAATCTCCTCTGCACACTCACAAGGAACTTCACATCCTACCTAAATTGTGGTGACCAGAACTGGACGCAATACTCCATGTTGTAGCCTAATCAGCGCTTTATAATGGTTCAGCATAACTTCTCTACTTTGGTACTCAATACCTCTATTTATGAAGCCCAAGATCATATATGCTTTGCTAACCACTATCTCAATATGTCCTGCCAGCTTCAGGGATCTATGCACATTAAGTCCCAGGTCCCTCTGTTCCTGCACAGCCTTCAGATCTGTGTCATTTAGTATGTATTGCTTCTCCCTGTTCCTGCTGCCAAAATTCATCACCTCACACTTCGCTGTATTAAATTCCATCTGCCACTTGTCTGCCCATTCTGCAAGCAGAACTATTTACTGCTGCAGTCGATTGGTATCATTCTCACTTATTGTCAAACCCCCAAGTTTGGTGTCATTGTCAAATTCAGAAATTCTACACTTTATTCCAATATTCAACTAAATTATATATATCAAAAAAAGCAGTGGCCCGAGCATTGACCCTTGGGGAACTCCACTGTCTACCATCCTCCAATCTGAAAAATAGCCATTTACCACAACTCGCTGTTTTCTATTGTTAAGCCAATTCCTTATCCAAGCTTCGACTGACCCACCTATTCCATGAGGTTCAATTTTGTTAACCAAACTCATATCTTGTACTTTGTCAAACGCCTTCCGAAACACCATGCAGACAACATCCATTGCATTCAGTTCAACAATCGTCCATGTTAATTCATCAAAAAATTCAATTAGATTTGTCAAACTTCCATTTAGAAACCGTGTCGCTCTCCTTAATTAGCTTAAACCTCTGCAAAAGCCGTTTACGTTTCCCTTGAATATTGTTTCTAAAACTTTACCCAGCACTAATATTAAACTGCCAAGCCTGTAGTTACTAGGATTGTCCTTACACACTTTCTTGAACAATGGTGTCATTTTTATCACTTTCCAATCCTCAGGCAACTCCCCCGCATCTGGGGAAGATGGAAAAAATATGCCAAGCCCTTCCGCTTTCTCCTCCCCCAATTCTCTTAGCAAGCTGGAAGGCAAGCCATCTAGTCCAGGCGAGTTAGCACTCTAAGCGTACCCAGCTTTTCTAGTACATCCTGTCTATCAATTTGCACACCATCCATTGCTTCTATCTGCCTTTTCCACTTCTGCCAATAATTTGTCAGCATCCACCTCCATAGTAAACACCGATACAAATGTTTCATTAAGTATTCTACCCTTGTCCTGCGCCTCTAAGCATATATTACCTTCTTGTCCCTCATAAGCCACACCACGACTCTTATTACCCGCTTACTGTTTACATGCCGTTAGAATTTTTTATTTTAACCGCCATTCTACTCTCATATGCTCTCTTTGCCAATCTTATTTTCATCTTCACTTCCCATCTCAACTTATTGTATTTGGTCTGATTCTCCCTTGAAGAATTCACCTGACAAGCATCATACACCCCTTTTTTTGTTCCACCATCTACTCTATCTCTCTCGTCATCCAAGGAGCACTTGCTTCGGTTCCCTTACCTTTTCCTCTTGTTGGAATGTATTTAGCCTGTACTTGGAACATATACTCATTAAAGACCACCTATTGTTCAGTTACAGGTTTATCCTGTAAGTCTTTCTTTCCATTTAACACTGGGTAGATATTTCGCATGCCATTGAAATTAAACCTATTCTAGTTTAGGATTTGCACACTCGATTGTTCCTTGCTCTTCTCCATTGCTAATCTAAATCTTATGATACGATGATCACTTGTATCCAAGTGTTCTCCAACAGACACTTGATCGACCTGTCCCACCTCATCCCCCTGCACCAGGTCCAGCAATGCCTCCGCCCTAGATGGGCCAAGAACATTCTGGGCAAAGTAGAACATGTGGTCGTCAGCATTAACTGCCTTACACTGCAGGTACTGGAATGAGACGCCCCAGCTTAAATAACCGATAACGTTTCCTTTATCATAGAATCAGGGAATGGTTACAAAAACAAGAAAAACAACAACTTGTATTTATATAGCATTTTTAACGTAGTAAAACGTCCCAAGGCGCTGCACAGGAGAATTATAAGACAAAACATTTGTCACCGAGCCACATGAGCAATTAGGGCAGCTGACCAAAAGCGTGTTCAAAGAGGTAGGTTTTAAGGAGCATCTTAAAGGAGGAAAGAGAGTTCGCGAGGCAGAGAGGTTTAGGCAGGGAATTTCACAGTTTAAGGCCAAGGCAACAGAAGGCACGGCCACCAATGGTTGAGCGATTACAATCACGGATGCTGAAGAGGGCAGAATTAGAGGAGCGCAGATATCTGGGGTGGTTGTGGGGCTGAACGAGATAGCAGTGATGGGAAGGTACGAGGCCATGGAGGGATTTGAAATCAAGGATGAGAACTTTGAAAATGAGGCATTGCTTAATGGGGAGCCAGTGTTGGTCAATGAGCACATAATAACATAAGAACATAAGAAATAGGAGCAGGATTAGGGCAATTGGCCCCTCGAGTCTGCTCCGCCATTCAATAAGAGCA
Organism: Squalus acanthias; assembly: GCA_030390025.1. Taxonomy (NCBI): domain Eukaryota; kingdom Metazoa; phylum Chordata; class Chondrichthyes; order Squaliformes; family Squalidae; genus Squalus; species Squalus acanthias. Next base: position 151,580,722 of record CM059431.1, on the reverse strand, counting down.
TTGCTGATCTGATCCTATCCGCCAATCTGCTATCACAGAACCATCTCCTGAACCTAACAGAATTGGACACACGAAATAGGAGCAGAATCAGGTTACTCGGCTCCTGGGCCCGCTACGCTACCCACAGGGCCATGACCGATCCGAACATAGACTCATGTCCAAATTCCTGACCGCTCCCCGTAACCCTTAATTCCCTTTACTTCAAGGAAACTGTCTCTTTCTGTTTAAAATTTATGTAATGATGTAGCTTCTATAGCTTTTTGGGGCAGCATATTCCATGGACCTACCACCCTCTGAGAGAAGTAGTTCCTTCCCATCTCAGTTTTGAAAGAGCAGCCCCTTATTCTAAGTCTATGCCACCGAGTTCTAATTTCACCCATCATCGGGAACATCCTCCCCGCATCCACCCGAACCAACCCATTCACAATCTTATATGTTTCAATAAGATCGCCTCTCATTCTTCTGAACTCCAATGAGTAGTGTCCCAATCTACCCAACCTCTCCTCATATGTCCATCCCCTCATCCCCGGGATTAACCGAGTGAACCTTCTTTGTACTGACTCGAGAGCAAGTATGTATTTTCTTAAGTATGGACACCAAAACTGCATGCAGTATTCCAGGTGCGGTCTCACCAATACCTTGTACAACTGAAGCAATACCTCCCTATTTTTATATTCTATCCCATTAGCAATGAAAGCCAACATTCCATTGGCATTCTTAATCACTTGCTGCACCTGCATACTCACCTTTTGAGTTTCGTGCACCTGGAACCCATAGATCCCTTTGTACTTCAGTACTTTCCAGTTTCTTGCCATTAAGATAATAACTTGCTCTACTATTTTTCCTGCCAAAGTGCAAAACCACAAACTTTCCAGTATTGTATTCCATCTGCCAAATCTCTGTCCATTTACTTAGCCTGTCTATGTCCCCTTGCAGAATTTTTATGTCCTCCTCACTCACTACTTTCCCTCCCATCTTTGCAATCTGCAAACGTTGATATGTTACACTCGGTCCCCTCCTCCAAATCATTAATAAAGATTGTAAAGAGTTGGGGTCCCAGCACTGACCCCTGCGGAACTCCACTAGTTACTGATTGCCAGTCTGAGAATGAACCATTTATCCCAACTCTCTGCCTTCTGTTAGATAGCCAATCCTCTATCCATGCCAGAATATTACCCCCAATCCCGTGATTTTTCACTCACAGGAGTGATGGGGGAGCGAGACTTGGTGCGTGTTAGGACACAGGCAGCAGAGTTTTGAATGACCTCAAGTTTCTGTACGGTAGAATGTGGGAGGCCAGCCAGGAGTGCGTTGGAATAAATAAGTCTAGATATAAGAAAGGCATGGTTTAGTGTTTAGCAGCAAATGAGCTGAGGCAAGGGCAGAGACGAGAGATTTTACGTAGGTGGAAATAGGTGGTCTTTGTTATGCTGCGGATATTTGTTCGGAGACTCATTACACCACAGAAGGAGGCCCGTGCCGGCTCCTTGCAACAGCACGTCAGCTGATCCCACTCCTCCTCCCTTTCCTCATAGCCCTACAAGTTTTTCCCTTGAGCTACTTCTTAAATTCCGTTTTTGACGCAACCATTCAATCTGCCTCCACCACTCTCTCAGGCAGTGCATTCCAGATCCTAACCTCTCGCTGTGTAAAAAAAGAACTTTCCTCATGTCGTCTTTGGTTCTTCTGCCAATCACCTTAAATCTGTGCCCCCTGGTTCTGGACCCTTCTGCCAATGCAACCAGTTCCTCTCTATCAGCACTGTCTACACCCCTCATGATGTTGAACACGTCTATCAAATCTCCTCTCAACCTTCTCTGCTGGAAGCAGAACAACCCCAGCTTCTCCAGTCTATCCACGTAACAGAAGTCGGTCATCTGTGGAACCATTCCTGTCAATCTTTCCAGAACCCTCCAAAACGTTGACATCCTTCCTAAAGTGCCGTTCCCAGTATTGGACACAATGTTTCAGTTGAGGCCGAACAAATGTTTTGTAATGTTTCATCATAAATTTAGTGTAGAAAAATGAAGGGCTTTATAATGGTGGTTATCTGTATTTCTTCTGTAATCTTGTTGCGAAAGTTGCAGGCACTTGTCTCCCCATCAATTCCGTCCCTCATTGTCTCCTGAACCAATAAAATCTGGCACTGTTAAAAAGCAGCACGTGTACAAGGACTTTAAACCTGGATCCATCAGATTAAAAGTCTCATACTTTTCCACCTGAGCTATGTTTGTTCGTGCAGAGAATTCTGTGCAACAGCTTTCAGCGGCTCACATTTCTCCCACACAGACACTGTTACTGGTCAGATAGCTTCCGCTTTTAAAGTTTCATTCAACGGAGAGTGTCTCTAACAATGTTGCACTCTCTCACTCCTACACTGATGACTCAACCCATATTTCTGATGAAGTCCGGCATTGCGGTTCAGCGCTTCTGACTCCGAGGGAAGATGCGAAATTGAAACTCTACAGCGTCACCACTGGCGACCGAGCGCAATTACACAGTGACCGGTCTGCAGGGGCCGTTTCGGTCCTTAATGTGGGCAAGACATTTTAAAATGAGCGAAATATTCGACACGAAAGAGTGAAACAAACTTGAAAGGATATATTGAGGATTTGTAGACAGGAAGTGCACATATAATTAAGATATTCAATTTATTAATAGACAGACATTATTATTAGGAAGGGAACTTTAAATCATGGGCCAGAAATTCTGGTCTTCACGGGTTGGGTACTCACCTGCAGACCCAACGAAAGTGCCGGTTTCGCACATGCACTGCACATGCGCTGGAAACCGCAACTTCCGTTCCCCTCATGGAAGGGGTTCAGAGGTCGATCGCGTGCACCGGCGAGGCAGTGCGTAGATCTCGAACTTCGGGTTTTTTTTCATGTTTTTCCGTGAGGGTAAGTACGGAGAAGCTGTGCAGGGAAAAAGGAGGCACAAGGCCTGCTTTTAACAAGGTAAGTGGTGAATTAAGTACAATTAAAAAAATTTTGCAACAGGTTTATCTTTTTTACATATTTTAAAGAAAGGTAAGTTTATTTTTAGCACCGTTAAAAAGTGTAATGAATTTTTTAATCTTGGAGAAGTGTCATAGACCCCGCGATCTAGTGATTCACTTCTCGATCTTACAGTGATACCGGAACTTATTTTATACATTATAGGATTGGAGCGTAATTAATTACATACAAATGTCTTCACCCAATCTCGTTGCCCCAGCAACAGACTTCTAATTATAAACTGCACTTTTAAGCTATACAAAAAAAATGTTCCTTACCTATCGAAACTATAAACATCGAAATGTGGTGTCAGCTTTGTCAAATCGGACTGGTTGGTCATGCGGTGATTGGTTCTCAAGTGTAACCGTTGTTACTATTATTATCTTGGTGGGCCTCGCACGTTCACATGTTGACCACAGACATTACTCATCGCACTGTGTCAGCGAAACCATTCTGTCTATAAGAATTTACCTTAACTTTTACATTGTTGCTTTAACTTTTACATTCTTTAACTTTTACATTGTTGCTTTAAGCCCTATAATTTTTACTCTTACAGTCGTCCATTTTGGACAGAGATGAGGAGAAATTTCATCACTCAGAGGTTGTTAAATCTTTGGAATTCTCTACCCCAGAGTCCTGTGGAGGCTCAGTCGTTGAGTATATTCAAGAATGTGATCGATAGATTTTTGAATATTTACGGAATCAAGGGATATGGGGATATTACAGGAAAGTGGAGAGGAGGTAGAAGATCAGCCATGATCTTATTGAATTTTGTAGCAGGCTCGAGGGGCCGATTAGCCTACACCTGCTCCAAATTATTGTTTTCTTATGTTCTTATGGGACAAAGTACGACTGCTCTTTATAAGAGCCAACGCAAGCACGATGGGCTGATTGGCCACTTTCTGTGCTGTCGGTTTCTACGATTCTAGGATCCTATATAGATTATTTGTGGATTCATTATTCGTGGAAGAATTTAAGGATGTAATTTCTTGAACAGTTTTTGAAGTTTAATAGATTAACATATGTCATGTGCGATATAATGAACATTAATTTCTGAATCTAATAAATGGTGAAAGATTATACAGTATCACAGTATAATAGCAATGTTGTTGATGTCTTTCATGATGATTTTAATTTCTGCAGCTAAAACTAGTAAAGGAATGATTGCATGGTGCAAAGTAATGATCAGAATGCTGTTAACCAGTTTAATGTCGAATAAATCCAATAATAGAGCGACAAATATCACTTGAAAGCACTGCCATTAGAAAATAAACGATCAGAAAAGTCAAGTTTGTTTGCATACTTTGGAAATACATTAAGAAAATAATTTTTAAACATTGGGCCAAAAATTGATCCCGCTGCGCGAGAGTACGCACTGCGTACTCTCGCGTATTCTCTCTCCAATTGCCGGTTTTCTGCATGCCCTGCGCATGCGCTGAAAACCGGTACTTGGTCTTTGGAAAAGGGGGCGGTTCCTCGGTGCATCGCGTGCGCGCTACAGGCTGCGCGCACGCTGTGCTCTTAGTGCTTTGGACGCGCAGGTAAGGACGGAAGATTTTAGAAATGGAAAAAGGAGGAGTAAGACCCACTTTTAACAAGGTAAGTAGTGAATTAAGTATTTTTTTGAATTTTTTTTAACAGATATATCTTTTTCAGAGACTTTAAAGACAGGTAAGTTTATTTTTATAACTTTTTAAAAGATTTTAATTTTTTTCAAAAATTTTATTTTTTATTTAAAATGGTTAATTTATTTAACTATACTTATTTTATTAATGTGATGGTTTTTTTTTATTTAATTGATGTTTAGCTGTTATTTTGGGGGGGTGTAAGATTCATAGCTTTCACAGCACGTATGTAAAACTTATGAATGGAAGATGGTGTGCTGCCATTGGCTGTAACTGAGTCACGTGATCCCACAGCTTGCACGAATTCACTACGCCGGTGGGATACGCAAGCACTGCTCAGCTGATGTCTGGTACATCAAGTTCGTGCGAGCTGGATCTGAAAAAGCCAACGCGGAGTGAGAGATCGCGCCTGCTCCTTACCCCCGCGGGAACAGAGCGAGATCAATTTCTGGGCCATTATATTTGAACAATCAGATGTTGTGGAGACGTTTAGCACATATTAATACGTTTTGTTGAGACAGCAGTAAAGATCAGCTTGATATACTCGTGCTTCACGAGACTGCACGAAAGTAAGAATAAATCATCTCGACCACACCACTCAATGGGCCTTAAAGCACCGACATGGGGTTGCACGAGAGGGCATTGCGAATTCTGATTTAAACCCAACGCCCGAGCAGGAACTTGAACCCTGCACCCACAGTGCGACTGAGATATCCTGGCTCACATGTTTGATAGCAACTGCGACATACCGTGGCTAACAGGGAGAATTACATCGTTCACATTCTGCCTTTCCTTCTGCAGTAATCCCGTCTGTGCAGCGAATTTCTCTCACACACCCACACTCACTGCCTCCACCAGGCATCACTTCACAAAGACGCTTTCCCAACGCCGCACCAAATCCACAATCTTTAAAGTGTTTTGTTTTATGTGGCTGCCAGACAGTGCTAAGAGATACCACAATCAACAGATCAGATCAAAGATCTGCTGTCCTTCTACTTCCAGTCGTGAATGGTGGTGGACCATTAAGCAACTAACTGAAGGAGGAGTCTCCATGAATATCCCCATCCTCAATGATGGTGGAGCCCAGCACGTGAGTGCAAAAGACAAGGCTGAAGCGTTTGCAACCATCTTCTGCTAGAAGTGCCGAGTGTATGATCCATATCGGCCTACTACTGATGTGCCCACCATCACAGAAGCCAGTCTTCAGCCAATTCGATTCTCTCCACGTGATATCAAGAAATGGCTGAGCGCACTGGATAAAACAAAGGCTGTGGGCCCCGACAACATCCCGGCTGTCGTGCTGAAGACTTGTGCTCCAAACTAGCCGCGCCTCTAGCCAAGCCGTGGCAGTACAGCTACAACACTGGCATCTAGCCGGCAATGTAGAAAACTGCTCAAGTATGTCCTGTCCACAAAAAGCAGGAGAAATCCAATCCCGGACAATTAAACCCCCATCAGTCAAATCTCAATCATCAGCAAAGTGATGGAAGGTGTCAACGAAAGTAGTATCAAACGGCAATTACTCACCAATAACCTGTTCACTGATACCCAGGTTGAGTTCCGCCAAGACCACTCGGCTCCCGATGTCACTACAGCCTTGGTCCAAACAAGGACAATGGAGCTGAATTCCAGAGGTGAGGGGAGAGTGACTGCCCTTGATATCAAGCCAGCATTTGATCGATTGTGGCATCAAGGATCCCGAGTAAAACTGAAGTCAATGGGAATCGGGGGAAAATGCTGCACTGGCTGGAGTCATACCTAGCCTAGCACAAAGGAAGATGATTGTGGTGTTTCAAGGTCAATCATCACAGCCCCAGGATATCGCTGCAGGAGTTCTTCAGGGCTGTGTCCCAGCCCCAAACATCTTCAGCTGCTTCATCAATGACCGTCCCTCCAACATAAGGTCAGATATGGAGATGTTTGATGATGACTGCACAGTGTTGAGCACCATTCACAACTCCTCAAATAATGTAAAATTAACACAGAAAACGCTGGAAATATTCAGCAGGTCAGGCAGCATCTGTGGAGAGAGGAACAGAGTTAACGTTTCAGTTCGATGAGCCTTCATCAGATCTGGAAAAATCTGGAGATTGGACAGGTTTTTAAGCTCGTGTAGAGCCAGGGAAAGGGGGGAACGGAGGAAAGACTGAAAGGGAAGGTCTGTGATAGGGTGGAAGGCAGGAGAGATTGAAACAAAAGGGATGATGGTGCAAGGCAAAAGAAAATGGTAAAGGGTCAAGTTAAGAATCAACAGATGGCTCTAGATGAAGTGTAAATGGCAATGGCTGAATGATCGACAGCTGCCATGTGAGAGAGAGAAAAGAACTGGAAAAAAAAGATCGGGGCAGAGGTAATGGCGTGAACTTGTTGGACTCGGGGTTGAGTCCAGAAGGCTAAAAAGTGCCTAATCGAAAGATGAGGTGTTGTTCCTCGAGCTTACGTTGAGCTTCATTGGAAACGTGTAAGAGGCCGAGGACGGAGAGGTCAGAGTGGGAGTGGAGCGGCGGATTAAAGTGGCAGGTGACCAGAAGCTCGGGCTCACCCTTACGGATTGAACGGAGGTTTTCCTCAAAGCGGTCACCCAATCTGCGTTTGCTCTCATAATGTGGAGGAGACCGCATCGTGAGCAGTGAATACAGTATACAAAATTGCAAAAAGTACAAGTAAATCGCTGTTACACTTGGAAGGAATGTTTGGGGCACTGGAGAGTGGGAAGGCAGAAGGTAAAAGGGCACGTGTTGCATCTCCTGCGCTTGCACGTGAAGGTGCCGGGCGAAGGGAAAGTGATGTTTTGGGTGTTAGAGGACTGAACTCCACATATGCTGCCTGATCTGCTGAGTATTTCTTGCATTTTTTGTTTTTATTTCAGATTTCCCGCATCTGCATATTTTGCTTTGGTTTTCTTCAAATAATGAAACAGTCCATGGCCGCATGCAACAAGACCTGGGCGAGGATCAGGCTTGGGCTGATAAGTGGCATGTAACTTTCATGCAACACAAGTGCCAGGAAATGGCTATCTTCAACAATCGAGATTCTAACCACCTCCCGTTGACATTCAACGGTATTACCAACGCCAAATCCCCCACCATCAACATCCTGGGGTCACCATTGACCAGAAACTTAGTTGGACCAGCCACCTAAATACTGTGGCAACAAGAGCAGGTCAGAGGCTGGGTATTCTGCGGCGAGTGTCTGACCTCCTGACTCCCCAAAGTCTTTCCACCATCAACAATGCACAAGTAAAGAGTGTGATGAAATATGCTCCACTTGCCTGGATGAGTGCAGCTCCAGCAACACTCAAGAAGCTGGACACCATCCAGGACAAAGCAGCCCGCTTGATTGGCACCCCATCCAGATTCTTATACATTCAGTCCCTCCACCATCGGCATGCCATGGCTGCAGTGTGTAAAAGCAACTAGATGCACTGCAGCATCTCGCCAAGGCTTCTTCGGCATCACCTCCGAAACCCGCGATATCTTCCACCTAGAAGGACAAGGGCAGCAGGGGCATGGGAACACCACCACCTCCAAGTTCCCCTTTAAGTCACACACCATCCTGACTTAGAAGTATATTGTCGATCCTTCATCGTCGCTGATTCAAAATGCTGGTACTTCCTCCCTAACAGCAATGTGGCGGTACCTTCACCACACGGACTGCAGCGGTTCAACAAGGCGGCTCATCACCACCTTCTCAAGGGCAAATCGGAATTTGCAATAAGTGCGGGCCTTACTAGCGACGCCCACATAACAAAAACGATTAAACAAATGCTCTCTCTGTGGACCGAGGGTGTGAATTCATCCAAAACTGGATATTCCTCACTATATTCTTCCCTCATGCATGTCCTATCAATTATTAAGCTTGTATTGTCAATTATCATGCAAGTCCTAGCACTTATTACGCATGTGTTATCAAGTATCCTCCATGTCTTAACAATTATCAAGCGTGTCGTATCAATTATCAAGCTTGTACTAGCAATTACCAAGCATGTCCGATCAATCAACAAGAATGCAGTATCAATTATCAGGTGTGTCCTATCAATAAGGAAGCTTGTATTATCAATTATTCTCATGTCTTATCAATTATAGTGAGAAGTCGCACAACACCAGGTTATAGTCCAACAGCTTTAACTGAAATCACAAGATTTCGGAGCGCTGCTCCTTCGTCACGTGAAGTGAAGAGATGCATATAGACACAGTATATATAGTCAGAGAACACTGCCAGATGATTACAGATAATCTTTCCAACTGCCCTTTATCACACCTCGGCAGAGAGATAATCACGGCAACCAAAGGTGTGGATGGTGTACAAACAGGTCAGTCAGGAAAACATTACATCAAAGACAATGAGGTGGACCCCATCGGTCTCGCGGCAGACACAGAGGAATTGATCAGGGGAATGACGCTCCGGGAATTCTTCCACGAATCCCAAGATGTCAGCAGCGAACCGAATGAGACAATCAATGATCCAGAACAGCAGACTGAGGGTCCCGCAGTGCAGCAACCGAAGAAGAAAGAGTCAACTTGGACCCCTCCGGAGGGTCGCTGCCCTAAGCTTGAAATGTATGCTCAAGCTGTCCGGAGATGTATCAAAGCCAGATTCATCAGCCGCACTCACAAGACCGTCCAGAATGCCACCCAAGCAAAACGCAACGCCATCCACGCTCTCAAGACCAACCGCAACATCATCATCAAACCAGCGGACAAAGGAGGAGCCATCGTCATACAGAACAGAATGGACTATTGCAAAGAAGCATACCGACAACTGGACAAACAGGAAGACTACAGACATTAACTGGAAATGCGACCAAATAACACACCCGCCAACTCAATAGACTGATCAAGACCTTCGAACCAGACCTTCAAAGCATCCTACGCGCTGTCATCCCACGTACTCCCCGCGTGGGAGACTTCTACAGCCTCCCAAAAATACACAAAGCCAACACACCCGGACGTCCTATCGTATCAGGCAACGGAACCCTGTGTGAGAACCTCTCTGGATACGTCGACAGCATCCTGAAACCCAACGTACAGGGAACCCCCAGCTTCTGTCACGACACTACAGACTTCTTACAGAAACTCAGCACCCACGGACGATTTTAACCAGGAACAGTCCTCGCCACGATGGACGTCACGGCACTCTACAGCAGTATCCCCCACGATGACAGCATCGCTGCGACAGCCTCAGTACTCAACACCAACAACAGCCAATCTCCAGACGCCATCCTACAACTCATCCGCTTCATCCTTGACCCCAATGTCTTCACCTCCGATAAACAGTTTTTTACCCAAACACACGGAACAGCCATGGGGACCAAATTCGCCCCCAAATATGCCAACAACTTCATGCACAAGTTCGAGCAAGACTTCTTCGCTGCACAGGCCCTCCAACCAACGCTATACATCAGGTACATCGACGACATTTTCTTCCTATGGACCCACGGCGAATAATCACTGAAAATAATAAACCATAACATCAACAAGTTAGATCCCATCATCAAACTCACCATGGATTACTCTGCAGAATCGGTTTCATTCTTGGACACACGAATCTCCATCAAAGACGGACACCTCAGCACTTCACACTACCGCAAGCCCACGGACAATCTCACGATGCTCCACTTCTCCAGCTTCCACCCGAACCACGATAAAGAAGCCATCCCCTATGGACAAGCCCTGCGAATACACAGGATCTGCTCAGACGAGGAGGAACGCGATGGACACGTATAGACGATGAAAGACGCCCTCGTAAGAACGGGATATGATGCTCGACTCGTCGATCGACAGTTCCGACGGGCCAGAGCGAAAAATCGCACAGACCTCCTCAGAAGACAAAAACGGGACACAACCAACAGAGTACCCTACCTCGTCCAGTACTTCCCCGGAGCGGAGAAACTACGCCATGTTCTTCGCAGCCTTCAACAGGTTATCGATGACGACGAACACCTCGCTAAGGCCATCCGCACGCCTCCACTACTCGCCTTTAAACAGCCTCCTAACCTCAAACAGACCATCGTTCGCAGCAAAGTACCCAGCGTTCAGGAGAACAGCGACCACGACACCACACAACACTGCCACGGCAACCTCTGCAAGACATGCCAGATCATCAACACAGATACCATCATCACACGTGAGGACACCACCCACCAGGTACATGGTACATAATCATGTGACTCCGCCAACGTTGTCTACCTCATACGTTGCAGGAAAGGATGCCCTGGAGCATGGTACCTCGGCGAGACGATGCAGACACTGCGACAACGTATGAACGGACACCACACACCAATCGTCAGGCAGGAGTCTTCCCTCCCAGTCGGGGAACACTTCTGCAGTCAAGGACATTCAGCCTCCGATCTTCGGGTAAGCATTCTCCAAGCCTGCCTTCGAGACACACGACAACGCAAAATCGTCGAGCAGAAACTGATAGTCAAGTTCGGCACCCATGAGGACGGCCTCAACCGGGATCTTGCGTTCATGTCACGCTACATGTAACCCCACCTGACATAGATTTATCCAGACTCGAGTCGTCGTTGTCTTGTTCTCTCTACACAGATGCGGCCGGACCTGCTGTGATTTCCAGCAAAAAAAGTTTTTTGTTTTCCATACAGACCCCAGCATCTGCACATTTGACCCCTTGTGACCCCACCTCATTGTCTTTGATGTAATGTTGTTCCTGACTGACCTGTTTGGACACCATCCACACATTTGATTGTCCTGATTATCTCTCTGCCGAGGTGTGATAAAGGGCAGTTAGAAAGATTAACTGTAATCATCTGGCAGTGTTCTCTGACTATATATGCTGTGCCTATATGCATCTCTTCACTTCACCTGACGAAGGAGCAGCGCTCCGAAAGCTTGTGATTTCAAATAAAGCTGTTGGACTATAACCTGGTGTTGTGCTACTTCTCGCATTTGTCCAGCCCAGTCCAACACCGGCATCTCCTCATCATTATCAATTTTCAAGCGTGTCCTATCAATTCACAAGCGTTTATTATCAACTATTAATCGTGTATTATCAATTAACAAGCCTGCATTTCCAATTATCATGCATGTCAAATTAATTTTCAAGCGTGTCCTATCAATTATCAGGCATACTGGGAACGGTAGCGTAGTTGTAATGTAACTGGGCTAGTAATCCAGTAGGCCTGGACTAATGATCCAGAAACCGTGAGTTCAAATTCCACCACGGCAGCTGGGGAATTTAAATTCAGTTAATTAAATAAACCTGGAATAAAGAGATAGCATCAGTAATGGTGCCCATGTAACTATCGGATTGTCGTACAAACCCATCTGGTTCACTAATGTCCTTTAGAAAAAGAAATCTGCCGTCCTTACCTGGTCTGGCATATATGTGACTCCAGACCCACAGCAATGTGGTTAAATCTTAACTGCCCTCTGAAATGGCCTAGCAAGTCACTCAGTTGTAACTAAGTGCTACGAAACAAAATATTAAGAATGAAACTGGACGAATCAATACTCCTCCATGTTGTATACAACTTGGAAGAAGCACTGAGAGTAGCAAGGGCACAGAATGTACTATGGGTGGGGGACCTGGATGTCCTCCAGCAAGAGTGGCTCGGTAACACCGAGCTGGCCGAGTCCTGAAGTACATAACTGCCAGTCTGGGCCTGCGACAGGTAGTGAGTGAACCAACACGAGGGAAAAAACTATTAGACCTCGTCCTCACCTTCTTCTTGTCTACCTGTCGCAGATGCATCTTTCCATGACAGCATTGGCAGCAGTGACCACCGCACAGTCATTGTGGAGACCAAGTCCCGTCTTCACGCTGAGGACACCCTCCAGCGTGTTGTGTGGCACTAACACCGTGCTAAATGGGTGAGATACAGAACATATCTAGCAGCTCTAAACTTGGCATCCAGGAGGCGCTGTGGGCCATCAGCAGCAGCAGAACTTTATTCCACCACAACATGTAACCTCATGGCCCGGCATATCCATCAATCTACCATTACCAGCAAGCCAAAGGTCCAACCCTGGTTCAACAACGAGTATAGAAGAGCTTGCCAGGAGCAGCACCAGGCTTAACAAAAAATGAGGTGCCATCCTTGCGAAGCTGCAAATCAGGACTACATGCATGCTAAAAAGCGGAAAGCAGCATGCTATAGACAGCGCTAGGCTATCCCACAATCAACGGAACAGATCAAAGACCTGCAGCACTGCCACATCCATTCGTGAATGGTGATGGACCATTAGACAACTAACGGGAGGAGGAGGTTCCAAGAATATCCCCATCCTCAATGATGGTGGAGCCCAGCATGTGAGTGCAAAAGACAAGGCTGAAGCGTTTACAAACAGATTCAGCCAGAAGTGCAGAGTGGATGATCCATATCGGCCTACTCCCGAGGTCCCCACCATCACAGAAGCAAGTCTTCAGCAAATTCGATTCACTCCACGTGTTATCAAGAAACGGCTGAGCTCACTGGATACAACAAACGCTATGGGCCCCGACAACATCCCGGCTATCGTGCTGAAGCCTTGTGCTCCAGAACTTGCCACGCCACTAGCCAAGCTGTTCCAGTACAGCTACAACAGTGGCATCTATCCGAAAATGTGGAAAACTGCCCAGGTATGTCCTGTCCACAAAAAGCAGTACAAATCCAACCCGGCCAATTACCGCCCCATCAGTCTACTCTCAATCAAGTGATGGAAGCTGTCATCGACTGTGCTATCAAGCGGCACTTACTCACCAATAACCTGCTCGCTGATGCCCAGTTTGGGTTCCGCCAAGACCACTCGGCTCCCGACCTCATTACAGCCTTTGACCAAAAATGGACAAAGGAGCTGAATTACAGAGGTGAGGTGAGAGTGACTGCCCTTGGCATCAAGGCAGCATTTTACAGAGTCTGGCATCAAGTACCCTCAGTAAAACTGAAGTCAATTGGAATCAGGGGGATAACTCTTCCCTGACTGGAGACATACCTAGCACAAGGAAGATGGTTGTGGTGGTTGAAGTTCAATCTTCACAGCACCAGGACATCGCTGCAGGAGTTCCTCAGCGTAGTGTCCTACGCCCAACCACCTTCAGCTGCTTCATCAATGAACTTCAGTCCAACATAAGGTTAGAAGTGAGGATGTTCGCTGATGACTGCACAGTGTTCAGCGTCATTCACAACTCCTCAGATAATGGAGCAGTCCATGCCTGCATGCAGCAAGACCTGGACGACGTTCAGGCTTGGGTTGATGAGTGGCAGGTAACATTCGCGCCACTGAAGTGCCAGGCAAAGACTATCTCCAAAAAGCGAGAGTCTAACCACCTCCCCTTGAAATTCAATGGCATTACCATCGCCATACACACCTGGCAGAATCCTGATACACTATGAAAATCCCATACACCCCTGGCTAGATCCTGATACATTGTGAAACCCCATACAAACAAGGCAGGACACTTATACAGTGTGAAAATTATAAACACTTGTCAGAATCCTGATATTCTGTGAAACACCAGAAACAACTGGCAGAATCCTGATTCATTGTGAAACCACAAAACACAATTGGCAGGATCCTGATACACTGTGAAACTGCATACAAACCTCACAGGATATTGATACACTGTGATCCCCCATACACAACTGGCAGGATCATAATATTCTGTGAAAATCCCATATACGCCTGGCAGGATCCCGATATACTTTGATACACCATACACACCTTGGAGGATCCTGACACACTATGAAAATCCAAAACACACCTGGCTAGATCCTGTTACAGTGATAAACCCCATACACATCTGGCAGGTTCCTAATACAATGTGAAACCCCAAACACACCTGGAACGATTCTGATACACTGTGAAACCCCAACCACAAATTGCAGAATCCTGATGCACTGTGGAACCCATACAACAACTTGCAGATTCCGGCTACAAGGTAAAGCCCCAAACACACCTGGCAGGATCCTGGCAAACTGTAACATCGTTAAAACATGGCAGGATCCTGAAACACTGTGAAACCCCAAATTCACGTGGCATGATTCTGATACACTGCGAAACCCCATACACACATTGCAGGATCCTGATACACTGTGGAACCCTTACACACCTTGCAGTTTCCGGCAACACTGTAAAAACCCAAACACACCTGGAAGGATCCTGATTCACTGTGAAACGCCATACACACGTAGCAAGTTCCGGCTACAATGTAAAGCCCCAAATACACCTGGCAGGATCCTGACGCAGTGTAAAATCATTAAAACATGGCAGGATGCTGAAACACTTTGAAACCCCAAAAATACCTTATAGCATCCTCATACACAGCGAAACCCCATACACACCTGACAGAATCCTGATACACTATGAAAATCCCATACACACCTGGCATCATCCTGATACACTGTTTAACCCCATACACAGCTGTCAGGGTCCTGATACACTGTGAAACACCATATACATCTGGCAGGCAAACGAAAAACGGTGAAACCCCATACACACCTTATAGGATATTGATACACTGTGAAACCCACTACAGACCTGGCAGGATCCTGATACTCCGTGAAACAACATACACTTCTGGCAGGATCCTGATACACAGTGAAGCCACATACACAGCTGGAAGGAGACTGAGACAGTGAAAAACCCCATACACACATGGCAGGATCCTGATACACTGCGAAACCCAGTAAAAAACGGGCAGTTTCCAGATACACTGTGAAACCCTAAATGCACCTGGAAGGAATCTGATACAATGTGAAACCCAATACAAACCTGGCAGGACCCTGATACACTGAGAAACCCCAAACATACCAGGTATGATTCTGATGCTCCGTGAAACACCATACACACCTGGCAGGATCCTGATACACAGTGAAACCACATACACACCTGACAGGATCCTGATACTCTGCGAAACCCCATACACATCTGGCAATACCATGGGACACTGTAAAATCCTATACTCACCCGGCAGGATCCTGATACACTGTGACATTCCAAAACAAACCTGGCATGCTCCCGATTCACTGTGAAATTCCATACACACCTTGCAGGATCCTGATACACTGTGAAAGCACATACAAACCCGGCAGGATCCTGATACACTGTGAAGTCCCATACACACCTTCAGAATCCTGATACACTGTGAAACCCCATACACACCAGGCAGAATCCTGATATATATAATTGATGTGGATATTGGAATACAGAGTAGAATTTCTCAATTTGCTGATGACTCCAAACTTGGGGGTGTGACAAGCAGTGATGATGAAACAAATCGTCTGCAATAGGACATAGAAAGGCGAGCAGAATGGGCAGAGAAGTGGCAGATGGAATTTAATACAGAGAAGTGTGAGGTGATGCATTTTGGCAGAAGGAACAGGAAGAGGCAATATACCCTTAATACCACAGTTTTAATATACCCTTAATGCCACAGTGTGCAGGAACAGAGGGACATGGGAGTTAATATGCATAGGTCCGTGAAGGTGGCAGGAGATATTGCGAGAGTGGGCTTCATAAATAGAGGTATTGAGTACAAAAGTAGAGAAGTTATGCTGAATCTTTATAAAGTGCAGGTTAGGCCACAGTTGGAGTATTGCTACCAGTTCTGGTCACCACACGTTAGGAAGGATGCAGAGGAGATTTTCCAGAATGGTTCCGGGGATAGGGAATGTTAGCTACAAGGACAGGTTAGAGAAGCTGGACTTGTTTTCATTAGAGCAAAGGAAGTTGAGGGGTGATATGATAGATTGTACAAGATTATGACCGGTTTGGATAAGCTAGACGGGGAAAGGCTTTTCCCACTTGTTGATGGTGCAAGGACTAGGGGACACAGATTTAAGGTGTTGGGCAAGAGATACAGGGGGGAATGTGAGGAAAATTGTTTTACGCAGTCAGTGGTGAGGACCTGGAACTCGCTTCCGAGGGAAGTGGTGGAAGTGGAGACACTCAATAATTTCAAGGGGAGACTGGATATGCACTTGAGGGAAATAAACTCGCAGGGCTACGCAGATAGAGCGGTGGGATGGGACTAACTGGATTGCTCTACAGAGAGCCGGCACGGACTCGATGGGCCTAATGGCCTCCTTCTGTGCCGTTATCACTCTATGACTCTATTGTTAGATTTTAAACTCATTAATGTAACTAGTTTAAATTATTAATTTAATAAAGTATTAGTTACAGATTCCTAGTTTCTAATTTACACCTCTATTTATATTTATTCATAGATAATTAACTTAATCTGTTTTAAGGTATTTTTACACACTAGTTGGACTCAAGCGCTCAATTTAAAAAAAATACTTATGGCCTCAAGCTTTCACAAAGCACGACAAATGTTATAGTAAAAAAGAAGCACCCCCTTCTCCCCTCTGCACCGATTTCCCACCACTTACCAAAAGCACAACTTTGCGCTCTGTTCACGATGCACTCAGTTATAGTTGCGATCTGTTGTTCTGGTCTGTGCTGTAGCTGCTCCGGCGTACGTAGAGACCAAATAGTCTCGGTCAATCTCGTTGAATCTGTAATTCCAGGTCGAATGAATGAGCATTTAGAGATACAGGGAACGCAGAGGTAAGTCTGGACCGGATTAGCTGCAGACAAGTAGTGTTTGAACATTTTGACACAACTTTGTTGGGCCTGTTTATATGGATCGATGGATTCTCGCACATGTGCTGTATATATATTGGGTTTTCAGAAGGTGTCTGATAATATGGCTCACAGGATGTGTCAGCCGTTTGTTGTAAGATGAAGTATAACAGCCAGGTAGAAAGTGGATAATGTGTTTAGTTTTCTCAAATTGTGTTCACAGATCCGAACTCCACAATCACTGAGTTGTTGACAAAGTGCGACGATTACCAGCTGTTCCAGTTGACGAAATTCTACCGGGACAGACTGGAACAGGCGATTGAAGGAGGGGTGGACGGAGTCAGCTCATTGTTAACATACGCGAGGCATTTGAATGGAAAAGAACATCGGGTGAGTGGGAGGGACACAGAAGGAGTTTGGATTATTTAAACATCACAGAACTGACAGAAAATCAGATCGTTGAATCATAGAATGTTACCGTAGAGAAACAGGCCAATTAGAAAAGAAGTGAATTAAACAGCAAATATTGTGAATCTGAAACAATGGTACGGAGAGTTGAAAATTCCCAACGGATCCGTCAGTATCTGAACAAAGGACAAGTGAACGGTTCGGGTACAACTCTTAAGTGGACTGAAAACAAAGGAGGTCAATTTTAGTGTGACTGGGAAAAGGAGAGACCAGAGGCAACAGGCAGGAGTTAGAGGAAAGGAAATTCAGTTAATCATCTGCAGAGTAAAGAGAAGCATTTCAAGAACAAAGACAAAAATGTTAAAAAGGTTAAAATGTGTGAGACCCAAGCAGGGAAACTAACCAAAATCAAATGTGAGGATCGAAAAATCGATGCAGTGCAGATCTTTGCTTCTCCCCAATTAAATATTGGCAGTCAATTACAACTTTGGCGGAGGTGCAGTATGGGCGGTAAAATTTGCAAAGTGAGTCACTGCCCAGGAACGCAATTTATGAAATTGTCTTAAGCAGCTTATAAAGTTTCTCAGTTACCTTTAATAGAACGGAAGTAAAGGGAAATTTAAAGCGGGCAGGGTGTATAATGGACGGTTGATCGGCTACCACCTGCCCAATTTGAAAATCTAGACGACCTAGTCTAATCTCAAATTTCCACTCATTGCCCATTACTATTAAAACCCCACCTAGTTTAATCCCAACCTCCAGTTAACTGTGCATTACCGTTAAAATCCCATTAGTGTAATCTCAACCTCCATTCACTACCCATTAGAATTAATATCCAATTAGTACGATCCCAACCCACTGCTCACTACCTATTACCGTTAATATCCCACCGAATCTAATCCCAATTTCCTGTTCACTTGATACCCTTCAAAATCCCATCGAATGTATACTAACCTTCTGATCACTCCCCATTAGGGTTAATGTCCCACATACTCCAGGTCCAATCTTTTGTTCACACTCATATTTTTGGTTTCCTTTTCATCCATGCAACAATAGAAGCAACGTTGGAAACAAAAAAAATCGACTTGCTTTGATAATGGTTAAAGGGACTAAATTATGCTTTCTTACCACCTCGTGCATAGATACATTTATTCAAATTCACCCCGAACGCTCTAGCTTTCAAAATCTCTTTAGAATAATTTGTCCGTGACGACACAAACCACTCTGGGTACAGGTATATTCTGTATCCGTAAAACAGGTTTATTAAGCATTTAACATCCAGTACAAAGAAGTAATAGTTATCAAGAAGATAGTCGCAGTCTGTTCATTGAACCCCGGTGTTCCTTCTGCGTGACTGTGGCGCGGTCTCTTTATTCTCTTGCTGAGTTCTGTTGACTGAAGCTTCTTCCTCCTCTGGTCTCGCGCTGCTTCGGTGTTCAGTATCTGTATTTTTTATCCCCCTTTTCTTCCTTTTGCCTACGTGGCAGTTAGTAAGCAATCCATCCTTATCTGAGAACAACCTTCACAATAAATTCTCACAGATGTCCTTTTGCTTTTTAATCAGCTCATTCTTTAGCCGGTTCTGCATTTTTGAGAAGACAGGGAGTGGTGACTCTCTCCAGCCCCCTATCTTATTTTGCAATGTTGCTGAAATACTTGATGCCCACTATCTCCTTGTTTACTTAACAGACCATTTTACAGAATTACATCAATTTCTAACAGAATTTAGTCAGGTTGCCATAATTCCCATCCTGCTTTGCTTCTCAGCCATTCGCCATTTTATGCAGGCTTTTTACTTTTTTAACGTACACTTTCACATATTATAGTGATTTAATAATGGTTCCAAAATCTTAACAATATTTTCTAAATCTTACAGGTACACTCTATCCTACAATGCTTCGAATTAGCCTTCGTATTTGCTCTCTGGTCGATCAGTGGAAACTGTAAATGTATATTTGATCATAGCTCTGCAGAATCCAAAGACGTGCAGCAATTTCTCACGTAATCTGATAACTTCTAGTGGAATGAGCCCAAAGGTCTCAAAACCGTCTCTGTAACAGTTACTTCACATCCCTGGTAACATCCTAATGAAACTGCACGGCAGGATTTATATTGCTTTCACTCAGTATGTACAAATTCGAACAAGAGAGGGAGCACCGCTGGATCTAGCAATACGAAATGGGCCAGAACAGATAAGGGAAGTAAGTACAGCAGAATATCTATTTATTTTTCATTTCTTTATGAGATGTGGGCTTCGCTGGCGAGGCCAGCATTTATTGTCAATCCCAAATTGCCCTTGAGAAGGTGATGTTGGACCGTTTTCTTCAACTGCTGCAGTCCGTGTGGTGAAGGTACTCCCACTCTGCAGTTCGGTAGGGAGTTCCAGCATTTTGACCTAGCGACGATGAAGGATCGGCGATATACTTCCAAGTCAGGATGATGTGTGACTTGGAGGGGCAATTGGAGCTGGTGCTGTACCCATGCACCTGCTGGCCTTGTCCTTCTAGGTGGAAGAGGTCGTGCGTTTGGGAGGTGCTGCCGCCGAAGCCTTGGCGAGTTGCTGCAGTGCATCTTGTAGATGGCGCACACTGCAGACACGGTACGGTGGTGCTGGAGGGAGTGAATGTTTAAGTTGGTGGATGGGGTGCCAATCAAGCGGGCTGCTTTGTCCTGGATGGTGTTGAGCTTCCACCCAAGACAAAGCAGGTAATAGCGTTCGCAACACAATAAGGTTTATGATAAAGATTGAGAAGGATATAAGTAAGCCAAAGATCGAAGTAATGAATTGGGAAACAAATCTGATTTTAAGCGCATCAGAATGGAACTAGGGAAAATAAACTCGGAAATGTTCTGACAAGCAAAGAAAGAGAACATTTAAAACGCCGTTCAATGGAGTCCAAGAAGAATTATACCCCAATAAAGAGCAAGAACAAACCAGCCTGTAATGACACACTATGTTTGAATAAAGAAATACAGAAAAAACTGAAACTAAAGAAAAAGGCCTACACTAAGTAAGAACATAAGAACATAAGAAATAGGAGCACGAGTGGGCCATTTCTACCCTCGAGACTGCTCGAACATTCAATAAGATGATGACTGATCTTTTACCTCATCTCCACTTTCCTGCACTATCCCCATATTCCTTAATTCCCTTAATATCCAAAAATCTATCGATCTCTGTCTTGAATATACTCAACGACTGAGCCTCCATAGCCCTCTGGGGTAGAGAATTCAAAAGATTCACCACCCTCTGAGTGAAGACATTTCTCCTCATCTCATCTTAAATTGCTGATCCCTTACCCTGAGTCTGTTACCCCTGGTTTTAGACTCCCCAGCCAGGGGAAACATACTCCCTGCATCTACGCTGTCAAGCCCTGTATGAATTTTGTATGTTTCAAGGAGCTCACATCTCATTCTTCTTGTCTCGAGAGAATATAGGCCTAGTCTACTCTATCTCTCCTCATGAGACAACCCCCTCACGCCAGGAATCAGTCTAGTCATCCATTCGAAACTAATTTATAACCTTTGTTTGATGTAATCCTTCACTCCTGTGTACACAGAGAGTGAAACTCACGGCCTAAAATTCATAGAACCTCCGGTAAGAATACACCGTGCTGTACCTGCCCTGCGAGTGTTTGATGGGACAGTGCAGAAGGAACTCCTCACCACTTCATTTAATTCCCCTTCACAACCACTTTCTGAGGCTTAACCAAGCTGCCTACAATCTCGATGGCCTATTTGCTCTCGAACTGAGCATTTGACCCCATATCCTCTTCATCACAAAAATAACGCATTTCCACCTCCATACCATTTACCGTCTTCACTCTCATCTAAGCCCAACTGCTGCTGAAACCCTCCTCCGTACCTTTGTCACCTTTAGACCCGATTATTCCAATACTTATATACAAACATACGAATTTGGAGCAGAAGTAGGCCCCTCGGCCCCTCGATCCTTCTCAGCCATTCAATAAGATCATTGCTGATCTGATTACTCCACCTTCCCGCCTACCCCCAATAACTTTTCACCCCTTTCTTATCAAGAATCCATCTACTAAAGCCTTAAAAGTATTCAAAGACTTTGCTTCCACCACTCTCTGAGGAAGGGAGTTCCAAAGACTCACGACCCTCTGTGAGAAAACACATTCTCCTCATCTCTGTCTTAAATGGGCGGTCCCTTATTTTTAAACAGTGACCCCCTAATTCTAGATTCTCCCACAAGAGGAAATATCCTCTCCACATCCACCCTGTCAAGACCCCATATGCACCTTCCAGGATCCTCAAATACTGTGAAATCCGATACATACCTGGCAGGATCCTCATACGCTGTAGAACCTCAAACACATATGGCAGGATCCTGATACACTGTAAAGCCACATAAACACC
Source organism: Squalus acanthias (assembly GCA_030390025.1). Taxonomy (NCBI): domain Eukaryota; kingdom Metazoa; phylum Chordata; class Chondrichthyes; order Squaliformes; family Squalidae; genus Squalus; species Squalus acanthias. Next base: position 151,558,786 of record CM059431.1, on the reverse strand, counting down.
TGGAAAGATTCTGATACACTGTAAATCCCCATGCATACATGGCAGGATTCTGATACACTGTGAAACCCTATACACACATTGCAGGATCCTGAAACACTGTTAATCGCCAGACACACCTGGTAGTATCTTGAAACACAGTGAAACCCCGTACACACTGGCAGGATCCTGATACACTGAAAAATGTGATACAAACCTGGCAGGATCCTGAAAAACTGTGAAACCCCACACACACCTGTCAGGAACCTAATACACTGTGAAAACCCATACACACCTGGCAGGAACCTAATACACTGTGAAAACCCATAAACACCTGGCAGGATACTAGTACACAGTGAAAGCCCGTACCACCCTGGCGGGATCCTGATACACCGTGAAACCCCAAACACACCTGGCAGGATCCTGATACACTGTGAAAGCCCACACACAACTGGGAGCATCCTGATACACTGTGAAAACTCATACAAATCTGATTTACTATGAAACATCATACACACCTGGCAGGAACCTAATACAATGTGAAACCCCAAACCCACCTTCCAGGATCCTGATATATTGCGAAAGCCCAAACACACGTGGCCGGATCCTGATACCTTGTGAAACCCCATACAAACCATGCATGATCCTGATACACTGTGAAACCAATTACACACTTGGCAGGTTCCTTATTCATTTTTAAACCCCCAAAACACCTGGTAGGAACCTGATACACTGTGAAACCCCAATCACACCTGGTAGGATCCTGTTATATTGAGAAACCCAATGCACACTTGGCAGGATCCTGATACACTATGAACATCCCTAACACTCCTAGCTAGATCATGATAAACTGTGAAACCCTATACACAACTGGTAGGAACCTGACACACTGTGAAACGCCAGACACACCTTGCAGGATACTGATACACTGTGAAACCCCAAACACACCTTGCAGGATTCTGATACACTGTAAAATATTATACAAACATGACAGGATCCTGATACACTGTGAAACCCCGTACACAGATGGCAGGAACCTAATACACTGTGAAAACCCGTACACTCCTGGCGGGATCCTGATACACCGTGAAACCCCAAACAAACCTGTCAGGTTCCTGATACACTGAGAAACCCCATACACACCTGACAGGATCCTGATACACAGTGAAAGCCCGTACACTCCTGGCGGGATCGTGATAAACCGTGAAACCCCAAACACACCTGGCAGTATCCTGATACACTGTGAAAGCCCGTACACTCCTGGCGGGATCGTGATACACCGTGAAACTCCAAACACACCTGGCAGGATCCTGATACACTGTGAAACCCCATACACACCTGGCAGGATCCTGATAATTTGTGAAATCCCATGCACACCTGGAAGGGTCAAGATACTCTGTGAAACCCAATACAGACCTGGTTGGATCCTGATACACCGTGAAACCACAAACACACCTTGCATGATCATAGAAACATAGAAACATAGAAGATAGGAGCAGGAGTAGGCCAGTCGGCCCCTCGAGCCTGCTTCGCCATTCGATGAGATCATGGCTGATCATTCAAACTCAGTTCCCTGTACCTGCCTTCTCCCCATATCCCTTGATACCTTGAGCTTTAAGAAATATATCTAACTCATTCTTGAATATATTTAATGAATTGGCCTCAACTACCATCTGTGGTAGAGAATTCCACAGGTTCACCAGTCTCTGGGTGAAGAAATTCTTCCTCATTTCTGTCCTAAAAGGCTTACCCGTTATCCTTAGATTATGACCCCTGGTTCTGGACTCACCGACCATCAGGAACATTCTTCCTGCATCTACTTTGTCCAGACCTGTCAGAATTTTATATGTTTCGATGAGATCCACTCTCATCCTTCTATACTCCAGCGAGTATAAGCCCAATCGACCCAATCTCTCCTCATATGTCATTCCTGCCATCCCAGGTATCAGCCTTGTGAATCTTCGCTGAACTCCTTCCATGGCAAGAACATCCTTCCTCAGATAAGGCGACCAAAATTGCACACAGTACTCAAGGGGTGGTCTCACCAAGGCCCTGTACAACTGCAGCAGGACATCCCTGTTCCTATAGTCAAACCCTTTCGCTATGAAGGCCAATATACCATTTGCCTTCTTCACCGCCTGCTGCGCCTGCATGTTTACTTTCAGCGACTGGTGCACAAGGACACCTAGGTCTCGTTGCACTTCCCCTTCTCCCAATCTATAGCCATTCAGATAACAGTCTGCCTTTCTGTTTTTGACACCAAAGTGGATAACCTTGCACTTACCCACGTTATATTGCATCTGCCACGCTTCAGCCCACTCACCCAACCTGTCCAAATCATCTGGAGTTTCTCGGTATCCTTTTCGCAGCACACACTCCCACCCAGCTTTGTGTCAGCTGCAAACTTGGAGATATTACATTTAGTTCCCTTATCTAGATCATTAATCTATATTGTGATAGGCTGGGGTCCAAGGACCGATCGCTGGGGTACCCCACTAGTCACTGCTTGACACTCGGAAAAAGACCCATTAATTCCTACTCTCTGCTTTCTGTCCGCCAACCAGTTCTCTATCCAAGTCAATACCTTTCCCCCAATCCCATGTGCCTTAACTTTACACGCCAATCTCTTAAGCGGGACATTATCGAAAGCCTTTTGAAAGTCCAAATACACCACATCTACTGGTTCTCCCTTACCTATTTACCCAGTTACATCCTCAAAAAATCCTGATACACTATAAAAGCCCAAACACACCTGGCAAGATCCTGCTACACTGTGAAACCCCATTCACAACTTGCAGGATCGTGATACACTGTGAAAACGAATACACACCTGGCAAGATGCTGATAAAATGTAAAACACCAAATACACCTGGCATGATCCTGATACACTGTGAAACGTCATACACACCTGGCAGGTTCCTGATACACTGTGTAACCACAAACACACCTGTCAGGATCCTGATACACTGTGAAACCCCGTACACATCTGAAGTATCCTTATACAATGTGAAACCCCATACATGCCTCGCAGTTTCCTGATACAATTTGAAACCCCAAGCAGACCTGGCAGGTTCCTGCTAAACTGTGAAACCTCTTACACAACTGGCAGGTTCCGGATTCAGGGTGAAACCCCAATCACAACTGGCAGGATCCTGATACACTCTGAAACATCCAAGACACCTGGCAACAGCCTGATAAACTCTGAAACCAAATTAATACTTGACAGAGTCCTGATATACTGAGAAACCCCATACACACATGGCAGGGTCCGCATACACTGTAAAAAGTCAAACACACCTGGAAGATCCTGATACACTCTGAAACGCCATACACCCATGGCAGGATCCTGACCCAATGTGAAACACGAAACACAACTGGCAGGATCCCGAAACACTGTGATACCCCATACACACCCTGCAGGATCCTGATACACTGTGAAAACCAATACATACCTGGAAGGATCCTGATAAACACATTAACCCCAAACACACATGGCAAGAGCTTGATACACTGTGAAACCCCAAAAACTTATAGCAGGATCCTCATACACTGTGATACCAAATAAATACTTGGCAGGATCCTGATACACTTTGAAACCCAATACACACCTGGCAGGATCCTTTTACACTGTGAATCCCCAAACGCAACTGGAAGGATCCAGGTACACTGTGAAACCCCATACACACCTGGCAGGATCCTTATACAAAGTGAATCCCCAAACACAACTAGAAGGATCATTATACAATGTGAATCCCCAAACACACCTGGCATGATCCTGATACACTGTGAAACCCCATAGAGACTGGGCAGGATCCTGATTCAGTGAGAAACTCCATACAAACCTCGCAGGATATTGATACACTGTGAACCCACGTACACACCTGCAGGATCGTGATACACTATGAAACCCAATACACACATTGAAGGCTCCTGATACACCGTGAAACCGCAAACACACCTGGCAGGATCCTGGTACACTGGGAAATCCCATACACACCTGGAAGGAACCTGATACACTGCGGACTCCAAAAACACATCGCAGAATCCTTATACACTATGAAAATTCCATGCACACCTGGCAAGATCCTGATACACTCTGAAACGCCATACACCCCTGGCAGGATCCTGACACACTGTGAAACCCCAAACACACCTGGCAGGATCCTGTTACACTGCGAATCCAAATAAACACTTGGTAGTTTCCTGAAATAGAGTGAAACACCTTCCAAACCTTTCAGGATAGAGATACAGTGTGAAGCTTCATACACACCTCGCAGGATATTGATACACTGTGAATCCACAAACACACCTGGAAGGATCCTGATACTCTGTGAATATCCCATACACACCTGGCAGGAGCTTGATACACTGTGAAAACCAATACACACATGGAAGGAAATGATACACTGTAAAACCCCAAACACACATGGCAGGAACATGATGCACTGTGAAACCCTAAAAACTTATAGCCGGATCTTCATACACTGTGAAACCAAATAAAGACTTGGCAGGATCCTGATACACTTTGAAAACCAATACACACCTGGCAGGATCCTTATACACTGTGAATCCCCAAACCAAACTGGAAGAATCCAGGTACACAGTGAAACCCATACACACCTGGCAGGATCCTGATACACTGTGAAACCCCAAAGACAACGGAAAGGATCATGATATACTGTGAAACCCGTACACACCTTGCATGATCCTGAAAAACTGTTAAACGTTAAACGTGTTTTGACGCATTGGACCCCCTGGGACACATCTCATTGTCTTGGCTGTGCTCTTAGTGTGTCTTTGATGCAGGGAAAGATTTAATCTATGCATTTTCTCTGTGTTTATATTCTGTGAATTCTGATAGATTCTCTCAGAGTAACTTTACCTGACGAAGGGACTATATCTCCGAAAGCTTGTAATTTTAAATAAATCTGTTGGACTATAACCTGGTGTTGTGCGACTTCTCATTACTGCTAAACCACATAGAGACCGGGCAGGATCATGATACAGTTTGAAAATCCATACAAACCTCGCAGGATTTTGATACACTGTGAACCCACATACACAACTGCAGGATCCTGATACACTGTGCAACCCAATACACACCTGGCAGGATCCTGATACACTGGGAAAGCCCATACGCACCTGGAAGGAACCTGATAGAAAGCGACCTCCAAAAACACCTGGCAGAATTCTTATACACTATGAAAATTCCATGCACACCTGGCTAGATCCTGATACCCTCGGAAACCCCATACACACCTGGCAGGATCCACATACACTGTGAAACCAATTAAAACATTGGCTGGATCCTGATATACTGTGAATCCCAATGATCACCTGTTCGGATGGTGATACACTATCAAACGCCAAACACACCTGTCGGGATCCTGATATACTGTGAAACCCCATACACACCTGGCAGCATCCTGACACACTGTGAAACCCCAAACACAACTGGCAGGATCCTGTTACACTGCGATACCCAATACACACCTGGCAGGATCGTGATACACTGCGAAATCAAATAAACACTTGACAGGTTTCTGATATACTCTGAAACCCCATACACCTGACAGGATCCTGATACACTGTGAAACACCAAACACACCTGTGTGATCCTGATATACTGCGAAACCCCATAAACACCTGGCAGGATGCTGACACACGGGAAAACCCCAAGTACATCTGGCAGGATCCTGTTACACTGTGATACCCAATACAAATCTGGCAGGATCTTGATACACTGCGAAACCAATTAAAAACTTGGTAGGTTCCTGATATATTTGGAAATCCCATGCACACCTGGCAGGATCCTGATAGCGTATTAAACTCCACACACACCTCGCAGGATATTGATACAATGCGAACCCCCATACACACCAGGATGGATCCTGATATTCTGTGATTATCCCATAGATACATGGCATGATCCCGATACACTGTGATACCCCATACACACCTTGCAGGTTCCTGATACATCGTGAAATCCAATACACTCTTGGAAAGCTCCTGGTACAGTGTAAAACCCCAAACACACCTGGCAGGAACTTGTTACACAGCGAAACCCCAAACACACCTGGCAGGATCCTGATACATTTTCAAACCCCATACACACCTGGCAGAATTCTGATACATTACGAAAATACCAAACACACGTAGCAAGGGCCTGATACACTGTGAACCCCATACACACCTGGCAGGATCCTCATACACTGTGAAACCAAATAAATACTTGGCTGGATCGTGATACATTTTGTAACCCAATACACACCTGGCTGGATCCTGATACACTGTGAAACCCCAAACACAACTGGCAGGATCCTTATACATTGTGAAACCCCATACACATCTGGCAGGATCCTGATATACTCGGAAACCCCATAGACACCTGGCAGGATCCTGATATTCTGTGAAAATGCCATACACAGCTGGCAGGACCCCGTTACACTGTGACACCCCATACACACCTTGCAGAATCGTGATACACTGTGAAACCCAATACACAACTGGCAAGATGCTGATACACTGAGAAACCCAAAACACACCTGACAGGATCCTGATCTTCTTTGAAAGCCCATACACACTTGGCATGATCCTGATATACTATGAAACCCATTACACAACTGGCAGGATCCTGAAACACTCTGAAGCAACAAACACACCTGGCGGGATCCTGATACACTGTGAATCACATACAGCACTTACAGGATCCTGCCACAATTTGAAACCACAAAAACACCCGAGCAGGAATCTGATATATTTTGAAATTCCATACACACCGCACAGGATCCTGATACAGTGTGAAACTCCATACACACCTGGCAGGATCCTGATACAGTGTGATATTCCATACACACCTCGCAGGTTATTGATAAACTCTGAAAACCAAAACGCACCTGGCAGGATCCTGATAATCTGTGAAAACCCACACACACTTGGCTAGATCCTGATGCAATGTGAAACACCATGTACACCTGGCATGATCCTGATACACTGTAAAACCAGAACACACCGGAAGGAGACTGATACACGGAAAAAACCCAAACACACCTGGAAGGATCCTGATGAATGGAAAAATCCCATACACACCTGGCTAGATCCTGATACACAATGAAAACCCACACACACCTGGCAGGATCCTCATACACTGTGATGCCAATAAACACTTGGCAGGATCCAGATATACTGTTAAACGCTATAAACACCTAGAAGGATCCTGATACAGTGTGAAACCCAAAACACAATTGGCAGGATCCTGATACACTCTGAAACACCATAAAAAACCGGCAGCATCCTGTTGCACTGCGAAATCAAATACACACTTGGCAGGTTCCTGATATACTGAGAAACCCCATACACACCTGGCAGGATCCACATACATTGCGAAACCAAATAAACATCTGGCATGTTCCTGATATAGTATAAAACCCCATACGCTCCTGGCAGGATCCTGATACACTGTGAAACAACATACACACCTGGCAGGACACTGATACATTGCGAAATTCCCATACACACCTGGCAGGATCCTGATACACTGTGATAACCCATAACAACCTTGCAGAATCCTGATACACTTTGAAACCCAATACACACATGGCAGGATCCTGATACACCTTAAAACCCCAAGAACACCCGGCAGGATACTGAAATACTGTGAAACCCCATACACACCTCTCATGAACCTGATACACTGTGAAACCCCAAACTCACCTATCAGGATCCAGATATATTGTGAAACCCGATACTCACCTGTCAGGATCCTGATATTCTATGAAAATCCAATACACACCTGGTTAGATCCTGATTCACTGTGAAACCCCATTCACACCTGGCAGGATCCCCATATACTGTGAAACCACATACCCACCTGGCAGGATCCTGATACACCGCGAAACACCAAACAAAACTGGCAGGATCCTGCTAAACTGTGAAACTCCTACCACACCTCACAGGATATTGATAAACTTTGACCCCCCCAGATACACCTGGCAGCTTCATAATATTCTGTGAAAGACCCATACACCCCTGGCAGGATCCCGATAAAATGTGATACTCCATATAAACCTTGCAGGATCCTGATACAGTTTGAAACCCCATACACACCTCGCAGGATCCTGATACATTGTGAAAACCCATAAACACCTGGCAGGATCCTGATACACTATGATAATCCCACACATACCTGGCTAGACCCTGATGCACTCTGAAACCTCATACACACCTGGCAGGATCCTGACACTCTGCGAATATCCCGTACACACCTGGCAGGATCCCGATACACTGTGGTACCCCATAAACACCTTGTAGGATCCTGAAACACTGTGAATCGCAATACACACCTGGAAGAACCCTGACACACTGTGAGACCCCAATACACACCTGGCAGGAACTTGATACACAGCGAAACGCCAAGCACATATGGCAGGATCCTGACATTCTGTCAAAATGCCATACACAACAGGCAGGATCAATTTACACTGTGATACTCCAAACACTCCTTGCTGGATCCTGATACACATTGAAACCCAAGATACACCTGGAAGAATCGAGATATACTGTAAAACTCCAAACACACCTGGCAAGATCCTGATACATTTTCAAACCTCATACACACCTGGCAGGATCCGGATACGCTACCAAAATCCCATACACACCTGGCATGTCCCTGTTACACTTTGAATCCCCAAACAAACCTGACAGGATCCTCATACACTGTGAAACCAAATAAGTACTTGGCCGGATCCTGATACACTTTGAATCCCAGTACACACCTGGCAGGAGCCTGATACACATGGAAACCCCCAAAACAACTGGAAGCATCCAGATATACTGTGAAACCCATACACAGCTGGCAGGAGCATGATAACCTGCGAAACCCCATAAACACCTTGCATGATCGTGATACACAATGAAACCCCAAACACAACGGGCAGGATCCTGATACACTGTGGAACCACATACACACCTTGCACGAACCTCATACACTGTGTAACCAAATAAACACTTGGAAGGATCCTGATATACTGTGGAACGCCATACACATCTGGGGATCCTGATACACTGTGGAAGTCCATACACGCCTGGCAGGAACCTCATACACTGTGAAACCAAATAAACACTTGGAAGGATCCTGATATACTGTGAAACTTCATACACATCTGACAGGAATATGTTACAGTGTGAAACACCATACACACCTGGCAGGATCCAGATACACTGCGAAACCAAATAAACTCTTGGCAGTTTTCTGATATATTGTTAATCCTCATATACACCTGGCAGGATCCTGATACACTGTGCAATTCCACACACCCCTGGCAGGATCCCGATACATTGTGATACCCCATACACACCTCTCCCGAACATGATACATTGTGAAACCTCAAACTCACCTGGCAGGATCCAGATATATTGTGAAAACCGATATTCACCTGTCAGGATCCTGATATACTATGAAAATCCCATACACACCTGGTTAGATCCTGATTCACTCTGAAACCCCATTCACACCTGGCAGGATCCCCATATACTGTGAAACCACATACACACCTGGCAGGATCCTGATACACCGCGAAACACCGAACAAAACTGGCAGGATCCTGCTAAACTGTTAAACTCCATCCACACCTCACAGGATATTGATAAACTTTGACCCCCCAGATACACCTGGCAGGATCATAATATTCTGTGAAATACCCATACACCCCTGGCAGGATCCCGATAAAATGTGATACTCCATATAAACCTTGCAGGATCCTGATACAGTGTGAAACCCCATACACACCACGCAGGATCCTGTTACATTGTGAAAAACCATAAACACCTGGCTGGATCCTGATACACTATGATAATCCCACACACACCTGGCTAGACCCTGAGGCACTCTGAAACCTCATACACACCTGGCAGGATCCTGATACTCTGTGAATATCCCGTACACACCTGGCAGGATCCCGATACACTGTGGTACCCCATAAACACCTTGTAGGATCCTGAAACACTGTGAATCGCTATACACACCTGGAAGAATCCTGGCACACTGTGAAACCCCAATACACACCTGGCAGGAAATTGATACACAGCGAAACGCCATGCACATCTGGCAGGATCCTGACATTCTGTCAAAATGCCATACATAACAGGCAGGATCAATTTACACTGTGATACTCCATACACTCCTTGCAGGATCCTGATACACATTGACACCCAAGACACACCTTGAAGAATCAAGATACACTGTAAAACTCCAAACACACCTGGCAAGATCCTGATACAGTTTCAAACCTCATACACACCTGGCAGATTCCGGATACGCTACCGAAATCCCATACACACCTGGCATGTCCCTGTTACATTGTGAAACCCCAAACAAACCTGGCAGGATCCTCATACACTGTGAAACCAAATAAGTAATTGGCCGGATCCTGATACACTTTGAAACCCAATACACACCTGGCAGGAGCCTGATACACATTGAAACCCCCAAAACAACTGAAAGGATCCAAATATACTGTGAAACCCATATACAGCTGGCAGGAGCATGATAACCTGCGAAATCCCATAAACACCTTGCAGGATCGTGATACACAGTGAAACCCCAAACACAACGGGCAGGATCCTGATACACTGTGGAACCACATACACACCTTGCACGAACCTCGCACACTGTGAAACCAAATAAACACTTGGAAGGATCCTGATATACTGTGGAACGCCATACACATTTGGGATCCTGATACACTGTGGAAGTCCATACCCACCTGGCAGTCACCTCATACACTGTGAAACCAAATAAACACTTGGAACGATCCTGATATACTGTGAAACCTCATACACATCTGGCAGGAATATGTTACAGTGTGAAACACCATACACACCTGGCAGGATCCAGATACACTGCGAAACCAAATAAACTCTTGGCAATTTTCTGATATATTGTTAAACCTCATATACACCTGGCAGGATCCTGATACACTGTGCAATTCCGCACACCCCTGGCAGGATCCCGATACACTGTGATACCCCATACACACCTTGCAGGATCCTGGTACATTGTGAAACCCAATACACACCTGGCAGGATCCTGATACATTGTAAAACTCCAAGCATACCTAGCAGGATCCTGATACACTGATAAATCCCATACACACTTGGCAGGAACCTGATACTTAGTGAAACCCTATACAAATCTGGCAGGATCCTGTTAAACTGTATAACTCCATCCACACCTCACAGGATATTGATAAACTGTGACCCCCCAGATACACCTGGCAGGATCATAATATTATTTGAAATACCCATACACCCCGGGCAGGATCCCGATACAATGTGATAATCCATATAAACCTTGCAGGATCCTGATGCAGTGTGAAACCCCATACACACCTCGCAGGATCCTGATACATTGTGAAAACCCATAAACACCTGGCAGGATCCTGATAAACTATGATAATCGCAAACACACCTGGCTAGGAACCCGATACACTGTGTAATCCAAAAACATCTTGTAGGATCCTGATACACTGTGAAATCCCAAACACACCTGGCAGGAACTTGATACACAGCGAAACGCCAAGCACATCTGGCAAGCACTTGATACAGAGCGAAACTCCTGATACATCGTGAAACCCTATACAAATCTGGCATTACCTGATAAACTATGAAAATCCCATACACACCTAGGTAGATCCTGATACACTGTGAATATCCCATACACACCAGGCCGAATCCCGATACACTGTGAAACCGAATACAAAACTGGAAGAATCCTGATACATTGTAAAACCCCAAGCACACCTGGCAGACACTTTATACAAAGCGAAACTGCAAACACCCCTGGCAGGCACTTGATACAGAGCGAAACTCCAAACACAACTGGCAGGATCCTGATAGAACATAGAACATAGAACAGTACAGCACAGTACAGGCCATTCGGCCCTCGATGTTGTGCCGAGCATTGTCCGAGACCAAGATCAAGCTATCACACTCCCTATCACTCTGGTGTGCTCCATGTGCTTATCCAATAACAGAACTACTAGGCACTTGGTCTAAGCATTAAACAAAGCTTTAATCAACTATTTTACAACATGGAGATCTAGTTATGTCCCTCTTAATTCCTGTTAAGAATGTCCTGCGCAAGCTGGGCCCGTGCCCGTGTATTTATATTCTCCCTGGACAGCGCCACCAGCAGGCCGCCCAGTTATATTGCATTAGTCATTTTCCATGAATGACAAGATTCATGTCACACACCTGGCAGGAACCCGCTACACGGTGATGCTGCATATACAGCTTGCAAGATCCTGATACACTGTGAAACCCAATACAAACATGGAAGAATCCTGATACACTCTAAAATCCCAAACACTCCTGGCAGGAACTTGATACACAGCTAAACTCCAAACAGACCTGGCAGGATCCTGATACATTTTCAAACCCCATGCACACCTGGCAAGTCCCTGATACACAGTGAGACCCCAAATACACCTGGTTGGATCCTCAAGCACTGTGAAACCAAACAAATACTTGGCCGGATCCTGATACACTTCGAAACCCAAAGCACACCTGGCAGGATATTGATTCACTGAGAAACCCAAAGCACACCTGGCAGGATCCTGATTCAATGAGAGTCCCCATACAGATCTGGCAGGATCCTGACACAGTTTCAAACCAAATTCACACTTGGCAGGTTCCTGATATACTGAGAAACCCCATACACTCCTGGCGGGATCCTGATACACTGTGAAACCCCATACACAACTCACAGGATATTGATACAAAATGAAAATCCCGGACACACGTGGCTAGATCCTAATACACTGTGAAGCCCCATACACACCAGGCAGGATCCTGATAATCTGTGAATATCGCATACACATCCGGCAGTATCCCGATTCAATGAGATACCCCATACACACCTTGCAGGATCCTGATACACTGTCAAAACCCAAACACATCTGGCAGGAGCCTGATGTACTGTGGATCACCAAACACATCTGGCGGTATCTTGATACACTGTGGAACCCAATACACAACTGGAAGAATCCTGATACATTGTAAAACTCCAAACACACCTGGCTGGATCCTGATACATTTTCAAACCCCATATCCACATGGCAGAATCCTGATACGCTACGAAAATGCCATATACATCTGGCATGAACCTGATAGACTGTGAAACCCAAAACGCACCTGGCACGAGCCTGATGTACTGTGGATCACAAAACACACCTGGCGGTATCTTGATATACTGTGAAACTCCATAGACACCTGGCAGGATCCTGATTCAAAGTGAAACCCCAAACACAACGGGCAGGAACCTGATAATCTGTGAAACCCCATACACACCTGGCAAGATCCTGATACACTGTGAAACCCAAAGCACACCTGGCAGGATTCAGATACACTGAGAAACCCCATACACATCTGGGAGGATCCTGATAAACTGTTTATCCACAAATACAACTGGAAGGATCCTGATACATTCTGAAACTCCATAGGCACCTGGAAGTATCCTGATATACTGCGAAATCCGTAGACACCTGGCATGACGATGATACACTGTGAAACCACATAGAAACCGTTCAGGATCCTGATGCACTGTGGAACCCATACAGAACTGGAAGGTTCCGGATAAACTGTAAAACCCCAAACACACCTGGAAGAATCCTGATACACTGGGAAAAAACATACACATCTGGCAGGTCCCGGTTATAATGTAAAACCACAAACACACCTGGCAGGATCCTGATACATTGTGAAACCCCATACCAACCTGGCAGGATCATGATACACTGTGAAACCCCAAACATACCTAGCAAAATCTTGAGACAATGCGAAACCACACACACAACTGGCAGAATCCTGATATACTATTTAAATCCAATACACAACTGGCTAGATCCTGATACACTGTGAAACCCCATACACACCTGGAAGGATCCACATGCACTGAAACCAAATAAACACTTGGCAGGATCCTGATATGCTGACACACCTGGAAAATCCGGATATACTGAGAAACCCCATACACTCCTGGCAGGATCCTGATACACTGCGAAACCAAATAAACACTTGGCAGTTTCCAGATATATTATTAGACCGCAAACACACCTGGCAGGATCCTGATACTCTGTGAAATTTCCATACACATCTTGCAGGATCCCGATACACGGTGATACCCCAAACAAACCTTGCAAGATCCTGATACACTGTGAAAACAAATAAATTCCTGGCAGGATCCTAATACATTGTAAAATCCCAATCACACCTAGCAGGTACTGATACACTGAGAAACACCATACACATTTGGCAGGAACATGATACACTGTGAAAACCCAAACTCACCTGGCAGGATCCAGATACATTGTGAAACCACATACAAATCTGGCAGGTTCCTGATATAGTATGAAAATCCCATACACACCTGGCAATTTCCTGAGACACTGTGCAACCCCATTCACACCTGGCAGGATGTCGATATACTGTGAAACCATATACACACCTGGCAGAACCCAGATACACTGTGAAACACCATACACAACTGGCGGGATCCTGACACACTGTGAAACTACATACACACCTCACAGGATTTTGATACATTGTGACCCCCCATACACAACTGGCAGGATCATAATATTTTGTCAAAATCCTATATACACCTGGCAGGATCCCGATACACTATGATTCACCATACACCCCTGGCAGGAACCTGATGAACTGCGAAATACCAAACACACCTGTTAGGATCCTGATACACTGTGATACCCCAAACACAACTGGAACGATCTAGTTCCACTATGAAAATCCATACACCACTGGCTAGATTCCGATACACTTTGAAACATCATGCACACCTGGCAGGATCCTGATACAATGCGAAACCCCATACACACCTGGCAGAATCCTGATACACTATGAAAACCCCATACACCGCTGGCTTGATCCTGATACACTTTGAACACTTATACACACCTGGCAGGTTCCTAATGCACTGAAACCAAATAAACACTTGAATGGATCCTGATATACTGTGAAACCCCTTAAACACCTGGCAGGATCCTGTTGCACTGTCAAACAAAATTCACATTTGGCAGGATCCTGATATACTTAGAAACCCCATACACTCCTGGAAGGATCCTGATACTCTGTGAAATTCCCATACAGCCCGGGCAGGATCCCGATACACTGTGATACCCCATACAACCCTTGCAGGATCCTGATACACTGTGAAACTGTTGGACTATAACCTGGTGTTGTGAGACTTCTCATTTTATGGTCCAGATACATTGTGAAACCCCATACAATTTCGGCAGATCCTGATATACTATGAACATCCCATACACACCTGGCTAATACCTGATACACTGTGAAACCCCAATCACACCTAGCAGGATCCAGATATAATGTGAAACCACATACATAGCTGGCATGATCCAGATACACTGTGAAACACCAAACACACCTGGCAGGATCCTGATACACTGTGAAACTCCATAAAAACCTCACAGGAAATTGAAACACTGTGGTCCCCCGTACACACCTTGCAGGATCCTAATAAACTATGAAACCGTATAAACGCCTGGCAGGATCCTGATAAACTATGGAAATCCA
Source organism: Squalus acanthias (assembly GCA_030390025.1). Taxonomy (NCBI): domain Eukaryota; kingdom Metazoa; phylum Chordata; class Chondrichthyes; order Squaliformes; family Squalidae; genus Squalus; species Squalus acanthias. The sequence continues at coordinate 151,543,198 of CM059431.1, read as the reverse complement.
ACAGACACCTGGCTAGAACCTGATACACTGATACAACCCATACACACCTGGCAGGATCCTGATACACTGTGAAACCCCAAACACACCTTTTAGGATCCTGATACATTCTGAAACTCCATACACACCTGGCAGGATCCTGATATTCTGCGAAACCCGTACAAACCTGGCATGATGCTGATACACTGTGAAACCCCATTCACACATTGCAGGATCCTGATGCACGATGGAATCCATAAACACCTTGAAGGTTCCGGCTACACTGCAAATACCCAAACACACCTGGAAGGATCCTGATTCAGTGTGAAACCCCATACACACCTGGCAGGATCCTGACACACAGTAAAATTTTAAAACATGGCAGTATCCTGAAAAACTGTGATACCCCAAAAACCCCAAGCAGGATACTGATACACTGAGAAACCCCATACACATCTGGCAGCATCCTGATATACTATGCAAATCCCATATGACCCTGGCTAGATCCTGATACAATGTGAAACCACATACACACCTGGCAGGATCCTCAGACACTCTAAACCCAAATAAACACTTGGCAGTATCCTGATATTCTGTGAAACACCATACACCCCTGGCAGAAACCTGATACATTGTGAAACCTCAAACACAATTGGCAAGATCCTGATACACTCTGAAACCCCATACACACCTGGCAGGATCTTGATACACTGCGAAACCAAATAAGCACTTGGCAGTGTCCTGATATATTGTTAAACCCCATAAACAGACAGATCCTGATCCTGGCAGTATCCTGATATACTGTCAAATTCCCATACACACCTGGCAGGATCCTGTTCACTGTGATACCACATACAAACCTTGCAGGATCCTGATACACTGTGAAGCCGAATAAACACCTGGCAGCATCCTGATACATTGTAAAAGCCTAAGCACACCTAGCAGGTTCGTGAAACTCTGAGAAACCACATACAATCTTGGCAGGAACATGATACACTGTGAAACCCCAAACTCACCTGGCACGATACAGATGTATAGTGAAACCCTATACATATCTGGCAGATCCTGATATACTATGAAAGTACAATACACAACTAGCTAGATCCTGAACATTGTGAAACCCCATTCACACCAGGCAGGATCCGGACATATTGTGAAACCTCATAGACACCTGGCAGGATCCTGATACACTGCGAAACACCAATACCCCCGATACAGATGTATAGTGAAACCCTATACATATCTGGCAGATCCTGATATACTATGAAAGTACAATACACAACTAGCTAGATCCTGAACATTGTGAAACCCCATTCACACCAGGCAGGATCCGGACATATTGTGAAACCTCATAGACACCTGGCAGGATCCTGATACACTGCGAAACACCAATAACAACCAGCAGGATCCGGATACACTGCGAAACTGCATACACACCTCACAGGATATTGATACTCTGTGACACCCCATACAAATCTAGCAGCATCATAATATTCTGTGAAAATTCCATATACCCCTGGCAGGATCCCGACACACTATGAAACTCCATATACACCCTGCAGGATCCTGATACACTGTGAACCCCCATAAACAGCTGTTAGGATCCTGATACACTGTGAAACCCCATAAACACCTGGCAGGACCCTGAAAAACTGCGAAAGCCCAAACAAACCAGGCAGGATCCTGATACAGTGTGAATCTCCATACAAACCTCACAGGATATTGATACACTGTGATCCCCCTGGCAGGATCATAATATTCTGTGAAAATCCCATAAACCCCTGGCAGGATCCCGATACACTATGATACTCCATACACACCTTGCAGGATCCTGATAAATAGTGAAACCCCATAAACACCTGGCAGGATCCTGATACACTATGAAAATCCAAAACACCCCTGGCTAGATTCTGGTACACTGATAAACCCCATACACATCTGGTAGGATCTTGAAACACTGCGAAACCCCAAACACACCTGGGAGGATCTTTATACACTGTGAAACCCCAAACACACCTGGAACGATCTAGTTACACGATGAAAATCCCACACACCCCTGGCTAGATTCTGATACACTGTGAAACATCATGCACACCTGGCAGGATCCTCATACACTGTGAAAATAAATAAACACTTGTCAGAATCCTGATATACTGTGAAACACCTGACACAACTGGGAGGATCCTAATACATTCTGAAACTCCATAAACACCTGGCAGCACGCCGTTTCACTTTGAAACCAAATTCACCCTCTTCATGATCCTGGTATACTGAGAAACCCCATACAAACCTGGCAGGATACAGATACACTTCAAAACCAAATAAACACTTGACAGTTTCCTGATATATTGTTAAACCCCATAAACACCTGGCTGGATCCTGATACTCTGTGAAACCCCAAACACACCTGGAACGATCTAGTTACACTATGAAAATCCCATACACCCCTGGCTAGATCCTGATACACTGTGAAACATCATGCACACCTGGCAGGATCTTCATACACTGTGAAAATAAATAAACACTTGTCAGAATCCTGATATACTGTGAAATCCCAAACACAACTGGGAGGATCCTAATACATTCTGAAACTCCATAAACACCTGGCAGCACGCCGTTTCACTGTGAAACCAAATTCACCCTCTGCAGGATCATGATATACTGAGAAACCCCATACAAACCTGGCAGGATACAGATACACTGCGAAACGAAATAAACACTTGACAGTTTCCTGATATATTGTTAAACCCCATAAACACATGGCTGTATCCTGATACTCTGTGAAAATCACATACACGCCTGGCAGGATTCCGTTACACTGAGAAATCCAATACACACATGGCAGGATCCTGATACATTGTAAAACCTCAAGCACACCTAGCAGGATCTTGATGCACTGTGAAATCCCATAAAATCCTGGCAGGATCCAGATAAACTGTGAAACCCCATACACACCTGGCAGAAACCTAAAACACTGCAAAACCCCAAACACACCTGTCAGGATCCTGATACAGTGTGAAACCCAAACACACCTGGCTGGTTCCAGATACACTATGAAAATCCCATACACAGCTGGCAGTATCCCGATACACTGTGATACCCCATACACACCTTGCCAGTTCCTGACACACCGTGAAACCAATACACAAATGGAAGAATCCTGAAACACTGTAAAACCCAATACACATCTGTCAGAATCCTGAATCCCTGTGTGAACCAAAGCCCACCTGTCAGGATCCTGACTCAGTGAGAAAACCCACACACACCTGGCAGGATGCTGATAGATTTTGAAATCCCAAACACAACAGAAGGGATCCAGATACACTGTGAAACCCAAACCACACCAGGCAGGATACTGATAAACTGATAAACCCCAAACACACCTGGCAGGATCCTGATAAAATGCAAAACCGCATACACACCTGGCAGAATCCTAATACACTATGAAAACCCCATACACCGCTGGCTTGATCCTGATACACTGTGAAAACGTATACACACCTGGCAGGTTCCTAATGCACTGAAACCAAATAAACACTTGATAGGATCCTGATATACTGTGAAACCCCATACACACCTGGCGAGATCCTAATGCACTGAAACCAAATAAACACTTGATAGGGTCCTGATATACTGTGAAACCCCATACACACCTGGCGAGATCCTAATGCACTGAAACCAAATAAACACTTGAATGGATCCTGATATACTGTGAAACCCCATAACAACCTGGCATGATCCTCATATAATGGCCCGAAAATTTAACCTAATACGCGAGAGTACGCACTGTGTACTCTCGCGTATTAGATACCGAATTGCCGGTTTCCTGCATGCACTGCGCATGCGCGGGAAACCGGCACTTCGTGAATTGAAAAGGGGGTGGTTCCTAAGTGAACCGCGTGCGCACTGCAGGCTGTGCGCAAGCAGTGCACTTAGTTGTTTTTTCAGCTTTGAACGCGCAGGTAAGTGGTATTGATTTTACACACAAAGAAAGCAGTCGTAGGACCCCCTTTTAACAAGGTAAGTAGTTAATTAAGTATTATTTTAAAAAATTTTCAACAGGTTTATCTTTTTTAGAGACTTTAATGAAAGGTACGTTTATTTTTATATCTTTTAAAAAGATTTGACATTTTTTCAATAATTTAATTTTTTGTTTAAAGTAGTTAATTTATTTAACTATACTTATTTTATTAATGTGATGGATTTTTAAAAAAAATAATTGAGGTTTAGCTTTTCTTTTGGGGGTTTGTAGTATTCATAGCTTTGACAGCTCTGGCCGTCAAAACTATGAATGAAAAATGGTGTGCTGCCATTGGCTCTAACTGAATCACGTGATCCCAGAGCTCGCACAAAATAATTGCGCCTCCGGTGCACGCAAGCACTGCACGGTTCCAACAGAGAGAGCCTTTGAAGCTAAAGTTCGTGTGGGCCCGGAGCAAAAATGTCGGCGCGGAGTTCGATATCGCGGGGAATCCTAACCCCCGCGGGTACCATCACAGTTTAATTTCTGGGCCATTGTGAAACCCCATAAAAACCTGGCAGCATCCTGATGCACTGTGAAACAAATTCACACTTGGCAGGATCCTGATATATTTAGAAACCCCATACACTCCTGGAAGGATCCTGATACTCTGGAAATTCCCATACAGCCCTGGCAGTATCCCGATACACTGTGATACCCCATACAAACCTTGCAGGATCCTGATACACTGTGAAACCCCATACACACTTGGCACGAACCTGATACACTGTGAAACCCGAAGCTCACCTGGCAGGATCCAGATACATTGTGAAACCACATAGAAATTCGGCAGATCCTGATGTACTATGAAAATCCCATACACACCTGGCTAGTACCTGATACACTGTGAAACCCCAATCACACCTAGCAGGATCCCGATATAATGTGAAACCACATACATAGCTGGCATGATCCAGATACACTGTGAAACTCCACACAAACCTCACAGGATTTTGATACACTGTGATCCCCCATACACATCTTGCAGAATCCAAAACAACTGTGAAACCGTATAAACGCCTGGCAGGATCCTGATACACTATGGAAATCCAACACACACCTGGCTAGAACCTGATACACTGATGGAACCCATACACACCTGGCAGGATCCTGACACACAGTCAAATCTTTAAAACATGGCAGGATCCTGAAACACTGTGAAACCCCAAACACACCTAGCAGGATCCTGATACACTGAGAAACCCCATACACATCTGGCAGCATCCTGATATACTATGCAAATCCCATACACGCCTGTCCAGATCCTGATACAATGTGAAACCACATACACACCTGTCAGGATCCTCAGACACTCTAAACCCAAATAAACCCTTGGCAGTATCCTGATATTCTGTGAAACACCATACACACCTGGCAGAAAACTGATACATTGTGAAACTCCAAACACAATTGGCAGGATCCTGATAAACTCTGAAACCCCATTCACACCTGGCAGGATCTTGATACACTGCGAAACTAAATAAGCACTTGGCAGTGTCCTGATATATTGTTAAACCCCATAAACAGTGAGATCCTGATCCTGGCAGTATCCTGATATACTGTAAAATTCCCATACACACCTGGCAGGATCCGATTCACTGATATACCCCGTACAAACCTTGCAGGATCCTGATACACTGTGAAACCAATAAACACCTGGCAGGATCATGATACATTGTAAAAGCCTAAGCACACCTAGCAGGTTCGTGAAACTCTGAGAAACCACATACAATCTTGGCAGGAACATGATACACTGTGAAACCCCAAACTCACCTGGCACGATACAGATATATAGTGAAACCCTATACATATCTGGCAGATCCTGATATACTATGAAAGTACAATACACACCTAGCTAGATCCTGATACATTGTGAAACCCCATTCACACCAGGCAGGATCCGGACATACAGTGAAACCTCATAGACACCTGGCAGGATCCTGATACACTGTGAAACACCAAACACAACCAGCAGGATCCTGATACACTGCGAAACTGCATACACACCTCACAGGATATTGATACTCTTTGACCCGCATACACATCTGGCAGCATCATAATATTCTGTGAAAATTCCATATACCCCTGGCAGGATCCCGACACACTGTGAAACTCCATATACACCCTGCAGGATCCTGATACACTGTGAACCCCCATAAACACCTGTTAGGATCCTGATACACTGTGAAACCCCACACACACCTGGCAGGACCCTGAAAAACAGCGAAAGCCCAAACAAACCTGGCAGGATCCTGATACAGTGTGAACCTCCATACAAACCTCACAGGATATTGATATACTGTGAACCCCCTGGCAGGATCAAAATATTCTTTGAAAATCCCATAAACCCCTGGCAGGATCCCGATACACTATGATACTCCATACACACCTTGCAGGATCCTGATAAATAGTGAAACCCCATAAACACTTGGCAGGATCCTGATACACTATGAAAATCCAATACACCCCTGGCTAGATTCTGGTACACTGATAAACCCCATACACATCTAGTAGGATCTTGATACACTGCGAAACCCCAAACACACCTGGTAGGATCCTGATACACTGTGAAACCCCAAACTCACCTGGGACGATCTAGAACATAGAACATAGAACAGTGCAGCACACTACAGGCCCTTCGGCCCTCGATGTTGTGCCGACCATTGTCCGAGACCAAGATCAAGCTATCACACTCCCTGTCACTCTGGTGTGCTCCATGTGCTTATCCAATAACCGCTTGAAAGTTCCTAAAGTTTCCGACTCCACTATCACAGCAGGCAGTCCATTCCACACCCCAACCACTCTCTGAGTAAAGAATCTACCTCGGACATCCCTTCTAAATCTCCCCCCATGCACCTTATAGCTATGCCCCCTTTTAACAGCTGCCTCTACCCGAGGAAATAGTCTCTGAACATCCACTCTATCTATCCCCCTCATCATCTTATAAACCTCTATTAAGTCGCCTCTCATCCTCCTCCACTCTAAAGAGAAAAGCCCCAACTCCCTCAATCTTTCCTCATAAGACCTGCCCCCCAAACCAGGCAGCATCCTGGTAAATCTCCTTTGCACTCTTTCCAATGCTTCCACGTCCTTCCTATAGTGAGGTGACCAGAACTGCACACAATATTCCAAATGTGGTCTCACCAAGATCCTGTACAGTTGCAGCATAACCTCACGTTTCTTAAACTCAAACCCTCTGTTAATAAACGCCAACACACCATAGGCCTTCTTTACTGCTCTATCCACTTGAGTGGCAACCTTCAGAGATCTGTGGATATAAACCCCCAGATCCCTCTGCTCCTCCACGTTCCTCAGAACCCTGCCGTTGACCCTGTAATCCTTATTCACATTTGCCCTACCAAAATGAATCACCTCGCACTTATCAGGGTTAAATTCCATCTGCCATTTATCGGCCCAGCTCTGCATCCTATCAATGTCTCTTTGCAGCCTGCAACAGCCCTCCACCTCATCCACTACTCCACCAAACTTGGTGTCATCAGCAAATTTACTGCTCCACCCTTCAGTCCCCTCCTCCAAGTCATTGATAAAAATCACAAACAGCAGAGGACCCAGCACCGAACCCTGTGGCACACCGCTGGTAACTGGTCTCCAGTCCGAAAATGTTCCATCCACCACCACCCTCTGCCTTCTATGAGATATCTTAATTAACTTTATCACACCTCGGCAGATAGTCAGGATGATTTAATTTATTGGTCTGCAATTGTAAAGTACACATGCTTTTTTTTCCATCTATATATGCTCTGACGATTCTGTATCCAATTTACTTCACCTGAGGAAGGAGCGATAGTTCCGAAAGCTTGTGATTTCAAATAAAACTGTTGGACTATAACCTGGTGTTGTGCGACCTCTCAATTCTATGAGATAGCCAGTTACTTATCCAATCGGCCAAATTTCCCTCTATCCCACAACTCCTTACTTTCTTCATGAGACGACCATGTGGAACCTTATCAAACGCCTTACTAAAATCCATGTATACGACATCAACTGCTCTCCCTTCATCTACACACTTAGTTACCTCCTCAAAGAATTCAATCAAATTTGTTAGGCAAGACTTACCCTTCACGAATCCGTGTTGACTATCCCTGATTAAGTTGCCCCTTTCCAAATGGTCATAAATCCTATCCCTCAGGACCTTTTCCATTATCTTACCAACCACCGAAGTAAGACTAACCAGCCTATAATTACCAGGGTCATTCCTATTTCCTTTCTTGAAGAGAGGAACAACATTCGCCAAACACCTGGAACGATCTAGTTACACTATGAAAATCCCATACACTCCTGGCTAGATCCTGATACACTGTGAAACATCTTGCACACCTGGCAGGATCCTCATACACTGTGCAAATAAATAAACACTTTTCAGAATCCTTATATACTGTGAAACCCCTGACACAACTGGGAGGATCCTAATACATCTGAAACTCCATAAACACCTGGCAGCACGCCGTTTCACTGTGAAACCAAATCCACCCTCTGCAGGATCCTGATATACTGAGAAACCCCATACAAACCTGACAGGATACAGATACACTGCAAAACCAAATAAACACTTGACAGTTTCCTGATATATTGTTAAACCCCATAAACACCTGGCTGGATCCTGATACTCTGTGAAACCCCAAACACACCTGGCTGGTTCCAGATACACTATGAAAATCCCATATACAACTGGCAGTATCCCGATACACTGTGATACCCCATACACACCTTGCCAGATCCTGATACACCGTGAAACCCAATACACAAATGGAAGAATCCTGAAACACTGTAAAACCCAATACACACCTGGCAGAATCCTGATACACTGTGAAACCCCATAGACACCTGGCAGGATCCTGAATCCCTGTGTGAACCAAAGCCCACCTGTCAGGATCCTGAAACAGTGAGAAATCACATACACACCTGGCAGGATGCTGATACATTTTGAAACTCCAAACACAACAGAAGGGATCCAGGTACACTGTGAAACCCAAACCACACCAGGCAGGATACTGATAAACTGAGAAACCCCAAACACACCTGGCAGGATCCTGATACAATGCGAAACCCCATACACACCTGGCAGAATCCTGATACACTATGAAAACCCCATACACCGCTGGGTTGATCCTGATACACTGTGAAAACTTATACACACCTGGCAGCATCCTAATGCACTGAAACCAAATAAACACTTGAATGGCTCCTGATATACTGTGAAACCCCATAAACACCTGGCATGATCCTGATATAATGGCCCGAAAATTAAACCTAATACGCGAGAGTACGCACTGTGTACTCTCGCGTATTGGATCCCGAATTGCCGGTTTCCTGCATGCACTGCGCATGCGCGGGAAACCGGCACTTCCTGAATTGAAAAGGGGGCGGTTCCTAAGTGAACCGCGTGCGCACTACAGGCTGTGCGCAAGCAGAGCACTTAGTTGTTTTTTCAGCTTTCAACGCGCAGGTAAGTGGTTAAGATTTTACACACAAAGAAAGCAGTCGTAGGACCACCTTTTAACAAGGTAAGTAGTTAATTAAGTGTTATTTAAAAAAATTTTCAACAGGTTTATCTTTTTTAGAGACTGTAAAGAAAGGTACGTTTATTTTTATAACTTTTAAAAAGATTTTTATTTTTTTCAAAAATTAATTTTTTTGTTTAAAGTGATTAATTTATTTAACTAGACTTATTTTATTAATGTGATTTTTTTTTTATTTAATTGAGTTTTAGCTGCTCTTTTGGGGGTTTGTAGTATTCATAGCTTTGACAGCTCTTGCCGTCAAAACTATGAATGAAAGATGGTGTGCTGCCATTGGCTCTAACTGAATCACGTGATCCCAGAGCTCGCACAAACTAATTGCGCCTCCGGGTCACGCAAGCACTGCACGGTTCCGACAGAGAGAGCCTTTGAAGCTAAAGTTCGTGTGGGCCCGGAGCAAAAATGTAGGCGCGGAGTGCAATATCGCGGGGAACCCTTACCCCCGCGGGAATATCCCAGTTTAATTTCTGGGCCATTGAAACTGCATAAAAACCTGGCAGCATCCTGATGCACTGTGAAACAAAATTCACACTTCGCAGGATCCTGATATACTTAGAAACCCCATATACTCCTGGAAGGATCCTGATACTCTGTGAAATTCCCAAACAGCCCTGGCAGGATCCCGATAAACTGTGATACCCCATACAAACCTTGCAAGATCCTGATACACTGTGAAACCCCATACACACTTGGCATGTACCTGATACACTGTGAAACCCGAAACTCACCTGGCAGGATCCAGATACATTGTGAAACCACATACAAATTCGGCAGATCCTGATATACTATGAAAATCCCATACACACCTGGCTAGTACCTGATACACTGTGAAAACCCAATCACACCTAGCAGGATCCCGATATAATGTGAAACCACATACATAGCTGGCATGATCCAGATGCACTGTGAAACACCAAAAACACCTGGCAGGATCCTGATACTCTGTGAAACTCCACACAAACCTCACAGGATTTTGATACACTGTGATCCCCCATACACACCTTGCAGAATCCAAAACAACTGTGAAACCGTATAAGCGCCTCGCAGGATCCTGATACACTATGGAAATCCAACACACACCTGGCTAGAACCTGATACACTGATGAAACCCATACACACCTGGCAGGATCCTGATACATTTTGAAACTCCATACACACCCGTCAGGATCCTGATATTCTGTGAAACCCGTACGGACTTGGCATGATGCTGATACACTGTGAAATCCCATTCACCCATTGCAGAATCCTGATGAACTATGGAAGCCATACACACCTTGCTGGTTCCGGCTACAGTGTAAATACCCAAACACAACTGGAAGGATCCTGTTTCACTGTGAAAACCCAAACACACCTGGCTGGATCCTGACACACAGTAATATCCTTAAAAGATGGCAGGATCCGGAAACACTGTGAAACCCAAAACACACCCAGCAGGATCCTGATACACTGAGAAACCCCGTACACAACTGACAGCATCCTGATACACTATGAAAATCCCATATACCCCTGGCTAGATCCTGATACAATGCGAAACCCCATACACACCTGTCAGGATCCTCAGACACTCTGAAACCAAATAAACACTTGGCAGTATGCTGATATTCTGTGAAGAACCATACACACCTGGCAGAATCATGATACATTGTGATACCCCAAACACAATTGGCAGGATCCAGATACACTCTGAAACCCCATACACACCAGACAGGATATTGATACACTGCGAAACCAAATAAGCACTTGGCAGTGTCCTGATATATTGATAAACCCCATAAACAGTGAGATCCTGATTCTGGCATGATCCTGATACACAGACAAATCCCCATACACACCTGGCAGGATCCGATTCACTGATATACCCCATACAATCCTTGCAGGATCCTGATACACTGTGAAACCCAGTACACACTTATCAGGATCCTTATACATTGTAACAGCCTGAGCACAACTAGCAGGTTCGTGATACTCTGAGAAACCCCATACAATCTTGGCAGGAACATGGTACACTGTGAAACCCCAAACTCACCTGGCACGATCCAGATACATAGTGCAACCCCATACAAATCTGGCAGGATCCTTATATACTATGAAAATACCATACACACTTAGCTAGATCCTGATACATTGTGAAACCCCATTCACACCTGGCAGCATCCGGACATACTGTGAAACCTCATAGACACCTGGCAGGATCCTGATACACAGTGAAACACCAAACACAACCAGCAGGATCCTGATACACTGTCAAACTGCATACACACCTCACAGGATATTAATAATCTGTGACACCATATACATATCTGGCAGTATCATAATATTTTGTGAAAAATCCATATACCCCTGGCAGGATCCCGATACACTATGAAGCTCCATACACACCCTGCAGGATCCTGATACACTGTGAAACCCAATAAACATCTGGCAGTATCCTGATACACTGTGAAACATCATACACACCTGGCAGGATCCTGCTACACGGTGAAACCCCTTACACACCTGCCAGGACCCTGAAAAACTGCAAAGCCCAAACACACCTGGCAGGATCCTGATACAGTGTGAAACCCAAACACAACTGGAAGAATCCTGATACATTCTGAAACTCCATAGATACCTGGCAGGATCCTGATATACTTTGAAATCCGTACACTCCTGGCATGATCCTGATAAACTGTGAAACCCCATACACACCTGGCAGGATACTGCTACACTGTGAAACGCCATTCACACATAGCAGGATCCTGATACACTGTGAAACCCAATACACACTTGTCAGGATCCTTATACATTGTAAAAGCCTGAGCAGACCTAGCAGGTTCGTGATACTCTGAGAAAACCCATACAATCTTTGCAGGAACATGATACACTGTGAAACCCCAAACTCACCTGGCACGATCCAGATACATAGTGCAAACCCATACAAATCTGGCAGGATCCTTATATACTATGAAAATAAAATACACACTTAGCTAGATCCTGATACATTGTGAAATTCCATTCACACCTGGCAGCATCCGGACATACTGTGAAACCTCATAGACACCTGGCAGGATCCTGATACACAGTGAAACACCAAACACAACCAGCAGGATCCTGATACACTGTCAAACTGCATACACAACTGACAGGATATTAATAATCTGTGACACCCCATACATATCTGGCAGTATCATAATATTTTGGGAAAATTCCATATGCCCCTGGCTGGATCCCGATACACTATGAAGCTCCATACACACCCTGCAGGATCCTGATACACTGTGAAACCCAATAAAGAACTGGCAGTATCCTGATACACTGTGAAATATCATACACACCTGGCAGGATCCTGATACACGGTGAAACCCCTTACACACCTTGCAGGACCCTGAAAAACTGCGAAAGCCCAAACACACCTGGCAGGATCCTGATACAGTGTAAAACACAAATACACCTGGAAGAATCCTGATACATTCTGAAACTCCATACATACCTGGCAGGATCCTGATATACTTTGAAATCCGTACACTCCTGGCATGATCCTGATACACTGTGTAACCCACACAGACCTGGCAGGTACCGGATAAACTGTGATACCCCATAAAAATCTGGCAGGAACGTGATACACTGCAGAACCCCAAACACACCTAGCAGGTTCCTTATACATTGTGAAACACCATACGCACCTGGCAGAATCTCGATACACTATTTATATCCAATACACACCTTTCTAGATCCTGATACACTGCGAGACCCCAAGCACACCTGGCAGAATCCTGATACACTGTGAAACCCCATACAAACCTGTTAGGATCCTGATACACTGTGAAATCCCATACACACCTGGCAGCATCCTGACAAACTGTGATACCAAATAAACACTTGGCAGGATACTGATATACTGTGAAACTCGATACATACCTCGCAGGACATTGATAAACTGTGAAACCCCATACACCCCGGGCAGGATCCTGATACTCTGTGAAAAGCCCATACACACCTGGCAGGATGCCGATGCACTGTTATACCCCATACACACGTTGCAGGATCCTGATAAACTGTGAAACCCAATACACACCTGGCAGCATCCTGATACTCTGTAAAACCCCAAACACACCTGGCAGGATCCTAATAAACTGTGAAACCCCATACACACCTGGCAAGATCCTATTACACTGTGAAACCCCAAACACACCTGGCAGGATCCTGATATACTTTGAAACCCCAAACACACCTGGCAAGATCCTGATACACTGTGAAACACCATACAAAACTGGCAGGATCCTGTACAATGTGAAACCCCAAACACACCTTGCAGGATCGTGATATAGTGTGAAACCCATACACACTTGGCAGGATCCTGATACAATGCAAAATCAAATATACAAATTGGCAGTATATTGATACACTGTGAAACGCCATACACACATGGCAAGATCCTGATACTCTGCGAATTCCGATACAAAACTGACAGGAGCCGGATACACTGTGACACACCATACACACGTTGCAAGATCCTGATAAACTGTGAAACCCAATAAACAACTGGCAGGATCCTGATACGCTCTAAAACCCCAAACACACCTGGCATGATCCTAATTCACTGTGAAACCCCATACACACCTTGATGGATCCTGATATACTGTGAATCCCCGTACACACGTGACATGATCCTAATACACTTTGAATGCCCATACAAACCTGGCAGGGTCCTGATACACTGCGAAACACCAAACACAACTGGCAGGTACTTGATACACTTTGAAACCACAAACACACCTGGCAGGTTCCGGATAAACTGTGATACCCCATAAACACCTGGCAGGAACGCGATACACTGCAGAACCCCAAACACACCTAGCAGGTTCCTTATACATTGTGAAACACCATACGCACCTGGCAGAATCTCGATACACTATTTATATCCAATACACACCTGTCTAGATCCTGATACACTGCGAGACCCCAAGCACACCTGGCAGAATCCTGATACACTGTGAAACCCCATACAAACCTGTTAGGATCCTGATACACTGTGAAATCCCATACACACCTGGCAGCATCCTGACAAACTGTGATACCAAATAAACACTTGGCAGGATACTGATATACTGTGAAACTCGATACATACCTCGCAGGACATTGATAAACTGTGAAACCCCATACACCCCGGGCAGGATCCTGATACTCTGTGAAAAGCCCATACACACCTGCCAGGATGCCGATGCACTGTTATACCCCATACACACGTTGCAGGATCCTGATAAACTGTGAAACCCAATACACACCTGGCAGCATCCTGATACTCTGTAAAACCCCAAACACACCTGGCAGGATCCTGATAAACTGTGAAACCCCATACACACCTGGCAAGATCCTATTACACTGTGAAACCCCAAACACACCTGGCAGGATCCTGATATACTTTGAAACCCCAAACACATCTGGCAAGATGCTGATACACTGTGAAACCCCAAACACAATTGGCAGTATCCTGATACACTCTGAAGCCCCATAAACACCTGGCAGCATCCTGTTACACTGGGAAACCAAACTCACACTTCGCTGGATCCTGAAATATTGAGAAATGCCATACACACCTGGCAGGATCCGCATTCACTGTAATACCCGAAACACACCTGGAAGGATCCTGATACACTGTGAAACACCATACAAAACTGGCAGGATCCTGTTACAATGTGAAACCCCAAACACACCTTGCAGGATCGTTATATAGTATGAAACACGTACAAACCTGGCAGAATTCTGATACAATGCGAAATCAAATATACAACTTGGCAGTATATTGATACACTGTGAAACGCCATACACACATGCCAAGATCCTGATAATCTGCGAAAATCCGATACAAAACTGACAGGATCCCGATACACTGTGATACACCATACACACGTTGCAAGATCCTGATAAACTGTGAAACCCAATAAATAACTGGTAGGATCCTGATACGCTCTAAAACCCTAAACACACCTGGCAGGATCCTAATTCACTGTGAAACCCCATACACACCTTGATGGATCCTGATATACTGTGAATCCCCGTACACACCTGGCATGATCCTAATACATTTTGAATGCACATACAAACCTGGCAGGGTCCTGATACACTGCGAAACACCAAACACACCTGGCAGGTACTTGATACACTTTGAAACCACAAACACACCTGGCAGGTTCCGGATAATCTGTGACACCCCATAAACACCTGGCAGGAACGTGATACACTGCAGAACCCCAAACACACCTGGCAGGTTTCTTTTACATTGTGAAACAGCATACGCACCTGGCAGAATCTTGATACACTATTTATATCCAATACACACCTGTCTAGATCCTGATACACTGCGAGACCACAAGCACACCTAGCAGAATCCTGATACTCTGTAAAACCCCATAAACACCTGGCAGGATCCTGAAACGCTGTGAAACCCCATAAACACCTGGCAGGATCTTGATACTCTGTAAAACCCCAAACACACCTGGCAGGATCCTGATAAACTGTGAAACCCCTTGCACACCTGGCAAGATCCTGTTACACTGTGAAACCACGAACATACCTGGCAGGATCCTGATATACTTTGAAACCCCAAACACACCTGGCAACATCCTGATGCACTGTGAAACCCCAAACACACCTGGCAGGATCCTGATAAACTGTGAAACTCAATACACAGCTGGCAGCATCCTGATAATCTGTAAAACATCATGCACATCTGGCAGGATCCTGATGCACTGTGAAACCCCATACACACCTGGCAAGATCATGTTACACTGTGACACCCCAAACACACCTGGCTGGATCCTGATTTACTTTGAAACACCATACCTGGCAGGAACCTGATATACTGTGAAACCCAATGCTCACTTGGCAGAATTCTGATACACTGTGAAACCCCAAAAACACCTGGCAGGTTCTTGATACACTGTGAAACCCCATACACACCTGGCTGGATCTTTATACACTGAAAAACCCCGTACATTTCTTTCATCTGTACATTATCCCTCCTTTGATCGACCAAAACCCTGTCTTCAATTTCCGCAGATGGTGAGCACCAGGGGGGATTTCATAGATGTATACACTACAATCTCTACGGCCTTTTAATTAGAATCATGCGTGGATGTGTAACGAGATATCTATAGAACAGGGCAATGTTTATAGTAACTGTCAGATGGAAAATATCACTTTCATCCAATCTCCAAATTATTAGATTCAAATGAGGCTATGAAAATTTTCTCAAACGTTATTTTGTTTCAACCGATAATCCCTTTAACAGATTTTCAATATCTAGCCGCACCTCTTTTGAAGCTGTGAATTAAATCTTGCAGCATTTTATTGAATAGTAAAGTGGTATTGAGAAGTAGGTTTTATGTAAATGCCAGGAAGATTGAGAACCACTTTCTGTCTTTTCAAATTAAAGATGTTCAAAAGAAACACAAGGAAACTCTCCGTGTACAAACTTAAACACTGAGGTTGAAGACTATCATAATAAAGGAGACGGTTAAGATTTTCCAGCTGGTTGATCGATACGCTGAGCTAAAGGTCATTTCTACTGTTCGCGATCGAAATCTTGTAGAACATGAACTACTGGCAAGAGGCCTAGGTCATGAAAAGTGGAGAGAAAAACATCTCCGGAGGGAACTGGAGAAAATCGGAACTGATCAATTGTTCCACAGAAGTTTTTCCAGGAGAAAATCCAATTCTGGGAGTTCAGGAGCAGTGAGCGGAGTCCCGGGAATTGGAAAAACAACAATGATACAAAAGATTGTTCATGACTGGGCCACTGGAAAATATACCCATACCTTCAATTTGTTTTCAGCTTTAAAGTCCGTGAGTTGAACGCTATTAACAGTAGAATGACCCTGAGGAATCTGATATTGGATCAGTATCCATATTTTGGAAATAATCTAAGAGAGCTCTGGAAGAACCCAGAGGCATTGCTGTTTATATTCGATGGTTTGGATGAATTCAAGGACAGGATCGATTTTGCTGACAATCGGAGAAATACTTAACCTCAGTCCATGTGCACAGATCCCGAAGACTGGTTTGAAGTGTCTGACATTGTGTACAGCTTAATACAGCACAAGCTGCTCCCAGGATGTTCAGTACTAGTGACCAGCCGCCCCACTGCATTACATGTATTGCAAAAGGCTGAGATCAGTGTCTGGGCTGAAATCCTGGGATTTGTTGGTGATGAACGGAAGGAATATTTCAACAAATTTTTTGATGATCAGAACGTGGCAGGAGCTGTTTTCGAACACGTGGAGGAGAACGAGATCCTGTACACCATGAGCTATAACCCTTCCTACTGCTGGATCCTCGGTCTGGCACTGGGTCCCTTCTTTACAAAAAGAGACAACGAACAGCAACAAGTTCCCAAGACCATCACCCAACTATATTCCTACTATATTTACAACATTCTGAAAAACCATGGCCGAGAGATTGAAAGCCCCTCTGATGTGTTACTGAAGCTTGGTGAGATGGCCTTCACAGGAGTCTCCGAGAAGAAGATTCTGTTTAGTAATGGAGATTTGATAAAGTACAATCTGCAAACTTTCCAGTTCCTCTCTGGGTTCATGATGGATCTTTTGGAGAGACATGATTCTGCCCAGAGTGTGGTGTACACATTCCCGCACCTCACCATCCAAGAGTTTGTAGCCGCACTCGCACAATTCCTGACTCTGGATCCCGTGGACATCCTGAAAATCCTCAGAGAAGCCCACAGCGAGGAAGATGGGCGATTTGAGCTATTTCTCCGTTTTGTTGCTGGTCTCTCCTCCACACGGTCAACATGGCCCCTGGAGAAGGTTCTGGGTCCATTTATTCATCAAACAACC
This sequence comes from Squalus acanthias, assembly GCA_030390025.1. Taxonomy (NCBI): domain Eukaryota; kingdom Metazoa; phylum Chordata; class Chondrichthyes; order Squaliformes; family Squalidae; genus Squalus; species Squalus acanthias. The sequence continues at coordinate 151,524,830 of CM059431.1, read as the reverse complement.
TGCCGACTGATTGACTGGGTGAAGGAGAAGATTGAAGGACAGATTGGAAACACAGAGAGTGAAACTGGTAAAAGGAGCCTCCTGAACACCTGTTTGAGTCTCAGAATACAGCACTGGCTCGGAACACAGTTGGATCTGTGGAAATACTCACATTTAGTGGATTGACATTGACCCCGATTGACTGTGCGGTCCTGTCTCATGTCATTGGACTCTGTGCGACCATAAAACACCTCGATCTACAGTACGTTTACATTCAGTGTGAAAGAATCCAGCGGTTGGCACCCGTACTGCACAGATGCCGGGAGTTGAAGTAACTACTTGTTTGTTTCTGTAACTATTATTTGAGCTGCTAACGGTCACTAAATGTGTTAACGTTTCGTTATAAAAGAAAATTACCCTCCAGTTGAGCCACAAATAATGTAAAATGTACCAATAATTTAACATATCAACTGCAAAAAATTACACAGACACGAGGCAAAATACGTCCATTATATCATGAGGTAGATTGCAACGGCTATCGATGAGGAGGGTAAAATGTTCAATATTGAGAATATTCGGTCAAGGAAATTTTTCAGCAGTAATTGTTTCGAATTGTTCCCAATCTTGTACATTAAATAACGAAACCTACTTATTTTAAAATGCCTGAAAACGCCCTCGTTGTCCGATTGTTTCCCAGGAGTACAGTAACGGTTGGGTTGATCTTGACAATTACGATCGTAGAAAACAGGTGATAGTGAGTCGGCAACATCTTTCCCGTTTTTATTCCATTCACGTCGGAAATTCCATCAACATTTAACAATAAAAGAGCCTGAAATAACCATAGAGGGAATGTACTGGAGAATAAAGTGATCAGCTCACCGCCATCTAAAACTCGGTGTACAGGGACACGATAGCAAAATACTGCGGATGCTGGAAATCCGAAATAACAACAGAAAACGCTAGAAAAACTCAGCAGGCAAGGCAGCATCCGTGGAGAGAGAAACATTTACATCTTGTAACCGTAAAAGAATAACCTTTCCTTGTTACAAAATGTCTTTACAGCAGCATAACTTAGCCCTAGATACTATACAGATTAATAAAATGCACAGTGTATAAAGTATAGAAAATCAGTGCTTTATCATTTAATTCCAGGCGGGTATTCTGATCAGCAGGGATTAAGACCGAACTGAGGGACATTTGAAGGTTTCATACTGCCAGTACTTTATTTAATAAATGCGGAACATAGGAACAGAGAAACAGCAGTAGACCATTCCGCAGCTCGAGCCTGTACCGCCATTCAATGAGATAAGTCTGATCTATACCTTAACTCAATCCACCTTCCTTGGCTCCATACCCTTCTACACCTTTGTCTAGCAAAAAATTACAGATCTAAAATTTAAACTTATAAATTCAACTAGCATCTACTGCTATTTGTGAGCAAGTGTTCCACATTCCTACCACCATTTGCTGGAAGAAGTCTTTCCGAAATTCTCTCCTGAATGGCCTGGCTGTGATTTTAAGGTTATGTTCGATTGTCCTATTCTCAACCAGCAGTGGACAAGGTTTGTCTCTGCACCCTATCAATTCCTTTCCAATCCTAAAAGCCTCAATCAAATCACCCATTAATCGTCTTTGTTCCAGGACTACAAACCTCGTTTACTTAACCTCTCTTCCATAATCTAACCATTGGAGCCCTGTTAACATTTTGCTGAATCTGCGCTGCACACGTTCCAAGATCGATATATCCTTTCTCAGATGTGGTGCCCAGAACTGTACACAGTACTCCAGATGTGGTCTAACCACGGCTTTACAAGTTGTAGCAAAACGTCCTCCTTTTTAAGTTCTAGTTCTCTAGTTATAAAGAACATAAGAACATAAGAAATAAGAGCAGGATTAGGCCATACGGCCCCTCGAGCTTGCTCCGCCATTCAATAAGATCATGGCTGATCATCGACCTCAACTCCACTTTCCCGCCCGATCTCCGTATCACTTGATTCCCTTAGAGTCAAAAATCTATCGATCTCAGCCTTGAATATACTCAAAGACTTAGCATTCACAGCCCTCTAGGGCAGAGATTTCCAAAGCTTCACAAACCTCTGAGTGAATAAATTCCTCCTCATCTCATTCTTAAATGGCCTACCCCTTATCCTGAGACTATGACCCGTATTTCTAGACACTCCAGCCAGGGGAAACAACCTCTCAGCATCAACCTTGTCTATCCCCTTCAGAATCTTGTATGTTTCAATGAGATAAAGTCTAACATACCATTACATTTTTGATATTTTTGTACATGACTACTTCATTTTATTGATCTGTGCATATGGACCCCTCAATCTCATTGGACCTCCACTGTACCTAGCCTTTCAATGTTTAAATAATACGCCAATCAATCCTTTTTTGGTCCAAAATGGATGACTTCACACTTAACTGCGTTGAAATCCATTTGCCACAGTTTCGCTCACTCACTTAATCTATCAATCTCTCTTTGTAAATTTATGCTGCCATGTACACTATTACTCAGCAACAATTTTTGTGCCATCCGTAAACATTTATACATGGCGCTCTATTATATTAACTAAGTCATTAAATATAGCGAATATTTGAGGACAAAGCACTGAACGTTGTGGGACAAATTTAATCACTCCATTCCAATTCGAACACATATCCATTATCACTACTCTCTGTTATATACTTCCTAAACAATCCACTAACCAGTTCAATAATATGCCTGCAATTACATGAGCTTTACAGTTGGAGCAGTGGAAATGCCAGCAAATTTAGGGTACGGTCAACACAAGAAATGCTGGAGTAGGGGCACTAATAATGATGCTGGAGTAGGGTCACCACCAGTAATGTTAGAGAAGCGGCACCAACAGTAATGTTAGAGTAGGGTCATCACCAGTAATGTTAGAGTAGAGTCACCACCAGTAATGTTAGCGTACAGTCACCACCAGTAATGTTATAGTAGCGGCACCACCAGTAATTTTAGAGTAGGTTCACTACTAGTAACGTTAGTGTAGCGTTCCAACAGTAAAGATAGAGTATGATCAGCACCAGTAATGTTAGATTAGTATCATCACCAGTAATGTCCGTGTAGAGTCGCCACCAGTAATATTAGAGTGGAGTCATCACCAGTAATGTTAGAGTATGTTCACACCCAGTATTGTTAGAGCGGTGTCACCACCAGTAATGTTAGAGTAGAGTCACCACCAGTATTGTTATAATAGATTCACCACCAGTAAGGAGAGAGTAGCCTCATCTCCAGTAATGATAGTGTGTGGTTATCACCAGCAACGGTAGATTAGGGTCATCAGCAGTAACGTTATATTAGTGCCACCTCCAGTTATGTTCGAGTATGGTCATCACTAGCAATGTTAGAGAAGAGTCACCTCCAGATATGTTAGAGTCGGGTCACCATCAGTAATGTTAGAGTGGGGTCATTACCAGTAAGGTTACAGTAGGGACACTCCCACTAATGCTATGTTACAGGCATCGCCAGTAATGTTAGAGCAGAGTCATCAGCAGTAATGTTAGATTAGAGTCACCACCAATAACGTTATAGTATAGTCACCACCAGAAATATTAGAGTAGAATCAACACCAGTAATTCTAGAGTAGTTTCTTCACCAGTAATGTTAGGTAAAGTCACAATCAGAATGCTATAGTAGGTTCACCACCAATAATGTTAGAGCAGGGATATCACCAATAATGTTATAGTATGGTCACCACCAATATTGTTACAGTAGCGTTACAGTCAGTTATGTTAGAGTAGGTTCTCCACCATTAATGTTAGAGTAGGGTCATCACAAATAATGTTAGAATAGAGTGACCACCTGTAACGCTAGAGTCAGTTCACCACCTTGATGTTATAGTATGGTCAACACCAGAAATGTGATAGTATGTTCATCGCCAATAATGTTACAGTAGGGTATCCAACAGTAATGTTACAGGAAGGTCACCGCCAGTAATGTTAAATTAGGATCCTTATTTATACTGTTAGAGCAGGGGCATCAGCAGTAATGTTATAGTAGGATCATCACCAGTAATATTAGAATCGTGTAATCACCAGTAATAATAGTCTCTGGTCAGCACCATTAGTTCTGGAGTTGAATAATCAGCAGTAATGTTAGAGTAGGGTCACCACCAGCACTGTTAGAGTAGGGTCACACCCTGTAATATTAGCGTAGCTTCACACCTAGTAATGTTAGAGAAGGCCACCGCCAGTAATATTTGAGTTGAGTCATTCATGTAATGTTAGTGTAGGGTCACTCCCAGTAATGTTAGATTAGATCACCATTAGTTATGTTTGAGTAGATTCAGCATCAGTAATGTTAGATTCCTGTCACCACCAGTAATGTTAGTGTAGGATCACCACCAGTAACGTTGGAGCAGAGTCACCAACAGCAGTCTTACTGTAGGGTCATCACCAGTAATGTTATATTAGGGTCACTACCATAATGTTAGAGTAGGGTCACCACCAGTAATATTACAGTAAGCTCTCCTCCAGTAATGCTAGGGTAGGGTCACCACCAGTAATGTTAGATTAGGGTCACCACTGGTAATGTTACGGTCGGGTCACCACCAGTAATGTATAAATAGAGTCAACACCATTAATGTTAGAATACGTTTAACACCAGTAATGTTAGAGAGGGGTCAACACCAGTACTGTTAGAGTTGAATCATCAGCAGTAATTTTAGAGTAGAGTTACGATCAGTAATGTTAGAGTGCAGACGTTTCCAGTAATGTTAGAATGTGGTCACCACCTGTAATGTTAGAGTAGGGTCATTCCCCGACCTGTTAGAGTATGGTCAAGACTAGTAATGTCAGAGTTGCGCAACACCCAATAATGTTAATAATATGGTCGTCATCAGTAATGTTAGATTGGGGTCACACCAGGTAATGTTGGAGTGGGTTCACCACCAATAATGTTAGAGTTGAGTCACCACAATAATGATAGAGTAGAGTCAACGCCAGTAATTTTAGAGTAGGTTCGCACCCAGTAAAGTTATATTTAGATCACACCCAGTCATGTTAGAGCATTGTCATCAACATTAATGTTAGAGTAGGTCATTTCCAATAATGTTAGAGTAGAGTCACACCCAGTAATGTTAGAGTAGGTTCATCACCATTAATATTGGAGTAGATTCACATTCAGTAATGTAGAGCAGAATCTCCGCCAATAATGCTAGATTATTGTCAGCACCAGTATTGTTATAGTAGGGTCACCACCAGTAATGCTAAATTACTGTCAACATCAGTAATGTTAGAGTAGGATCACCACCAGTGATGTTAGAGTAGAGTCACCACCAGCAATGTTAGAGTAGAATCACGCCCAGCAATGTTAGAATAGAGTCACCGCCATTAAAGCTAGAGTAGAGTCACCACCAGTCATGTTATGGTAGAGTTATCACCAATAATGTTAGAGTAGGGTCAACAACTCTAATGTTATAGCACGGTCATCAGCAGTAATGGTGGTGTAGGGTCATCGCCAGTCATGATGGCTTAGTGTCACGTCAAGTAATGGTGAAGTTAGATTAACAATAGTAATGTTACAGTAGGTTAACTATGAGAAATGTCAGAATAGGGTCACAACCAGTAATGTTAGATTAAGATCACCAACAGTAATGTTAGGATATATTGGCCATCAGAAAGTCAATGAGGTGCTTTACTCTTTACAATTCCATGTTGGCTCTCTCTAATCAGCTGATATTTATCTAAGTGCTAATTCAGTCTGACCTTAATGATAGGTTCCAATTACTTCCCCACCACAGATTTTAGACTAGCAGGTCAAAAATGGCCTGGTTTCTCTCTTTCAACTTTCTTAAATAATGCATTTACATTTGCAATTTTTACAATCTAGGAACAAGTCCTCAATTGGCAGAGCTTTGTAAGACCATGGCTAAAGCATATGCAATTTCCTCACCCACTTACTTTTAAACCCAATGGTGGAAACTATCAGTTCTTGGGGATTTGTTAGATTTGAGTGCGATAATTTTTTTCTGTTACTGTGTTCTTGCTTACGTTAAATTTATAAGTTCCAATTCCAGACCTCGATTCATTATTAATATCCCTGGAAGGTCAGGTATATAAACCTCTTCCTCTACTATGAAGACTGATAGTAAGTGCTGATGGGTGAAATTGGTTGCGAAACCAGTGATATTAAATTGACAGCCAGTTTACACCGTGCCCAAATTTATTTTCCATTGAGTTAAACTGAAAGCAAAATTGGGCGACATGCAGAACGGGCGGCCGATAGGATATCGCCCGTATTACACTATCGCCAAATACTACAAATACCCCCATTGAGGTTAATTTAGTGCGATAGTTTGATTCCAGTCGTTTCTCACTCTCTCTATTTGTGTTAAGTCTAATAAGTAATCATCTGGGAGATTCAGGAGTAAAACTACTGTCTGCAGCTCTGAGGGACCCGGACTGTCAAACACAGACACTGTGGTAAGTACAACACTTTGTGGTATTGAGTTTATAATAACTGGATGTCTGACACTGTACATTATTATTAGTATTAGTAATAGTGTGTATTTACACTTTTCCCTGTTATTCATTACTCTGTCTCTCTCTCTCTCTCTGATCACTAGCTTGGATGAAAACGATCTCTCAGATATTTGTGCTGGAGATCTCACCTCCGTTCTAGGAACAAACCGGTCACTGACTGTTCTGAACCTGGGTTATAATAAACTGGGAGATTCAGGAGTGAAACTACTCTCTGCGGCTCTGAGGAACCCGGACTGTAAACTACATGAACTTGTGTACCAGACTGTGTGAGATTATGTTGATAATAACTGGATGTCTGACTCATCAAATTATTATCAATAATATTGTTAATAATAAACTCTCTACATTATTCTAAGAATTAGCAATAGCGTTACTATTAAACACAACATTATCAAGAGTATAAGTTATAAGAGTTCACAATAAAGGCTGTATTTTACTTTGACTCCTGTTATTTTTCTAACTCTGATCCCTAGGCTGCATAATAACGGGCTCACAGATGCTTGTGCCGAGGCTCTTAGCTCCGCTTTCAGCACAAACCGATCACTGACGCTTCTGAACCTGAGTAATAATAAACAGCGAGATTCAGGAATGAAATTCCTGTCTGCGGCTCTGAAGAGCCCGGACTGTAAAATACAGAAACTGGAGTAAGTACCAGACGCTGTCAGATTGTGTTAATAATAACTGAATGTCTAACACTTTAGATTTTTAATTAGTATCAGTAATTTGGTTACTAATAATGCACAGTGTTTATTAATAACACTATTACTGACACTAATAATAATGCAATGTGTACAAGGTTTCTTCAGCAGCATCTCCCAAAGCCGCGACTTCTACCAACTAGAGGGCTAAGAACAGCAGGCGCAAGGGAACACCATCACCTGCAAGTTCCCCTCCAAGTTACACACCATCCTGACTTGGAAAAATGTCGCCGTTCTTTCACCTTTGCTGGGTCAAAATCCTGGAAGTCCCTCCCTAATAGCACTATGCGAGTACCTTCACCACCTGGACTGCGGCGGTTCAAGCAGGCTGCTCACCACCACCTTCTCAAGGGCAATTAAGAATGGGCAATAAATGCTGGCCGAAACCCCGAAGGAATAAGAAAAAAATCAGTAAACACAGTGCCTGTTTCCACATGTACGCAGACGACACCTAGATCTACCTCACCATCAAGTCTTTCGAACCCTCCACTGTCTCCAAATTGTCTGACTGCTTGTCAGAAATCCAGTACTTTCGGAGCAGATATTTTCTCCAATAAAATATTGGTATTTCCCCGCCACAAACTTTGATTCCGAGCCACCGACTGATTCCCTCTCCCTGGCAACTGTCTGAGTCTGAAACAGACTGTTCTCAAACTTGGTGTCAAATTTGACCCCGAGATGATCTTCCAAACACTTATCCGCTCCATCACTGAGACCCCCATTCCCACCACCATAACATCCTCCGACTCCGCCTTTGCTTCAGTTTATCTGCTGCTGAAACCATCAGTCTTGCCTTTGATAACTCTAGACTTGACCATTCCAAAGCTCTCCTGCCGGCCCCCACGTTCTAACTTCTGTTAACATGAGGTCATCCAAAACTCGGCTGCCCCTGTCCTAACTCGCACCAAGTCCCCTTCACCCATCACCCCTGAGCTCGCTGACCTACATTGGCTCCCGGTTAAGCAAGTCACGATTTTAAAATTCTCATTCTTGCTTTAAAATTTCTCCATGGCCTCGCCCCTCCCTATTCCTGTAATCTCCTTCAGCCCCACATCCCTCCGAAATATTTGGGCTCGTCTAATTCTGGCATCTTGAGCATCCCCGGTTTTAATAACTCCACCATTGGCTGCCGTGCCTTCAGCGGCCATGGCCCTAAGCTCTGGAATTTCCGCTCTAAACCTCTCCTCCTCTCTACCTCTTTCTTCCTTTAAGACGATCGGTAAAACCTATCTCTTTGACAAGGCATTTGGTCATTTGCTCATCTTCCCAATATTTATTTGGGAAAAATATCTGTTCATCTAGGCCATTTGGAACTGAGATGAGGAGAAATTTATTCACTCGAAGGGTTATGCATTTTTGGAATTCATAACCCAGAGAGCTGGGTACGCTCAGTTGTTGAGTATATCCAAGACAGAGGTCGATATAGTTTGGGGAACTAAGGCAATTAAGCGAGATGAGGATAGTGCAGGAACATCGAGTTTAGGTAGAAGTTCAGCTATGATCTTACTGAATGGCGGAGCAGGCTCGAAGGGCCAAATGGCCTACTCCTGCCCCTATTTCTTATGTTGTTATGTACTTATCTGCTGTGATATCTGCTTATGTGGAGCCATGTCATATTTTATTTGATAACGCTGCTGTGACGCGCCTACGTTAAAGGCGCTACATAAATGCATGTTGTTGTTGTTGTTGTAATGGTGTTCTTAATAAACAATGGGAACTTGCACTTATTCCTGTTATTTCTATCTCTATCTCTCTCTGTTCCACAGGCTGGTTAACAAGCGTGTCACAGATTCTTGTGCCGAGGATCTCGCCTCCGCTCTCAGTACAAACCTGTCACTAACGGTTCTGACCCTGAGAGAAAATACACTGGGAGATTCAGGAGTCATACTATTATCTGAGTCTCTCAGGATCCCGGACTATAAAATAGAGGAACTGTGGTAAGTACCAAACTGTATGAGATTCTGTTTATAATAACGGCATGTCTGACACTGTACGTTATTAGTATCAGTAATTGTGTTATTAATAAACACTGGGGATTTAATCTGATTGCTGTTATATTTCTCTCTCTGATTCCCAGGCTGTATAATACCGGTCTCACAGATTCTTGTGTTGAGTATCTCGCCTCCGCTCTCAGTACAAACTTGTCATTGACGTTTCTAAACCTGGGGTTCAAGTCCTTCACAACCCTACTGTCCCCGCTCTCTGCCGCCTCATGCGGTCCTGCAGGAGTCTGGAGGAGATCCGGTGAGTTCTTTTGTTAAAGTTTAATTTAATAAATAAATATCAAGAGGATTTCGTTTTTTTGGTATATCTTCTGTAATTATTATTGAAATATCAACCTCAGTCTCCCTGTTACAGGTATTGTTGATCAATCTGTTTATTTCCTGTTTAATCTTTAATCTTTAAGGATGATGGGGAATCGGTTCGATTCGAGAGGAATTAATCAGCTCACGTCTCTGAAGAATATCAGAAGAGGACAGAGAGTTGAGTTATGATCATTTCAGTTGATGAACATTATTGCTCTCATTATGTGACTACTTTTGGCTGATTTTCAGCCCCTCCCCTTTAAGCGGCCGCGCTCCGGGTTTAAATCCAATCGGCCCCTTCAAGGGTTTCCAGCTGGAGCTGAGCGAGCGTCATCTCACATTGTGACGTCAGATTCCCAGCCACATGGTCCCGAGACTCAGCCGCCCGGCCCCACAGCGCTGCTTCTGCAGGATATCCGGGGCTGAATGTTCCCCAGCGTAATATGTTGTTTGATAACGCTCTTGTGAATCGCCTACATTAAAGGCGCTATATAAATTCATGTTGTTGTTGTTATTGTGATGGTGTCCTTAATGAACACTGGGGACGCACTTATTCCTGGTTAATTGGACAGACAGGAAGGGCCCAGGGTGGGGCTCAGTCTGGGCTGCAGGGGGACACTGAAAATTGCACTCAGTATTACTGGGTTTGGAGGGATAACATTACCTGGGTTTCCCGCGCAGTATCGGTCCCCAGTAACCCTGCTGCAAAGTGCATCTATGTGGGTTCACACCCGATCCGCGATCGCCAATTTTTCGCCCAGCAGAAATTCCCCCATAGAATGGGGACCGAAATTTCGAGGGAAGCCTGTAGAGCTGGGATCAGGCAGAATGAAGAGTAACTAGTGGAGCAAAGGCGGCGATGAAAGGGAGTGTGGAATGAGCGGAACAAAGCATGAAATAAGGGAAGTGTAGATCAACTATGAATTAATAACATATAAATCACATTTTGAGTATTTAAATATCGATCGGGGAAACGACAGGGCAAAGGAGACGAGACAATATTTAAAGGAAGAAATTGGATGCAGTATCAAGGTACATTACTGTACTTGCATAAAGGCCAACCTTCTCATTTTCACCTCCATGCCCAATAGCTCTACACCTCCATCCCTCACCAGGATGGCCTGAGGGCGCTCCACTTCTTCCTTGAACAGAGCTCCAACCAGTCCCTTTCCACCACCACCCTCCTTCGCCTGGCTGAAGTTGTTCTCACATTGAACAACTTCTCCTTTGACTCCACTCGCTTCCTCCAAATTAAAGGTGTTGCTACGGTAACCCGCATTGTCCTAGCTATGTCTGCCTTTTTGTGGGATATGTGGAACATTCTTTGTGCCCGTCCTACTCAAGTCCCCTCCCTGACCTCTTTTTCCGGTATATTGATGACTGTATGGGTGTTGTTTCCTGCTCTCGCCCTGAACTAGAAAATTTCATTCACCTTGCTTTCAATTTCCATCCTTCCCTCACTTTCATATGGTTCATCTCCGACTCTTCCCTTCCCTTCCTCGACTTCTCTCTCTCCATCTCTGGGGATAGGATATTGACAGCATCCTTGATGACATCATCCGAAACCACAGCATCAGTTTCCACATGGACGCTGACGACACCCAGCTCTACCTCACTACTTCTTCTCTCGACCCCTCCACGGTGTCTAAATTGTCAGACCGTTTGTCCGACATACAGTTCTGGATGAGCAAAAATTGTCTCCAATTAAATATTGGGAAAACCGAAGCCATTGTTTTCGGTACCCGCCAGAAACTCCGTTCCATATCTAATGCCTCCATCCCTCTCCCTAACATCTGTCTGAGGTTGAACCACATTGTTCGCAACATGGGTCATAGTAATGAATTACCGAACACATATCCGCAGCATAACTAAGACTGCCTTCTTCTACCTCCGTAACATCGCCCGTGTCCGCCCTTGCCTCAGCTCATCCGCTGCTGAAACCCTCATCCATGCCTTTGTTACCTCTAGACTTGACTATTCCAACGCACTCCTGGCTGGCCTCCCACGTTCTACCCTAAGTAAACTTGAGGTCATCCAAAACTCGGCTGCCCGTGTCCCAACTCGCATCAAGTCCCGTTCACCCATCACCCCTTTGCTCGCTGACCTACATTGGCTGCCGGTTAAGCAGCGCCACGATTTCAAAATTCTCATCCTTGTTTTCAAATCCCTCCAAGGCCTCGCCCGTCCCTATCTCTGTAATCTCCTCCAGCAACACAACCCACCGAGATATCTGCGCTCCTCTAATTCTGCCGCTTGCGGACCCCTGATTGTAATCGCTCAACCATTGGTGGCCGTGCCTTCTATTGCCTCGGCCCTAAGCTCTGGAATTCCCTGCCTAAACCTGTCCGCATCGCTACCTTTCTTTCCTCATTTAAGACATTCCTTAACACCTACCTCTTTGACAACGCTTTTGGTCACCTGCCCTAATTTATTGTTTATGTTGATCGGTGTCAAATTTGTTATCTTAAAATACTCCTGTGCAGTACCTTGAGACGTTTTACTATATTAAAGGCGCTATATAAATACAAGTTGTTGTTGTTGACAAAAAATCAGTATAAGCGCACTGACTCCCACAGCTACCTGGACTGCAATTCCTCCCACCCTGCTTCCTGTAAAGACTCTATTCCATTCACCCTGTTTATCCGTCTCCACCGCATCTGGTCCGACGATGCCACCTTCCATACTATTGCTTCCGACATGTCTTCCTTTTTCCTCAAACGAGGATTCTCCTCTACCATGGATGACATGGCCCTTGACCGTGTCCCTTCTATTTCATGCACTTCTGCTTTCACCCCTTCCCCTCCCTCCTGGAACCACGATAGGGCTCCCCTTGTCCTCCCCTTGTCCTCCCACCAGACTCCACATCAAGGGATCACCTCTGCCATTTCCGCCACATCCAGCGTGATCCCAACACCAAACACATCTTCCCCTCTCCTCCCCTTTCAGCATTCCGAATCGACAGCTCCCTCAACGACACCCTGGTCCACTCCTCTATCACCCCTAACACCCCTTCCCCTTAGCCCGACACCTACCCGTGCAAGAGCAGGAGATGCATCACCTGACCTTTTACCTCCTCCCGTCCGTTTCCCCCAACACTCCTTCCAGGTGAAAAAGCGATTTACTTGCATTTCTTGCAATTTCGTATACTGTATTCTCTGCTCACGATGTGGTCTCCTCTATATTGGGAAGACCAAACGCAGATTGGGATACCGCTTTGTGGAACACCTCAATTTAGTACGTAAGGGTGACCCTGAGCTTTCGGTTGGCTCTCACTTTAATGCTCTGCGCCATTCCCACTCTGACCTCTCCGTCCTTGTCCTCTTACACTGTTGCAATAAAGCTCAACGTAAGCTCGAGGCACAGCATCTCGTCTTTCGATTAGGCCCTTCACAGCCTTCTGGACAACACGGTGGCATAGTGGTTAGCACTGTTGCCTCACAGCGCCAGGGACCCCGGTTCGAATCCGGCCCCGGGTGACTGTCTTTGTGGAGTTTGCACATTTTCCCCGTGTCTGCGTGGGTTTCCTGCGGGTGCTCCGGTTTCCTCCCACATTCCAAAGATGTGAGGGTTAGGTTGATTTGGCTATGATAAATTGACCCTTAGTGTTAGTGGGATTAAATACTTGGGTTTACGGCGATAGGGTGGGATATGTGTCGGTGCAGGCTCGATGGGCCGAAATGGCCTCAACTGCAATGTGGGGATTCTGTGATTCTGTGACTCAACATCGAGTTCAACAATTTCATACCATAACCTCTGCCCCTCTTATTTTTTTTCTCTCTCTCACATGGCAGCTGTGTTTCATTATGCCATTGTCATTTACACTTCATCTAGACTCATCTTTTGTTTCTTAACTTGTTCAATTATCATCTCCTTTTGCCTTGCACCTACATCCCCTTTGTCGCTTAATCTCTCCAGCCTTCAATCCTATCACAGACCTTCACTTTTTTTTCTTTTCTCCACCCCACCCCGCCCTGCCCCGACACTTGCTTAAAAACCTTTTACATCTCCAACATTGTCCAGTTCTGACGAAGGGTCATCGACCTGAAACTTTAACTCTGTTGCTCTCTCTTTAGAGATGAGCAGGGGAGTTCTCCCACGTGTCCTGGGACAATATTTACCATTTAATAAACATTACAAAACAGGACAGATGATCTGATCATTTTCACTTTGATATTCGTGGGATCTTGCTGTGTGCAAACTGACTGCCGTGGTTCCTACATTTCAAAAATGAATACGTTTGGGGACTTCCTTTGGGCGTGATAGCCGCAGTATAAATTCAACTCCTTCTAACATTATTCTCACATTTCCATCGTCTCTCTCTGACTGAGCACTGCTGCACATCGGAGTAAGGGAAGTTTGTTTACTTTTCATTCCCAGAACAGTCTCATCACCAGATAAACAAAGCCAGGCCAATCAGGAGAGAAGTTAGGAAACACTTCTTCATGCAAATGGTGGAATTCTCTCCCACTTAAAACAGTTCAAATAATCATTTTAAAACGGAGATCGATTGAGTTCTGCTAGACAAGGGTATAAAAGGATATGGAGACAAGTCGGGGGATAGAGTTCGGATACAGTTCAGCCATAGAATCATAGAATCATAGAAATTAACAGCACAGAAGGAGGCCATTCGGCCCATCATGTCCGTGCTGGCCGACGAAGAGCTATCCAGCCTAATCCGACTTCCCAGCCCTTGGTTCGTAGGTTACGGCACTTCGACTGCATATCCAAGTACGTTTTAAATCAGATGAGTGTCTCTGCCTCTACCAGCCTTTCAGGCAGTGAGTTCAAGACCTCCACCACCCTCTTGGTGAAAACATTTCTCCTCAAATCCTCTCGAAACCTCCTAGCAATTATTTTAAATGTATGCCACCTCGTAATTGACCCTTCTGCTAAGGGAAATAGGTCCTTCCTATCCACTCTATCTAGTCCCTTCATAATTTTATACACCACAATTCGGTCCCCGCTCAGCCGCCTCTGTTCCAAAGAAAACAACCACAGCCTATCCAATCTTTCCTCATAGCTAACATTCCAAAGCCCAGGCAACATCCTCGTAAATCTCCTCTGCACCCCCTCGAGTGCAATCACATCCTTCCTGTAATGTGTTGACCAGAACTTCACACAGTATTCTAGCGGCGGCCAAACTAGTGATCTATACAGTTCAAGCATAACCTCCATGCTCTTATATTCTATGCCTCGGCTAATAAAGGCAAGTGTCTCATTTGCCTTACTAACTACCTTACCTACCTGTCCAGTTACCTTCAGGGATCTGTGCACATGCACTCCAATTCCCGCTGATCTTCTGGACTTCTTAGTCTTCTACCATTTATAGTGTATTCCCTTGCCTTGTTAGCCCTCCCCAGATGCATTACCTCACACTTCTTCAGATTGAATTCCATTTGCCACTGATCTGCCCACCTGACCAGTCCATTGATATATTCCTGCAGTCTACAGCTTTCTTCTTTATTATCATACTCACGGCCATTTTTGTATCATCTGCAAACTTCTTAATCATACTTCCTACATTCAAGTGCAAGGCATTGATATATACAACAAAAAGCAAAGATTCCAGTACTGATCCCTGTAGAACCCCACTGGAAACAACCTTCCTTTCACAAAAGCACCCTTCGACCATTACCATTTCCCCCTGCCTCTGAGCCAACTTTGGATCCAACTTGCCACTTTGCCTTGGATCCCATGAGCTTTTACTTTCGTGACCAGTCTGACATGCGGATCCTTATCAAAAGCCTTTTTAAAACTCATATAGACTACATCAAATGCACTACCTTCATCGACCCTCCTTGTTAACTCCCAAAAAAATCAATCAAGTTAGTCAGACATGAAATTCACTTCTCAAATCCAAGCTGAATGTCCCTGATTAATCCGTGTCTTCTTAAATGAAGATTTACTCTGTCCCTCAGAATTTTTCCAATAATTTTCCCACCACCGAGGTTAGGCTGACTGGTCGGTAATTACTCGTTCTATCCCCCCTTCTCCCTTTTTTAAAAAAACGGTACCACATCATTCTTCCCGTTCTCTGGAAACACACCTGTAGCCAGAGAGGATTGGAAAGGGTATAGAAGGGTATAAAATAATATGGAGTCAAGGCGGGGATGGAGTTCGGATACTGATCAGCCATGATCTTATCGTTCTTTCTTTCAAATCTTACTTTCCTAGAAAACCATAAAACACGAGCAATTCACGCCGATCTTTCCTGCTGTTTCAATAAAATAGAAGAAATTTTTCAATTTAAAACGATTTTTATGATAGGGTATAATCTAATGTCGGTGCTTCAAATTGCGGTTTCCATTGATTAAAGCACCGCCCGAACATTGACTTGAATCCCGGAGTTCGCATTAAATGTCTGATACTCTACCGACTGAGCTAATTTTAAGGTTGTGCCGCATTGTTCTGCATTCCCCACCAGAGCAAACCGTTTCTCTCAACCGACAGTATCCAAGTGAAAGCTGTAATGTTCCATGTCAGCCAGAGGAGGTCGCTGTGTGAAATTGTAAGCGTGAGCCTTGCTATCTCAGTCGGTCGGGCAGTAGATTTTAAATATGAGTGTCCAGGTTCGAGTGCGAGCTGCGGCTGTTCCTTCAGTTTAAGATTTTGAAATCTTACTTCCTTATAACACCATAAAACACAAGAAATTCATGCTGATCATTCCTACAGCCTCAATAAAATCCATCAATATTTTTATATTTTCTACAATATCAACCGATTTTTGTGATAGGTTATAATCTAAAGTCGGTGCCATTAAGTGTAAACTAAGCAGTGTTTCAATTGAATGAAGTAGCGATTGGAACAGGCACTTGAACCCTGAACTCTCGAAGTACAAGTCAAATGCTCTACCGACTGAGCTATCCGGGCTCTGAGTAGTAGCGAAAAAACGACACTGAGTGGCTGTGTTAGAGAATTACATTCCCTTCACTGCCGACACACAGCCGCCCACTGGATATACGCACCGCTTCCCCATTGCTTCAGCTCGACACCTCTTCTCAGCACATTCTATCTCAAACAGAATAACAGCCATCAACCTGCCCCGAGTCCGCTCCAAACTGAAATTAACCTTTCTCCGGAATCTGAAATCTTCTCTTCAATCTGATCCCTACTCATCAATCTCATCCCTCTCCCCAATCTGACTCACTTCTCCTTAATCCCATCGCCTCATCTTATTCTAGGATTATAGGAGCAGGAGTAGTCCACTCAGCTCCTCAATCCTGTTCTGACATTCAGTCATATCATGATTGATCTGCATCTTAATTAGATGTACCCGCTTTAGTTCCCAAACCCTGAGTACTCTTGCATGCCAAAAATCTGACAATCTCTGTTTTGAAATGTTCAATTGAGCCCCAGCCTCATCAGGTTTTTGCAGCAGAGTGTTCCAGATTTCCACGTCCCAGTGTATGAAGGAGTGATTTTTGATATCTGCCCTGAACGGCCTAGCTCTGATTTTAAGGTTAAGCCCCCTTGTTCTGCATTCCTCCACCGGAGCAAATCGTTTCTCACTATGTACAATATCGACTCATTTCATCATCTTAAATAGGTCAATTAGATCACGCCCTCATTTTCTATACCCAAAGAAATACAAACCTAGTCTATACAGCCTGTCTTCATAATATAATCATTTTAGCACCGGTATAATTCTGGTCACGCTGCGCTGCACCCTGTCCAAGGCCAATTTGTCAAACCTGAGGTGCGTTACCCAGAATTGAATCCAATAATCTAAATGGAGTCTAACCAGATATTTGTCATACGATAACGTAACATCTACCCGTTTATATTTCAGCCCCCTTGAGTTAAACGTCGACATGTGGTTTATGTACACAAATATTTGCAGGTGGCAGTACAAGATGCAAGGGCTGTTTAAAAATCATATTGGCTTCTTGGCTTTATGAATGTAGGAATAGAGTACAAAGCAAGGACGTTTTGCTAAACTTAGATAAAACACGGTTTCGGCCTCAACTGGACTCTGTTTACAAACAGAAAACTGTACCCAGCCTCACCTTTATCTGTCTCCCTCTGCTGGTGTATCTCTGTATCACTGCTTGTTCTCAGTCTCACCTTTATCTACCTCTGTTGGTGTATCTCTGTATCACTCACTTTTCTCCGTCTCACCTTTATCTATTCCAATTGCTCGCCTGTAACTTTCAGAATTTCAGATAAGGCAATATTTGAAATAAACCCTGCTATTATCCGGACTTACCAGTCTGAAAATAGTTCCGCAGCGCTCAGTTAATTTGGGTGAGCATTCGTGGCTTTTATATAGTGGAAAATGCTCCCAAACTTTACTTCATATCCTCGTGTTACAACGAGTCTACAACAGAGACACAGGCCATTCGGCCCTAATTCTCTGTGCTGATGGTTATGCTCCACAGGAGCCTCCTTCCACCCCCTTCTTCATCCAACCCAATCATCACATCCTTCTATTCCTATCACCCTCATGTGTTTATCCAGCTTCCTTTCAATGCATCTATGCTATTCATGGATTCATCGAAACATCCAGCACAGAAGGAGGCCATTTGGCCCATCTTGAGCATGACGGCCGACAAAGAGCTATCCACCCTAATCCCACTTTCCAGTACCTGGTCCGTAGCCTATGGCACGTCAATTTCATAACCAAGTACATTTAAATGTGATGAGGGTTTCTGCCTCTACAAACCTTTCAGGAAATGTATTCTCAGACCCCCCACCACCCACTCGGTGAAAACATTTCCCCTCAAATCCCGTCTAAAGCTCCCACCAATTACTTTAAGTTTATGCACCCTGGTTATTGACCGATCTGCTAAGGGAAATATGATCTTTCTACCCACTCTATCTAGCACCCTCATAATTTTATACAGCTTAATTAGGTCTCCCCTCAGCCTCGTCTGTTCCAAAGAAAACAACCCCAGCCTATCCAATCTTGCCTCATAGCTAAAATTTCCCAGCCCAGGCAGCATCCTCGTAAATCTCCTCTGCACCCTCTCTAGCGCAATCATATCCGTCCTGTAATGTGGTGACCACAACTGCACGCAGTATTCTAGTCCTGGCCTAACTCGTGTTTAATGCAATTCTATCAGAACCTCCTGCTCTTATATTATATGCCTCGGCTAATAAAGACAAGTAACCCGTATGCCTGCTTCACCATCTTTTCTACCTATCCTGCTACCTTCAGGGATCTGTGGACATGCATTCCAAGGTCCCTCTGACGCTCTGCAGTTCTCAGTCTCTTGCCATTTATTGTGTATTCCGTTGCCGTGTTAGTCCTCCCCAAATGTATTACCTCACACTTCTCCAGATTGAATTCCATTTACCACTGTTCTTCCCAGCAGACCAGTCCATTGATATATTTATTCAGTCTGCAGCTTTATTCTTCATTATCAACCACACGGGGAAGTTTTGTGTCATCTGCAATCATCTGATGCTGTAAAGCTTTAAAAACATAACCAGAAGCGGCTCCTTTCGTAGATATTGATTTAAAGCAACTTGGCAATTTCCCCCTGACGTTCCATGTCCTGATATACTGCATGATGATTGACTTTGCATTACAATAAATGAAGCATTCTGCGAATATATTGAAAAAGGCCTGTTTTGTTCTCTCCTTCCCCCTCACTGTGTGTTATCTTAGTTACCAGAGCGCGGGTGCCAGGAACTCTCCAGCGTGTCACCAAGACACTATTGCCGTGCGCGTCTAGTCAGTGAGCCCAGCATTCACACCGGTGCATTTCCCAGCCCGGGGACTGGTTCCAGACTAAATGCAGTGATAATCCGGTAATATTGACTTCGTGCGTTAGTGTGAAACGGCCGATAGCGAAGCGACTGCCCCGTTATGTATCCCTCCTGTTTTTTATTGCCATTTAATTCTGCCAGCTCAGATGGATGTGGAAGATTCAATTGCAATATTCGAAGAAATAATATGGAGTCAAGGCGGCGGATGGAGTTCGAATACAGATCAGCCATGATATTATCTTTCCTTCATTCAAATCGTACTTTCCAGAGAACCATAAAACTCGAGTAATTAGTTTCTGCTCTCTCAATAAAATACATGAATGCTTTTCAATTTAAAACAATTTTTGTGATAGGTCATAATTTGACCTCGATGCTTTAATTTGCTTTTATCCATTGACTAAAAACACCGCTCGAACAGAGACTTGAACTCTGGACTCGCACATTAAAAATCTGCCACTCTACCGGCTGAGCGATCCGACCTCTGAAGGAGAAACGAAACAGCGGCCCTGTGTGGCTGTGATAGGAAATACATTTCTTTCACTTCCTTATCACAGCTGCCCTCTGCACACACGCACCCTCGCCCAATGAACACACTCACCGTTACCACATTGCTTCAGCTCGACCCCTCTTCAAGCAGATTCTACCTCAAACATACTAACAGCCATCAACCAGCCCCCAGTCTGCTACGAATTGAAATGATGCTTTCTCCTGAATCTGACCACTTCTCAACAATGTGATCCTTATTCCTCAATCTCATTCCTTGTCCGCAATCTGACTCCCTTCTGGTTAATCTCACCGCCGGGCGGTTATGTACACAAATCTTTGAAGTTGGCAAGACAAGTTAGAATCATAGAATGGAATCACAGAATGGTTACAGCACGGAACAATGCCATTCGGCCCGTCGAACCCGTGCCGTCTCTAAACTAGATCCACACACAAGCCCTTTCCCCATTGCCATGCAATGTTGTCCCATCAGATTCTCATCCAACTCCCGTTTGAAAGGTAAGATTGAGTCTGCCTCCACCACTCTTTCAGACAGTGCATCCCAAATCTTAATCACTCGCTGAATAAAACATGTATTTCTTACGTGGCCTTTGGTTCTTTTGCCAAACACCTTAAATCTGTGTCCTCTTGTTCTCGACCCTTCCGCCAATGGGAACAGTTTCTCTCTATCTACTCCTTCCAGGCCCCTCATGATTTTGAGCACATCGATCAAAACTCCTCTCAATCTTCGCTGCTCCGAGGAGAAAAACACCAGCTTCTCCAGTCTATCAATGTAACTGAAGTACCTCATTCCTGGAATAATTCTCGTAAATCTTTTCTGCACTCTCTCTAAGGCCTTCATATCCTTCCTAAAGTTTGCTGCCCAGAATTGGACACCTTACTCCAGTTGGGGCCGAAACAGTGTTTTATACAGGTTCATCATTAATTACACACTTTTGTACACTATTTATGACGCCCAGGATCCCGTAAGCCTTTTTATCTGTTTTCTCAAACTGCCCTTCCACCTTCAACGATTTGTACACATAAACCCCCGATGTCTCTGCTCGTGCACCCACTTTATTATTGTCAAATTCAATTTATATGTTCTCTGCTCATACTTTCTACCAAAATATATCCCTTCAGAATTATCTGCGTTAAAATTCATCTACCACATGTCCGCCCATTTCACAATCCCGTTTATATCTTCCTGAAGTCTATCAACCGACATCTGGGGAACTCCACTTTATACGTTCCTCCAGTCCGAATAAAAACCGTTCACCACTTTTCTCTGTTTCTTGTCATTTAGCCAATTTCGTATCCATGCTGCCACTGTCCCTTTTATTCTATGGCTTTCAACTTTGCTGGCGATCCTATTATGTGGCAGTTTGTCGAACGCCTTTTGAAAATACATGTACACTACATCAACCACATTACCGCCATCAACCCACTCTGTTACCTCATCAAAATACTCGACAAAATTGGTTAAACAGGATTTGGCTTTAAGAAATCCGTTCTGGCTTTCCTTAATTAATCCAAACCTATCCAAGTGACTGATAATTTTGTCCCGATTAATGTTTTTAATGTCTCCTTGTATCACTCATCCGTACTCAGTCTCACCTTTATCTCTCTCCCTCTGCTGGTGTCTCTCTGTATCACTCACTGTACTCAGTCTCACCTTTATCTATCTCACTCTGCTGGCGTCTCCCTGTTCCATTCAGTGTACTCAGTTACACCTTTTTCTACTTTCAGGCAGTGCATGTAAAGTGTTTAACCGATTTATTAATATCAAAACAACACCAGATGATGTCTGAATCTATTTGTTCCAGTGAGAGTGAGGAATGTAAATCATCGTCTAATCGGACTGTCCCGAGGGAGGTTTCCTGGAGGTATAAATGTCAATATCAATATGAATCATTTTCAGCATGTGACGACAGATAGTCAGCTGCCTCAAACGCCGCCCAATCAGATCAGATCTGAGGGGAAATGTCAATGTTTGCTTCTATTGTTGGCTGCATTCTGAGTGCATCTATTGAAGTTCTATTGATTTATTCGAACTAGTCTTTCTGAGTATGGGGCGGTGTTAGTCTGTGTTACTCTTCCTTCTGACTGCTTCCTGTCATGTTTCATAAAGTTCCCTTTTCGCTGTCAGATGTTTCTTTTCCCCAATTACTCGCCTGTAACTTTCGGAATTTCGGATAAGGCAATATTTGAAATATACCTTACTGTTATCCGGACTTAGCAGTTTGAAAAGTGTTCTGCAATCGCTCAGTTATTGTGGCTGAGCATTTGTGGATTTTATATAGAGGAAAATGCTCCCAAACGTTACTTCATATCCTCGTGTTACAGCGAGTCTACAACACAGACACAGGCCATTCAGTCCTTATTCTCTGTGCTGAAGTTTATGCTCCACACGAGCCTCTTTCTTTCCCCCACTTCATCAAACCCAATCAGCATATCCTTCTATTCCTATCTCCCTCAAGTGTGTATGTAGCTTCCTTTAAATGCAGCTATGCTAGTCATGGAATCATAGAAACTCACAGCACAGAAGGAGGCCATTTTGCCCATCTTGTCCATGCCGGCCGACAAAGAGCTATCAACCCTAATCCCACAGTCCAGCACTTGGTTCGCAGCGCTGTAGGTTATGGCACTTCAATTTCATATCCAAGTACTTTTAAAATGTGATGAGGGTTTCTGATTCTAAGATCCTTTCAGGAAATGAGTTCTCAGACCGCTCATCACCATCTGGGTGAAATACTTTCCCCTCAACATTCCTCTAAATCAACTACCAGTTACTTTACGTCTCTGCCCCCTGGTTATTGATCCTTTTGCTAAGTGAAATTGGTCCTTCCTACCCACTCTCTCTATGACCCTCATAATTTTATACACCTCAATTAGGTCTCCCCTCAGGCTCATCTGTTCCAATGAAAACAACCCCAGACTAGCCAATCTTTCCTCATAGCTAAATTTCCCCAGTGGAGGCAACATCCTCGTAAATCTCCTCTGCACCCTCTCCAGTGCAATCACATCCTTCCTGTAATGTGGTGACCACAACTGTAATCAGTATTCAAGTTGTGGCCTAATTAGTGTTTTATTCAGTTCATGCATAACCCCCCAGCTCTTATAGACTATGCATCGGCGAATAAAGGCAAGTAACCTGTATGCCTTCTTCACCATCTTGTCTACCTGTCCTGCTACCTTCAGGGATCTGTGGACATGCACTCCAAGGTCCCTCTGATCCTCTGCACTTCTCAGTGTCCTACCATTTATAGTGTATTCCTTTGTCTTGTTAGCCCTCCCCAAATGCATTACCTCACCATTCTCCGGATTGTATTCCATTTGCCACTGTTCTTCCCACCAGATCAGTCCTCTGATATATTCCTTCAGTTTGCAGCTTTATTCTTCATTATCAACCACACGGTCAAGTTTTGTATCATCTGCAACATCTGATGTTGTAAAGCTTTAAAAACATAACCAGAAGCGACTCCTTTCGTAGATCATGATTAAAAGCAACTGGACAATAGTCTCCTGACGTTCTGTGTCCTGATATACTGTAAGATTATTGACTTTGCATTACAATAAATGAAACATTCTGCGAATGTATTTAAAAAGGCCTGTTTTGTTCTCTCCTTCCCCCTCACTGTGTGTTACCTTAGTTAACAGAGCGCTGGTGCCAAGAACTCTCCAGCGTGTCACCAAGACAGTATTGCCGTGCGAGTCTGGTCAGTGAGCCCAACATTCACACCGGTGCATTTCCCAGATCTGGTACTGATTCCAGACTAAATGCAGTGATAATCCGGTAATATTGACTTCGTGCGATAGTGTGAAACGGGCGGTAGCGAAACGGCTGCCCCCTTATATATCTCTCCTGGTTTTTTATTGCCATTCAATGCTGCCCTCGCAGGTAGATGTGGAAGATGCAATGGCACTATTCGAAAAAGTAATTTGCATTGATATAGCGCCTTTTACAACCACAGACGTCCCAAAGCGCCTTACAATCAATGAAGTACTTTTGAACTGAGGGAATGTTGGAAAGGCAGCAACCAATTTTCGAACAGCAAGATCCCATAAACAACAATGCGATAATGATCTGACAATCTCTTCCTCAGTGGGGTAAATATTGGGCCAGGGCACTTGGGAGAACTCCTCTACTCTTCTCTCCAATACTGGCTGTGAGATTGTTTATGTCCACCTGAGAGGGCAGACGCGGTTTAACGTCTCTTCCAAAAGACGGAATTGCCGACAGTGCAGCGCTCTCTTGGTACTGCACTGGATTGTCAGCCTAGATTGAGGTGCTTAAATCCCTGGAGTGAGACTTAAACCCAGGACTAATTCGCGACTTGAGATGTGATTGCTCCAGCAACTGAGCCAAGGCTGGCGCAATAAAGTTAATCATCTAATGAGAAGAGTAGGGGATTTCTCCCCGGTGTCTTTCAGAAAGTATTTAATTGGCTGTAAAACGCTTTGCGACGTCCTGTGGGAGTGATAGGCGCTGTATAAATGCAACTCCTCCTTACACTTTTAAATTTTTCTATGATTTCCATTGTGTCTCTCTGTGTCTGAGGTCTGCTGCACATCGGAGTAGTCGCAAGTGTCAGCAACAGATAGACAAAGCCAGGCCATTCAGGAGAGAATTCAGGAAAAAAATCTTCCTGCAAAAGTTGGTAGAAGTGTGGAATTCTCTCCGACAGAAAACAGTTCAATTAATCATTTTAAATCGGAGATCGATTAAGCTTTGCTTGACAAGGGTATAAAAGGATATGCAGCCAAGGCTGGGGGTTGGAGTTCGGATACAGATCATCCATGATCTTATCTTTCTTTCTGTCAAATCTTACTTTCTTAGAGAGCCATAAAACTCGAGCAATTCGTTTCTGCTCTCAATAAAATACAGGACTATTTTTCAATCTAAAACGATTTTTGTGGTAGGTTATAATCTGACGTCGGTGCTGTAAATTGCTGTTTCCATTGATTACAAGCAGAGCCTGAAAAGTGACTTCAATCCTGGACCGTCAGGTTAAAAGTCTAATGGTCTCCCGATTGAGCTATCCGGACTCTGAAATGCAAATAAAACAGCGGCACTGAGTGGCTGTGGTAGTAATTACATTTCCTTCACTCCTTGATCACACGCATCATCACTCCATTGCTTCAACTCGACACCTCTTCAAGCACTTTCTACCTCAAACATATTAAGAGCCATTAACATGCACCGAGTCTGCTCTGAACTGAAATAACCTTTCCTTCTGAATCTGAACTCTTCTC
The DNA here is from genome assembly GCA_030390025.1 of Squalus acanthias. Lineage (NCBI taxonomy): Eukaryota > Metazoa > Chordata > Chondrichthyes > Squaliformes > Squalidae > Squalus > Squalus acanthias. The sequence continues at coordinate 151,499,884 of CM059431.1, read as the reverse complement.
TTCAATCTGATCCTTACTCCTCAAACTCATTCCTTGTCTACAATCTGACTCCCTTCTCGTTAATCTCACCGCCCGGGGTTTATGTACAGAAATCTTTGAAGGTGGCAGGACAAGTTAGAAACATAGAATGGAATCATAGAATGGTTAGAGCACGGAACAAGGCCATTCGGCCCGTCGAACCCGTGCCGCCTCTCAGCTAGTCCCACTACCCCGACCTTTCCCCTTAGCCCTGCAATTGTTTTCCCTACAGAGTCTCATCCAAATCCCTTTTGAAAGGTAAGATTGTGTCTGCCTCCACCACGCTTATCACGGCAGTGCATTCCAGATTTTAATCGCTTGCTGCTTAAACAAGTTTTTTTCTTACGTCGCCTTTGATTCTTTTTCCAATCACCTTAAATCTGTGTCCTCTGGTTCTGGATCCTTCCGTCAATGGGAACATTTTCTCTCTATCTACTCTGTCCAGACCACTCATGATTTTCAGCACATCTATCAAATCACCTCTGAATCTGCTCTGATGCAAGGAGAACAACCCCAGCTTCTCCAGTCTATCAATGTAACTGAAGTCCCTCATTCCTGGAATCGTTCTCTTAAATCTTTTCTGCACTCTCTCTAACACCTTCATATCCGTCCTATAGTGTGGTGCCCAGAATTGGACACAGCACTCCAGGTGGGGCCGAACCAGTGTTTTATAAAGGTTCATCATAAATGACACACTTTTGTACTCTATTTATGAAGCCCAGGATCCCGTTAGCCTTTGTAACAGCTTTTTGTAACTGCACTGCCACCTTCAACGATTTGTACACATGTACCCGCAGGTCTCTCTGATCGTGCACACCCTTTATTATTGTACCAATTAATTTAAAAGTCCTCTGCTCATACTTTCTACCAAAATGTATCACTTCACACTTATCTGCGTTAAAATTCATCTGCCACGTGTCCGCCCATTTCACCAGCCTTTTTATGTTTTCCTGATGTCTAGCACTCTCCTCCTCATTATTCAATATACTTCCAAGTTTTGTGTCATCTGCTAATTTGAAATTGTGCACTGTACATCCACGTCAAATTCATTAATATATATCAAGAAAAGCAGTGGTCCTAGAACCGACCCCTGGGAACAACACACTATACGTTCCTCCAGTCCGAAAAGCAACCCTTCACTACTATTCTCTGTTTCTTGTAATTTAGCCAATTTCGTATCCATGTGCCACAGTCCCTATTATTCTATGGCTTTCAACTTTGCTGGCGATCCTATTATGTGGCAGTTTGTCGAACGCCTTTTGGAAATCCAAGTACACTACATCAAACGCAGTTCCCTCATCAACCCTCTCTGTTACCTCATCAAAATACTCCACCAAGTTGGATTTAGCTTTAAGAAATCCGTTCTGCCTTTCCTTAATTAATCCAAACGACTTTTAACGTTGTCCTTTTAATGTTATTCGAAGCTACCCCACTACCGAGGTGAATTTAACTAGTTATAATCTCATGTTGTTGCTTGAAATTATTGTTCCTATTGATTTGAACTCTGGTTTCTCAGATTCAAAGTCTGATACGCTACCGACTGAGCTATCTGGGTTCTGAAATACCTTTATCTATATCCCTCTGCTGGTGTCTCTCTGTATCACTCACTTTTCTCACTCCAACCTGAATCTCTCTCCCTCTGATGGTGTCTCCCTATATTAATCACTGCACTGACTCTCACCTTTATCTATCTCACTCTGCTGGTGTCTCTCTGTATCACTCACTTTTCTCACTCCAAGCTGAATCTCTCTCCCTCTGATGGTGTCTCCCTATATTAATCACTGCACTGACTCTCACCTTTATCTATCTCACTCTGCTGGTGTCTCTCTGTATCACTCACTTTTCTCACTCCAAGCTGAATCTCTCTCCCTCTGATGGTGTCTCCCTATATTAATCACTGCACTGACTCTCACCTTTATCTATCTCACTCTGCTGGTGTCTCCCTGTTTCATTCACTGTACTCAGTTACACCTTTATCTACCTTCAGGCAGTGCATATAAAGTGTTTAACCGACTTATTAATATCAAAGCAACACCAGATGATGTCTGAATCTGTTTGGTCCAGTGAGGGTGACTAATGTAACTCATTGTGCAATCGGACTGTCCCGAGGGAGTTTTCCTAGATGAATAAATGTCTATATAAATATGAATAATTGTCAGCATGTGACGACAGATAGTCAGTTGCCTGAAACGCCGCCCAATCTCAAGGGAAAGGTCAATGTTTCCTTCTATTGTTGGCTACATTCTGAGTGCATCTATTGAAGATCAATTGATTTCTCCGAACTAGTCTTTCTGAGTATGGGGCGTTGTTAGTCTGTATTACTCTTCCTTCTGACTACTTCCTGTCATATTTTCTAAAGTTCCCTTTTGGCTCTCAGATGTTTCTTTTCCCCAATTACTCGCCTAGCTTTCAGAATTGAGGATGAGTCAATATTTGAAATAAACCTTACTGTTATCCGGACTTATTAGTTTGAAAATTGTTCCGCAACCGCTCAGTTATTTTGGGTGAGCATTCGCGGCTTTTATATAGTGGAAAATGCTTCCAAACTTTACTTCATATCCTAGTGTTACAGCGAGTCTACAACACAGACACAGGCCATTCAGCCCTAATTCTCTGTGCTGATGTTTATGCTCCACAGGAGCCTCCTTCCACCCCCTTCTTCATCCAACCCAATCAGCATATCCTTCTATTCCTATCTCCCTCATGTATTTATCTAGCTTCCTTTAAATGCATCTATGCTATTCATGGATTCATAGAAACCTACAGCACAAAAGGAGGCCATTTGGTCCATCTATCCATGTCGGCCGACAAAGTGCTATCAACCCTAATCCCACACTCCAGCAATTGGTCCGCAGCCTTGTAGTTTATGGCACATCAAGTTCAAATCCAAGTACTTTTTCAATGTGATGAGGGTTTCTGCTTCTTCCATTCTCTCAGGAAATGAGTTCTCACAACCACTCCACCCTGTGGGTGAAAACATTTCCCCACAAATCCCCTCCAAAGCTCCTACCAAGTACTTTAAGTCTATGCCCACTGGTTTTTGACCCTTTTGCTAAGCGAAATAGGTCCTTCCTAACCACTCTATCTAGGCCCCTCATAATTGTATACACCTCTATTATGTCTCCCCTCAGCCTCCTCTGTTCCAATAAAAACAACCCCATCCTACCCAATCATTCCTCATAGCTAAAATTCCCATCCCAGGCAACATCCTCGTAAATCTCCTCTGCACCCTCTCTGGTGCAATCACATCCTTCCTGTAATGTGGTGAACACAACTGCACGCAGTATTCAAGTTGTGGCCTAACTATTGTTTTATGCAATTCTAACATAACCTCCCTGCTCTTATATTCTATGCCTCGGCTAATAAAGGCAAGTATCCAGTATGCCTTCTTCAACATCTTGTCAATCTGTCCTGCTACCTTCAGGGATCTCTGGACATGCACTCCAAGTTCCCTCTGACCCTCCGCACTTCTCAATTTCCTGCCATTTATTGTGTATTCGGTTGCCTTGTTAGCCCTCCCTAAATGCATAACCTCACACTTTTGCAGGTTGAATTTAATTTGCCACTGTTCTTCCCACCAGACCAGTCCATTGCTATCTTCATTCAGTCTGCAGCTTTATTCTTCATTATCAACCACACGGCCAAGTTTTGTATCATCTGCATATATCTGATGCTGTAAAACCTTAAAAACATAACCAGAATCGGCTCCTTTCGTACATATAAATAAAAAGCAACTGGGCAATTGTCTCCTGACGTTCTGTGTCCTGATATACTGTAAGATGATTCATTTGCATTAAAATAAATGAATCATTCTGCGAATATATTGAAAAAGGCCAGTTTTGTTCACTCCTTCCCCCTGACTGTGTGTTATCTTAGTTAACAGAGCGCGGGTGCCAGGAACTCTGCAGCGTGTCACCAAGGCACTATTGCCGTACGAGTCTAGTCAGTGAGCCCAGCATTCACATCGGTGCATTTCCCAGCCCGGGGATTGGTTCCAGACTAAATGCAGTGATAATCCGGTAATATTGACTTCGTGCACTAGTGTGAAACGAGAGATAGCGAAACGGCTGCCCCCTTATATATCTCTCCTGGTTTTTATTGCCATAAAATGCTGCCTTCTCAGGTAGATGTGGAAGATCCCATGGCACTATTCGAAGAAAGAATTTGCATTGATATAGCACCTTTTACAACCACAGACGTCCCAAAGCGCCTTACAACCAACGAAGTACTTTTGAATTGTTGGAATTTAGGAAAGGCATCAACCAATTTTCGAACAGCAAGATCCCACAAACAACAATGCGATAATCATCTGACAATCTCTTCTTTAGTGGGGTATATATTGGGCCAGGACACTGGGGAGAGCTCCTCTGCTCTTCTCTCCAAGTGTGGCTGTGAGATTGTTTATGTCCACCTGAGAGAGCAGACGCAGTTTAACGTCTCGTCCAAAAGACGGAATTGCCGACAGTACAGCGCTCTCTTTGTACTGCACTGAATAGTCAGCCAAGTTTGCTTGCTTAAATCCCTGGAGTGAGACTTGAACCAAGGACTAATTCGCAACTTCAGATGTGAATGCCCTAACAACTGAGACAATGCTGGCGCGATACAATTTCTCACTTTGGAGAAGAGCAGTTCTCTTCAGTCTGACCCTTACTCCTCCATCTCATTCCTTGTCCACAATCTGACTCCCTTCTCCTTAATCTCACCGCTGGGGTGTTAAGTACACACATTTTTGAATGCGGCAGGACAAGTTAGAATCATAGAATGGAATCATAGAATGGTTGCATCACGGGACAAGGCCGTTCGGCCCGTCGAACCCGTGCCTTCTCTCAGCTAGTCCCTCACCCAAGCACTTTCCCCGCAGCCCTGCACTAGCCCTCTCTAGTGCAATCACATCCCTCTTGTAATGTGGTGAACAAAACTGCACGCAGTATTTATGTAGTGGCCAAACTAGAGTTTTACGCAATTCAAGCATAACTTCCCAACTCTTATATTCTATTCCTCGGCTAATAAAGCAAGTATCCCGTATGCCTCCTTCACCATGTTTTCTACCTGTTCTGCTACCTTCAGGGATCTGTGGACATGCACTCCAGAACGAAAGATCATCGACCTGCAACGTTAAATCTGTTTCTCTCTTCACAGATGAGTATCACCAGAATTTTCTGTTTTTATTTCAGATTTCCAGCATCTGCTGTATTTTCTTTTTGTATCAGATTGAAGAGAAGAGTTCAGATTCAGGAGAATGGTTCATTTCAGTTCGGAGCAGACTCGGGTCAGGTTAGTATGTTTGAGGTAGAATCTGCTTGAAGAGGTGTCGAGCTGAATTAATCGGGTGACGGTGCGTGTATTTCGAGGGCAACTGTGAGCAGGAAGTGAAGGAACTGTAATTCCTAAAACAGCCACTCAGTGCCGCTGTTTCGTTTGCACTTCCGTGTCCGGATAGATCAGTCGGTAGAGCTGCAGACTTTTAACGTGAGGTTCCAGGATTCAAGTCCCTCTTCGAGCGCTGCTTATAATCAATCGAAACAGCAATTTACAGCACCGACGTTAGACTATAGCCTACCACAAAAATCGGTTTAAATTGAAAAATATTCATGCAGAAACAAATTGCTCGCGTGTTATGGTTCTGCAGGAAAGTAAGATTAGAAAGAAAGAAAGATAAGATCATTGCTGATCTGTATCCGACCTTCATCCCCAACTTCTTCTCTTCTTGGTTCCATGTCCTTTTATACACTTGTCTAGCAAAACTCAACCGATCTCCGATTTAAAATGATTAATTGAGCTGTTTTCTGTGGGAGAGAATTCCACACTTCTACCACCCTTTGCAGGGAGAAGTGTTTCCTAACTTCTCTTCTGAATGGCCTGGCTTTGTCTATCTGGTTCTGACACTGTTCTGGGAATGGAAAATAAACAAACTTCCCTTACACTGTGCAGCAGTGCTCAGACACAGAGAGACAATGGAAATGTGAGAATAATTTAAAAGTGTAAGAAGGAGTTGCATTTATACTGCGGCTATCACGTCCACGGGACGTGCCAAAGCGTTTTCCAACCAATTAAATACTTTCTCAAGGACACCGGTGAGAATTCCCTGCTCTTCTCTAAAGTTGTGATCTTTTATTGCGCCAGCCTGGGCTCAGTTGTAAGGGCACTCACATCTAAAGCCGCGAATTAGTCCTGGGTTCAAGTCTCACTCCAGGGATTTAAGCACCTAATCTAGGCTGACAATCCAGTGCAGTACCAATAGAGCGCTGCACTGTCGGCAATTCCGTCTTTTGGACGAGACGTTAAACTGCTTCTGCTCTATCAGGTGGACATAATCAATCTCAAGCCACTGTTGGAGAGAAGAGTAGAGCAGATCACAAGTGTCCTGGCCCAATATTTACCCCACTAAAGAAGAGATTGTCTGAACTTTATCGCATTGTTTTTTGAGAGATGTTGCTGTTCGAAAATTGGTTGCTGCGTTTATGATCTTAATCACTCAACGCATACAGAAGTTTGTTCATACGTTGCCTTTGGTTCTTTTGCCAATCACCTTAAATCTGTGTCCTTTAGTTCTCGACCTTCCCCCAGAGGGAACAGTTTCTCTCTATGGACTCTGTCCAGACCCCTCATGATTTTGAGCGCCTCCATCAAATCTTCTCTCAACCTTCTAATTTTCCAATCCTTGTTTTCAAATCCTCCATGGCCCTCATCCGCTCCCGATCACTGTCACCTCCTCCAGCCCTACAACCCTCGAAGTTCGCCATGCTCCTCCAATTCTGGCCTCTTGCGCACCCCCTGCTCCCGATATTATTCGCCCCAACATTGGCGGTCATGGCATTCAGCTGCCTCGGCTCAAAGCTCTGGAATTCCTTCCCTAAAGCTCTCCGCCTTTATATTCCTCTCTCCTCCTTTAAGGCACTCCTTAGCACCTACCTCATGGTCATCTGACGTAATATCTCCTTTTGTGGCTCGGTGTCAAATGTGTTCAAATATGTTTCCTACTGTATCTTTAAAACAGATATTAATATATAGTTTTAGAAATTGCAACAAAACCTGATATTTAATAAGTGATATTCAAAATGAGAGCAGTTTAAAATGTAAACATTTTATACAAATCTTTGGAATTCTTTAACCCAGAGGAGTATGGAAATTTATTCGTTGAGTATATTCAAGTCTGAGATAGATGGATTTTGGACTGCAGGGGAATCACGTGAAATGGGGATCGGACGAGAAAGTGAAGTTGAGGTCGAAGATCAGCCATGATCTTATTGAATGGCGGAGCAGGTTCGAGTGTCCGTAAGGCCTATTCCTGCTCCATTTCTTATGTGCTTACGGGTTATATTTCCCTGAATCTAACCGTCCCTTCTTAGTCTCGGAATGTATGAATTCTATGAATATAGGAACAGGAGGAGTCCATTCAGCCCATCACGCCAGCTACCACATTCAAATAGATCATGGCTGATCTGCCTCTGAACTCCAATTAACTGCCTTGGTTCCCGAACCCTAAATAATATTGCCTAAAAAAATCTACTGATTCAGTTTTAAAATTTTCAATCGACCGAGCCTCAACAGATTACTGCGGGAGAGAGTTGTAGATTTCCACTAACCTTTGTGTGAATAAGGTACCCGGACATCACCCTGAACAGTTTTGCTCTAATCTTAAGTTTGTGCCCCTTTCTTCTACAATTCCTGACCGGAGGAAATAGTTTCTCTCTATTTACACAACCAACTCCTTTAATCATCTTAAACTCATCAATTACACCATCATTTCATCATATTTACTCAAGGGAATACAATCCTGGTCCGTGCAGCCTGTCTTCATAATTTAACCCTTTTAACGTCATTATCATTCTGGTGAATCTGCGCTGCACCCACTCCAATGCCAATGTGTCCATCCTGAGGTGCCCTGCGCCGAACTGATGACCATTCTCTAAACGGTGTCTAACCAGAGCTTTGTACAAATGTCACATAACTTCCACCCCTTTGTATTCAAGTCCCCTTGAGAGAATGGCCAACATTACATTAGCTTCTGCCCCGCTGCGTGACTACCCAATTTCAATATGATTTATATTTTGACTATCAATACATTGAATAAATTGAGGAACAGTCACTGCCCTTGAACATATTTTAACATAAGATCCAGTGGCAGAAGCGTCGGTAACCAGAGGACACAGATTGATAGTGATTGGCAAGTGAACTAGAGGGGACTAGAGGGAAATGCCTTGTACACGCGGGATTAATGTAGTGTGGAGTATTGTGCGCAGTTTTGGTCTCTTAACTTAAGGAAGGACATTCTTGCTATTGAGGGAGTGCAGCGAAGGTTCACTAGATTGATTCCTGGGATGGCCGGACTGACATATCAAGAAAGATTGGGTCAACTGAACTTGTATCCTCTGGAGTTCAGAAGAATGAGGGGGGATCTTATAGAGACATTTAAAATCCTGACTGGTTTAGACAAATTAGATGCGGGCAGAATGTTCCCAATGGTAGGGAAAACTAGAACCAGGGGTCACAGTCTAAGGATTAAGGGGAAGCCATTTAGGACTGAGCTGAGGAGGAACTTCTTCACCCAGAGAGTGGTGAATCTATGGAATTCTCTTCCACAGAAGGTTGTTGAGGCCAGTTCGCTAAATATATTCAAAAGGGAGTTAGATATAACACTCACAACTAAGGGGATCAAGGGGTATGGCGAGAAAGCAGGAATGGGGTACTGAGGTAGCATGTTCAGCCATGAACGCATTGAATGGCGGTGCAGGCTCGAAGGACCGAATGTCCTACTCCTGTACCTATTTTCTATGTTTCTAAGTTTCTATGAAATGCGGAATGTGAAAGATTCCAAGTTAGCCATTGGAGGTCGCTGTGTAAAATTGAAAGCGTGAGTCGGGCTATCTCAGTCAGGGAATCATCAGATTTTAAATGTGAGGGTGCAGCGTTGAAGTGCGTTAATTTAGTTGAGGATTTTCAAATCTTACTTCCTTATAGGACTGTAAAACACGAGCAATTCAATTTGATCTTTCCTGCAGCCTCAATACAATACATTAATATTTTTCATTTTTTGCAACTTAAAACAATATTATGACCGTTTATAATCTAACGTCGTTGCTTGAAATTGTATATGAAAAGGTGATTTCATTGATAAAAGCAGCGCCCAAAAAGGGACTTGAATACTGTATCCTCAGATTCAAAGTCTGATGCTCTACCGACTGATATCCAGGCTTTTAGCATCGCCGAAACAGCGAGACTGAGTGACTGTGGTAGGGAACTGCTAGTCGCTTCAAAAGGGTATTTCAAACGGGTATTGGATAAATACTTGACGGAAACAATTTGCTGGGCTTTGGGGAAAGAGCAAGGGAGTGTGGAAATAACTAGGTAGAGCAGGGAACAGAAAGGATGGGCTGAACGGCCTCTGGCTGGGCTGTACTGTGCTCTAAGTCGAAGAGGGGAAGTAGCCGAGTGCACAGGATGCTAACGGCTGCAGTTTGGGAGGAAGCAGCTACAAGCACACGTTGCTGAAGCCAATGTTCAGATCAATGGTTGACAGGTGGGAACAAACTCAGGGATATTCTGATGTTCACATCACTGAACTAATTTAACTAACTTAGCAATCACAGCAAAAGGAAATATCAACCCATTCAGCAGCTCTTTCCTGAACTTAGTTTGAGCCAAGGCATAAATAAAGGTATTGTCAGGTGTCAGCTGTGGCTCGCAGGTCTCCGTTCAATCAGAAGGTTGTGGGTTCAAGCCCCTATCCAGAGACTTAAGCATAATGTCTGGACAAAAATTCAATTTTCAGCTCTGAGGGAGCGCCACACTGTCGGAGGGACAGTACTGAGGGAGCACTGCACTGTCAGAGGGGAAGTACTGAGGGAGCGCTGCACAGTCGGAGGGGCGGTACTGAGGGAGCACTGCACTGTCGGAGGGGCAGTACTGAGGGAGCGCTGCACAGTCGGAGGGGCAGTACTGAGGGAGCGCTGCACTGTTGGAGGGGCAGTACTGAGGGAGCGCTGCACTGTTGCAGTGGCAGTTCTGAGGGAGCGCCGCAGTCGGAGGGGCAACACTGAGGGAGCTCTGCACTGTCGGAGATGCAGTACTGAGGGAGCACTGCACTGTCGGAGGGGAAGTACTGAGGGAGCGCTGCCCAGTCGGAGGGGCGGTACTGAGGGAGCACTGCACTGTCGGAGGGGCAGTGTTGAGGGAGCGCTGCACCGTCGGAGGGGCAGTACTGAGGGAGCACTGCACTGTCGGAGGGGCAGTACTGAGGGAGCGCTGCACAGTCGGAGGGGCAGTACTGAGGGAGCACTGCACTGTCGGAGGGGCAGTGTTGAGGGTGCGCTGCACCGTCGGAGGGGCAGTACTGTGGAAGCGCTGCACTATTGGAGGGGCAGTACTGAGGGAGCGCTGCACTGTTGCAGCGGCAGTTATGAGGGAGCACCTCACTGTCGGAGGGGCTGTACTGAGGGTGCGCTGCACTTTCGGAGGGATAGTACTGAGGGAGCGCTACGCTGTCGGAAGGGCATAACTGAGGGAGCGCTGCACTGTTGCAGTGGCAGTTCTGAGTGTGCGCTGCACTGTCGGAGAGGCAGTACTGTGGGAGCGCCGCAGTCGGAGGGGCAGTACTGAGGAGCGTTGCACTGTCGGAGAGGCAGTACTGATGGAGCGCTGCCCTTTCGGAGTGCAGGACTGATGGAGCGCTGCACTATCGGAGGTGCCATTTTTCGGATGAGATTTTAAACCGAGGCCCGTCTGCCCTCTCTTGTGGGCGTAAAAGATGATATGGCACTATTGGAAGAGCAGGTTATCCTGGACAACATTTATCACTCAACCAGCCGCACTAAAACAGAGGACCGCATTGCTGTTCGTGGGATAGAACAATTAATTACATTACAACAGTGAACACACTTCAAAAGCTCTTGATTTGGTGCAAAGTGTTTAGGCTGTCCTGCGGTCGTGAAAGGTCCTTTAAAATGCTTGTCTTTATTTCATGCTACATAGCGACCTCGGGACGTCCCAAAAAACTTTACTTTCAGCATGTCAGTTCGCCCCCAATCACACTCTGTCTATTTACGACTTGCCCAGTGACTGGTAACTAGACTGTTAAATACACTGGTAACTAGGCTGCTAACTGACGCTTAACTGCCAGCCGATTAGCGATTCTTTAAGTAAGAAATTAAATTTAAATTTCATTTGGAATTAAAATGAAAACACAATTTATGCTTAACTCACTCACAGTTTCTCTTCTACTCAACACTGAATTCCCACTTTCACCAAATGCTCAACGTAAAGTTCTTCACTGGTGTCCGAGATCAACCTCATCAGAGGGCAATGCCACATAGAACTGGGGATTGGGATTGGTTTTCGATTGCCCTGAGGAAGACTCCTTATAGAAGATGGTTGTGATGATTGACGGTCAATCGTCCCAGCCGCAGGACATCGCTGCAGGAGTTTCTCATCTCAGTGTCCTAGGCCCAACTATCTCCATCTGCTTCGTCAATGACCTTCCCTCCAACATAACGTCATAAATGGGGGATGTTCGCTGATGACTGCATAGTGTTCAGTGCCATTCACAACTTCTCAGATAATGAAGCAGTCCAAGCCCGCATGCAACAAGATCTGGACGACGTTCAGGCTTGGGCTGATTAATGGCTGGTAACATTCGCGCCACAGGAGTGCCAGGCAATGACTATCTCCAACAAGCGAGAGTCTATCCACCGCCCCATGACATTCAATGGCATTACCATCGCCGAATCCCCCACCATCAACCTCCTGGGGGTCACCATTGAACTGAAACTTAACTGGACCAGCCACATAAATACTTTGGCAACAAGAGCAGGTCAGAGGCTAGGTATTCTGCGGTGAGTGTCTCACCCGACTCCCCTGCCTTTCTACCATCTACAAGGCACAAGTAAGGAGTGTGATGGAATACTCTCCACTTGCCTGGATGAGTGAAGCTCCAACAACACTCACGAAGCTCAACACCATCCAGGACAAAACAGGCCGCTTGATTGGCAATCGATCTCCCACCTTAAACATTCACACCCTCCACCACCGGCGTACCGTGGCTGCAGTGTGTACCATCTACAAGATTGACTGCAGCAACTCGCCAAGGCTTCTTCGGCAACACCTCACAAACCAGCGAACTCTTCCACCTAGAAGGGCAAGGGCAGCAGGCGCATGGCAACACTATCACCTCCAAGATCCCCTCCAAGTCACACACTATCCTGACTTAGAAGTATATTGCTGATCCTTCATTGTTGCTGGTTAAAATCCTGCAACAACCTACCTAACAGCACTGTGGGAGTACCATCACCACACGGACTGGAGCGGTTCAAGAAGGCGGCCCACCACCACCATTTCAAGGGCAATTAGGGATGGGAAATAAATGCTGGCCTTGCCAGGGGCGCCCACATCCCATAAACTAATTAAAACAAGAAACAGTGGGAAGAAATAGCATCCTCCTGTGAATCAGAGGACCATACAAGACAGAACGGGAGCACCTCCACATGATATTTACCGGCATTACAATCGCCGAATCTCTCACCATTAACATTCTGGGGGTTACATTGTATGACATTCAGGCTTGGTTTGATAAGTGGCAAGTAACTTTCGCGCCAGGCAACTGCCAGGCAATGACTAACTGCAACAAGAGAGAGTCTAAGCAAAGCCCCTTGACATTCAACGGCATTACCGTCACCAAATCCCTCACTATCAACATCCTGGGGTCACCATTGAACAAAAACTTAACTGAAACAGCGATATCAATATTATGGCAGCAAGATCGGATCAGTGGCTGGGTATTCTGCGGCGAGAGTTTCACCTCCTGAATTCCCAGTGCGTTTCCACCATCTACAAGGCACAAGTCAGGAGTGTGTTGGAATATATACAACTTGCCTGGATGAGTGCAGCTCCAAGAGGTCTCAAGAAGCTCGTCACCATCCAGCACAAAACAGCCCTCTTGATTTCCATCCCATGCACAACCTTAATCATTCACTACCTCCACCACCGACGTAGCGTGGCAGCAGTGTGTACCATCTACAAGATGCACTGCAGCAACTTGCCAAGGCTTCTTCGGCAGCACCTCTCAAACCTGCGACATCTTCCACCTAGAAGGAGAATGGTAACAGGCTCATGGGAACACCACCACCTTCAAGTACCCCTCCAAGTTGCACACCACCTGACTTGGAAGTATATCGCCGTTCCTTCATCGTCGCTGGGTCAAAATCCTGGAACTCCCTCCCTGACAGCACTGTGTCAGTAACTTCACCACAAGGACTCCAGCCGTTCAAGGAGGCTGCTCACCACCACCTTCTCATGAGCAATTAGGAATGGGTATTAAATGCTCGTCTAGCCAGCTACGCCCACATCCCAGAACGAATACATTAAATTAAGGTTCCATTCGATTCATCTTGCCTGTGCCGGATGTTTGAAAGAGCTATCCATTTATATGCCACTCACACTTCTCGTTCCCCATAGACCTACTTTTTTTTTTTCATTTCAAGTATTTATTCAATTCCCTTTTGGAAGTTACTATTGAATCTGATCCCATCACCCTATCAGGCAGTGCATTCCAGATCACAATAAAAAGCTGCGTCAAAAAAAAGTCATCTCCTTTCTGGTTATTTTTCCAATGACATTAAATCTGTGTCGCTGGTCACCGACCCTCCTGCCAGTGGAAACAGTTTCTCCCTATCCACTCTTTCGAATCCCTGCGCTGTAATACTCTATGGTTATCTAGTATGTAATCCAAACAATAGCTTCATCCTGAGGGTGTAAATATTCCTAACATACAATTAACCATATAGAGGAGGTAGACACGAGAGAAACAGGCTGATCAATTTCGAGCTTTAAGCAGAGAATTTATTCTTTTCAAATTTCTGATATTATTTATTTGGAATACCGATTACAGCAAGGATGTAATAGAAATATAGCTGAATTTTGAACAGCAACATGAAGTTCATCCTTTGCAGGAGTTAATGGCCTCTGTTGAAGCTACAAGATCTGACTGACAGAATAATAGAGTGCAGTCTGGGTGTCTATATTTATACCAATCTGGAAATCCCGCGAGTTCATTCCTTTCGGTAATTACTAAGCTTGGTTGCACATATTGAAACACGTTGATTAAATGCGAACACTCACTGTCTGGGGAGCAGATTGTCAACAAATACAAGATGACCCTTGATGGTGTCCAGTGTTAATTAGAGCGGGCGCACCTCAAATCCCCTCTAAACCTTCTACCAATTACTTTAAATTTTTGCCACCTGGTTATTGATCCTTCTGCTGAGGGAATTAGGTCGTTCCTATTCACTCTATCTAGGCCCGTCATAATTTTAAACACCTCAATAAGGTCTCCCCTCAGCCTCCTCTATTCCAAATAAAACAACATCAGCCTATCCAATCTTTCCTCATTGCGGAAATTCCTCAGCCCAGGCATCATCCTCGGAAACCTCCTCTGCACCAACTCGAAAGCAATCACATTCTTCCTGTAATCTGGCGAACAGAATTGCACGTAGTATTAACATTGCGGACTAAATAGTGTTTTATACAGGTTCAAGCATAACCTCCCTGCTCTTATATTCTATGCCTCAATCAAGTCAGTCAGACACGACCTTCCCTTAACAAATCCATACTGACTGTCCCTCATTAATCCGTGTCTTTCCAAATGATTTTTTACCCTGTCCCTCAGAATGTTTTCAGTAATTGTCCCACCACGGAGGTTACACTGACTGACCTGTAATTACTCGATCTATCCCTTTCTCCCTTTTTAAACAACGGTCCCACGTTAGCAGTTCTCTAGTCATCTGACACCACACCTGCAGCCAGAGAGGATCGGTAAGGTTTTACACGGGCATATAAATGATATGGAGCCAAGGCGGAGCATGGAGATCGGATACAGATCAGCCATGATTTTATCTTTCTTTATTTCAAATCTTACTTATGTCTCAATAAAATACATGAATATTTTTCAATTTTAAAACGATTTTTATGATAGGTTATAATCAACGTTGGTGCTCAAATTGTTGTTTCCATTGATTAAAGCAGCACTCGAACAGTGACGAGATCGCTAGACCCTCAAATATTAAAAGTCTGATGCTCTACCGACTGAGATATCCGGGCTCGAAGGTGCCAATGAAACAGCGGCACTGAATGGCTGTGGTAGGGAATTACATTCCCTTCACTTCCTGTCCACAGCTGCACTCTGAACACACGCACCGTCACTTCATGGCTTCAGTTCGACTCCTCTTCTCAGCACAATCTATCTCAAACACACTAACAGGCATCAAATTGCCCCGAGTCTCCTCAGAACTGAAATCGCACTTTCTCCTGAATCTGAACTCTTCTCTTCAATCTGATCCCTACTCCTCGATCTCAACCTTGTCCCCTATCTGACTCCCTTCTCCTTAATCTCACCGCCGGGGTGTTATGTAGACAAATCTTTGAAGATCGCAGGACTAGTTAGAGTCATAGAATGAAATCATAGAATGGTTACAAGCACGGAACAAGGCCATTCGGCCCATCGAACCCATGCCGACTCTCAGCTAGACCCACTCCCACGACTTTTCCCGTAGCCCTGATTTCATTTTCCTTCAGATATATATCCAACTCCCGTTTGAAAGATAAGATTGACTCTGCCTCCACCACTCATTCAGGGAGTGCATTCCAGATCTTAATCCATCGCTGTGTAGAAAAGTGTTTTATTACGTGGCCTTTGATTCTTTTGCTAATCAACTTAAATCTGTGTCCTCTGGTGCTCGACCCCTCTGCCAAAGGGAACAGTTTCTCTCTATCTACTCCTTCCAGGCCCCTCATGATTTTGAGCACATCGATCAAATCTCCTCTCAATCTTCGCTGCTCCGAGGATAAAAACCTCAGCTTCTCCAGTCTATCAATGTAACTGAAGTCCCTCATCCTGGAATCATTCTCGTAAATATTTTCTGCACTCTCTCTCTAAGGCCTTCATATCCTTCCTAAAGTTTGCTGCCAAAAATTGGACACCTTACTCCAGTTGGGGCCGTACCAGTGTTTTATACAAGTTCATCATAACTTACACACTTTTGTACTCTATTTATGAAGCCCAGGAACCATATGCCTTTTTAATTGTTTTCTCAAACTGCCTTGCCACCTTCAACGATTTTTACACATAAACATGTCTCTGCTCGTGCACCCACTTTATTATTGTACCATTTAATTTATATGTTCTCTGCTCATATGTTCTACCAAAATGTATCCCTTCACACTTATCTGCGTTAAAATTCATCTGCCACTTGTCCGCCCATTTCACCCTCCTGTTTATGTCTTCCTGAAGTCTATAACTCTCCTCCTCACTGTTCACGTTACTTACAAGTTTTGTGTCATCTGCAAATTTTGAAATTGTGCCCTTTACACCAACGTAAATGTCATTAATATATATCAAAAAAAGCAGTGGTCCTAGAACCGACATCTGGTGAAGTCCACTTTATACGTTCCTCCTGACCGAATAAAGACCCTTCACCACTATTCTCTGTTTCTTATCATTTAGCCAATTTCGTATCCATGTTGCCACTGTTCCTTTTATTCCATGACCTTCAACTTTGCTGGCGATCCTATTATGTGGCACTTTGTCGAACGCCTTTTGTAAATCCATGTTTACTACATCAATCACATCACCCGTATCAACCCTCTCTGTTACATTATCAAAATACGAGACTAAATTGGTTGAACAGGATTTGGCTGTAAGTAATCGGTGCTGGCTTCCTTAATTAATCCAAAGCTATCCAAGTGACTGTTAATTTTGTCCCGATTAATGTGTTTAACGTCTCCCTGTATCACTCACCGGACTCAGTCTCACCTTTTTCTCTCTCCCTCTGCTGGTGTCTCTCTGTCACTCACTGTACTCAGTTTCACCTTTATCTCTCTCCCTCTGCTGGTGTCTCTCTCTATCACTCACTGTACTCAGTCTCACCATTATCCTTCTCCCTCCGCTGGTGTCTCTCTCCATCACTCAATGTTAACAGTTTCACCTTTATCTCTCTCCCTCTGCTGGTGTCTCTCTCTATCACTCACTGTACTCAGTCTCAATCCTTCTCCCTCCGCTGGTGTCTCTCTCCATCACTCAATGTTAACAGTTTCACCTTTATCTCTCTCCCTCTGCTGGTGTCTCTCTCTATCACTCACTGTACTCAGTTTCACCTTTATCTCTCTCCCTCTGCTGATGTCTCTCTCTATCACTGTTCTCAGTCTCGCCTTTATCTCTCTCCCTCTGCTGGTGTCTCTCTCTATCACTGTACTCAGTCTCACCTTTATCTCTCTCCCTCTGCTGGTGTCTCTCTATCACTCACTGTACTCAGTCTCACCTTTATCTCTCTCCCTCTGCTGGTGTCTCTCTCTATCACTCACTGTACACAGTTTCACCTTTATCTATCTCCCTCTGCTGGTATCTCTCTCTATCACTCACTGTACTCAGTCTTACCTTTATCTCTCTCCCTCTGCTGGTGTCTCTCTCTATCACTCACTGTACTCATTTTCACGTTTATCTCTCTCCCTCTGCTGGTGTCTCTCTCTATCAGTGTACTCAGTCTGTACTCATTCACGTTTATCTCTCTCCCTCTGCTGGTGTCTCTCTCTATCAGCGTACTCAGTCTCACCTTTATCTCTCTCCCTCTGCTGGTGTCTCTCTGTATCACTGTACTCAGTCTCACCTTTATCTATCTCCCTCTGCTGGTGTCTCTCTGTATCACTCATTGTACTCAGTCTCACATTTATCTATCTCACTCTGCTGGCGTCTCACTTATTCATTCACTGTACTCAGTTACACCTTTATCTACCTTCAGGCAGTGCATATAAAGTGTTTAACCGATTTATTAATATCAAAACAACACCAGATGATGTCTGAATCTGTTTGGTCCAGTGAGGGTGACTAATGTAAATCATTGTGTAATCGGACTGTCCCGAGTGAGGTTTCCTATAGATATAAATGCCAATATAAATATGAATCATTTTCAGCATGTGACGACAGATAGTCAGTTGCCTGAAACGCCGCCCAATCAGCACAGATCTCAGGGGAAAGATCAATGATTGCTTCTATTGTTGGCTACAATCTGAGTGCATCTATTGAATTTCGATTGATTGATTCGAACTCGACTTTCTGAGTGTGGGGCGTTGTTAGTCTGTATTACTCTTCTTTCTGACTGCTTCCTGTCATGTTTTCTAAAGTTTCCTTTCCGCTCTCAAATGTTTCTTTTCCCCAATTCCTCGCCTGTAACTTTCGAAATTTCGGACAAGGCAATATTTGAAATACAGCTTACTGGTTTCCGGTCTTAGCAGTTTGAAAAGTGTTCCGCAACCGCTCATTTATTTTGGCTGAGCATTCGTGGCTTTCATACAGTGGAACATGCTCCCAAACTTTACTTCGTATCCTCGTGTTACAACGAGTCTACAACACAGACACAAGCCATTCGGCCCTAATTCTCTGTGCTGATGTTTATGCTCCACACGAGCCTAGTTCAAACCGCCTCTTCATCCAACCCAATCAGCATATCCTTCTATTCCTATCTCCCTCAAGTGTGTATCTAGCTTCCTTTGAATGCATCTATGCTAGTCATGGAATCATAGAAACTCACAGCACAAAAGGAGGCCATTTGTCCCATCCTGTCCATGTCGGCCGACAAAGAGCTATCAACCCGAATCCCATTCCGCAGCACTTGGTCCGCAGCGCTGTAGTTTATGGCACATCAATTTCATATCCAAGTACTTTTTAAATGTGATGAGTGTTTCTGCTTCTAAGATCCATTCAGGAAATTAGTTCTCAGACACCCCATCACCATATGGGTGAAATACTTTTCCCTCAACTTCCCTCGAACCAATCAACAGTTACTTTATGTCTATGCCCCCTGGTTATTGATCCTTCTGCTAAGCGAAATAGGTTCCTCCTACCCACTCTCTCTAGGACCTCATAATTTTATATACCTCAAATATGTCTCGCCTCAGTCTCATCTGGTCCAATAAAAACAACCCCAGCCTATCCATTCTTACCTCATATCTAAATTTCCCCAGCCCAGGCAACATCCTCGTAAACCTCCTCTGCACCCTCTCTAGTGCAATCACATCCTTCCTGTAATGTGGTGACCACAACGGCACGCAGTATTCAAGTTGTGGCCTAACTAGTGTTTTATGCAATTCTAGCATAACCTCCCTGCTCTTATATTCTATGCATCGGCAAATAAAGACAAGTATCCTGTATGCCTTCTTCAACATCTTGTCTACCTGGCCTGCTACCTTCAGGGATCTGTGGACATGCACTCCAAGGTCCCTCTGATCCTCTGCACTTCACAGTTTCCTGCCATTTATTGTGTATTCGCTTGCCTTGAAGGCCGATAAAACTCCAGGGCTTGATAATCTACATCCTAGGGTACTTAAGGAAGTGGCCCTAGAAACAGTAGATGCATTGTTGATCATCTTCCAACATTCGATGGAATCTGGAAATGTACCCATGGATTAGAGGGTGGCTAATGTTACCCCACTATTCAAAAAGGGTGGGAGAGAGAAAGCGGGGAATTACAGACCGGTAAGCCTGACATTGGTAGTGGGCAAAATGCTCGAGTCCATTGTAAAGGATGTAATAGCTGAGCACTTGAAAAACAGTGACAGGATCGGACAAAGTCAACATTGATTTACAAAAGTTATATCGTGCTTGACTTATCTACTGGAATTTTTTGAGGATGTAACTGGGAAAATAGATTAGGGAGAAGCAGTAAATGTGGTGTATTAGGACTTTCAAAAGGCTTTCGCTAAGGTCCCACATCAGAAATTAGCATGTAAATTTAAGGCACATGGGATTGGGGGAAAGGTATTGACTTGGATAGAGAACTGGTTGGCGGACAGAAAGCAGAGAGTAGGAAGTAATGAGTCTTTTTCCGAGTGGCAAGAGTGACTAGTGGGGTACCACAGGGATCGGTCCTTGGACCCCAGCTATTCACAATATACATTAATGATCTAGATAAGGGAACTAAATGTAATATCTCCAAGTTTGCAGATGACACAAAGCTGGTTGGGAGTGTGTGCAGCGAGGAGGATACCGATAAACTCCAGGATGATTTGGACAGGTTGGATAAGTGGGCAGAAGCGTGGCAGATGCAATAGAACGTGGATAAATGCGAGGTTTTCCACTTTGGTGTCAAAAAAAGAAAGGCAGACTTTTATCTGAATGGCAATAGATTGGGAGAAGGGGAAGTGCAACGAGACCTGGGTGTCCTTGTACACCAGTCGCTGAAGGTCAGCATGCAGGTGCAGCAGGCGGAGAAGAAGGCAAATTGTATGTTGGCCTTCATAGCGAAAGAGTTTGAGTATAGGAACAGGGATGTCCTGTTGCAGTTGTACAGGGCCTTGGTGAGACCACACCTTGTGTACTGTGTGTAGTTTTGTTCGCCTTATCTGAGGAAGGATGTTCTTGCCATGGAAGGAGCTCAGCGAAGATTCACAAGGCTGATACCTGGGATGGCAGGAATGACATATGAGGAGAGATTGGTCGATTGGGCTTATACTCGCTGGATTATAGAAGAATGAGTGGGGATCTCATCTAAACATATACAATTCTGACAGGTCTGGACAAATAGATGCAGGAAGAATGTTCCCGATGGTCAGAGAGTCCAGAACCAGGGGTCATAATCTAAGCATAAGGGGTAAGCCATTTAGGACAGAAATGAGGAAGAATTTATTCACCCAGAGAGTGGTTAACCTGTCGAATTCTCTACCACAGAAGGTAGTTGAGGCCAAGTCATTAAATATATTCAAGAATGAGTTAGAAATATTTCTTAAAGCTAAAGGTATCAAGGGATATAGGGAGAAGGCAGCTACAGGGTACTGAGTTAGGATGATCAGCCATGATCTCATCGAATGGCGGAGCAGGCTCGAGGGGCCATATGGACTACTCCTGCACCTATCTTCTATGTTTCTATGTTTCTATGTTAGCCCTCCCGAAATGCATTACCTCACACTTCTCCAGATTGAATTCCATTTAGCACTGTTCTTCCCACCAGACCAGTCCATTGATATCTTCCTTCAGTCTGCAGCTTTATTCTTCATTATCAACCACACGGCCAAGTTTTGTATCATCTGCAAACGTCTGATGCTGTAAAGCTTTAAAAACCTAACCAGAAGCGACTCCTTTAGTAGATCTTGATTGAGCAACTGGTCAATAGTCTCCTGACGTTCTGTGGCCTGATATACTGTAAGTTTATTGACTTTGCATTACAATAAATGAAGCATTCTGCGAATATATTGAAAACGGCCTGTATTACATAGATACATACATAGAAGATAGGAGCAGGAGTAGGCCATCCGGCCCTTCGAGCCTGCTCCGCCATTTAATGAGATCATGGCTGATCCTCCAATTCAGTATCCCGTCCCCGCCTTCTCTCCGTAACCCTTAACCCCTTTTGCCTTTAGAAATATACCGAATTCCCTCTTAAATATATTTAATGAGCTGGCGTACACTGCCCTCTGTGGCAATGAGTTCCACAGGTTCACCACCCTCTGAGTGAAGAAATTCCCCCTCATTTCTGTCCTAAATGGTTTAGCCCTTATCCTTAAATTATGTCCTCTAGTTCTGTTCTCACCCGCCAAGGGAAACATTCCTTCTGCATCTACTCTGTCTAGACCTGTCAGAATTTTATACGCTTCTATGAGGTCCCCTCTCAATCTTCTAAACTCCAGTGTGTACATCCCTAAACTACATAGTCTCTCCTCATAGGTCAATCCCGCCATTCCTGGTATCAGCCTGGTGAATCGCCGCTGCACCCCCTCCATGGCAAGAACATATTTCCTCAGATGAGGCGAGCAAAACTGTACACAGTACTCGAGGTGTGGTCTCACCAGTGCCCTGTACAGCTGCAGCAAGGTATCCCTGTTCCTGTATTCCAACCCTTTTGCTATGAAGGGCAGCATACCGTTTGCCTTCTTGACCGCCTGTTGCACCTGCATGCTCGCCTTCAGTGACTGGTGTACAAGAACACCCAGGTCTCTCTGTACTTCCCCCTCTCCCATTTTATTGCCATTTAAATAATAATTTGCCCTCCCGTTCCTGCACCCAAGGTGGATAACTTCGCACTTGTCCACATTATAGTGCATCTGCCATTTATCCGCCCAATCACCCAGTCTGTCCAAATCGCTCTGGAGCTTCCTGGTCTCCTCCTCTGAGCCCACCCACCCTCCTAGTTTAGTGTCGTCTGCAAATTTGGAAATGCTGCATCCGACTCCCTGATCCAGGTCATTAATGTAAATTGTGAACAGCTGGGGACCCAGGACAGATCCCAGTGGTACTCCACTTGTTACTGCCTGCCATTCAGAAAATGAGCCGTTTATTCCAACTCTCTGTTTTCTATCTGACAGCCAGTTCTCTAACCACGTCAATACTTTCCCCTTTATCCCATGAGCTTCAATTTTCCATGCTAATCTTTTATGTGGGACCTTATCGAAGGCCTTTTGGAAGTCCAGGTACACCACATCTACTGGCTCTCCCACATCTATTTTACCAGTTACTCCCTCAAAAAATTCCAATAGATTAGTCAAGCACGATTTACCCTCCTTCCCACTCACTGTCTGTTATCTTAGTTAACAGAGCGCGGGAGCCAGGCACTCTCCAGCGTGTCACCAAGACACTATTGCCGTGCGAGTCTAATCAGTGAGCCCAGCATTCACACCAGTGCATTTCCCATTCCGAGGACTGGTTCCAAACTAAATGCAGTGAAAGTCTGGTAATATTGACTTCGTGCAATAGTGTGAAATCGGCGATAGCGAAACGGCTGCCCCCTTATATCTTTCTACTGGTTTTTATTGCCATTCAATGCTGCCCGCTCAGGTCGATGTGAAAGATCCCATGGCACTATTCGAAGAAAGAATTTGCATTGATATAGCGCCTTTTACAACCACAGACGTCCCAAAGCGCCTTACAATCAATGAAGTACTTTTCAACTGTTGGAATGTAGGAAACGCAGCAACCAATTTTCGAACAGCAAGATCCCTCAAACAACAATGCGATAATGATCAGACAATCTCTTCTTTAGTGGGGTAAATATTGGGCCAGGTCACTTGGGAGAACTCCTCTACTCTTCTCTCCAAGTGTGGCTGTGAGATTGTTTATGTCCTCATGAGAGGGCAGACGCGGTTTAACTTCTCGTCCAAAAGACGGAATTGCTGACTGTGCAGCGCTCTCTTGGTACTGCACTGCATTGTCAGCCTAGATTGAGGTGCTTAAATCCCTGGAGTGTGACTTGAACCCAGGACTAATTCGCGACTGCAGATGTGAATGCCCTTCCAACTGAGCCAAGGCTGGCGCAATAAAATTGTCATCTTTGGAGAAGAGCAGTTCTCTTCAATCTGACCCTTAATGCTCAATCTCATTCCTTGCCCACAATCTGACTCACTTCTCCTTAATCTCACCGCTGGAGTGTTCAGTACCCACGTTTTTGAAGGCGGCAGGACAAGTTAGAATAATAGAATGGAATCATAGAATGTAAGCATCCCGGGACAAGGCCATTCGGCCCGTCGTACCCGTGCCTTCTCTCAGCTTGTCCCACACCCAAGCACTTTCCCCGTAGCCCTGCACTAGCCCTCTCTAATGCAATCACATCCCTCTTGTAATGTGGTGACCACAATTGCAAGCAGTATTCAAGTAGTGGCCAAACTTGAGTTTTACGCAATTCTAGCATAACTTCCCAGCTCTTATATTCTATGCCTCGGCTAATAAAGGCAAGTATTCCGTATGCCTCCTTCACTATCTTGTCTACCTGTTCTGCTACCTTCAGGGATCTGTGGACATGCACTCCAGAACGAAAGATCATCGACCTGATACGTTAACTCTGTTTCTCTCTTCACAGATGGTGCCTGACCGGCTGAGTATCACCAGAATTTTTTGTTTTTATTTCAGATTTCCAGCATCTGTTGTATTTTCTTTTTGTATCAGATTAAAGAGAAGTGGTCAGATTCAGGAGAAAGGTTCATTTCAGTTCGGAGCAGACTCGGGGCAGGTTGATGGCTGTTCGTATGATTAAGTTAGAATGTGCTGAGAAGAGGAGTCGAGCTGAAGCAAAGGGGTGACGATGCGTGTGTTCAGAGGGCAGCTGTGAGCAGGAAGTGAAGGAAATGTAATTCCTGAAACCGCCTCTCAGTGCCGCTGTTTCTTTTCCACTTCCGTGTCCGGATCGTTCAATCGGTAGAGCCGCAGAAATTTATCGTGTGGTTCAAGGGTTCAAGTCCCCCTTCGAGCGCTGCTTCTAATCAATGGAAACAGCAATTTACAGCAGCGACGTTAGATTATAGCCGACCACAAAAATCGTATTAAATTGAAAAATATTCATACATAAACTAATTGCTCGCGTTTTATGGTTCTCCAGGAAAGTAAGATTTGAAAGATAGAAAGATAAGATCATTGCTGATCTGTATCCGATCTCCATACACCACCTTCTTCTCTTCTTGGCTCCATGTCCTTTTATACCCTTGTCTAGCAAAACTCAACCGACCTCCGATTTAAAATAATTGATTGACAGTTTTCTGTCGCAGAGAATTCCACACTTCTCCCATCCATTGCAGGAAGAAGTGTTTCCTAACTTCTCTCCTGAATATCCTGGCTTTGACTATCTGGTTCTGACACTGTTCTGGGAATGGAAAATAAAAGAAACTTCCCTTACTCCGATGTGCAGCAGTGCTCAGACACAGAGAGACAATGGAAATGTGAGAATAATTTAAAAGTGTAAGAAGGAGTTGCATTTATACTGCGGCGATCACGTCCACGGGACGTCGCAAAGCGTTTTACAGACAATTAAATACTATCTCAAGGACACCGGTGAGAACTCCCCTGCTCTTCTCTAAAGTTGTGATCTTTTATTGCGCCAGCCTGGGCTTAGTTGGAAGGGCACTCACATCTAAAGCCGCGAATTAGTCCTGGGTTCAACTCTCACTCCAGGGATTTAAGCACCTAATCTAGGCTGACAATCCAGTGCAGTACCAAGAGAGCGCTGCACAGTCAGCAATTCCGTCTTTTGGACGAGACGTTAAACTGCTTCTGCTCTCTCAGGTGGACATAATCAATCTCACCCCACTGTTGGAGAGAAGAGTAGTGCAGTTCTCCCAAGTGTCCTGGCCCAATATTTACCCCGCTAAAGAAGAGATTGTCTGAACATTATCGCATTGTTTTTTGAGAGATCTTGCTGTTCGAAAATTGGTTGCTGCGTTTCGTACAGCTCTTTCCAGATCTTAATCACTCAACGCATAAAGAAATGTGTTCTTACGTCGCCTTTGGTTCTTTTGCCAATCACCTTAAATCTGTCCCCTTTGGTTCTGGACCCTTCCCCCAGTGGGAAAAGTTTCTCTCTATCGACTCTGTCCAGACCCCTCATGATTTTGAGCACCTCCATCGAATCTCCTCTCAACCTTCTCATTTTCCCATCCTTGTTTTCAAATCCTCCATGACCCTCGTCCGCTCCCGATCACTGTCACCTCCTCCAGTCCTACAACCCTCGACGTTCGCCGTGCTCCTCCAATTCTGGCCTCTTGCGCACCCCCTGCCCCCGATTTTATACGCCTCAACCTTGGCGGCAATGGCCTTCAGCTGCCTCGACTCACAGCTTTGGAATTCCCTTCCTAAAGCTCTCCGCCTTTATATTCCTCTCTCCTCCTTTAAGGCACTCCTTAACACCTACCTCATCGTCATCTGACGTAATATCTCCTTTTGTGGCTCGGTGTCAAATGTGTTCAAATATGTTTCCTACTGTATCTTTAAAACATATGTTAAATATGTTTTAGAAATTGCAACACAACCTGATATTTAATAAGTGATTTTCAAAATGAAAACAATTTAAAATGTAAACATTTTATACAATATTTGGAATTCTCTAACCCAGAGGGGTATTGAAAATCAATCCTTTAGTATATTCAAGTCTGAGATAGATGGATTTTGGACTGCAGGGCAATCACGGGAAATGGGGATCGGACGAGAAAGTGAAGTTGAGGTCGAAGATCAGACATGATCTTATTGAATGGCGGAGCAGGTTCGAGGGTCCGTAAGGCCTATTCCTGCTCCATTTTTACGTCCTTATGGTTTATATTTCCCTGAATATTACCGTCCCTTCTTAGTCTCGGAATGTAGCAATTCTATGAATATAGGAACATGAGGATGCCATTCAGCGCATCACGCCAGTTCCCCCATTCAAATAGATCATGGCTGAACTGCCTCTCGACTCCAATTAACTGCCTTGGTTACCGCACCCTAAATAATCTTGCCTAAAAAAATCTACTAATCGCAGTGTTAAAATTTTCAATTGACCGAGCCTCAACAGGTTACTGCGGGAGAGAGTTGTAGATTTCCACTAACCTTTGTGTGAAGAAGGTACCCGGACATCACCCTGAACAGTTTAGCTCTAATCTTAAGTTTGTGCCCCTTTCTTCTACAATTCCTGACCGGAGGAAATAGTTTCTCTCTATTGACACAACCAACTCCTTTAATCATCTTAAACACATCAATTAGACCATCATTTCATCATATTTACTCAAAGGAATACAATCCTGGTCCGTGCAGCCTGTCTTCATAATTTAACACTTTTAGCGTCATTGGCCCAGAAATTCGTCCGAATACGGGAGAGTACGCACTGTGCACTCACCCATATTCGGTCCCGAAGTACCGGTTTCCTGCATGCACTGCGCATGCGCGGGAAACCGGCACTTCCGATATTGCGAAGGGGGCGGTTCCTAAGTGAACCGCGTGCGCACTACAGGCTGTGCGAACGCAGCACACTTAGTTTTTTTTTCAGGTTTGAACGCGAAGGTAAGTGTTGAAGATTTTGCACATGAAAAAAGCAGGCGTAAGACCTCCTTTTGACAAGGTAAGTAGTAAATTAAGTATTATTTTAATTTTTTTTCAACAGGTTTATCTTTTTCAGAGACTTTAGAGAAAGGTAAGTTTATTTTTATAACTTTAAAAAAGAATTTAAAATTTTTCAAAAATTTAAATTTTTGTTTAAAGAGGTTAATTTATTTAACTGTAGTTATTTTATTAATGTGATGTTTTTTTTAAATTTAATTGAGGTTTAGCTGCTCTTATGGGGGCAATTTGTATTCATAGCTTTGACAGCTCTTCCTGTCAAAACTATGAATGAAAGATGTTGTGATGCCATTGGCTCTGACTGGCTCACGTGATCCCAGAGGTCGCATCGAAATAACTGCGCCTCTGGGACACGCACACACTGCGCGCCGGCACCAGGGAGAGGCCCAGGAACTGAAGTTCGTGTGGGCCAAAACCATAAAGGCAGGTGCGGAGTGCGATATCGCGGCAGATCCTTACCCCCGCGGCAACCATCGAAGTCCAATTTCTGGGCCATTATCATTCTGGTGAATCTGATCTGCACCCGCTCCAATGCCAATGTGTCCTTCCTGAGGTGCCCTGCGCCGAACTGATCGCCGTGCTCTAAACGGGGTCTAACCAGAGCTTTGTGTACATGTCACATAACTTCCACCCCTTTGTATTCCAGTCCCCTTGAGAGAATGGCCAACATTACATTAGCTTCTGCCCCGCATCGTCACTTCCCAATTTCATTATGATTTTCTCATTTGACTATCAATACATTGAATAAATTGAGGAACAGTCACAGCCCTTGAACAGATTTTAACATTAGATCCAAGTGTTTGGCTGTGAATTTGGCTTGGAGATTTACTATGGAGGAAAATAATCATGTGGACTAGTGGGGCATTGATTGCAGCGAAGAGAGAAGACCTGCGATGGAGATTCGCATCCCCGAAGCAAAGACATACTCTAAATAAAGGGAGGCCCGAGGCTCAGATAGGCCTCAGACCAGCGTCGACAGCGGGGGAGAGGAGCCTTTCTATCTCTCTCCCACAGAGCGGTCGGCAGCGGGGAAGGAGGAGCGGGCCTGGTTGGAGCGGCTTCTCAAATTTGTCCACCCCAGTCCAACACCGGCATCTCCACATCATGGTTACTATAATGAGACCAGGGATGAGGGACTTCTTTTAAGTGGCGAGACTAGAGAATCTAGGACTGTCTTCTTTGAGCAGTGATAGCGAACTGGAGATTTAACACCTGTGTTGTTAGAAGCTGGGGTTGTTCTCTTTAGAGCAGTGAAGGTCAAGAGGAGATTTGATTGAGGTGTTCAAAATCACCAATGGTTTTGATAGAGTAGAAATAGCGAAACTGTTTCCAGTGGTTGAAGCGTCGGTAAACAGAGGACACAGATTGATAGTGATTGGCAAGTGAACTAGAGGGGACTAGAGAGAAATGCCTTGTACACGCGGGGTTAATGTAGCGTGAAATGCGGAATGTGAAAGATGTATAGTTCCATGTTAGCCATGGAGGTCGCTGTGTGAAATTGAAAGCATGAGCCTGGCTATCTCAGTCAGGGAATCATCAGATTTTGAATGCGAGGGTGCAGCGTTCAAGTGCATTAATTTAGTTTAGGATTTTCAAATCTTACTTCCTTATAGGACTGTAAAACACGAGCAATTCACGTTGATCTTTCCTGCAGCCTCAATACAATACATTAATACATTTAATTTTTTGCAACTTAAAACAATATTATGACCGTATATAATCTAACGTCGTTGCTTTAAATTGTATATTAAATGGTGATTTCATTTATAAAAGCATCGCCCAAAAAGGGACTTGAATACTGTATTCTCAGATTAAAATTCCGATGCTCTACCCACCAATAGCCAGGCTTTTAGCATCGCCGAAACAGCGAGACTGAGTGACAGTGGTTGAGAACTGCGATTCACTTCATTTCCTGCCCACAGCTGCCCTGTGAATACATGCAACGTCAGCTCGACACTCCTTCTCAGCACATTCTATCTCAAACACACTGACAGCCATCAACCTGCACCGAGTCTGCTCCGAACTGAAATGACCCTTTCTCCTGACTCTGAACTCTCCTCTTCAATTTGAGCCCTACTCATCAATCTGATCCCTACTCCTCAATCTATTCTCTTCTCCCAAATCATAGAATAGCTAAAGCACAGAAGGAGGCCTATCGGCCCGTCCAGCCCTTGCCGGCTCTCTGCCAGGGCAATTCAGCTAGTCCCACTCCACCACCCTGTCCCCATAGCCCTACATTTGTTTTCCCTTTTGAAATCTGACTCCTTAATGTCACCGGCGGGTGTTTATCTACACTTAATTTTGAATGTAACAGGACAAGTTGAGAAAGTACTTCAAAAAACAAACCTCCGCTTTATTAATAGAGGATTAGAGTACAAAGCAAGGACACTATGCTAAAGTTGTATAAATCATTGTCTAGGCCTCAGCTGGATTACTGTTCTGGGCGTCGCGCTTTAGGTAGGATATCAAGGCTTTGTGGAGGGTACAGAAGAGATTTACTAGAGATTTACCCGGGATGATGAACATCAGTTATGTGGAGAGACTGGAGAAGCTGGGATTGTTGGGTGGGTGGTAAAGGCAGATTCAATCGTAAAATAAATAATTGAAGCATGTGGACTAGAGGCAGTGATTGCAGCAGTGAGAGGAGTAGAAGACCTGCGATGGAGATTCGCATCACCGAAGAGGAGACTCACAGAGTGAGGCCACGGTTGAGGGACTTCAGTTATGTGGAGAGACTAGATAATCTAGGATTTTCCGCCTTAGAGCGGAGATGGATAACTGGAGATTTAATATGGATGTTGTGAATTATGAAGGGATTTGCTCCAGTAGGCGAAGAGAAACTCTTTCCACTGGAAGTTTTCCCAATAACCAAGGGACACAGATTTAAGATAATTGGCAAAGGAAGCTGTGGGACAATGAGAAGTGTTTTTTTTTTTACTCAGAGAATTGAAGTGATCTGGAACGCACTGCCTGAAAGTGAGGTGGATGCAGATTAAATAAGGATTTCAAAAGGGAATAGGATAAAAACTTGACGGAAACAAGTTGCTGGGCTTTGGGGAAAGAGCAAGGGAGTGTGGAAATAACTAGGTAGAGCAGGGAACAGAAAGGATGGGCTGAACGGCCTCTGGCTGGGCTGTAATGTGCTCTGAGTCTAAGAGGGGAAGTAGCTGAGTGCACAGGATGCAAACGGCTAAATTTTGAGAGGAAGCAGCTACAGGCACCCGTTGCTGAAGCCCATGTACAGATCAATGGTTTATAGGTGGGAAAACCTCAGGGATATTCTGATGTTCACATCACTGAACTAATTTAACTAACTTAGCAATCACAGCAAAAGGAAATATCAGCCCATTCAGCAGCTCTTTCCTGAACTTAGTTTGAGTCAAGGCATAAATAAACGTATTGACACACGAACTCAGAAGCATCAACATGTTTCCAGTCTGGCGGAGAATGGCCAAGGGGTGTGTAAAGTCAGCCGGGCTGTAATAAAGCTTGGCAATTCGGTCCAGGGTGAAACGAATTACATTGGGCATCCACAGCAGGATGAAGCTAGCCGATATGCTGAAGAGCAGAATGATAGATTTTCTCCGGTTTCTCATCTCGACATCGCTGGTGCCGGTTTGACTCCGGATTCTCCTCCGGGCCAAACTGGCCGCCAAGATGTGCTTGACGGTGAGGCAGTTGAAGAGGAGGATGGAGAGGTATGGAATGAGCGGCGTCAGTAGGTGATGGACCCAGTCAAAGATGACCCATGCCAATAGATAATCAAAGGTGAATCTCACTCGGCAGCCCCACCCTTGATGGTCTTTCGTGACGATAGGCTCGTATTTCAACAATTCGGGGATGTTCCTCAGGATGCTCACCACCCAGATGGTCGCGAGGACGGTGGCCACCATTCTCAAGGTACAATATTTGGCTTTGAGCCCCTGGTGACAGATAGCCACGAAACGATCGAAGGTGAAAGCAACCGTGGACCAAACGGAACAGTCCATGAAGGCAGATTTCATGAACTCGTTGACAGTACAGACGGCCGTAGAAAAAAATACTAAAGATGCGACGTGGAAATAGGCGAGGTAATCAAATATAACGAAAAAGGAGATGACGAGGAGATCCGAGAGAGACATGGTCAACAAGTAGAGAGTGACCGACTTCGTGAGACCACATTTGCCTCGGCACAGGATGACAATGGTCACAAAATTCGCTGCAAGAAAGAGAAACCGAATGATAAGAGCAAGTGTCTGATCATATTATACTCAGAATTAAAGAAAAAGACATGTTTGATCAATGTTCCGCGACTTTCCACCGACTGTTCTATTGTGGGATAAACATGGATCCTTGTCAAAGGATTAGAAAGCTTAAAAAAAACTTGGCCTTGTATGGTGTCAGCGGTGGCTCAGCGGGTCTCCTCTGAATGAGAAGGTTGTGGGTTCAAGCCCCTATCCAGAAACGTAAGCATAATGTCTGGACAAAAATTCCAATTCCAGTACTGAGGGTGCGCTGCACTGTAACAGGGGCAGCTCTGAGGGAGCGCCACACTGTTGGAGGGGCTGAACTGAGTAAGCGCTGCACTGTCGGAAGGACAGTACTGAGGGAGCGCTGCACTATTGAAGGGGCAGTACTGAGGGAGCGCTGAACAGTCGCAGGGGCATTACTGAGGGAGCGCTGCACTGTCGAAGGGTCAGGACTGAGGGAGCGCTGCACTGTCGGAGGGGCAGTACTTAGGAGGCACTGCACAGTCGGTGCAGCAGTACTGAGGGAGCGCTGCACTGTTGGAGGGGCAGTACTGAGGGAGCGCTGCACAATTGCAGTGGCAGTTCTGAGGGAGCGCCGCAGTCGGAGGGGCAGGACTGAGGGAGCGCTGCACTGTCGGAGATGCAGTACTGAGGGTGCGCTGCACTGTCGGAGGGACAG
Organism: Squalus acanthias; assembly: GCA_030390025.1. Lineage (NCBI taxonomy): Eukaryota > Metazoa > Chordata > Chondrichthyes > Squaliformes > Squalidae > Squalus > Squalus acanthias. Next base: position 151,468,134 of record CM059431.1, on the reverse strand, counting down.
TACTGGGGGAGAACTGCACTGTCGGAGGGGCAGTACTGAGGCAGCGCTGCACTGTCGGAGGGGCAGTACTGAGGGAGCACTGCACTATCGGAGGGGCAGTACTGAGGGAGCGCTGCACAGTCGGACGGGCAGTACCGAGAAAACGCTGCACTATTGGTGGGGCAGTACTGAGGGAGCGCTGCCCTGCTGCAGTGGCAGTTCTGAGGGAGCGCCCCAGTCGGAGGGGCAGGACTGAGGGAGCGCTGCACTGTAGCAGAGACAGTTCTGATGGAGCACCGCAATGTCGGAGGGGCAGTACTGAGGGTGCGCTGCACAGTCGGAGGGGCCGTACTGAGGGAGCGCTACACTGTCGGAAGGGCATAACTGAGGGACCGCTGCACTATTGCAGTGGCAGTTCTGAGGGTGCGCTGCAGTCGGAGGGGCATTACTGAGGGAGCGCTGCACTGTTGCAGGGGCAGTTCTGAGGGAGCAATGCACTGTCGGAGAGGCAGTACTGAGGGAGCGCTGCACTTTCGGAGTGGCAGGACTGATGGAGCGCTGCAGTATCGGAGGTTCCATTTTTCGGATGAGATTTTAAACCGAGGCCCGTCTGCCCTCTCTTGGGGACGTAAAAGATGATATGGCGCTATTGGAAGAGTAGGTTATCCTGGACAACATTTAACCCTCAACCAGCCGCACTGAAACAGAGGACCGCATTGCTGTTCGTGGGACAGAACAATTGGCTACATTACAACAGAGACTGCACTTCAAAAGCTCTTGATTTGGTGCAAAGTGTTGAGGATGTCCTGAGGTCGTGAAAGGTCGTGTAAAATGCGTGTCTTTCTTTCATGCTACATGGCGACCTCGGGACGTCCCAAAAAACGTCACTTTCAGCTTGTCAGTTCGCCCCCAATCACACTCTGTCTATTTACGACTTGGCCAATGAGTAGTAACTAGACTGCTAACTGACGCTTAGCTGCCAGCCGATGAGCGATTCCTTAAGTAAGAAATTAACTTTAAATTTAATTTCGAATTAAAATGAAAACACAATTTATGTATAGCTCACCACACTCTCCCTTCTACTCAACACTGAATTCCCACTTTTATCAAATGCTCAGCGTAAAGTTCTTCACTGTTGTCCGAGATCAATCTCATCAGAGGGCAATGGCACATAGAACTGGGGATTGGGATTGATTTTCGATTGCCCAGAGGAAGACTCCATATAGAAGATGGTTTTGATGATTGACGGTCAATCGTCTCAGCCGCAGGACATCGCTGAAGGAGTTCCTCAGGTCAGTGTCCTAGGCACAACTATCTCCATCTTATCATCAATGACCTTCCCTCCAACATAAGGTCAGAAATGGGGATGTTCGCTGATGACTGCATAGAGTTCATTGCCATTCACAACTCCTCAGATAATGAAGCAGTCCAAGCCCGCATGCAACAAGAACTGGGCGACGTTCAGGATTAGGCTGATTAATGGCTGGTAACATTCGCGCCAGAGAAGTGCCAGGCAATGACGATCTCCAGCAAGCGTGAGTCTAACCACCGCCCCATGACATTCAATAGCATTACCATCGCCGAATCCCCCACCATCAACATTCTGGGGGGTCACCATTGAACTAAATCTTAACTGGACAAGCCACATAACTACTTTTGTAACAACAGCAGGCCAGAGACTATGTATTCTGCGTCGAGTGTCTCACCTGACTCCCCAAAGCCTTTCTAACATCGACAAGGCACAAGTTAGGAGTGTGATGGAATACTCTCCACTTGCCTGGAAGAGTGAAGCTCCAACAACACTCAAGAAGCTCAACACCATGCAGGACATAACAGCCCGCTTGATTGGCAACCAATCTACCACCTTAAACATTCACACCCTCCACCACCGTCGTACCTTGGCTGCAGTGTGTACCATCTACAAGATGCACTGCAGCAACTCGCCACTGCCACTTCGGCAACACCCCCCAACCCCGCGAACTCTTCCACCTAGAAGTGCAAGGACAGCAGGCGCATGGGAAGACCACCACCTCCAAGATCCCCCCCAAGTCAAACACCATCCTGACTTAGAAGTATATCGCTGATGCTTCATCGTCGCTGGACAAAATCCTGGAACACCAACTCTATGGTTATCTAGTATACAATCCTAACAAGTGCTTCATCCTGAGGGCGTAAATATTCCTAACATACAATTAACCATATAGAGGTGGTAGACACGAGAGTAACAGGCTGATCAATATAGAGCATTAAACAGATAATTTCTTCTTTTCAAATTTCAATTATTATTTACCTGGAATACCGATTACAGCAAGGATGTAATAGAAATGTAGCTGAATTTTGAACAGCAACATGAAGTCCATCCTTTGCAGGAGTTAATGGCCTCTGTTGAAGCTACAAGGTCTGACTGACGCAATAATAGTGTGCAGTCTGGGTGTCTATATTTAAAGCAATCTGAATATCCTGCGAGTTCATTCCTTTCGGTAATTACTAAGCTTGGTTGCACATATTGAAACACGTTGATTAAATGCGAACACTCACTGTCTGGGGAGCAGATTGACAACAAATATAAGATGTCCCTTGATGGTGTCCAGGGTTAATTAGAGCTGGCGCACCTCAAATCCCCTCTAAACCTTCTACCAATTACTTTAAATTTTTGCCACCTGGTTATTGATCCTTCTGCTGAGGGAATTAGGTCGTTCCTATTCACTCTATCTAGGCCCGTCATAATTTTAAACACTCAATAAGGTCTCCCCTCAGCCTCCTCTATTCCAAATAAAACAACATCAGCCTATCCAATCTTTCCTCATTGCGGAAATTCCCCAGCCCAGGCATCATCCTCGGAAACCTCCTCTGCACCAACTCGAATGCAATCACATTCTTCCTGTAATCTGGCGAACAGAATTGCACGTAGTATTCACATTGCGTCCTAACTAGTGTTTTATACAGGTTCAAGCATAACCTCCCTGCTCTTATATTCTATGCCTCAATCAAGGTAGTCAGACACGACCTTCCCTTAACAAATCCATACTGACTGTCCCTCATTAATCCGTGTCTTTCCAAATGAAGTTTTATCCTGTCCCTCAGAAATTTTTCAGTAATTGTCCCACTACCGAGGTTACACAGACTGACCTTTTTTTTACTCGATCTGTCCCTTTCTCCCTTTTTAAACAACGGTCCCACGTTAGCAGTCCTCTAGTCCTCTGACACCACACCTGCAGCAAGAGAGGATCGGTAAGGTTTTACACGGGCATATAAAGGATATGGAGCCAAGGCGGAGGATGGAGATCGGATATAGATCAGCCATGATTTTATCTTTCTTTATTTCAAATCTTACTTATGTCTCAATAAAATACATGAATATTTTTCAATTTTAAAACGATTTTTATGATAGGTTATAATCAACGTTGGTGCTCAAATTGTTGTTTCCATTGATTAAAGCAGCACTCGAACAGGGACGAGATCGCTAGACACTCAAATTAAAAGTCTGATGCTCTACCGACTGAGCTATCCGGGCTCGAAGGTGCTAATGAAACAGCGGCACTGAATGGCTGTGGTAGGGAATTACAATTCCCTTCACTTCCTGGCCACAGCTGCCCTCTGAACACACGCACCGTCACTTCATGGCTTCAGTTCGACTCCTCTTCTCAGCACAATCTATCTCAAACACACTAACAGGCATCAAATTGCCCCGAGTCTCCTCAGAACTGAAATCGCACTTTCTCCTGAATCTGAACTCTTCTCTTCAATCTGATCCCTGACTCCTCGATCTCATTCCTTGTCCCCAATCTGACTCCCTTCTCCTTAATCTCACCGCCGGGGTGTTATGTAGACAAATTTTTGAAGATCGCAGGACTAGTTAGAGTCATAGAATGAAATCATAGAATGGTTACAAGCACGGAACAAGGCCATTCGGCCCATCGAACCCATGCCGACTCTCAGCTAGACCCACTCCCACGACTTTTCCCGTAGCCCTGATTTCATTTTCCTTCAGATATATATCCAACTCCCGTTTGAAAGATAAGATTGACTCTGCCTCTACCACTCATTCAGGCAGTGCATTCCAGATCTTAATCCATCGCAGTGTAGAAAAGTGTTTTCTTACGTGGCCTTTGGTTCTTTTGCCAATCACCATAAATCTGTGTCCTCTGGTTCTCGACCCCTCTGCCAAAGGGAACAGTTTCTCTCTATCTACTCCTTCCAGGCCCCTCATGATTTTGACCACATCGATCAAATCTCCTCTCAATCTTCGCTGCTCCGAGGATAAAAACCCCAGCTTCTCCAGTCTATCAATGTAACTGAAGTCCCTCATCCTGGAATAATTCTCCTACATCTTTTCTGCACTCTCTCTCTAAGGCCTTCTTATCCTTCCTAAAGTTTGCTGCCCAAAATCATGGACCTACCACCCTCTGAGTGAAGTAGTTCCTCCTCATCTCAGTTTTGAAAGAGCAGCCCCTTATTCTAAGACTATGTCCCCTAGTTCTCGTCTCACCCGTCATCGGGAACATCCTCCCCGCATCCACCCGATCCAACCCCTTCACAATCTTATATGTTTCAATAAGATCGCCTCTCATTCTTCTGAACTCCAATGAGTAGAGTCCCAATCTACCCAACCTCTCCTCATATGACCACCCCCTCATCCCCGGGATTAACCGAGTGAACCTTTTTTGCACTGCCTCGAGAGCAAGGATGTCTTTCCTTAAGTAAGGACACCAAAACTGTATGCAGTATTCCAGGTGCGGTCTCACCAATACCTTGTACAACTGAAGCAATACCTCCCTATTTTTATATTCTATCCCCCTAGCAATGAAAGCCAACATTCCATTTGCCTTCTTAATCACTTGCTGCACCTGCATACTAACCTTTTGAGTTTCGTGCACCAGGACCCCCAGATCCCTTTGCACTTCAGTACTCTCCAGTTTCTTGCCATTAAGATAATAAATTGCTCTAGGATTTTTCCTGCCAAAGTGCATCACCTCACACTTTCCAGTGTTGTATTCCATCTGCCAAATCTCTGCCCACTTACTTAGCCTGTCTATGTCCCCTTGCAGGTTTTTTATATCCTCCTCACTCACTACTTTCCCTCCCATCTTTGTATCATCTGCAAATTTTGATATGTTACACTTGGTCCCTTCCTCCAAATCGTTAATATAGATTGTGAAGAGTTGGGGACCCAGCACTGACCCCTGTGGAACACCACTAGTTACTGATTGCCAGTCTGAGAATGAACCATTTATCCCAACTCTTTGCTTTCTGTTAGATAGCCAATCCTCTATCCATGCCAGAATATTACCCCCAATCCCGTGATTTTTTAGCTTAAGCAATAATCTTTTGTGTGGCACCTTGTCAAATGCCTTTTGGAAGTCTAAATACACTACGTCCACTGGTTCCCCTTTATCCACTCTATATGTTACTTCCTCAAAGAACTCCAGCAAATTTGTCAAACATGACTTCCCCTTCGTAAAACCATGCTGACTTTGTCCTATTAAATTATGATTATCCAAATGTCCTGTTACTGTGTCCTTAATAATGGACTCCAAAATTGGACACCTTACTCCAGTTGGGGCCGAACCAGTGTTTTATACAGGTTCATCATAACTTACAGACTTTTGTACTCTATTTATGAAGCCCAGGAACCCTATGCATTTTTTAACTGTTTTCTCAAACTGCCCTGCCACCTTCAACGATTTGTACACATAAACCCCAGATGTCTCTGCTCGTGCACCCACTTTATTATTTTACCATTTAATTTATATGTTCTCTGCTCATACGTTCTACCAAAATGTATCCCTTCACATTTATCTGCGTTAAAATTCATCTGTCACTTGTCCGCCCATTTCACCATCCTGTTTATATCTTCCTTAAGTCTATCACTCTCGTCCTCACTGTTCACGTTACTTACAAGTTTTGTGTCATCTGCAAATTTTGAAATTGTTCCCTTTACACCAACGTGAAAGTCATTGATATATATCAAAAAAAGCAGTGGTCCTAGAACCGACATCTGGTGAACTCCACTTTATACGTTCCTCCAGACGGAATAAAGACCCTTCACCACTATTCTCTGTTTCTTATCAATTAGCCAATTTCGTATCCATGTTGCCACTGTCCCTTTTATTCCATGGCCTTCAACTTTGCTGGCGATCCTTTTATGTGGCACTTTGTCGAACGCCTTTTGGAAATCCATGATACTATATCAATCATATTACCCTTATCAACCCTCTCTGTTACCTCATCAAAATACTCGACCAAATTGGGTAAACAGCATTTGTCTTTAAGAAATCGGTGCTGGCTTCCTTAATGAATCCAAACCTATCCAAGTGACTGTAAATTTTGTCCCGATTAATGTTTTTACCGTCTCCCTGTATCACTCACTGTACTGAGTGTCACCTTTATCTCTCTCCCTCTGCTGGTGTCTCTCTCTATCACTGTACTCAGTCTCACCTTTATCTCTCTCCCTCTGCTGGTGTCTCTCTATCACTCACTGTACTCAGGCTCACCTTTATCTCTCTCCCTCTGCTGGTGTCTCTCTCAGTCACTCACTGTACTCATTTTCACCTTTATCTTTCTCCCTCTGCTGGTGTCTCTCTCTATCACTGTATTCATTTGCACCTTTATCTATCTCTCTCTGCTGGTGTCTCTCTCTATCACTGTACTCAGTCCCACCTTTATCTCTCTCCCTCTGTTGTTGTCTCTCTATCACTCACTTTACTCAGTCTCACCTTTATCTCTCTCCCTCTGCTGGTGTCTCTCTCTATCACTCACTGTACTCAGTTTCACCTTCATCTCTCTCCCTCTGCTGGTATCTCTCTCTATCACTCACTGTACTCAGTATCACCTTTATCTCTCTCCCTCTGCTGGTGTCTCTCTCTATCACTCACTGTACTCAGTTTCACCTTTATCTCTCTCCCGCTGCTGGTGTCTCTCTCTATCACTCACTGTACTCAGTTTCACCTTTATCTCCCTCCCTCTGCTGGTGTCTGTCTCTATCACTGTCCTCAGTCTCACCTTTATCTCTCTCCCTCTGCTGGTGTATCTCTCTATCACTGTACTAAGTTTCACCTTTATCTCTCTCCCTCTGCTGGTGTCTCTCTCTATCACTGTACTCAGTCTCACCTTTATCTCTCTCCCTCTGCTGGCGTCTCCCTGTTTCATTCACTGTACTCAGTTACACCTTTATCTACCTTCAGGCAGTGCATATAAAGTGTTTAACCGAATTATTAATATCAAAACAACACCATATGGTGTCTGAATCTGTTTGGTCCAGTGAGGGTGACTAATGTAAATCATTGTCTACTCGGACTGTCCCAAGTGAGGTTTCCTAGAGATATAAATGGCAATATAAATATGAATCATTTTCAGCATGTGGCGACAGATAATCAGTTGCCTGAAAGGCCGCCCAATCAGAACAGATCTCAGGGGAAAGATCAATGATTGCTTCTATTGTTGGCTACAATCTGAGTGCATCTATTGAATTTCGATTGATTGATTCGAACTAGACGTTCTGAGTATGGGGCTTTGTTAGTCTGTATTACTCTTCTTTCTGATTGCTTCCTGTCATGTATTCTAAAGTTTCCTTTCCGCTCTCAAATGTTTCTTTTCCCCAATTCCTCGCCTGTAACTTTCGAAATTTCGGATAAGGCAATATTTGAAATATACCTTACTGATTTCCGGACTTAGCAGTTTGAAAAGTGTTCCGCAACCACTCAGTTATTTTGAGTGAGCATTCGTGGCTTTCATACAGAGGATCATGCTCCCAAACTTTACTTCATATCCTCGTGTTACAGCGAGTCTTCAACACAGACACAAGCCATTCTGCCCTAATTCTCTGTGCTGAAGTTTATGCTCCACACGAGCCTCTTTAAATCCCCTCTTCATCCAACCCAATCAGCATATCCTTCTATTCCTATCTCCCTCAAGTGTGTATCTAGCTTCCTTTGAATGCATCTATGCTAGTTATTAAATCATAGAAACTCACAGCACAAAAGGAGGCCATTTCTCCCATCTTGTCCATGGTAGCCGACAAAGAGTTATCAACCCTAATATCACACCCCAGCACTTGGTCCGCAGCGCTGTAGTTTATGGCTTGTCAATTTCATATCCAAGTACTTTTTAAATGTGATTCGTGTTTTTGCTTCTAAGATCATTTCAGGAAATGAGTTCTCAGACCCCCCATCACCATATGGGTGAAATACTTTTCCCTTAACTTCCCTCGAACCAACTAACAGTTACTTTACGTCTATGCCCCTTGGTTATTGATCCTTCTGCTAAGCGAAATAGGTTCTTCCTACCCACTCTCTCTAGGACCTCATAAATTTATATACCTAAAATATGTCTCCCCTCAGCCTCATCTGGTCCAATGAAAACAACCCCATCCTATCCATTCTTACCTCATATCTAAATTTCCCCAGCCCAGGCAACATCCTCGTAAACCTCCTCTGCACCCTCTCTAGTGCAATCGCATCCTTCCTGTAATGTGGTGACCACAACTGCACGCAGTATTCAAGTTGTTGCCTAACTAGTGTTTTATGCAATTCTAGCATAACCTCCCTGCTCTTATATTATATGCATCGGCAAATAAAAACAAGTATCCTGTATGCCTTCTTCAACATCTTGTTTACCTGGAATGCTACCTTCAGGGATCTGTGGACATGCACGTTAAGGTCCCTCTGATCCTCTGCACTTCTCATTTTCCTGCCATTTATTGTGTATTCGCTTGCCTTGAAGGCCGATAAAACCCCAGGTCCTGATAATCTACAGCCTAGGGTACTTAAGGAAGTGGTCCTAGAAACAGTAGATGCATTGCTGATCATCTTCCAACATTCGATGGAATCTGGAACTGTACCCATGGATTATGTTACCCCACTTTTCAAAAAGGGTGGTAGAGAGAAAGCGGGGAATTACAGACCGGTAAGCCTGACATCGGTAGTGGGCAAAATGCTCGAGTCCATTATAAAGGATGTAATAGCTGAGCACTTAAAACACAGTGACAGGATCGGACAAAGTCAACATTGATTTACAAAAGTTATATCGTGCTTGACTAATCTACTGGAATTTTTTGAGGATGTAACTGGAAAAATAGATTAGGGAGAACCAGTAAATGTGGTGTATTAGGACTTTGAAAAGGCTTTCGATAAAGTCCCACATCAGAAATTTGCGTGTAAATTTAAGGCACATGGGATTGGAGGAAAGGTATTGACTTGGATAGAGAACTGGTTGGCGGACAGAAAGCAGAGAGTAGAAAGTAATGAGTCTTTTTTCCGAGTGGCAAGAGTGACTAGTGGGGTACCACAGGGATCGGTCCTTGGCCCCCAGCTATTCACAATATACATTAATGATCTAGATAAGGGAACTAAATGTAATATCTCCAAGTTTGCAGATGACACAAAGCTGATTCGGAGTGTGTGCTACGGGGCGGATACCCATAAACTCCAGGATGATTTGGACAGGTTGGATAAGTGGGCAGAAGCGTGGCAGATGCAACAGAACGTGTATAAATGTGAGGTTATCCACTTTGATGTCAAAAATAGAAAGGCAGACTTTTATCTGAATGGCAATAGATTGGGAGAAGGGGAAGTGCAACGAGACCTGGGTGTCCTTGTGCACCAGTCGCTGAAGGTCAGCATGCAGGTGCAGCAGGTGGAGAAGAAGGCAAATGGTATGTTGGCCTTCATAGCGAAAGGGTTTGAGTATAGGTTCAGGGATGTCCTGCTGCAGTTGTACAGGGCCTTGGTGAGACCACACCTTGAGTACTGTGTGCAGTTTTGTAAGCATTATCTGAGGAAGGATGTTCTTGCCATGGAAGGAGTTCAGCGAAGATTCACAAGGCTGATACCTGGGATTGCAGGAATGACATATGAGGAGAGATTGGGTCGATTGGGCTTATACTCGCTGGATTATAGAAGAATGAGTGGGGATCTCATCGAATCATATACAATTCTGACAGGTCTGCACAAACTAGATGCAGGAAGAATGTTCCCGATCGTCGGAGAGTCCAGAACCAGGGGTCATAATCTAAGGATAAGGGGTAAGCCGTTTAGGACAGAAATGAGGAAGAATTTATTCACCCAGAGAGTGGTTAACCTGTGGAATTCTTGACCACAGAAGGTAGGTGAGGACAAGTCATTAAATATATTCAAGAATGAGTTAGAAATATTTCTTAGAGCTAAAGATATCAAGGGATATGGGGGAAAAGCAGGTACAGTGTACTGAGTTTGGATGATCAGCCATGATCTCATCGAATGGCGGAGCAGGCTCGAGGGGCCAAATGGACTACTACTGCTCCTATGTTCTCTGTTTCTATGTTAGCCCTCCAAAATGCATTACCTCACACTTCTCCAGATTGAATTGCATTTACCACTGTTCTTCCCACCTGACCAGTCCATTGATATCTTCCTTCAGTCTGCAGCTTTATTCTTCATTATCAACCACACGGCCAAGTTTTGTATCATCTGAAAACGTCTGATGCTGTAAAGCTTTAAAAACATAACCAGAAGCGACTCCTTTAGTAGATCTTGATTGAGCAACTGGACAATAGTCCCCTGACGTTCTGTGTCCTGATATACTGTAAGTTTATTGACTTTGCATTACACTAAATGAAGCATTCTGCGAATATATTGGAAAAGGCCTGTATTGTTCTCTCCTTCCCCCTCACTGTTTGTTATCTTAGTTAACAGAGCGCGGGTGCCAGGAACTCTCCAGCGTGTCACCAAGACACTATTGCCGTGCGAGTCTAGTCAGTGAGCACGGCATTCACACCAGTGCAATTCCCATCCCGGGGACTGGTTCCAGACTAAATGCAGTGAAAGTCTGGTAATATTGACTTTGTGCGATAGTGTGAAATCGGCGATAGCGAAACGGCTGCCCCCTTATATCTCTCTCCTGGTTTTTATTGCCATTCAATGCTGCCCGCTCAGGGAGATGTGAAAGATCCCATGGCACTATTCGAAGAAAGAATTTGCATTGATATAGCGCCTTCCACAATCACAGACGTCCCAAAGCGCCTTACAATCAATGAGATACTTATGAACTGTTGGAATGTAGGAAACGCAGCAATCAATTTTCGAACAGCAAGATCCCACAAACAACAATGCGATAATGATCAGACAATCTCTTCTTTAGTGGGGTAAATATTGGGCCAGGACACTTGGGATAACTCCTCTACTCTTCTCTCCAAGTGTAGCTGTGAGATTGTTTATGCCCACCTGAGAGGGCAGACGCGGTTTAGCGTCTCTTCCAAAAGACCGAATTGCCGACAGTACAGCGCTCTCTTGATACTGCACTGCATTGTCAGCCTAGATTGAGGTGCTTAAATCCCTGGAGTGAGACTTGAACCCAGGACTAATTCGCGACTTCATATTTGAATGCCCTACCAACTGAGCCAAGGCTGGCGCAATAAAATTTCTCATCTTTGGAGAAGAGCAGTTCTCTTCAACCTGACCCTTCCTTGTCAATCTCATTCCTTGCCCACAATCTGACTCCCTTCTCCTTAATCTCACCGCTGGAGTGTTAAGTACACAATTTTTTGAAGGCGGCAGGACAAGTTAGAATAATAGAATGGAATCATAGAATGTAAGCATCCCGGGACAAGGCCATTCGGCCCGTCGTAGCCGTGCCTTCTCTCAGCTTCTCCCACGCCCAAGCACTTTCCCCGTAGCCCTGCACTAGCCCTCTCTAGTGCAATCACATCCCTCTTGCAATGTGGTGACCACAATTGCACGGAGTTTTCAAGTAGTGGCCAAACTTGAGTTTTACGCAATTCTAGCATAACTTCCCAGCTCTTATATTCTATGCCTCGGCTAATAAAGGCAAGTATTCCGTATGCCTCCTTCACCATCTTGTCTACCTGTTCTGCTACCTTCAGGGATCTGTGGACATGCACTCCAGAACGAAAGATCATCGATCTGATACGTTAACTCTGTTTCTCTCTTCACAGATGCTGCCTGACCGGCTGAGTATCACCAGAATTTTCTGTTTTTATTTCAGATTTCCAGCATCTGCTGTATTTTCTTTTTGTATCAGATTGAAGAGAAGTGGTCAGATTCAGGAGAAAGGTTCATTTCAGTTCGAGCAGACTCGGGGCAGGTTGATGGCTGTTCGTATGTTTAAGAAGAATGTGCTGAGATGAGGTGTCGAGCTGAAGCAAAGGGGTGACGATGCGTGTGTTCAGAGGGCAGCTGTGAGCAGGAAGTGAAGGAAATGTAATTCCTAAAACAGCCTCTCAGTGCCGCTGTTTCGTTTCCACTTCCGTGTCCGGATAGTTCAGTCGGTAGAGCCGCAGAATTTTAACGTGAGGTTCCAGGGTTCAAGTACCTCTTCGAGCGCTGCTTCTAATTAATGGATTCAGCAATTTACAGCACCGACGTTAGATTATAGCCTACCACAAAAATCGTATTAAATTGAAAAATATTCATGCAGAAATGAATTGCTCGCGTTTTATGGTTCTCCAGGAAAGTAAGATTTGAAAGATAGAAAGATAAGATCATTGCTGATCTGTATCCGATCTCCATCCCCCACCTTCTTCTCTTCTTGGCTCCATGTCCTTTTCTACACTTGTCTAGCAAAACTAAACCGACCTCCGATTTAAAATAATTGATTGAACAGTTTTCTGACGGAGAGAATTCCACACTTCTCCCATCCTTTGCAGGAAGAAGTGTTTCCTAACTTCTCTCCTGAATGTCCTGGCTTTGTCTATCTGGTTCTGACACTGTTCTGGGAATGGAAAATAAATATAACTTCCCTTACTCCGATGTGCAGCAGTGCTCAGACAGTGAAAGAGACAATGGAAATGTGAGAATAATTTAAAAGTGTAAGAAGGAGTTGCATTTATACTGCGGCTATCACGTCCACGGGACGTCGCAAAGAGTTTTACAGCCAATTAAATACTATCTCAAGGACACCGGTGAGAACTCCAGTGCTCTTCTTTAAAGTTGTGATCTTTTACTGCGCCAGTCTGGGCTCAGTTGGAAGGGCACTCACATCTAAAGCCGCGAATTAGTCCTGGGTTCAAGTCTCACTCCAGGGATTTAAGCACCTAATCTAGGCTGACAATCCAGTGCAGTAACAAGAGAGCGCTGCACAGTCAGCAATTCCGTCTTTTGGACGAGACGTTAAACTGCTTCTGCTCTCTCAGGTGGACATAATCAATCTCACCCCACTGTTGGAGAGAAGAGTAGAGCAGTTCTCCCAAGTGTCCTGGCCCAATATTTACCCCACTAAAGAAGAGATTGTCTGAACATTATCGCATTGTTTTTTGAGAGATCTTGCTGTTCGAAAATTGGTTGCTGCGTTTCGTACAGTTCTTTCCAGATCTTAATCACTCAACGCATAAAGAAATGTGTTCTTACGTCGCCTTTGGTTCTTTTGCAAATCACCTTAAATCTGTGTCCTTTGGTTCTCGACCCTTCCCCCAGTGGGAACAGTTTCTCTCTATCGACTCTGTCCAGAACCCTCATGATTTTGAGCACCTCCATCGAATCTCCTCTAAACCTTCTCATTTCCCATCCTTGTTTTCAAATCCTCCATGGCCCTCGTCCGCTCCCGATTACTGTCACCTCCTCCAGCCCTACAACCCTCGACGTTCGCCGTGTTCCTCCAATTCTGGCCTCTTGCGCACCCCCTGCCACCGATTTTACACGCCCCAACATTGACGGCCATGGCCTACAGCTGCCTCAGCTCAAAGCTTTGGAATTCCCTCCCTAAAGCTCTCCGCGTTTATATTCCTCTCTCCTCCTTTAAGGCACTCCTTAACAACTACCTCATGGTCATCTGACGTAATATCTCCTTTTGTGGCTCGGTGTCAAATGTGTTCAAATATGTTTCCTACTGTATCTTTAAAACATATGTTAAATATGTTTTAGAAATTGCAACACAACCTGATATTTAATAAGTGATTTTCAAAATGAGAGCAATTTAAAATGTAAACATTTTATACAAACTTTGGAATTCTGTAACCCAGAGGGGTATGGAAAATCAATCCATTAGTATATTCAAGTCTGAGATAGATGGATTTTGGACTGCAGGGGAATCACGGGAAATGGGGATCGGACGAGAAAGTGAAGTTGAGGTCGAAGATCAGCCATGATCTTATTGAATGGCGGAGCAGGTTCGAGGGTCCGTAAGGCCTATTCCTGCTCCATTTCTTACGTCCTTATGGTTTCTATTTCCGTGAATCTTACCGACCCTTCTTAGTCTCGGAATGTAGCAATTCTATGAATATAGGAACACGAGGAGGCCATTCAGCGCATCACGCCAGTCCGCCATTCAAATAGATCATGGCTGATCTGTCTCTCGACTCCAATTAACCGCCTTGGTTCCCAAACCCTAAATAATTTGCCTAAAAAAATCTACTAATCTCAGTTTTAAAATTTTCAATTGACCGAGCCTCAACAAATTACTGCGAGAGAGAGTTGTATATTTCCACTAACCTTTGTGTGAAGAAGGTACCCGGACATCACCCTGAACCGTTTAGCTCTAATCTTAAGTTTGTGCCCCTTTCTTCTACAATTCCTGACCGGAGGAAACAGTTTCTCCCTATTGACACAACCAACTCCTTTAATCATCTTAAACACATCATATTTACTCAAAGGAATACAATCCTCTTCCGTGCAGCCTGTCTTCATAATTTAACCCTTTTAGCGTCATTGGCACAGAAATTCGTCTGAATACGGGAGAGTACGCACTGTGTACTCACACATATTTCGTCCCGAAGTACCGGTTTCCTGCATGCACTGCGCATGCGCGGGACACCGGCACTTCCGATATTGCGAAGGGGGCGGTTCCTAAGTGAACCGTGTGCGCACTACAGGCTGTGCGCATGCAGCACACGCAGTTTTTTTTTCAGGTTTGAACGCGAACGTCAGTGTTGAAGATTTTAAACATGAAAAAGCAGCCGTAAGACCCTCTTTTAACAAGCTAAGTAGTTAATTAAGTATTATTTTAATTTTTTTTCAACAGGTTTATCTTTTTTAGAGACTTTAAAGAAAGGTAAGTTTAATTTTATAAATTTTAAAAAGAATTTAAATTTTTTCAAAAATTTAAATTTTTGTTTAAAGTGTTTAATTTTCTTAACTGTAGTTATTTTATTAATGTGATGGATTTTTTTTTATTTAATTAAGGTTTAGCTGTCTTTTGGGGGCAATTTGTATTCATAGCTTTGACAGCTCTTCCTGTCAAAACTATGAATGAAAGATGTTGTGCTGCCATTGGTTCTAACTGGCTCACGTGATCCCGGGGTCGCATCGCACTAACTGCGCCTCTGGGACACGCACACACTGTGCGCCGGCACCAGGGAGAGGCCCAGGAACTGAAGTTCGTGTGGGCCAAAACCATAAAGGCAGTCGCGGAGTGCGATATCGCGGCAGATCCTTACCCCCGCGGCAACCATCGAAGTCCAATTTCTGGGCCATTATCATTCTGGTGAATCTGCGCTGCACCCGCTCCAATGCCAATGTGTGCTCCCTGAGGTGCCCTGCGCCGAACTGATCGCCGTGCTCTAAATGGGGTCTAACCAGAGCTTTGTATAAATGTCACGTAACTGCCACCCCTTTGTGTTCCAGTCCCTTGAGAGAATGGCCAACATTACATTAGCTTCTGCAACGCATCGTCACTTCCCAATTTCAATATGATTTTCTTATTTGACTATCAATATATTGAATAAATTGAGGAACAGTCACAGCCCTTGAACAGATTTTAACATTAGATCCAAGTGTTTGGCTCTGAATTTGGCTTGGAGATTTACTATGGAGGAAAATAATCAAGTGGACTGGTGGGGCATTGATTGCAGCGAAGAGAGAAGATCTGCGATGGACATTCGCATCCCCGAAGCAAAGACTTACTCTAATCAGAGAAGTAGCACAACACCAGGTTATATTCCAACAGCTTTATCTGAAATCACAAGTTTTCGGAGCGCTGCTCCTTCGTCAGGTTAAGTGACGAAGGAGCAGCGCTCCGAAAGCTTGTGATTTCAAATAATGCCGTTGGACTATAACCTGGTGTTGTGCGACATCTCACATTTGTCCACCCCAGACCAAAACCGGCATCTCCACATCATGGTTACTATAATGAGACCAGGGATGAGGGACTTCAGTTAAGTGGCGAGACTAGAGAATCTAGGACTGTCTTCTTTGAGCAGAGATAGCGAACTGGAGATCTAACACCTGTGTTGTTAGAAGCTGGGGTTGTTCTCTTTAGAGCAGTGAAGGTCAAGAGGAGATTTGATTGAGGTGTTCAAAATCACCAATGGTTTTGATAGAGTAGAAATGGCGAAACTGTTTGCATGTGGTTGAAGCGTCGGTTACCAGAGGACACAGATTGGTAGTGATTGGCAAGTGAACTAGAGGGGACAAGAGAGAAATGCCTTGTACACGCGGGGTTAATGTAGCGTGAAATGCGGTATGTGAAGGATGTAATGTTCCAGGTTAGCCATGGAGGTCGCTGTGTGAAATTGCATGCGTGAGCCTGGCTATCTCAGTCGGGGAATCATCAGATTTTAAATGAGAGGGTGCAGCGTTCAAGTGCGTTAATTTAGTTTAGGATTTTCAAATCTTACTTCCTTATAGGACTGTAGAACACGAGCAATTCACATTGATCTTTCCTGCAGCCTCAATACATTAATATTTTTTTCATTTTTTGCAACTTAAAACAATATTATGAGCGTTTATAATCTAACGTCGTTGCTTTAAATTGTATATTAAATGGTGATTTCTTTTATAAGAGCATCGCCCAAAAAGGGACTTGAATACTGTATTCTCAGATTAAAAGTCTGATGCTCTACCGACTAATATCTGGCTTTTAGCATCGCCGAAACAGCGAGACTGAGTGACAGTGGTTGAGAACTGCGATTCGCTTCATTTCTTGCCCACAGCTGCCCTGTGAATGCATGCAACGTCAGCTCGAGACTCTTCTCAGCACATTCTATCTCAAACACACTGACAGCCATCAACCTGCCCCGAGTCTGCTCCGAACTGAAATGACCCTTTCTCCTGACTCTGAACTCTCCTCTTCAATTTGATCCCTACTCATCAATCTGATCCCTACTTCTCAATCTATTCCCTTCTCCCAAATCATAGAATAGCTAAAGCACAGAAGGAGGCCTATCGGCCCGTCCAGCACTTGCCGGATCTCTGCAAGCGTACTTCAGCTATTCCCACTCCACCACCCTGTCCCCGTAGCCCTGCAATTTTTTTCCCTTTTGATATCTGACTCCTTAATGTCACCGGCGGTGTTTATGTACACTTATTGTTGAACGTAGCAGGACAAGTTGAGAAAGTACTTAAAAAAACAAACCTCGGCTTTATTAATAGAGGATCAGAGTACAAAGCAAGGACACTATGCTAAAGTGGCATAAATCATTGGCTAGGCCTCAGCTGGATTACTGTTCTGGGCGTCGCACTTTAGGAAGGATATCAAGGCTTTGTGGAGGGTACAGAAGAGATTTACTAGAGATTTACCCGGGATGATGGACTTCAGTTATGAGGAGAGACTGGAGAAGCTGGGAATGTTGTGTGGGTGGTAAAGGCAGATTCAATCGTAAAATAAATAATTGAAGCATGTGGACTGGGGGCAGTGATTGCAGCAGTGAGAGGAGTAGAAGATCTGCGATGGAGATTCGCATCACCGAAGAGGAGACTCACCAGAGTGAGGCCAGGGGTGAGTGACTTCAGTTATGTGGAGAGACTAGAGAATCTAGGATATTCCGCCTTAGAGCGGAGATGGATAACTGGAGATTTAATATGGATGTTGTGAATTATGAAGGGATTTGCTCCAGTAGGCGAGGAGAAACTCTTTCCACTGGCAGTTGGGCCAATAACCAAAGGAGACAGATTTAAGATAATTTGCAAAGGAAGATGAGGGACGATGAGAAGTGTTTTTTTTTACTCAGCGAGTTGCAGTGATCTGGTACGCACTACCTTAAAGGGACTTGGATGCAGATTAATAAGGATTTCAAAAGGGAATTGGATAAATACTTGACGGAATCAATTTGCTGGGCTTTGTGGAAAGAGCAAGGGAGGGTGGAAATAACTAGGTAGTGCAGGGAACAGAAAGGATGGACTGAACGGCCTCTGGCTGTGCTGTAATGTGCTCTGAGTCTAAGAGGGGAAGTAGCTGAGTGCACAGGTTCCGAACGGCTAAAGTTTGGGAGCAAGCAGCTACAAGCACCCGTTGCTGAAGCCAATGTTCAGATCAATCGTTGACAGGTGGGTAAACCTCAGGGATATTCTGATGTTCACATCACTGAACTAATTTAACTAACTTAGCAATCACAGCAAAAGGAAATATCAGCCCATTCAGCAGCTCTTTCCTGAACTTAGTTTGAGTCAAGGCATAAATAAAGGTATTGACACACGAACTCAGAATCATCAACGTGTATCCAGTCTGGTGGAGAATGGCCAAGGGGTGTGTAAAGTCAGCTGAGCTGTAATAAAGCTTGGCAATTCGGTCCTGGTTGAGACGAATGACATTGGGCATCCACAGCAGGATGAAGCTAGCCGATATGCTGAAGAGTAGAATGAAGATTTTCTCCGGTTTGTTATCTCGACATCGCTGGTGCCGGTTTGACTCCGGAGTCTCCTCTGGTCCAAACTGGCTGCCAAGATGTGCTTGATGGTGAGGCAGTTGAAGAGGAGGATGGAGAGGTATGGAATGAGCGGCGTCAGTAGGTGATGGACCCAGTCAAAGATGACCCATGCCAGTTGATACTGAAAGGTGAATCTCACTCGGCAGCCCCACCCTTAATGGTCTTGCGTGACGATAGGCTCATCTTTAAAGAATTCGGGGATGTTCCTCAGGATGCTCACCACCCAGATGGTCGCGAGGACGGTGGCCACCATTCTCAAGGTACAATATTTGGCTTTGAGCCCCTGGTGACAGATAGCCACGAAGCGATCGAAGGTGAAAGCCACCGTGGACCAAACGGAACAGTCCATGAAGGCAGATTTCATGAACTCGTTGACAGTACAGACGGCGGTAGAAAGAAATATTAAAGATGCGACGTGGAAATAGGCGAGGTAATCAAATATAACGAAAAAGGAGATGACGAGGAGATCCGAGAGAGCCATGGTCAACAAGTAGAGAGTGACCGATTTGGTGAGACCAAATTGGCCTCGGCACAGGATGACAATGGTCACAAAATTCGCTGCAAGAAAGAGAAACAGAATGATCAAAGCAAGTGACTGATCATATTATACACAGACTTAAAGAAAAATACATGTTTGATCAATGTTCCGCGACTTTCCACCGACTATGCCATTGGGGGTTTAAACCTTGATCCATCTTGCAACATTAGAAAGATTAAAAAAACTTGGCGTTTTATGGTGTCAGCTGTGGATCAGCGGGTCTCCTCTGAATCAGAAGGTTGTGGGTTCAAGTCCCTATCCAGAGACTTAAGCATAATGTGTGGACAAAAATTCAATTTCCAGTTCTGAGGGAGTGCTGCACTGTAACAGGGGCAGCTCTGAGGTAGCGCCACTGTCGCAGGGGCAGTACTGAGGGAGCGTTGCACTGTTGCACGGGCAGTTCTGAGGGAGCGCTGCACTGTCGGAAGGCCAGTACTGAGGGAGCGCTGCTCTATTGAAGGGGCAGTACTGAGGGAGCGCTGAACAGTTGGATGGGCAGTACTGAGGGAGTGCTGCACTGTCGGAGATGCAGTACTGAGGGGGCGCTGCACTGTCGGAGGGACAGTACTGAGGGAGCACTGCATTGTCAGAGGGGCAGTACTGAGGGAGCGCTGCACAGTCGGAGGGGCAGTACTGAGGGAGCACTGCACTGTCGGAGGGGCAGTGTTGAGGGAGCGCTGCACTGTCGGAGGGTCAGTACTGAGGGAGCGCCGCAGTCGGAGGGGCAACACTGAGGGAGCGCTGCACTCTCGGAGATGCAGTACTGAGGGTGCGCTGCACTGTCGGAGTGGCAGTACTGAGGGAGCGCTGCACAGCCGGAGGGGCAGTACTGAATAGCACTGCACTGTCGGAGGGGCAGTGTTGAGGGAGCGCTGCACAGTCAGAGGGGCAGTACTGAGGGAGCGCTGCACTATTGGCTGGGGCAGTACTGAGGGAGCGCTACACAGTCGGAGGGGCAGTACTGAGGGAGCGCTACACTGTCGGAAGGGCATAACTGAGGGAGCGGTGCACTTTTGCAGTGGCAGTTCTGAGGGTGCGCCGCAGTCGGAGAGGCAGTACTGAGGGAGCGCTGCACTTTCGGTGGGGCAGGACTGAGGGTGCGCTGCACTTTCGGAGTGGCAGTACTGAGGGAGCGCTGCACAGTCGGAGGGGCAGTACTGAATAGCACTGCACTGTCGGAGGGGCAGTGTTGAGGGAGCGCTGCACAGTCGGAGGGGCAGTACTGAGGGAGCGCTGCACTATTGGCTGGGGCAGTACTGAGGGAGCGCTACACAGTCGGAGGGGCAGTACTGAGGGAGCGCTACACTGTCGGAAGGGCATAACTGAGGGAGCGGTGCACTTTTGCAGTGGCAGTTCTGAGGGTGCGCCGCAGTCGGAGAGGCAGTACTGAGGGAGCGCTGCACTTTCGGTGGGGCAGGACTGATGGAGCGCTGCACTATCGGAGGTTCCATTTTTCGGATGAGATTTTAAACCGAGGCCCGTCTGCCCTCTCTTGTGGACGTAAACGATGATATGGCACTATTGGAAGAGTAGGTTATCCTGTACAAGATTTATCCCTCAACCAGCCGCACTAAAACAGAGGACTGCATTGCTGTTCGTGGGACAGAACAATTGGCTACATTACAACAGAGAATGCACTTCAAAAGCTCTTGATTTGGTGCCAAGTGTTTAGGATTTCCTAAGGTCGTGAAAGGTCCTGTAAAATGCCTGTATTTCTTTCATGCTACATAGCGATCTCGTGAGGTCCTAAAACACTTCACTTTCAGCTTGTCAGTTCGCCCCCAATCACACTCTGTCTATTTACGACTTGGCCAATGAATGGTAACTAGACTGGTAACTGACACTGAGCTGCCAGCCGATTAGCGATTCATTAAGTAAGAAATAAATTTTAAATTTCATTTGACATTAAAATGAAAATTCAATTTATGTATAACTCACCCACAGTTTCTCTTCTACTCAACACTGAATTCACACGTTCACCAAATGCTCAACGTAAAGTTCTTCACTGGTGTCCGAAATCAATCTCATCAGAGGGCAATGGCACATAGAACTGGGGATTGGGATTGATTTTCGATTGCCCTGAGGAAGACTCCATATAGAAGATGGTTGTGATGATTGACGGTCAACCGTGTCAGCCGCAGAACATCGCTGCCGGAGTTCCTCAGGTCAGTGTCCTCGGCCCAACTATCTCCAGCTGCTTCATCAATGACCTTCCCTCCAACATAAGGTCAGAAATGGGGATGTTCGCTGATGACTGCACAGTGTTCAGTGCCATTCACAACTCCTCAGATAATGAAGCAGTCCAAGCCCGCATGCAACAAGACCTGGACGACGTTCAGGCTTGGGCTTGTTAATGGCTGGTAACATTCGCGCCGCAGAAGTACCAGGAAATGCCTATCTCCAACAAGCGTGAGTCTAACCACCGCCCCATGATATTCAATTGCATTACCATCGCCGAATCTCCCACTATCAACATCCTGGGGGTCACCATGGAACTGAAACTTAACTGGACCAGCCACATAAATACTTTGGCAACAAGAGCAGGTCAGTGGCTAGGTATTCTGCGTCGAGTGTCTCACCTGACTCCCCAAAGCCTTTCTAACTTCTACAAGGCACAAGTTAGGATTGTGCTGGAATACTCCCCACTTGCCTGAATGAGTGAAGCTCCAACAACACTCAAGAAGCTCAACACCATCCAGTTCAAAACAGCCCGCTTGATTGGCAACCGATCTACCAACTTTAACATTCACACCCTCCACCACCGGCGTACCGTGGCTGCAGTGTGCACCATCTACAATATGCACAGCAGCAACTCGCCACTGCCTCTTCGGCAACACCTCACAAACACGCGAACGCTTCCACCTAGAAGGGCAAGGGCAGCAGGCGCATGGGAACACCACCACCTCCAAGAGCCCCTTCAAGTCACACACCATCCTGACTTAGAAGTATATCGCTGACCCCTCATCGTCGCTGCACCTCAACGGGCACTTGACCAATACCCTCGCGGGAGGGTTTGCTAGTGCTGTTTGGGATGTTGAAGCTAGCTTGGCAGGGGGATGGGAATTTGAGGGTAGAAGCGAGGGGAAACATGCTCAGCTTGAAATAGGAAGGCAAAGATAAAGGAGAAGGCAATATAGCAGAGCAACGACAGGGGTAACGATAACCAGAATGTATCAGGAAGGGGCAGAGCGTACGAGCACAAGAGTGCACCAGAAAAAAGAGTCAGAGTAAGGAAAAATGCTCAGGCAATATTAAAGGATCTTTATCTGAATGCACGCAGCATTCGTAACAAGATAGCTGAGTTGACGGAACGAATAGAAATACATGATATGATCTGATAGCCATTACAGAGAAGTTGGTGAAAGGTGACCATGGCTGGAAACTGAATATTCAGGGTTATTTGACATTTCGGAGAGATAGGCCGAAAGGGAAAGGAGGTGGGGTAGCTCTGTTAATAAAGGATGAGATCACTGCAGTGGTGAGGAATGATATTGGCTCAGAAGCTCAAGATGTAGAATCAGTTTGGGTGGAGTTAATAAATAGTAAGGGTAAAAAGTTACTGGTGGGAGTTGTATGTAGGCCCCCTAACAGTAGCTACTCTGTAGGACAGAGTATAAATCAAGAAATAAATTGGGCTTGTAAGAAAGGCACTGCAATAATCATGGGCGATTTTAATTATCATATAGATTGGACAAATCAAATTGGCAAGTTTAGCCTTGAGGACGAGGTCATAGAATGTATTCGGGATGGTATCTTAAAGCAATACGTTGACGAACCATCCAGGGAATAAGCTATTTTTGATCTGGTAATGTGTGATGAGACAGAATTAATTAATGATCTCATAGTAAAGGATCCCCTCGGAAAGAGTCATCATAGAATGGCAGAATATCAAATTCAGTTTGAGGGTGAGAAATTTGAGTCTGAAACTAGTGTCCCAGACTTAAATAAAGGCAATTACAAGGGTATGAGGACAGAGATGGGTAAAGTGGACAGGGAAAATAGATTAAAGAGTAAGACGGTAGATCAGCAGTGGCAGATATTTAAAGAGATATTTCCTAAATCTCATCAAAGGTGTATTCCAGTGAGAAAGAAATGATGCACCATCCATAGCTAACTCAGGAAGTTAAGAATGGTATCAAATTGAAAGAAAAGGCATACAATTTTGCGAAGATTAGTGGTAGGCCAGAGGGGTACCATTTTAGAAACCAGCAAAGGATGACTAAAAACATTATAAAGAGGGAGAAGATAGAGTATGAGAGTAAACTAGAAAATAATATAAAAACAGACAGTAAGAGCTTCTTGAGGTGTATCAAAAGGAAGAGAGCAGCTACAGTAAACGTTGGTCCCTTAGAGGATGAGAACGGATAATTAATAATGGGAAATATAGAAATCGCAGAGACTCTAAACAATTCGTTTGGATCGGTCTTCACGGTAGAAGAGATTAAAAACATCCCAATAATAATAGATAATAAAGGGGCTATAGGGAGGGAGGAACGTGTAACAATCTCTCAAATTAGAGAAAAAGTACTAGGCAATCTAATGGGACTGAAGGCCGACAAGTCCACTGGACCTGACGGCCTGCATCCCAGGGTCTTAAAAGATGTGGCTGCATAGATAGCGGATGCGGTGGTTGTAATCTACCAACATTTCCTGGATACTGGAGAGCGCCCAGCGGATTGGAAAACCGCAAATGTAACGCCACTATTCAAAAAGGAGGGAGACAGAAAGCAGGAAATTGTAGACCAGTTAGACCAACATCTGTCATTGGGAAAATGCTGGAATCCATTATTAAGGAGGTAATAGCAGGACATTTAGAAAATCATAAGAAAATCAAGCAGAGTCAACATGGTTTTATGAAAGTGAAATCGGGTTTGACAAATTTGCTGGAGTTTTCGAGGATTTAACAAACAGGGTGGATAAAGGGGAACCAGTAGATGTGGTGTATTTGGATTTCCAGAAGTCATTCGATAAGGTGCCACATAAAAGGTTACTGCACAAGATAAGAGTGCACGGGGTTGGGGGTAATATTTAGGCATGGATAGGGGATTGGCTAACTAACAGAGAACAGAGAGTCGGCATAAATGGGTAATTTTCCTGTTGGCAACCATTTACTAGCAGGGTTCCACATGGAACAGTGCTGGACTTCAACTATTTACAATCTATATTAATGACTTGGATGAAGGGACCGAGTGTACACTAGCCAGGTTTGCTAATGATATAAATATAGGTGGGTTAGCAAGTTGTGAGAATAAGAGAGTCTGCAAAGGGATATAGATAGGTTAAGTGAGTGGCAAGAATTTGGTAGATGGAGTACAATGTGGTAAAATGTGAGGTAATCCACTTTGGAAAGAAGAATTAAAAAGTAATTTATTATTTAAACGGAGTGAGATTATAAAATGCTGAGGTAAAAAGGGATCTGGGGGTCATAGTACATGATACACAAAAACTTAGCATTCAGTTACAGCAAGTAATTAGGACGGCTAATGGAACGTTGGCCAAAATTACAAGGTGCGAAGAGGCCGGCGTTGGACTGGGGTGGACAAAAATGAGAAGTCGCACAACACCAGTTTATAGTCCAACAGATTTATTTAAAATTACAAGGTTTCGGAGCTATCGATCGCCCCTTCTTCAGGTAAAGTTACAATGAGTGAATCTACAAAAGTTCACAGAATATAAACACAGTAATTGCAGAGATACTATCTTTCCTTACATCAAAGACACATCAAGAGCACATCCAAAACAATGAGTTGTGTCCCAGAGGATCCAACCTGTCAAATCCTGCTGTCTGCATATCCTCTCCATATCCCTTCCTCTCTCTCCGTCCTTTTTTTTTGTGGTTGTTTTTTAAAAACTGGAAAGACAGACAACGATTTCAAGTCACATTCTGTAGCGTGACATGAACCCGGTATCCCTATTGAGGCCATCCTCATGAGTGCGGAACTTGGCTATCAGTTTCTGCTCGATGATTTTGCGTTGTCGTATGTCTCGAAGGCCGCCTTGGAGAACGCTAACCCGCAGATCCGAGGCTGAATGCCCTTGACTGCTGAAGTGTTCCCCGACTGGGAGGCAACCATCCTGCCTGGCGATTGTTGAGCGGTGTCCGTTCATACGTTGTCTCAGTGTCCACATGGTCTCGCCGATGTACAATGCTCTGGGGCTTCCTTTCCTGCAACGTATCAGGTTAGCAACGTTGGCCGAGTCACATGAGTAAGTTCCATGTATCTGGTGGGTAGTGTCCTCACGTGTGATGACGGTATCTGTTTTCATGATCTGGCATGTCTTGCAGAGGTTGCCGTGGCAGGGTTGTGTGGTGTCGTGGTCGCTGTTCTCCTGACAGCTGGGTAATTTGTCGCGAACGATGGTACTTTTGAGGTTAGGCGGCTTCTTGAAGGCGAATAGTGGAGCCTTGGGATAGCCTTAGCCCTGGGACACATCTCATTGTCTTGGCTGTGCTCTTGGTGTGTCTTTGATGTAAGGAAAGATTGTATCTCGCATTTTCTGTGTTTATATTCTGTGAACTTTTGTAGATTCACTCATTGTAACTTTACCTGAAGAAGGGGCGATCGATAGCTCCGAAAGCTTGTAATTTTAAATAAATATATTGGACTATAACTTGGTGTTGTGCGACTTCTCATTTTTATATTACAAGGGGTATGGAGTATAAAAGTAGGGAATTTTGAAGCAATTGTACGACCGCACCTGGAGGACTGCGTACAGTTGTGGTCTCCATATTTAAGGAAGGAGATACTTGCATTGGAGGCAGTGCAGAGAAGGTTCACTAGGTTGATTCCTGGGATGAGGGGGCTGACGTATGACGAAAGGTTGAGTAGGTTGGGCCTATACTCCTTGTAGTTTAGAAGAATAAGAGGTGATCTTATTGAAACATCTGAGATTCTGTGGGGGATTGACAGGGTGGTTACTGAGAAGATGTTTCCCCTAGTGGGGGTATCTAGAACGAGGGGACATAATTTCAGAATAAGGGGTCGCCCATTCAAGACGCAGATGAGGAGTAATTTCTTCTCTCAGAGGGTGGTGAGTCTTTGGAATTCTCTACCCCAGAGAGCTGTGGAGGCGGAGTCATTGAACATATTCAAAGTGGAGATTGTCAGACAATTGAAATACAAGGGAGTGAAGGGGTATGTGGAGACAGCGGGAAAGTGATGTTGAGGACAAGATTGCATCAGCAATCATCTTATTGAATGGTGGAGCAGGCTCGTGGGGCCGATTGGTCTACTCCTGCTCTTGTTTCTTATGTTCTTATAAGGCGGCTTAACACCACCTTCCCAATGGCAATCAGGGATGGGCATTAAATGCTGGCCCTTAAAGCGACGTCCACAACCCATGATAGAAAAAAATGCATCAACAGACGGAGATAGATAAAATGACACTGAGTACAGTATTACAGAAAGATACCAGAACAGGAAGAGATAGATAAAATTGAGACTGAATATAATGATACAGAGAGACATCATCAGAGAGAAATAGATACAGCTGTGATGGAGTACAGGCTTATAATGTTGTCTAAAGGAGCAGTAAGCCCGAGGATTTGGAGGATATTAGAATTCAGCAAAGGATGACCAAGAAATTTATCAAGAAAAAGAAACGAGAATATGAGAGTAAACGAGCAAGAGACATAAATAAAGATTGTGAAAGCTTCTAAAGGTATGTAAAAAGTAAGAGGTTAGCGAAAGAAACGTGGGTCCCTTAAAGGCAGAGGCAGGAGAAGTTATAATGGGGAATAAGGAATTGGCAGAGACATTAAATGACTACTTCGTAACTACTTTCCCGGTAGAAGACACAGAAAAGCTTCCAGAAATATTGGGGAAACAACAGTCCTCCCCCTCCCACAGCAATATCTTCTCCTGGTGCGAGGCAATGTCCTCAGTCCTGGCACTGGGCAGGCGATGCAGTCTTCGGAATTCCCAGTCATGGCTGCAGAGAACAGCATGAATCCCTCTGAATATACTGCCCCCTATCAGTACCACAGTTCTTTTCCCTCCCACACTTGAAACCACCGTATCATAGTTAGTTTGCGCATCCACCCGGCAGACTTTGCCCTCATCCATACAGGCAGCAAGAAGCTCGTACCTGGTGGATAAGGGTAAAGGCCGATGCTCTTCCAACACTACACCTGGGGTCCCCTTACCTTTCGAACTGGAAGTCATAGCATCTTGCCACGACCACTAACAGATCTATACCACTACCTAACCTAAGGCTGTGATTGCCTTCTGGTTCAACGTGTCCGGGTCACTCTACCCTCCCTGATGCCCCGTAAACTCTGCACCTCGGTCTCCTGCTCAACAACTCTGAACTGAAGTTGCTCGAAAGGCAGACACTTACTGCATACTTGGTTTGTGGGAACGAGGGTTCACACTTCCTGGGTAGCTCGATGTTCTTTCTGTTCAGTCTGTGGGATCGGAACATGGTGATTTAAACGAGCTTCAAGCTGTGCGTGGGTTGAATTCTGTAACGAGGCCTTAAGCAAGAACATCTTCACAGAAACATAGCATGGTGTAAGAGTTACTCAGTCATTTCTGGAATATGTCAGATTGATCACTTGTGTTTTGGGGAAAGGGAAGTGTTTAGGAGGGAAATCAGGTCACTTGTGGTCATGGTAATAAAATTATTCGAATTATCTATCTCCCTCTGTTGGTAACACTCTGTATCACTTTATCAGTCACACTTTTAATTATCTCCCTCTGCTGGTTTCTCCCTGTATTACTGTACTCAGTCTCTCCTTTATCTATCACCCTCTGCTGATGTCTCTCTGTATCACTCACTGTACTCAGTCTCACCTTTAACGATCTTTCTCTGTTGTTGTTTCTCTGTTTCGCTCACAGTACTCAGTTTCACCTTTATATATCTCCTGTGCTTGAGTCTCCCTGGATTATTGTGTTCCATCTCACCTTTATCTCTCCCATTCTGTTGGTGTCTCTCTGGATCACTCACTGTACTCAGACTCCCCTTTATCCATCTCCCTCTGCCGGTGTCTCTCGGTATCACTCACTGTACACATTCTCACCTTCAGCTATCTCCCTATGCTGGTGTCTCCCTGCATCACTCACTTAACTCAGTCTCACCTTTATCTATCTCCCTCTGTTGATGTCTCCCTTAATCTCTCACTATACTCAGACACATCACTATCTACCTTCAGGTTGTGCATATAAAGTTTTAACTGAATTAATAATAGCTAAACAACACCAGATGGTGGCTGAAATCTCTTTGTTTAAGTGAGAGTGACAAATGTAAATCATTGTGTAATCGGACTGTCCCCGGGAAGGATTCCTAGAGATATAAATGTGAAAATAAATATGAATCATTTTCAGCGTGTTACGACAGATGGTCAGTTGCCTGAAACGCCGCCCAATCAGATCACATCTCAGGGGAAATGTCAATGATTGGCTTTAATCTTGGCTACAATCTGACTGCAGCTATTGAAGATCGATTGATTGATTGGAACAAGTCTTTCTGTGTACGGGGCGGTGTCAGTCTGTATTACTCTTCTTTCTAATTGCTTCCTGTAATGTTTTATAAATCATGATGTGGAGATGCCGGCGTTGGACTGGGGTGGACTCTCACAGTAACTCTACGTGAGGAAGGGGCGACAGCTCCGAAAGCTTGTAATTTTAAATAAATCTTTTGGACTATAACCTGGTGTTGTGCGACTTCTCATTTATGTTTGATAAAGATCCCTTTCCGCTCTCAACTGTTTTTATCCCCCAACTCCTTGCGTGTACCTTTCGGAGTTTCGGATCAGGCAATATTTGAAATAACCCTTTCTGGTTTCCGGACTTAGCAGTTTGAAAAGTGTTCCGCAAACGCTCAGGTTTTTTCGGTGAGCATTCGTGGCTTCCATATAGAGGAAAATGCTCCCAAACTTTACTTCATATCCTCGTGTTACAGCGAGTCTACAACACAGACACAAGCCATTCCGCCCTAATTGTCTGTGCTGATGTTTATGCTCCACACAAGCCTCTTCCAAATCTCCTCTTCATCCAACCCAATCAGTACATCCTTCTATTCCGATCTCCCTCAAATGTGTATCCAGCTTCCTTTAAATGCATCTATGCTAGTCATGGAATCATAGAAACTCACAGCACAAAAGGAGGCCATTTGTCCCATCTTGTCCATGTCGGCCGACAAAGAGTTATCAAACCTAATCCCACACCACAGCACTTGCCCCGCAGCGCTTTAGTTTATGGCACATCAATTTCATATCTAAGTACTTTTAAAATGTGATGAGAATTTCTGCTTCTACCATTCTTTAAGGAAATGAGTTCTCACACCACCCATCACCATCTGGGTGAAATACTTTCCCCTCAACTTCTCTCTAAACCAACTACCAGTTACTTTACGTCTATGCCCCCTGGTTATTTATCACTCTGCTAACCGAAATAGGTCCTTCCTACCCACTCTCTCTAGGACCCTCATAATTTTATACACCTCAATTAGGTCTCCCCTCAGACTCATCTGTTCCAATGAAAGCAACCCCAGCCTATCCAATCTTACCTCATATCTAAATTTCCCCAGCTCCAGCCACATCCTCGTAAATCTCCTCTGCACCCTCTCTAATCAATCACATTCTTCCTGTAGTGTGCTGATCAGAACTGCACGCAGTATTCAAGTTGTGGCCTAACTAGTGTTTTATGCAATTCTAGCATAACCTCCCTGCTCTTATATTATATGCATCGCCAAATAAAGGCAAGTATCCTGTATGCCTTCTTCAACATCTTGTCTACCTGTCCTGCTACCTTCAGGGATCTGTGGACATGCACTCCAAGGTCCCTCTGATCCGCTGCACTTCTCAGGTGCCGGCCATTCATTGTATATTCGCTTGGCTTGTTAGCCCTCCCCAAATGCATTACCTCACCATTCACCGGATTGAATTCCATTTACCGCTGTTCTTCCCACCAGACCAGTCTGCTGATATATTACTTCAGTCTGCAGCTTTATTCTTCATTATCAACAATACGGCCTATTTTTGTATCATCTGCAAACTTCTGATGCTGTAAAGCTTTAAAAAACTAACCAGAAGCGACTCCTTTTAGTAGATCTTAATTGAGCAACTGGGCAATTGTCCCCTGACGTTCTGTGTCCCGATAAACTGTAAGATGATTAAGTTTGCATTTCAATAAATGAAGCATTCTGTGAATATATTGAAAAAGGCCTGTTTTGTTCTCTCCTTCCCCGTCATTGTGTGTTATCTTAGTTAACAGAGCGCGGGTGCCAGGAACTCTCCAGCGTGTCACCAAGACACTATTGCCGTGCGAGTCTCGTCAGTGAGCCCAGCATTCTCACCGGTGCATTTCCCAGCCCGGGGATTGGTTCCACAATAAATGCAGTGATAAAGCGGTAATATTGACTTATTGCGATGGTATGAAATCGGCGATAGCGAAACGACTGCCCCCTTCTACATCCCTCATTGTTTTTATTGCCATTCAATGCTGCCCTCTCAGTTGGATGTGGAAGATCCCATGGCACTATTCGAAGAAAGAATTTGCATTAATATAGCGCCTTTTACAACACAGACGTCCCAAAGCGCCTTACAGCCAATGAAGTACTTTTGAACTGTGGGAATGTAGGAAAGGTAGCAACCAATTTTCGAACAGCAAGATCCCACAAACAACAATGCGATAATGATCAGACGATCTCTTCTTTAGTAGGGTAAATATTGGGCCAAGACACTTGGCAGAACTCCTCTAAACTTCTCTCCAAGTGTGACTGTGAGATTGGTTATGTCCACCTGAGAGTGAGACGTGGTTTAACGTCTCTTCCAAAAGACGGAATTGCCTCAGTGCAGCGCTCTCTTGGTACTGCACTGCATTGTCAGCCTAGATTGAGGTGCTTAAATCCCTGGAGTGAGACTTGAAGCCAGGAATAATTCGCGACTTCAGATGTGAGTCCCCTAAAAACTGAGCCAAGTCTGGCGCAATAAAGTTACTCATCTAATGAGAAGAGTAGGGGACTTCTTCCCGGTGTCTTTGAGAATGTATGTAATTGGCTGTAAAACGTTTTGCGACGTCCTGTGGGAGTGATAGGCGCTGTATAAATGCAACTCCTCCTTACACTTTTAAATTTTTCTATGATTTCCATTGTGTCTCTCGGTCTGAGGACTGCTGCTCATCGGAGTAGTGGCAAGTGTCAGCACCAGATAGACAAAGCTAGGCCATTCTGGAGAGAACTTAGGAAACACTTCTTCATGCAAAGGTTCGTGGAAGTGTGGAATTCTCTCCCACAGAAAACAGTTCATATAATCATTTTAAAACGGAGATCGATTGAGTTTTGCTAGACAAGGTTATAAAAGGATATGGAGCCAAGGCTGGGGGTTGGAGTTCGGATACAGATCAGCCATGACCGTATCTTTCATTCTTTCAAATCTTACTTTCTTAGAGGACCATAAAAAACGAGCAATTCGTTTCTGCTCTCTCAATAAAATACATGAATATTTTTCAATTTAAAACGATTTTTGTAATAGGTTATAATCTGACGTCGGTGCTGTAAATTGCTATTTCCATTGATTACAAGCAGAGCCTGAAAAGGGACTTCAACCCT
This sequence comes from Squalus acanthias, assembly GCA_030390025.1. NCBI lineage: Eukaryota > Metazoa > Chordata > Chondrichthyes > Squaliformes > Squalidae > Squalus > Squalus acanthias. The sequence continues at coordinate 151,436,494 of CM059431.1, read as the reverse complement.
GGACCCTCAGCTTAAATGTCTAATGGTCTACCGATTGAGTTATCCGGACTCTGAAATGCAAATAAAACAGCGGCACTGAGTGGCTGTTGCAGTAATTACATTTCCTTCACTCCTTGAAGACACGCACCATCACTCCATTGCATCAGCTCGACCCCTCTTCAAGCACTTTCTACCTCAAACATATTAACAGCCATCAACCTACCCCGAGTCTGCTCCGAACTGAAATGACCCTATCTCCTGAATCTTAACTCTTCACTTCAATCTGATCCTTACTCCTCAATCTCATTCCTTGTCCACAATCTGACTCCCTTCTCCTTAATCTCACCGCCCGGGGGTTATGCACACAAATCTTTGAAGGGGGCAGGAGAAGTTAGAATCAAAGAATGGAATCATAGAATGGATAGAGCTCGGAACAAGGCCATTCGGCCCGTCGAACCCGTGCCGCCTCTCAGCTAGTCCCACTACCCAGCCCTTTCCCCTTAGCCCTGCAATTGTTTACCCTTCAGATGCTCATCCAACTCCCTTTTGAAAGGTAAGATTGACTCTGCCTTCACCACGCTTTCAGGCAGTGCATTCCAGATCTTAATCTCTCGCTGCTTTAAACAGTTTTTTGTTACGTTGCCTTTGATTCTTTTGCCAATCAACTTAAATCTGTGTCCCCTGGTTCTGGACCCTTCCGTCAATGGGAACAGTTTATCTCTATCTACTCTGTCCAGACCCCTCATAATTTTGAGCATATCTATCAAATCTCCTCTGGATCTTCTCAGATGCAAGGAGAACAACCCAGCTTCTCCAGTCTATCAATGTAACTAAAGTCCCTCATTCTTGGAATCGTTCTCTTAAATCTTTTCTGCACCCTCTCTAACACCTTCATATCCTTCCTAAAGTGTGATGCCCAGAATTGGACACATTACTCCAGTTGGGGCCGAACCAATTTTTTACACAGGTTAATCATACATTCCACAGTTCTGTACTCTATTTATGAAGCCCAGGATCCCGTAAGCATTTTTAACTGCTTTTTGAAACTGCCCTGAAACGTTGAACGATTTGTACACATATACCCGCAGGTCTCTCTGATCGTGCACACCCTTTATTCTTGTACCAATTAGTACATAAGTCCTCTGCTCATACGTTCTACCAAAATGTATCACTTCACACTTATCTGCGTTAAAATTCATCTGCCACGTGTCCGCCCATTTCAACAGACTTCTTATGTCTTCCTGATGTCTAGCACTCTCCTCCTCACTATTCAATATACCTCCAAGTTTTGTGTCATCTGCTAATTTGAAATTGTGCACTGTACATCCATCGTCAAATTCATTAATATATATCAAGAAAAGCTGTGGTCCTAGAACCGACCCCTGGGGAACACCACTCTATACGTTCCTCCAGTCCGAAAAACTACCCTTCACTACTATTCTCTGTTTCTTGTCATTTAGCCAATTTCGTATCCATGTGCCACAGTCCCTATTATTCTATGGCTTTCAACTTTGCTTGCGATCCTATTATGTGGCAGTTTATCGAACGCCTTTTGGAAATCCATATACACTACATCAAACGCAGTACTCTCATCAACCCTCTCTGTTACCTTATCAAAATACTCGACCGAGTTGGTTAAACTGGATTGGGCTTTAAGAAATCCGTTCTGGCTTTCCTTAATTAATCCAAACCTATCCAAGTGACTTTTAATTTTGTCATTTTAATGTTATATCGTAGATTCCCCACTACCGAGGTGAATTGAACTGGTTATAATCTCATGTTATTGCTTGGAATTGTTGTTCCTATTGACTTGAACTCTGGTTTCTCAGATTCAAAGTCTGATACGCTACCGACTGAGCTATCTGGGTTCTGGAATACCTTTATCCATCTCCCTCTGCTGGTGTCTGGCTCTTTCACTGACTGTTCTCAATCTCACCTTTATCTACATCCCTCTGTTGGTGTCTCTCTGTATCACTCACTTTTCTCACTCCCACCTGTATCTCTCTTCCTCTGATGGTGTCTCCCTGTATCACTCACAGCGCTGAGTCTCACCTTTATCTATCTCACTCTGCTGGTGTCTCTCTGTATCACTCACTTTTCTCACTCACACCTGTATCTCTCTCCCTCTGCTGGTGTCTCCCTGTATCACTCACTGCATTGAGTCTCACCTTTATCTATCTCACTCTGCTGGTGTCTCCCTGTTTCACACTGTAATCATTCAGACCTTTATCTACCTTCAGGCAGTGCATATAAAGTGTTTAACCGACTTATTAATATCAAAACAACACCAGATGGTGTCTGAATCTATTTGTTCCAGTGAGAGTGACGAATGTAAATCATTGTGTAATTGGAATGCCTACAGATATAAATATCAATATAAATATGAATCATTTTCAGTGTGTGACGACAGATTGTCAGTTGACTGAAACGCCACCCAATCAGAACAGATCTCAGGGGAAAAGTTCAGTGTTTGCTTCTATTGTTGGCAACACTCTGAGTGCTTTTATTGAAATTCGATTGATTGATTCGAACAAATGTTTCTGTGTACGGGGCGGTGTTAGTTTGTATTACTCTTCCTTCTGACTGCTTCCTGTCATGTTTCATAAAGTTCCCTCTTGGCTCTCAGATGTTTCTTTTCACCAAATACTCGCCTGTAGCTTTCGGAATTGCGGATCAGTCAATATTTGAAATACACCTTATTTATATCCGGACTTATTAGTTTGAAAAGTGTTCCGCGTCCGCTCAGTTATTTTGGGTGCGCATTCGAGGCTTTTATATAGTGGAAAATGCTTCCAAACTTTACTTCATATGCTCGTGTTACAGCGAGTCTACAACACAGACACAGGCCATTCGGCCCTAATTCTCTGTGCTGATGTTTATGCTCCACACGAGCCTCCTTCAAACCCCCTCTTCATCCAACCCATTCAGCATATCCTTCAATACCTATCTCCCTCATGTTTTTATCCAGCTTCCTTTAAATGCATCTATGCTATTCCTGCATTCATAGAAACCTACAGCACAGAAGGAGACCATTTGGCACATCTTGTCCATGCCGGCCGAAACAGAGCTATAAAACCTAAACCCACACTCCAGCACTTGGCCCGCAGCCTTGTAGTTTATGGCACATCAATTTCATATCCAAGTACTTTTTCAATGTGATGAGGGTTTCTGCTTCTACCATTCTTTCAGGAAATGAGTTATCAGAACCCCACCACCCTCTGGGTGAAAACATTTCCCCTTAAATCCCAAACCTCCTACCAATTACTTTAAGTCTATCCCCCCTGATTTGGGACACTTTTGCTGAGCGAAATACGTCCTTCCTAACCACTCTATCTAGGCTTTTCATAATTTTATACATCTCAATTAGGTCTCCACTCATCCTCCTCTGTATCAATGGAAACAACCCAGCCTATCCAAACTTTCCTCACAGCTAAAATTCCCCAACCCAGGCAACATCCTCGTAAATCTCCTCTGCACTTTCTCTGGTGCAATCACATCCTTCCTGTAATGTGGTGACCACAACTGCACGCAGTATTCAAGTTGTGGCCTAACTAGTGATTTATGCAATTCTAACATAACCTCCCTGCTCTTATTTTCTATGCCTCGGCTTATAACGGCAAATATCACATATGCCTTCTTCACCATGGTGTCTACCTGTCCTGCTATCTTCAGGGATCTGTGGACATGCACTCCAAGGTCCCTATGATCCTCTGCACTTCTCAGTTTCCTGCCATTTATTGTGTATTCCGTTGCCGTGTTAGTCCTCCCCAAATGTGTTACCTCACACTTCTCCAGATTGAATTCAATTTACCGCTGTACTTCCCACCAGCCCAGTCCATTGATATCTTCCTTCAGTCCGCACCTTTATTCTTCATTATCAACGACTACGCCAAGTTATGTATCATCTGCAAATATCTGATGCTGTAAAACTTTAAAAAACACAACCAGAAGCGGCTCCTTTCGTAGATATAGATAAAAAGCAACTGGGCAATAGTCTCCTGACGTTCTGTGCCCTGATATATTGAAAGATAATTTATGTTGCATTACAATAAATGAAGCATTCTGCGAATATATTGAAAAAGGCCTGTTTTGTTCTCTCCATCCCCCTCACTGTGTGTTACCTTAGTTAACAGAGCGCGGGTGACAGGAACTCTCCAGCGTGTCACCAAGACACTATTGCCGTGCGAATCTAATCAGTGAACCCAGCATTCACACCGGTGCATTTCCCAACCTGGGGACTGGTTCCAGACTGAATGCTGTGATAATCCGGTAATATTGACTCAGTGCGATGGTGTGAAACGGGCGATAGCGAAACGGCTGCCCCCTTATATATCACACATGCTTCTTATTCCCATTAATGGATGCCCTCTCAGATGGATGTGGAAGATCCCATTGCAATATTCGAAGAAATAATTTGCATTAATATAGCGCCTTTTACAACCACAGACGTCACAAAGCGCCTTACAAACCATGAAGTACTTTTGAACTATTGAAATGCAGGACAGGCAGCAACCAATTTTCGAACAGCAAGATCCCACAAACAACAATGCCACGATGATCTGACAAGCTCTTCTTTAGTGTGGTAAATATTGGGCCAGGGCACTGGGGAGAACTCCTCTTCACTTCTCTCCAAATGTGGGCGTGACATTGCTTATGTCCACCTGAGAGGGCAGAAGCGATTTAACGTCTCATCCAAAAGACGGAATTGCTGACTGTGCAGCGCTCTCTTGGTACTGCACTGCATTGTCAGCCTAGATTAGGTGCTTAAATCCATGGAGAGAGACTTGAACCCAGGACTAATTCGCGACTTCAGATGTGAATGGCCTACCAACTGAGCCAAGGCTGGCGCAATAAAAATTTTCATCTTTGCAGAAGAGCAGTTCTCTTCAATCTTACCCTTACTCTTCAATCTCATTCCTTGTCCACAATCTGACTCCCTTCTCGTAAATCTCAACGCTGGGGTGTTAAGTACACACACTTTTGAAGGTGGCAGGACAAGTTAGAATTATAGAATGGAATCATAGAATGTTTGCTTCACGGGACAAGGCCATTCGGCCTGTCGAACCCGTGCCTTCTGTCAGCTAGTCCCACACCCAAGCACTTCTCCCGTAGCCCTGCACTAGCTCTCTCTAGTGCAATCACATCCCTCTTCTAATGTGGTGACCACAACTGCACGCAGTATTCAAGCAGTGGCGAAACTAGAGTTTCACGCAATTCTAGCATAACTTCCCAGCTCTTATATTCTATGCCTCGGCTAATAAAGGCAAGTACCCCTTATGCCTCCTTCACCGTCTTGTCTACCTATTCTGCTACCTTGAGGGATCTGTGGACATGAACTCCCGAACGAAAGATCATCGATCTGAAACGTTAACTCTGTTTCTCTCTTCACAGATGCTGCCTGACCGGCTGAGTATCACCAGCATTTTCTGTTTTTATTTCAGATTTCCAGCATCTGCTGTATTTTCTTTATGTATCAGATTGAAGAGAAGAGTTCAGATTCAGGAGAAAGGTTCATTTCAGTTCGGTGCAGACTCGGGGCAGGTTGATGGCTGTTCGTATTTTTGAGATAGAATCAGCTTGAAGAGGTGTCGAGCTGAAGCAATTGGGTGACGGTGATGGCAGCTGTGACAGGAAGTGAAGGAAATGTAATTCCTGAAACAGCCACTCAGTGCCGCTGTTTCATTTGCACTTCCGTGTCCGGAATGTTCAGTCGGTAGAGCCGCAGAATTTTAACGTGAGGTTCCAAGGTTCAAGTCCCTCTTCGAGCGCTGCTTCCACTCAATGGAAACAGCAATTTACAGCACCGACGTTAGATTATAGGCTACCACAAAAATTGGTTTCAATTGAAAAATATTCAGGCAGAAACAAATTGCTGGCGTTTTATGTTCCTCTAGGAAAGTAAGGTTTGAAAGAAAGAAAGATAAGATCATTGCTGATCTGTATCCGACCTTCATCCCCACCTTCTTCTCTTCTTGGCTCCATGTCCTTTTATACCCTTGCCTAGCAAAACTCAACCGATATCCGATTTAAAATAATTGATTGAACAGTTTTCTGTCGGAGAGAATTCCACACTTCCACCATCCTTTGCATGAAGAAATGTTTCCTAAATTCTCTCCAGAATGGCCTGGCTTTGTCTATCTGGTGCTGAAACTTACCACTACTCCGATGTGCAACAGACCTCAGACAGAGAGAGACAATGGGAATCTGAGAACAATTTAAAAGTGTAAGGAGGAGTTGCATTTATACAGCGCCTATCACTCCCACAGGACGTCGCAAAGCGTTTTACAGCCAATTAAATACTTTCTGTAAGACACCGGGAGAACTCTCCTACTCTTCTCATTACTGCGCCAGCCTTGGCTCAGTTGGTGGCGCACTCACATCTGTCGGAGAGAATTCCACACTTCCACCATCCTTTGCATGAAGAAATCTTTCCGAACGTCTCTCCGGAATGGCCTGGCGTTGTCTATCTGTTGCCGACACTGTTCTGGGAATGGAAAATAAACAAACTTCCCTTACTCCGATGTGCAGCAGTGCTCAGACAGAGAGAGACAATGCAAATGTGAGAATAATTTAAAAGTGTAAGAATGAGTTGCATTTATACTGCGTCTATCACGTCCACGGGACGTCGGAAAGAGTTTTACAGACAATTAAATACTTTCTCAAGGACACCGGTGAGAATTCCCTGCTCTTCTCTAAAGTTGTGATCTTTTACTGCGCCAGCCTGGGCTCAGTTGTTAGGGCACTCACATCTAAAGCCGCGAATTAGTCCTGGGTTCAAGTCTCACTCCAGGGATTTAAGCACCTAATCTGGGCTCACAATCCAGTGCAGTACGAAGAGAGCGCTGCACAGTCAGCAATTCCGTCTTCTGGACGAGACGTTAAACTGCTTCTGCTCTCTCAGGTGGACATAATCAATCTCACCCCAATGTTGGAGAGAAGAGTAGAGCAGATCACAAGTGTCCTGGACCAATATTTACCCCACAAAAGAAGAGATTGTCTGAACATTATCGCATTGTTTTTTGAGAGAACTTGCTGTTCGAAATTGGTTGCTGCGTTTCGTACAGCGCTTTCCAGATCTTAATCACTCAACGCATAAAGAAATGTGTTCTTTCTTCGCCTTTGGTGCTTTCGCCAATCACCTTCAATCTGTGTCCTTTGGTTCTCGACCCTTCCCTCAGTGGGAACAGTTTCGACTCTATCGACTCTGTCCAGATCCCTCTTGATTTTGAGCACCTCCTTCAAATCTGCTCTCAACCTTCTCATTTTCCCATCCTTGTTTTCAAATCCTCCATGGCCCTCGTCCGCTCCCGATCACTGTCACCTCCTCCAGCCCTGCAACCCTCGACGTTCGCCGTGCTCCTCCAATTCTGGCCTCTTGCGCACCCCCTGCCCCAGATTTTATTCGCCCCGTCATTGGCGGCCATGGCCTACAGCTGCCTCGGCTCAAAGCTCTGGAATTCCCTCCCAAATGCTCTCCGCCTTTATATTCCTCTCTCCTCCTTTAAGGCACTCCTTAACACCTACCTCATGGTCATCTGATGTAATATCTCCTTTTGTGGCTCCGTGCCAAATGTGTTCAAATATGTTTCCTACTGTATCTTTAAAACAGATATTAAATATAGTTTTAGAAATTGCAACATAACCTGATATTTAATAAGTGATTTTCAAAATGAGAGCAATTTAAAATGTAAACATTTTATATAAATCTTTGGAATTCTCTAACCCAGAGGAGTATGGAAAATTAGTCCTTGAGTATATTCAATTCTGAGATAGATGGATTTTGGACTGCAGCGGAATCACGGGAAATGGGATCTTACGAGAAAGTGGAGTTGAGGTCGAAGATCAGCCATGATCTTACTGAATGGCGGAGCAGGTTCGAGGGTCCATAAGGCCTATTCCTGCTCCATTTCTTATGTCCTTATATATTTCCCTGAATATTACCGTCCCTTCTTAGTCTAGGAATGTAGTAACTCTATGAATATAGGAACAGGAGGAGGCCATTCAGCACTTCACGCCAGTTCCCCCATTCAAATAGATCATGGCTGATCTGCCTCTCGACTCCAATTAACTGCCTTGGTTCCCGAACCCTAAATAATCTTGCCTAAAAAAATCTACAAATCTCAGTTTTAAAATTTTCAGTTGACTGAGCCTTAACAGATTACTGCGGGAGAGAGTTGTAGATTTCCACTAACCTTTGTGTGAAGTAGATATCCGGACATCACCCTGAACAGTTTAGCTCTAATGTTAAGATTCTGCCCCTTTCTTCTACAATTCCAGACCGGAGGAATTAGTTTCTCTCTATTTACCCAATCAACTCCTTTAATCATCTTAAACACGTCAATTAGACCATAATTTCATCATATTTACTCAAAGGAATACAATCCTGGTCCGTGCAGCCTGTCTTCATAATTGAAATCTTTTAACGTCATTATCATTCTGGTGAATCTGCGCTGCACCGCTCCAATGCCAATGTGTCCTTCCTGAGGTGCCCTGCGCCGAACTGATCGCCGTGCTCTAAACGGGGTCTAACCAGAGCTTTGTATAAATGTCACATAAATTCCACCCATTTGTATTCCAGTCCCCTTGTGAGAATGGCCAACATTACTTTAGCTTCTGCCCCGCATCGTCACTTCCCAATTTCAATATGATTTTCTTATTTGACTATCAATACATTGAATACATTGATGAAAAGTCACTACCCTTGAACAGATTTTAACATAAGATCCAAGGGGTTGGCTGTGAATTTACTTGGAGATTTACTATGGAGGAACATAATTATGCGGACTAGTGGGGCAGAGATTGCAGCGAAGAGAGAAGACATGCGATGGAGATTCGCATCCCCGAAGGAAATACTTACTATAATGAGGGAAGTGGCACAACACCAGGTTATATTCCAGCAGCTTTATCTGAAATCACAAATTTTCGGAGTGCTGAAGTGACGAAGGAGCAGCGCTCCAAAAGCTTGTGATTTCAAGTACAGCTGTTGTACTATAACCTGGTGTTCCTCTTTTTGGTTGGACAGAACCCAAATTAACTGTAAATCAATTAAAACTTTAAATGAAACTTAATAAATCAAATTAAAATTTGGAAGTCCGGGGTGACGATGCACTCCAGTCCCCGTGGCGCCCACCGGTCGCGGAAAAACTCAAGCGTGCCGGCGGACACCGCGTGCTCCATCTCCAGGGCCACCCGGGCGCGAACATGGCCGCGGAAGAGAGGCAGGCAATCGGGCCGAACGACCCCCTCGACCGCCCGCTGCCTGGACCAATTAATGGCTTTCTTGGCCAGGCCCAGGAGCAGTCCTACGAGGAGGTCCTCCGACCTACCCGCTCCCCTCCGCACCGGGTGACCGTAGATCAGGAGCGTGGGGCTGAAGTGCAACCAGAAATTGAGGAGCAGCCCCTTCAAATAATGAAAGAGGGGCTGCAACCTCTCACATTCAATATAAATGTGATAGACGGACTCCTCCAGGCCGCAGAAATGGCAAGCAGCCTGGGAGTCTGTAAACCTATTTAAAACCCTATTGCACGGGACTGCTCTGTGCAACACCCTCCAGGCCAAGTCCCCAATAGAACAAGGGAAGACTCCCGCGTAGAGAGCCTTCCAATGGGGACCTTCGCCTCCGCCGGACGGCAGGATGGTACGCCAAGGCGTGTCCGGATGGCAGACGAAGATGGCAAAGTGGAGAGTGTGCAGGAGCAGCCCATACAGGAAACGCCTCCGTGCGGATTGAAAGGGCACGGAGGGCATTTCTCCGAGAAGGCTCAAGTGGTGAGGCGGCGGCTCCCGAGGGAGGATTCGGGGCCGGGCGCCGATAAGGAATTCCGTCCGAACGGGGGTCAGTTCGGACGGGATCGCCCCACGTGCTTGAGCCTCCTCGACACACCTAGTGGAGACAGGGCCCAGTGCCACTTTTAGCGACTCGATGGCTTTGACCGCGAGCCGGACGTTGACCCAGGACATGCGCCTCGCCAACTCCTCCGGCGCCATCCAGCCTGCTCCTCCGCCATCGAGCAGGTCCCCGACTCTGGTCACCTTACCGGGCACAGCCCTGCCCTCCGCCAGCCAGCCGAACCCGCGGTCGTGGAGGTGCGGATTCCTGAACAGCGGCTCCCGAAGGACGGCCGCCGCTCCTGACGGGGGAGAACTGCGCTCGGAGGCGACGCTGTTCCAAACCCATAGCAGTTCCTGGTAGAAGACAGGCAGCTCCCACAGGCTGGCACGCGTGCCACCCACTCTCACAAACAGGAGCTGCGTGTCGTAATTGAGGCCGTGCAGCTGGCGGAAGAAATACGTCGCCAGCGCACGCCACCTAGGAGGATTCTCCACGTACAGGTATCTCTGCAGCGTCTGAAGACGGAAAGTTGCCGCCTGGGTGCGAAGGCACACCAACGCCTGACCGCCCTCCCTAAGCGGGAGACTCAAAACCACGGCAGAGACCCAGTGCTTCCTTTTGTCCCAGAAGAAGGCGACGAGCTTCTTCTGCATCTTGGCGACAAACGCAGGGGGAGGGATCAAAGTGACCAACCGGTACCACAACATGGCGGCCACCAGCTGGTTTATGACCAGCGCTCGACCCCTGTAGGACATCACTCGGAGCAGTCCTGTCCAGCGCCCTAGGCGAGAGTTGACTTTGGCCTCCAGCTCTTGCCAGTTCGCCGGCCAGGCATCCTCGGCCGGGCTGAGGTAGACTCCCAGGTAGAAGAGGTGCGTGGTGCTCCAGGCGGAAGGCCCGAACTCCTCCGGCAGGGAGTCCACCTGCCATGGCCCCATCAGGAGTCCAGAACATTTCTGCCAGTTGATCTTGGCGGAGGATGCGTCCGAGTAAATCTGCTGGCATTCTCGCATCCTCCGCAAGTCGACGGGATCCGTGACCGCGAGGAGCACGTCATCGGCATAAGCCGAGAGGACCACCTCCACACCCGGCCCTTGCAGAGCCAGTCCCATCAACCTCTTCCGCAAGAGGCGCAGGAAAGGCTCCACGCAAACGGCGTATAACTGACCGGACATGGGGCATCCCTGACGCACCCCCCTCCCGAAGCAAAGGGGCGCAGTCAAAGACCCGTTAACTTTAATCAGACACTCCGCGGCGGCGTACAGAAGTCGGATCCGGGTGACGAAATGCGTCCCGAACCCGAATGCGCGCAGAGTCCCGAAAAGATACTCGTGATCCACCCTGTCGAACGCCTTCTCCTGATCTAGGGAAAGGAAGGCGACCGACAGACCAGCCCTCTGGGAATGGTGGACCAGGTCCCGGACCAGATGGATGTTGTCGTGGATTGTCCGGCCCGGGACCGTGTAGGACTGGTCGGGGTGGATCATGTGGGCCAGCACGGTGCCAAGGCGAGCAGACATAGCCCTGGCGAAAATTTTGTAGTCCGTGCTGAGGAGGGAGACCGGGCGCCAGTTCTTAAGTAGGCGGAGATTGCCCTTCTTGGGCAGCAGGACGATGACCGCCCTGCGCCAAGAGAGGGGCATCTGCCCGGTCGCCAGACTTTCCCCCAGGACCCGCGCGTAGTCGTCCCCCAAGACGTCCCAGAACGCCCTGTGGAACTCCACGGTCAGCCCATCCAGGCCCGGGGACTTGCCCCTCGAGAGCTGGCGCAGGGCACCGGTCAGCTCCGCCAGGCTTAGCGGAGCTTCCAAATTCCCGGCGCCCTCCGGGCCGACCTTCGGCAGGTCCTCCCACAAAACTCTGCGCGCATCCTCGCTGGACGGATCCGAAGAGAACAGAGCCCCGTAATAGGCCCGGGCCTCCGCGCTGATGCCCTCCGGATCCGAGACCAGAGATCCGTCGTCGGCCAGCAGCCCCAAGAGCTGCTTAAGGACCCCCCGTCATTTTTCCAGCGAGTAGAAGAAGGGGGAGCCGCGGTCCAGGTCCCGCAGGAACTGGATCCGCGACCTCACTTACGCGCCTCGGGACCCGACCAGCTGCAGGCCCTTCAGCGCGCCCTTCTTCTCTTCGTACACCTTCCGCAGGGCCGGGTCCTCGACGACCTGACCGAGACGGGACTCCAGGTCGAGCACTTCTTTCTCCAATCGCCCGACCCGGGCCTCCCGCCTCTTGGTCGACCCCTTCGCGTACTCCTGACAGAAGACACGGACGTGAGCCTTGCCCACGTCCCACCAAAGCCTCAAGGAGGGGAAGCCTCCCCGCTTCCTTCTCCAGTCGGCCCAGAACCGGCGAAACGAATCCCGGAACCGCGCGTCCTCCAGCAGCAGGTTGTTAAAATGCCAGTACGCGGACTCCCCACCGTGCGTGCAGCGGAGCGAGCTCCGCCCACACCAGGTGGTGGTCCGTGCACGGCACCAGCCGCATGGAAGCCGCCGGAACGCAGGAGACGTACGCCCGGGAAATGTAAAGGCGGTCGATTCTGGACCTTCCTCCTCCAGACCTCACACTCGTGAAGGCGCTGGAGTCGGGATGGAGATTTCGCCAGACGTCCACCAAGTCGAAGGACCCGACCAGGTCCCGCAACTTCTCCATCGCCGCCGGGCTTCGCGGGGGACCCGACCGGTCCCGCGCCTCGAGGGTACAATTGAAATCCCCCCCGAGGATGACGCACTTGCCCACGTCGATGGAGCCCAGATGAGCGGACACTTCTCCGAAGAAGCGCAGTTGCTGCGCACCGGTCCGGGGGGCGTACACGTTCACTAAATGGAGCGGCACGTCTCCCAGGCAAACAGTGACCTGGAGCCAGCGGCCCGGCACGTGCTCCTTGACCCTCAAGATCTCCGGCTGAAAATGCGGGACCAGCAAGACAGCCACCCCGCAGGAATTGTTGGAGAGGTGACTCATGCTGACCCCTCCTTGCCACTCCAGGAGCCACGTGGCCTCGTCTCCCGGAACGGTGTGGGTTTCTTGCAGGAAGCACACCGCATATTTCCCGTCCCGAAGGACCGAGAAGTTATTGAATCTACGGCGCGCCTCCCTGCTGCCGTTGATGTTGAGGCTGGCTATGGTTATCTTCATCTCAGAAGCATAGTGCAACCATTACCTAACGGAGGGGAGGGAGCGCGGTCACTGAAGACCGCCACTCCCTCAGCAGCCCAGTGTGGAAACTCTTGAGCCGACGCAGCTCGAGCCGGCCAACGTCCTTGTCCGCGCCCATGATTTTAACGGCGGCGCGGATGGACACGACGAGCAACGCCAGCTCCGACCACTTGTCGAGGGCCAGCCGGATCTTCTTGTGACGACCCTGGCTCGTGGCCATAAAATCCCGGAGTTCCCCTACGGGGATGAGGGGAGAGTCAGTGAAGGGCACGAGGGCGTCCATCGCCTCGCTGCCGATGGACTCCAAATCGTCCTCGGTGCCCAACACCGAGTCCCCGTCCTCCTCCGGGAGGTCATCACCGGCGGCCAACCCGTCCGTCGCACGGGGTGCAGCGAACGGCTCGGCCGCACCGGCCGGCCCCGCCTCCGTTACGATCCCACCCCGAGGATCGGTGGCAGAGGAGTCCACCCTGGGCTCCTTCAGGGGCGCCGGGCCGGGAGGCGGCGGCGGTTCGGGGCCCCCCCCCCCGCCTCGGGCGCCGGAGCGACCGGAGAAACCAGGGAGAAAATAATCTCAAAGTCCTCCTGTACGTCTGGCGCCAACATCAGAGACGGAGTCAGGGGGCTTTCTGTCTCCCCGCCACAAACCTCCGACCCAGCGGGCTGGGGATTGTTGTACTCCTCCACCAGGTCGAGAAGTCCCTGGGAGATATCTGGGTTGTAAAAGGCGGGCTCGGCTTCAGCCTCTTTGGCCTCGCCCGCCCCAGTCCCCAGGACGCCCGACCCGGCGAGTAGCAACGGTTCAGGATTTTTATTATTAATATCCGCGGGTTGTTCCGCGCCCCCCCCCCCACGGGCAGGGTCACTTCCCCATCCCCGGGAGGCACAGGTCGGACAGACTCGGCTGTCTAACCCTCCCGAGGGACAGGCGACCCCTGCCGCTCGCGCACGACGATGACGTTGGTGGAGTGGGGCGCAGCACCCACGGCGGGCGACTCCCCCCCTTCTGCGGAGGGACCTTCCTCCTCGCAGTCCTCCTCCTGGGGGTGGAGCTTCCTTTTTAACATGTTGGGGCCCGGAGAGGGGGAGGCCTCCATGTCTGCTGGGGCCTCCCTCTCTGCCCCCTTCCGATGACTGGGTTTCTTGGGCCCCTCGGGCCCGAGCCCGGCAGCAGGTCTTGATTTAGCTGCCTTGGCAGTTGCGGTCACGGTCACGGGCCCGGGCACGAGGACCCCCCCAGTCTCACGCGTCCCGGTCAACTCCGCGATGTACGCAGGCGTGAGTTCGGGCAAATCGGATGTTTCCTCCACGAGGGGATCCGCCCTTACGTGTTTAGTCTTTCTAAGCGCCTTCTTCACCCTCGGACGCTCTCCCTCCCCCCCGCCGGAGGCCGTGATGGTGTTGGCCTCCGATTTCGACCACGCATCCGTCGCCCTCGACGCGTGGACAGTATCAGGGGGAGGGGGACGGCGGCGCCAGCCCTGGCCGCGCTAGGTGTCGTGGCAGCCTTGGAGGCGGGGCAGTTTTTGCGGACGTGCCCCACCTCCTTACAGGCGTAGCACCGCATGCCGTCCGAGGTCCAGAAGACGCGGTGGGCGGTCCCCCCGTGGAGCACCGTGAACGCGCCGTCCGCGTCCTCCTCCCGCGCCAGCCGGACGAAAAGCTGGCGCCGGAAGGAGAAGACGTGCCGAAGGCTGGATTCCCGGAAGCCGAGCGGGATGGGTGTGATCCCCGACCTCACCTCCCCCAGTTGACATAGGTGGGGGAGGAGGAGCTCACCCGGAACAAAGGGCGGGACGTTGGAAACAACAATCCTTTGCGCGGTGGCCTCAAGGGGGTCCACCGGCAGGAAGGTCCCGCCCACGGTGAGCCCCTTCTCGCTGGCCAGGGACACCGCCCGCTCTGACCCCAGGAAGAACATAGCCTTGCCGTACATTTTAGAGGCGGCGACGATGGCTGAAGGGCCGATAACCCCAGCCATTGCTTTCACGCACGCCTCTATTGTCATATTGGGGTGAGTGTAGCTCTTCACCCCATTCCTCCTCGTAAGGAGGGCAAAAGGTGACGGGGTAACAGGAGGACTCCTGGCTGCGGCCGTGGCCGCGGCTGCCACACTCGCATACGTCCTCGCTGCCCCCGCCACCGACGAAGATGTGCTCGCCATAATGGACGGGTCTTTAAGGGCTACACTCACCCCAAGTCACAGGCCTGAAGTTGTTAATGGCCTCGGTTTTGTATTTGTTTTCCCCTGAGCAGAGGGAGCTCTTAAATTGAAGGCACACCTCTCCCTTTATTTGATTGAATTGGGAGAGGGGCCTTCTCCCCTCTGCTCAATGGGTACTTAATTAAAAGTAAATTGAGGTGCCTCTTAGAGAGAGAGGCAGAGAGAGACAAGAGACAAAGAGAGAGAGAGAGGGGGTGGGAAGGAGGGAAGCCGCAAGGGCAGGGTCGCCACTCAGGCTGGTTGGTGGGTGGGTGTTGGCAGGGGGTGCACTCTCCGATGTAAATAAAAGTCTTTGGTGGTGGTCTTCTGGTGGGGGGAGAAGATGTCTTCACCTGGGAAAGCTGGAGATGCCCAGGCTCAGTCCTGCACCAGGTCTTAACGATGCCCAATTAGATGAACTTAAATTGGGTAACTTCACCTAGGCAGCTCCAGCTGTCCCAGGCCAGGCAATGGGAAAGGGGTGTTTAATATGGTGTGTGCGGCCTAGTTTTTACAAAAGCCACACACACACACACACCCCTTGGATGTTTTGGCCCTCTTCTTTTCTTCTTTCCTCCCCCCACCTACAAAACAAAGTCTCTGGGAGAGTGCACCAGAATCACACCCACCTGTAGCTGATATTCTTTCCTTCCTCCCTCCTTCCAAACAGTTGATGGTTGTTGGGATGTTTTCTCCCCTCTCTCCCTCTCCTAAAATGGAGGCCAATTGAGGAGGCAGTGATGGAAAGGCCTCTCCTCTGCTGTTGATGGCCTTGGCCTTCTTTGCTTTTCTTTCTCCTCTCCTGTCCTCTCTCTCCAGGCACCTCAGTTGTTGTTGTGGATGTGTTGGTAGTGGTCTGCTGTCTGGTCTCCTTCTCCTCTTCCTGGTCACAGAGACCACCACTCTGCTGCTGCTGCTCATTCTCCTTCCCCTTCTCCTGGCTGCTGAGGCTATAACCTGGTGTTGTGCGACTTCTCACTTTTGTCCACACCAGTCCAACACCGGCATATTCACATCATGGTTACTATAATGAGCATGATGCGGAGATGCCGGTGTTGGACTGGGGTGGACAAAATTGAGAGGTCGCACAACACCAGGTTATAGTCCAACAGTTTTATTTGAAATCACAAGCTTTCGGAGCTATCGATTTGCTCCTTCCTCAGGTGAAGTAAATTAGATACAGAATCTCCAAAGCAGATATAGGTGGAAAACAAAGCATGTGTACTTTACAATTGCAGACCAATAAATTAAATCATCCTGACTATCTGCCGAGGTGTGATAAAGTTAATTAAGTCAGCCAGGAAGGTACCACATCAAAGACATAGCAAGATACAACTGAGACAATGAGGTGTAGTCGCAGGGGTTCCAACGTGTCAAAAGCTGCCGTCTGTATGTAAACCGAAAAGCTTTAACATTTTTTTACTTTTTTACTGGGAAAATTTTTACTTTTTTACTGGGAATCACATCTGTGAACAAGCTAACGACGACTCGAGTCCGGATCACGTCATGTATCGTGACATAAACCCAAGATCCCGATTGAGACCGTCTTCATGAGTGCGGAACATGGCTATCAGTTTCTGCTCGATGATTTTGCGTTGTCGTGTGTTTCTAAGGTTGCCTTGGAGAACGCTTACCCGCAGATCCGAGGCTGAATGTCCTTGACTGCTGAAGTGTTCCCCGACTGGGAGGTAACAATCCTGCCTGGCGATTGTTGCGTGGTGCTCGTTCATACGTTGTCTCAGTGTCTGCATGGTCTCGCCGATGTACCATGCCGCGGTGCATTCTTTCCTGCAACGTATGAGGTAGACAACGTTGGCCGAGTCACATGAGTATGTACCATGTACCTGGTGGGTAGTGTCCTCACGTGTGATGGTGGTATCTGTGTTGATGATCTGGCATGTCTTGCAGAGTTTGCCATGGCAGGGTTGTGTGGTGTCGTGGTCGCTGTTATCCTGAAAGCTGGGTAATTTGCTGCGAACGATGGTACTTCTGAGGTTAGGCGGCTGTTTGAAGGCAAGTAGTGGAGGCGTGGGGATGGCCTTAGTGAGGTGTTTGTCGTCATCGATGACATGTTGAAGGCTGCGAAGAACATGGCGTAGTTTCTCCGCTCCGGGGAAGTACTGGACGACGTAGGGTACCCTGTTGGTTGTGTCCCGTGTTTGCCTTCTGAGGAGGTCTATGCGATTTTTCGCTGTGGCCCGTCGGAACTGTCGATCGATGAGTCGAGCGTCATATCCCGTTCTTACGAGGGCGTTTTTCAGCGTCCGTAGGTGTCCATCGCGTTCCTCCTCGTCTGAGCAGATCCTGTGTATTCGCAGGGCTTGTCCATAGGGGATGGCTTCTTTAACATGGTTAGGGTGGAAGCTGGAGAAGTGGAGCATCGTGAGGTTGTCCGTGGGCTTGCGGTAGAGTGAAGTGCTGAGGTGTCCGTCTTTGATGGAGATTCGTGTGTCCAGGAATGAGACTGATTCTGAGGAGTAGTCCATGGTGAGTTTGATGGTGGGATGGAACATGTTTATGTTATCGTGTAGTCTTTTCAGTGATCCTTCGCCATGGGTCCAAAGGAAGAAAATGTCGTCGATGTATCTGGTATACAGCGTTGGCTGGAGGTCCTGTGCAGCGAAGAAGTCTTGCTCGAACTTGTGCATGAAGATGTTGGCGTATTGGGGTGCGAATTTGGTCCCCATGGCTGTTCCGTGTGTTTGGGTAAAAAAATGGTTGTCGAAGGTGAAGACATTGTGGTCAAGGATGAAGCGGATGAGTTGTAGGATGGCGTCTGGAGATTGGCTGTTGTTGATGTTGAGTACTGAGGCTGTTGCAGCGATGCCGTCAACCAAGATAGAGTCCATGCTCTCAGCCTGTGCTCAGGACACAGCAGACCAGTTACGAGACACCACCAAACAGACGAGGCAACGGAACTACGCTGCCTACATGCGCATCAAGAACAGCAAGCTTGAGAAACTCGGCATCACCACCAGCAGCAACCAAGCCTCCCCCGGTACCACGGCTGCAACCACAGGGAAGTCCATCGTCAACTTGTCCGACCATACGCTTCAACCAGACGAAATCGAAGTTCTCGCCCTAGGGCTCAAGTTCTGCCCAACCACCAAAATGGACCCCATCGGCCTCGCGGCAGACACGGAGGAATTCATCAGGAGAATGAGGCTCCGGGAATACTTCCACAAATCCCAAGATGTCAGCAACAAACCCAATGAGACAATCAATGATCCAGAACAGCAGACAGAGGGACTCGCAGTGCAGCAACCGAAGAAAAAAGAGTCAAACTGGACCCCTCCGGAGGGTCGCTGCCCCAAGCTTGACATGTAGGCTCAAGCTGTCAGGAGATGCATCAACGCCAGATTCATCAGCCGCACTCACAAGACAGTCCAGAATGTCACCCGAGCACAACGCAACGCCATCCACGCTCTCAAGACCAACCGCAACATTGTCATCAAACCAACGGACAAAGGAGGAGCCATCGTCATACAGAACAGAACGGACTATTGTAAAGAAGCATACCGACAACTGGACAACCAGGAACACTACAGACAGCTACCCGCAGATCCGACCAAAGAACACACCCGCCAACTCAATAGACTGATCAAGACCTTCGATCCAGACCTTCAAAACATCCTACGCGCTCTCATCCCACGTAATCCCCGCGTGGGAGACTTCTACTGCCTCCCAAAGATACACAAAGCCAACACACCCGGACGTCCTATCGTATCAGGCAATGGAACCCTGTGTGAGAACCTCTCTGGATACGTCGAGGGCATTCTGAAACCCATCGTACAGGGAACCCCCAGCTTCTGTCGCGACACTACAGACTTCTTACAGAAACTCAGCACCCACGGACCAGTTGAACCAGGAACACTCCTTGCCACGATGGACGTATCGGCACTCTACACCAGTATCCCCCACGATGACGGCATCGCTGCAACAGCCTCAGTACTCAACATCAACAACAGCCAATCTCCAGACGCCATCCTACAACTCATCCGCTTCATCCTTGACCACAATGTCTTCACCTTCGAAAACCATTTTTTTACCCAAACACACGGAACAGCCATGGGGACCAAATTCGCACCCCAATACGCCAACATCTTCATGCACAAGTTCGAGCAAGACTTCTTCGCTGCACAGGACCTCCAGCCAACGCTGTATACCAGATACATCGACGACATTTTCTTCCTTTGGACCCATGGCGAAGGATCACTGAAAAGACTACACGATAACATAAACATGTTCCATCCCACCATCAAACTCACCATGGACTACTCCTCAGAATCAGTCTCATTCCTGGACACACGAATCTCCATCAAAGACGGACACCTCAGCACTTCACTCTACCGCAAGCCCACGGACAACCTCACGATGCTCCACTTCTCCAGCTTCCACCCTAACCATGTTAAAGAAGCCATCCCCTATGGACAAGCCCTGCGAATACACAGGATCTGCTCAGACGAGGAGGAACGCGATGGACACCTACGGACGCTGAAAAACGCCCTCGTAAGAACGGGATATGACGCTCGACTCATCGATCGACAGTTCCGACGGGCCACAGCGAAAAATCGCATAGACCTCCTCAGAAGGCAAACACGGGACACAACCAACAGGGTACCCTACGTCGTCCAGTACTTCCCCGGAGCGGAGAAACTACGCCATGTTCTTCGCAGCCTTGAACATGTCATCGATGACGACAAACACTTCGCTAAGGCCATCCCCACGCCTCCACTACTTGCCTTCAAACAGCCGCCTAACCTCAGAAGTACCATCGTTCGCAGCAAATTACCCAGCTTTCAGGATAACAGCGACCACGACACCACACAACCCTGCCATGGCAAACTCTGCAAGACATGCCAGATCATCAACACAGATACCACCATCACACGTGAGGACACTACCCACCAGGTACATGGTACATACTCATGTGACTCGGCCAAAGTTGTCTACCTCATACGTTGCAGGAAAGAATGCACCGCGGCATGGTACATCGGCGAGACCATGCAGACACTGAGACAACGTATGAACGAGCACCGCGCAACAATCGCCAGGCAGGATTGTTACCTCCCAGTCGGGGAACACTTCAGCAGTCAAGGACATTCAGCCTCGGATCTGCGGGTAAGCGTTCTCCAAGGCAATCTTAGAAACACACGACAACGCAAAATCATCGAGCAGAAACTGATAGCCAAGTTCCGCACTCATGAAGACGGTCTCAATCGGGATCTTGGGTTTATGTCACGATACATGACGTGATCCGGACTCGAGTCGTCGTTAGCTTGTTCACAGATGTGATTCCCAGTAAAAAAGTAAAAATTTTCCCAGTAAAAAAGTAAAAAAATGTTAAAGCTTTTCGTTTTACATACAGACGGCAGCTTTTGACACGTTGGAACCCCTGCGACTACACCTCATTGTCTCAGTTGTATCTTGCTATGTCTTTGATGTGGTACCTTCCTGGCTGACTTAATTAACTTTATCACACCTCGGCAGATAGTCAGGATGATTTAATTTATTGGTCTGCAATTGTAAAGTACACATGCTTTGTTTTCCACCTATATATGCTTTGGAGATTCTGTATCTAATTTACTTCACCTGAGGAAGGAGCAAATCGATAGCTCCGAAAGCTTGTGATTTCAAATAAAACTGTTGGACTGTAACCTGGTGTTGTGCGACCTCTCAATACTATAATGAGACCAGGGATGAGGGACTTCAGTTAAGTGGCGAGACTACAGAATCTACGACTGCCTTCTTTGAGCAGAGATAGCGAACTGGAGATTTAACACCTGTGTTGTTAGAAGCTGGGTTTGTTCTCCTTAGAGCAGAGAAGGTAAAGAGGAGATTTGATTAAGGTGTTCAAAATCACCAATGGTTTTGATAGAGTAGAAATGGCGAAACTGTTTCCTGTGGCTGAAGCGTCGGTAACCAGAGGACACAGATTGATAGTGATTGGCAAGTGAACTAGAGGGGACAAGAGAGAAATGCTTGTATACGCGGGATTAATAGAGCGTGAAATGCGTAATATGAAAGATGTAATGTTCCATGTTAGCCATTGGAGGTCGCTGTGTGAAATTGAAAGCGTGAGCCTGGCTATCTCAGTCGGGAAATCATCAGATTTTAAATGTGAGGGTGCAGCGTTCAAGTGCGTTAATTTAGTTTAGGATTTTCAATTCTTACTTCCTTATAGGACTGTAAAACACGAGCAATTTTCGTTGCTCTTTCCTGCAGCCTCAATACAATACATTAATATTTTTCATTTTTTGCAACTTAAAACAATATTATGACCGTTTATAATCTTAGGTCGTTGCTTTCAATTGTATATTAAATGGTGATTTCATTTATAAAAGCATCGCCCAAAAAGGGACTTGAATACTGTATTCTCAGGTTAAAAGTCTGATGCTCTACCGACTAATATCCATGCTTTTAGCATCGCCGAAACAGCGAGACTGAGTGACAGTGGTTGAGAACTGCGATTCGCTTCATTTCTTGCCCACAGCTGCCCTGTAAATACATGCAACGTCAGCTCGACACTTCTTCTCAGCACATTCTATCTCAAACACACTGACAGCCATCAACCTGCCCCGAGTCATAATCACCGACGGCTTTGCTAGTATAAATAATGAGAACAGGTTTCCAGTAGCAGAAATGTTGGTAACCAGAGGACACAGGGTGATGGTGATTGGCAAAAGAACCAGAGGCAACATGAGGAGATATTTTTTGGGCAGTGAGTTGTTATGAAGTGGAAAGAACTGCTTGAAAGGGTGGTGAAGGCAGATTCAATCGTAAAATTCAAAAGGGTATTGGATAAATAATTGAAGCATGCGGACTGGGGGCAGTGATTGCAGCAGTGAGAGGAGTAGAAGGCCTGCGATGGACATTCGAATCACCGAAGAGTAGACTCACCAGAATGAGGCCAGGGGTGAGGTACTTCATTAATGTGGAGAGACTAGAGAATCTAGGATTGTCCGCCTTAGAGCAGACATGGATAACTGGAGATTTTATATGGATGTTGTGAATTATGAAGTGATTTTTTCCAGTAGGCGAGGAGAAACTCTTTCCATTGGCAGTTGGGCCAATAACCAAGGGACACAGATTTAAGATAATTGGCAAAGGAAGCAGTGGGACGATGAGAAGAGTTTTTTTTTTACGCAGCGAGTTGAAGTGATCTGGAACGCATTGCCTGGAAGGGAGATGGATGCAGATTAAATAAGGATTTCAAAATGGTATTGGTTAAATACTTGACGGAAACAATTTGCTGGGCTTTGGGGAAAGAGCTAGGGAGTGTGGAAATAACTAGGTAGAGCAAGGAACAGAATGAATGAGCTGAACGGCCTCTGGCTGGGCTGTAATGTGCTCTGAGTCTAAGAGGGGAAGTAGCTGAGTGCACAGGATGCTAACGGCTGCAGTTTGGGAGGAAGCAGCTACAAGCACCCGTTGCTGAAGCCAATGTTCAGATCAATGGTTTACAGGTGGGAAAACCTCAGAGTTATTCTGATGTTCACATCACTGAACTAATTTAACTAACTTAGCAATCACAGCAAAAGGAAATATCAGCCCATTCAGCAGCTCTTTCCTGAACAGGTGAAACAGCGATTTACTTGTACTTCTTGCAATTTAGTATACTGTATTCGCTGCTCACGATGTGGTCTCCTCTACATTGGGGAGACCAAGCGCAGATTGGGTGACCGCTTTGCGGAACACCTCCATTCAGTCCGGAAGGTTGACCCCGAGCTTCCGGTCGCTTGTCATTTTAATTCACCCCTCTACGCTCACTCAGACCTCACCGTCCTCGGCCTCTTGCATTGTTCCACGGAAGTGCATCGTCAGCTCTAGGAACAGCACCTCATCTTCCGTTTAGGCACTTTACAGCCTTCCGGACTCAATATCGAGTTCAACAATTTCAGATCATAACCCCGGCCCCTACCATATATGTATACATTTTATCCACTCTTTTGGTCCGTGCCTTTTTCCTTTTTTTCTCTCTCTCCCCCCACGGCAGCTGTCTTTGATTCTGCCAGCATTTCACACCTTACCTTTTGTTTCTCTACCTGTCTCATTACCATCTCGTCTTGCCTTGAGCATCTCTCAATGTCTCTACTCACTAAAGTCCATCCCTTTTGTTCTTTTATTCCTCCCCCCAGCCTCCCCCTTGCATTTTTATCTGTTTATGTCTTGCTCTCTCAGTTCCGACGAAGGGTTTCGACCTGAAACGTTAACTCTCTTTCTCTATCAACGGATGTTGCCTGGCCTGCTGAGTTTTTCCAGCGTTTTCTGTTGTTATTTCGGATTTCCAGCATCCGCAGTATTTTGCTAACATAAGTTCAGAAATGGGGATGTTCGCTGATGACTGCAGTGTTCAGTGCCATTCACAACCCCTCAGATAAGGAAGCAGTCCAAGCCCGCATGCAACAAGAACTGGACGACGTTCAGGCTTGGGCTGATTAATGGCTGGTAACATTCGCGCCAGAGAATTGCCAGGCAATGACGATCTCCAGCCAGCGTGAGTCTAACCACCGCCCCATGACATTCAATGGCATTACCATCGCCGAATCCCCCACCATCAACATTCTGTGGGGTCACCATTGAACTGAAACTTAACTGGCAAAAGCCACTTAAATAGTTTGGCAACAAGAGCAGGCCAGAGGCTAGGTATTCTGCGTCGAGTGTCTCACCTGACTCCCCAAAGCCTTTCTAACATCGACAAGGCACAAGTTAGGAGTGTGATGGAATACTCTCTACTTGCCTGGAAGAGTGAAGCTCCAACAACACTCAAGAAGCTCAACACCATCCAGGACAAAACAGCCCGCTTGATTTGCAACCGATCTACCACCTTAAACATTCACACTCTCCACCACCGGCGTTCCTTGGCTGCAGTGTGTACCATCTACAAGATGCACTGCAGCAACTCGCCACTGCCTCTTCGGCAACACCTCACAAACCCGCGAACTCTTCCAACTAGAAGGGCAAGGACAGCAGGCGCATGGGAACACCACCACCTCCAAGATCCCCCCCCCCCCCCAAGTCAAACACAATCCTGACTTAGAATTATATCGCTGATCCTTCATCGTCGCTGGACAAAATCCTGGAACACCACACCGAACAGCACTGTGGGAGTACCATCACCACACGGACTGCAGCGGTTCAAGAATGCGGCCCACCACCACCATTTCAAGGGCAATTAGGGATGGGCAATAAATGCTGGCCTTGCCAGGGGCGCCTACGTGCCATAAACTAAATAATAAAAGAAACAGTGGGAAGAAATATCATCCTCCTGTGAATCAGAGGACCATACAAGACAGAACAGGACCACCTCCACATGATATTTAACGGCATTACCATCGCCGAATCTCTCACCATTAACATTCTGGGGGTTACCATTGGAAGACATTCAGACTTGATCTGCTAAGTGGCAAGTGACATTCGCGCCATGCAAGTGCCAGGCAATGACTACCTGCAACAAGAGAGAGACTAAGCACCGCCCCTTGACATTCAACGGCATTACCGTCACCAAATCCCTCACTATCAACATCCTGGGGTCACCATTGACCAAAAACTTAATTGAACCAACGACATCAATATTATGGCAGCAAGATGGGATCAGAGGCTGGGTATTCTGCGGCGAGAGTCTCACCTCCTGACTTCCCAGTGCGTTTCCACCATCTACAAGGCACAAGTCAGGAGGGTGTTGGAATATTCTCAACTTGCCTGGATGAGTGCAGCTCCAAGAGCACTCAAGAAGTTCGACACCATCTAGCACAAAACAGCCCACCTGATTTCCATCCCATCCACAATCATAAGCATTCACTCCCTCCACCACCTACGTTACGTGGTTGCAGTGTGTATCATCCACAAGATGCACTGCAGCAACTTGCCAAGGCTTCTTCGGCAGCACCTCCCAAACCTGCGACACCTTCCACCTAGAAGGAGAAGGTTCACAGGCTCATGCGAACACCACCACCTTCAAATACCCCTCCGAGTTACACACCATCCTGTCTTGGAAGTATATCGCCGTTCCTTCATCGTCGCTGGTCATAATCCTGGAACTCTCTCCGTGACAGCACTGTGGGAGTACCTTCACCACAAGGACTGCAGCTGTTCAAGGAGGCTGCTCACCACCACCTTCTCATGGGCAATTAGGAATGGGCATTAAATGCTCGTCTTGCCAGCGGCGCCCACATCCCAGAATGAATAAACAAAATGAATGGTCCATTCGATTCATCTTGCCTGTGCCGGATGTTTGAAAGAGCTATCCAATTATATGACACTCACACTTCTCGTTCCCCATAGCCCGACATTTTCAATTCATTTCAAGTATTTATTCAATTCCCTTTTGAAAGTTACTATTGAATCTGCTTCCATCACCCTTTCAGGCAGTGCATTCCAGATCACAACAAAAAGTTGCGTCAAATAAAAATTAACCTCCTTTCTGGTTATTTTACCAATGACATTAAATCTGTGCCCCTGGTCACCGATCCTCGTGCCAGTGGAAACAGTTTCTTCCTATCCACTCTTTCGAATCCCCGTTGCTGTAATACTCTATGGTTATCTAGTATGCAATCCTAACAAGAGCTTCATCCTGAGGGTGTAAATATTCCTAACATACAATTAACCATATAGAGGAGGTAGACACGAGAGGAACAGGCTGATCAATATAGAGCATTTTCAGAGAATTTCTTCTTTTCAAATTTCTGATATTATTTACCTGGAATACCGATTACTGCAAGGATGTAATAGAAATATAGCTGAATTTTGAACAGCAACATGAAGTCCATCCTTTGCAGGAGTTAATAGCCTCTGTTGAAGCTACAATGTCTGACTGACACAATAATAGTGTGCAGTCTGGGTGTCTATATTTATAGCAATCTGAATATCCTGCGACGTCATGCCTTTCGGTAATTACTAAGCTTGGTTGCACATATTGAAACACGTTGATTAAAAGCGAACACTCACTGTCTGGGGAGCAGATTGTCAACAAGTACAAGATGTCCCTTGATGGTGTCCAAGGTTAATTAGAGCGGGCGAACCTCAAATCCCCTCTAAACAATCTACCAATTACTTTAAATTTATACCACCAGGTTATTGATCTTTCTGCTGAGGGAATTAGCTCGTTCTTATTTCACTCTATCTATGCCCCTCGTAATTTTAAACACCCTAATTAGGTCGCCCCTCAGCTTCCTCTATTACAAATAAAACAACATCAGCCTATCCAATCTTTCCTCATTGCGGAAATTCCCCAGCCCAGGCATCATCCACGTAACCCTCCTCTGCACCCACTCGAGTGCAATCACATCCTTCCTGTAATGTGGCGGACAGAATTGCACGTAGAATTCTAATTGCGGTCTAACTAGTGTTTTATACAGGTTCAAGCATAACCTCCCTGCTCCTTTATTCTATGCCTCAATAAAGTTAGTCAGACACGACCTTCCCTTAACAAATCCACACTGACTGTCCCTCATTAATCCGTGTCTTTCCAAATGAAGTTTTATCCTGTCCCTCAGAATTTTTTCAGTAATTGTCCCACCACCGAGGTTACTCTTACTGAACTGTAATTACTCGGTCTATCCCTTTCTCCCTTTTTAAACAACGGTCCCACGTTAGTGGCCCTGTAGTCCTCTGGCACCACACCTTTCGCCAGAGAGGATCGGTAAGGTTTTACACGGGCATATAAAGGATATGGAGCCAAGGCGGAGGTTGGAGTTCGGATAGAGATCAGCCATGATCTTATCTTTCTTTATTTCAAATCTTACTTTCCCAGAGAATCATAAAACACGAGCAATTCACGCTGATCTTTCCTTATGTCTCAATAAAATACATGAATATTTTTCAATTTTAAAAAGATTTTTATGATAGGTTATAATCAATGTCGGTGCTTCAAATTGTTAGTTCTATTGATTATGCTGCGCTCGAACAAGGACTAGATCCCTAGATCCTTAGATTAAAAGTCTGATGCTCTACCGACTGAGCTATTCGGGTTTAAAGTGCCAATGAAACAGCGGCACTGAGTGGCTGCGGTAGGGAATTTATTTCCCTACACTTCCTGTCCGGAGCTGCCCTCTGAGTACACGCACCGTTACCCCATTCTTCAGCTCAACACCTCTTCTCAGCACATTCTATCTCAAACACACTAACAGCCATCAACCTGCCCCGAGCCTCCTCCGAACTGAAATGACACTTTCTCCTGAATCTGAACTCTTCTCTTCAATCTGATCCCTACTCCTCGATCTCATTCCTTGTCCCCTATCTGACTCGCTTCTCCTTAATCTCAGCGCCGCTTGTTATGTACACACATTTTTGAAGATCGCAGGGCTAGTTAGACTCATAGAATGGAATCATAGAATGGATACAAGCACGGGAAAAAGGCCATTCGGCCCGTCGAAGCCATGCCAAGTCTCAGCTAGTCCCACTCCCACACCTTTTCCCGTAGCCCTGATTTTTTTTTCCTTCAGATACATATCCAACTCTCGTTTGAAAAATAGGATTGACTCTCCCTCCATCACTCATTCAGGCAGTGCATTCCAGCTCTTAATCCATCGCTGTGTAGAAAAGTTTTTTCTTCTGTCGCCTTTGGTTCTTTTGCCAATCACCTTAATTCTGTGTCGTCTGGTTCTCGACCCGTCTGCCAAAGGGAACACTGTTTCTCTATCTACTCTCTCCAGACCCCCCATGATTTTGAACATTTCTATCAAACACATCTCTTCTCAATCTTCTCTGCTCCAAGGAGAACAACCCCAGCTTCTCTAGTCTATCAACGTAACAGAAGTCGCTCATTCCAGGAAACATTCTCGTAAATCTTTTCTGCACCCTCTCTAAGGCCTTCACATCCTTCCTAAAATATGGTGACCAGAATTGTACACCTTACTCCAGTTGGGGCCGAACCAGTGTTTTATACAGGTTCACCATAATTTCCACACTTTTGTACTCTATACCTTTATTTATGAAGCCCAGGATCCCGTGAGCCCTTTTAACTGCTTTCTCAAACTGCCCTGCCAGTCTGAACGATTTGTACACATATACCCCCAGATCTTTCTGTTCGTATACCACTTTTAGGATTGTACCATTTAGTTTATATGTCCTCTCCTCAAACTTTCTACCAAAATGAATTACTTCAGACTTTTCTCCGTTAAATAATATCTGCCACGTGTCCGCCCATTTCACATGCATGTTTATGTCTTCCTGACGTCTATCACTCTCCTCCTCACTGTTCACTATACTTCCAAGATTTGTGTCATTTGCAAATTTTGAAATTGTGCCCTGTACGCCAAATTACAAGTCATTAATATATATCAAGAAAAACATTGATCCTAAAACCGACCCCTGGGAAACACTACTCTATACGTTACTCCAGTCCGAAAAACAACCATTCAACACTATTCTCTGTTTTCTGTCACCAAGACAATTTCGTATCCATGCTGCCACTGTCCCTTTTATTTCTTGGGCTTCAACTTTGCTGGTTAACCTATTATGTGGCACTTTGTCGAACACCTTTTGAAAACCATGTACACTACTTCAACCGCATTACCGCATTACCGTTATCTGAATGCACGTAGCATTCATAACAAAATGGACGAGTGAACGGCACAAATAACTACGTATGGGTATGATCTTGTGGCCATTACAGAAACATGGCTGCAGGGTGACAACGACTGGGAATTAAATATACCAAGGTATTTAACAATCAGGAAGGACGTGCAGGAAGGAAGGGGAGGTGGGGTGGCTATGTTAATAAAGGAAGGAATCACTGTAATACAGAGAAATTATATTGGGTCAAAGGATCAGGATAATGAAACATTTTGGGTGGAGATATTAAATAATAAGGGGAAAAAAGCACTAGCTGGGAGTAGTATATAGGCCTCCTAATAGTTGCAACTCTGCTGGAAAAATTATTAATCAGGAAATAGTTGGGGCATGTAATAAGGGAACAGCTATGATTATGGGGGATTTTAACTATCATATTAACTGGACAAATCAAATTGGGCAGGGCAGCCTTGAGGAAGAGTTCATTGAGTGTATTAGGGATGGGTTTCTTGAGCAGTATGTAACTGATCCTACAAGGGGGCAAGCAATCTTGGACCTGGTCCTGTGTAATGAGTCAGGATTAATTAATAATGTCCTAGTTAAGGATCCCCTTGGAAAGATTGATCATAACATGGTTGAATTCCATATCCAATTACAGAGTCAGCAGGTTGGTTCTCAAACAAGCGTACTGAGCTTGAATAAAGGAGACTATGATGGTATGAGAGCGGAATTGATTAAAGTGGAATGGGAAAATAGATTAAAAGGTAAGGCGATACATGAGCAGTGGTGCTCATTTAAGGAGTCATTTTACAACATTAAAAAAAAACATATTCCAATGAGGAAAAAACGGTGTAAAAGAAATGACAGCCATCCGTGGCTAAGAAAAGACTAAAAACAAGGACATATAAGATAGCCAAACTTAGTGGGAGGATAGAAGACTGGGAAGTCTTCAAAATACATCAAAAACTAACTAAAGGATTGATTAAGGTAGGCAAAATAGATTATGAAAATAAATTAGCAAAAAATATAAAAACAGACAGCAAGTGTTTCTATAATTCACAGAATCCCCACAGTGCAGATAGAGGCCATTTCGGCCCATCGAGCCTGCACCGACACATATCCCACCCTATCCCCGTAACCACACGTATTTAAACCCATAACACTAAGGAACAATTTATCATAGCCATAAATCAACCTAACCCCGCACATCTTTGGACTGTGGGAGGAAACCAGAGCACCCGGAGGAAACCCACGCAGACACGGGGAGAATGTGCAAACTCCACACAGACAGTCACCCGGGGCCCGGATTCGAACCCGGGTCCCTGGCGCTGTGAGGCAACAGTGCTAATACAGTTATATAAAAAGAAAAACGGTGGCTGAGGCAAACGTAGGTCCCCTAGAGGATGAGACCGGGAAATTAATGGTGGGAAACATGGAGATGGCAGAAATGCTGAACAAATACTTTTTTCAGTCTTTACAGTAGTGGACACTAAGAATATGCCAACACTGGACAAACAGGGTGCTCTAGGGGGTGAGGAGCTAAATACGATTAAAATCACTAAGGAATTGGTACTCAGTAAAATAATGATACTCAAGGCGAATAATTCCCCTGGACCTGATGGCTTACATCCTAGGGTCTTGAGGGAAGTGGCAGTTGGGATTGTGGATGCTTTGGTAATAATTTTCCAAAATTTCCTGGACTCAGCAAAGGTCCCGGCAGATTGGAAAACTGCTAATGTAACACCCTTATTTAAAAAGGGTAGTAGGCAGAAGGCTGGAAATTATAGACCAGTTAGCCCTAACATCTGTGGTGGATAACAATTTGGAGTCTATTATTAAGGAGACAGTAACGGAACATTTAGTAAACATAATTTAATAGGACAAAGTCAGCAAGGCTTTATGAAGGGGAAGTCATGTCTGACAAATGTGCTTGAGTTCTTTGCGGACATAACAAACAGGATGGATAAAGGGGAACCAGTGGACGCAGTGTATTTAGACTTCCAGAAGGCATTTGACAAGATGCCACAGAAAAGATTATTGCTCAAGATAGAAAATCATTGGATTGGGGGTAATATTCAGCATGGGTGGAGGATTGGTTATCTAACAGGAAGCAGAGAGTTGGGATAAATGATTCATTCTGGGACTGGCAACCAGTAGCCAGTGGTGTTCCGCAGGGGTCGGAGCGGGGTCCCCAATCTTTACAATCTATATTAACGATTTGGAGGAAAGGACCGAGTGTTACATTAGTCCAAAAATGTGCGGGTTAGGTTGATTTGGCTATGATAAATTGACCCTTAGTGTTAGGGGGGGATTAAATATGTGGGGTTATGGGGATAGGATGGGATATGTTAGGGGGAATTAAATACATGGGGTTACAGGGGTAGGGTGGGATATGTGTACTGTGGGGATTAAAGCAGGGACAGGGTACTGGATTTGGATGATCAGCCATGATCGTATTGAATGGTGGAGCAGGCTCGACGGGCCGAATGGCCTACTCCTGCTCCTAGATTCTATGTTTCTATGTTTCTATGTTTCTATGTAACATATCAAAGTTTGCAGATGATACAAAGATGGGAGGGAAAGTAGAAAGTGATTAGGGCATAAAAAACCTACAAGGGGATATAGACAGGCTGGGTGAGTGGGGGGAGATTTGGCAGATGCAATACAATATTGGAAAATGTGAGGTTATGCACTTTGGCAGGAAAAATCAGAGAACAAGTTATTATCTTAATGGCGAGAAACTGGAAAGTACTGCAGTCCATAGGGATCTGGGGGTCCTAGTGCAAGAAAGTCAAAATGTTAGTATGCAGGTGCAGCAGGTGATCAAGAAGGCCAACGGAATGTTGGTTTTTATTGCTAGGGGGATAGATTATAAAAACAACGACGTATTGCTGCAGTTATATAAGGTATTGGTGAGACCGCACCTGGAATACTGCATGCAGTTTTTGTGTCCATACTTATGAAATGACATACTTGCTCTCGAGGCAGTACAAAAAAGGTTCACTCGGTTAATCCCTGGGATGAGGGGGTGGATATATGAGGAGAGGTTGAGTAGATTGAGACTCTACTCATTGGAGGTCAGAAGAATGAGAGGCGATCTTATTGAAACATAGAAGATTTTGAAGGGGCTTGATCGGGTGGATGCGGTAAGGATGTTCCCAAGGGTGGGTGAAACTAGCACTTGGTGGCATTATCTTAGAATAAGGGCCTGCTCTTTCAAAACTGGGATGAGGAGAAACTTCTTCACTCAGAGGGTAGTAGGTCTGTAGAATTTGCTGCCCCAGGAAGTTGTGGAAGCTACTTCATTAAATAAATTTAAAACAGAAATAGACAGTTTCATTGAAGTAAAGGGAATTAGGGGTTATGGGGAGCGGGCAGGAAATTGGACATGAGGCTGAGTTCGGATCGGTCAAGGCCCTGTGTGTGGCGGACCGGGCCCAGGGGCTGAATGGCCGGAACCAGCTCCTATTCTTGTGTTCTTTAGATTTGAGGTTAGGATCAGATCAGCCATGATCTTATTGAATGGTGGAGCAGGCTCGAGAGGCCGATTGACCTACTCCTGCTCCTATTTCTTAAGTTCCAGTGTTCTTATCAACCCTCTCTGTGGCCTTATCAAAAAACTCGATCAATTTGCTTAAACATGATTTGCCTTTAACAAATCCGTGCTAGCTATCCTTAATTAATCCATATCTATCCAAGTGACTGTTAATTTTGTCCCCGATTACAGTTTGTAAAAGCTTCCCCCTACCGAGGTTAAACTACCTGGCCAGTTGTGTCTGGGAATATGTTTACACCCTTTTTTGATCAATGGTGTACCATTTACGTTTCTCCAGTCCTCTGTCACCACCCCCGTTTTATGGAGGATTGAAATATTAGGGCCAGTACCTCCACGATTTCAGCCCTCAATTCCCTCAGCATTCTAGAATACATCCCATCCGCTCCTGGTAATGTATCTAATTTAATTACAGCCATATTTTCTAATACCTCATCTTTATCAATTTTGAAGCTATCAACTGTCTACACTGCCTCCTCCTTCACTATGTCTACGCTAGCATCCTCTTCCTTGGTGAAGACAAATGTGAAGACAAATGTAAGGTACTCATTTAGTACCCCAGCCATTCCCTCTGCCTCTATGCATAGGTCTCCTTTCAGGTCCCTAAACAGCCCCACCCCTCCTCTTACTAACATTTTACTATTTATATGCCTACTTAAGACTTTTGGAATACCTTTAATGTTGGCTTCCATTCTGTTCTCATACCATCACTTTGCAACACTTAATTTATTTTTCACTTCTCCTCTGACTTTTCTATATATAGCTTGATTCTCAGACGTATTTGTAACCTGACCACCGTCATATGCGCTCTTTCTCTGCTTCATCATATTGGCTATCTTTTTCGTCATCCAGGGAGCCCTGCCTTTAGTTGCTCTACCTTTCCACCGTCGTGGGAATGTACCTCGACTGTACCCGAACTATTTCCTCTTTAAATGCAGCCGATTGTTCCACGACAGATTTACCTGCCCATCATTGACTTCAGTTTACCCGGGACAGATCCATTCTCATCCCACTGAAATTGGCCTTCGCCCAGTTAAACATTCTTACTCCAGATTGCTCCCTGTCCTGCTGTCTCATTAAAATACATGAATATTGTTAAATTTAAAACGAATTCTGTGATAGGTTATAATCTAATTTCGGTAATTTTTTTTCTGAGAATAAAGCAGCGCTGGAACAAGGTCTTGAATACTGGACCATCAGATTAAAAGTCTGATGCTTTACCAACTGAGCTATCCGAGCACTGATTTAGGTCTGAAAGAGCGACACTAATGGCTGTGGTACGGATCTACAGTCCCTTCACTTGTTGCCCAAAGCCGCCCTTTGAACACACGCACCGTCACCCCATTTCTTCAGCTCGAAAACCTCATCTGAGCACATTCTATCTCAAACATACTAGCAGCCATCAACCTTCATTTTTTTATCCTGGGGTTTTTCTGCTTAGAGCAGAGAAGTTCAAGAGGAGATTTGATTGAGATGCTCAAAATCACCAATGTTATTGAGAGAGTAAATAAGGAGCGACAGTTTTCAGTGGCAGAGGCGTCGCTAACCAGAAGACACAGATTGATGGCGATTGGCAAATGAACCAGAGGCGACAGCAGGAAAAAGTAAATTACGCTGTGAGTTGTTATGAGGTGGAATGCACGGTCTGAAAGGTTGGTGAGAGCAGAATCAATAGTAACATTCAAAGAGTATTGGATAAATACTTGAAGGGAAAGACATTACAGGGCAATGGAAAAGAGCAGGGGAGTGGATTAATTGCATTGATCTACAAAGGGTCGGCATAAGCACGATTGGCCGAGTGACCTCCTTTTGTACTGTATCATTCTATGATTCCATTAGCCTCTGAGCCACATCTTCACTTCCCAATTTCTATTGGTTATGCTGTTAGAGTGTGAATAATCATCAATAAATTCAGCTTCGTTCATTGGCCTTGTACAACTTTTAGCATTCGAGCCTGTTAAAGATTCAGCTTTTTCTTAACATCTCTCTCCCTTCCCGGCAGCACACTTTGCAGAAGCAGATTGAATTGTTCCTTGATGCAAACTGGAGCCGTTACTGTGCGCTGTGTACTGGATTGCAGCGCTGTTAAAGAGCGAGAAGTGGGTGTGTGGGAAAGTATTTGTGAGGTGAGCCTTGTGGCAGGCAGTGATTGTGGGTGTGTGAGAGAAATGCAATGTTCTCGCGCGATTAATGTAGTGGGAAATGCGGAATGTGAAAGATGTAATGTTCCATGACAGCCACTGGATGTCACTGTTTGAAATTGAAAGCGTGAGACTGGCTGTCTCAGTCGGTGGAGCATCAGATTGTAAATATGAGGGTCCAGGGTTCAAGTGCGTGCTGTGGCTATTCCTTTCGAGTAAGATTATCAAATCTTTCTTCCCTATAGCACCAAAAAACCGACCAATTCACGCTGAAGTTTCCTGCAGCCTCAATACAATACACCGAATTTAATGACAGTTTATAATCAAAGTCGGTGCTTTAAAGTTTAAACCAAATTGTGATACCATTGGTTAAAGCTGCGCCTGAACAGGTCCATCAGATTAAAATGCTGATGCTCTACCGACTGAGCATTTCCGAGCTCTATACTGCCACCGAAACAATGACACTGAGTGGCTGTGTTCGGGAATTACATTCCCTTCACTTCCTGTCCACAGCTGCCCTCTGATTACACGCACCTTCACCCCATTGCTTCAGCTCGACGCCTCTTCTCAGCACATTATATCACAAACACAGTAACAGCCATCAACCTGCCCCGAGACTCCTCCAAACTGAAATGACCCTTTCTCCTGAATCTGAACTCTTCTCTTCAATCTGATCCCTACTCCTCAATTCATCCTTCTCCATAATCTGACTCCCTTCTCCTTAATCTCAGCACCTCATCTTATTCTCGGATTAAAGGAACATGAGTAGGCCAGTAAGCCCCTCAAGGCTTTTGCGCCATTCAGTCATATCATGATTTATCTGCATCTTAATTCCATTACCTCCTTAATTCCCGAACGCTTAGTACACTTGCGTGACAAAATCTGCAAATCCCAGTTTTGAAATTTTCAATTGAGCCGCAGCCTCATCAGGATCTTGCGGCGCAGTGTTCCAGATTTCCACTTCCCAGTCTATGAAGGGACGTTTACTGACATCAGCCCTGCACGGCCTATTTCTAATTTCATTGTTATGCCCCCTTGTTCTGCATTCCCTCACCAGAGCAAATCGTTTCTCTCTATCTACAATATCAACTCATTTCAGCATCTTAAATAGCTCTATTAGATCACATCTTCATTTTCTGTACTCAAAGGAACACAAGCCTAATCTATTCAGCCTGTCTTCACAATGTAACCATTTTAGTGCCGGTATAATTCTGGTAACTGTGCGCTGCACCCTATCCAAGGCCAATCTGTCCTTCCTCAGGTGCGTTACACAGAACTGAATGCAGTAACCTAAAAAGGTTCTAACCAGATCTTTGTAAAACAGCAACATAACATCCACCCCATTATATTTCAGCCCCCATGAGACAAAGGCCAACATGGGGTAGATATCCACAAATATTTTTTGGTTTCAGGACAAGTTTTGAAGGCTGTTAAACAAGCATATGGGATCCTTGGCTTTATTAATAGAGGAATAGAAGAAAAAGCAAGGACGTTATGGTAAACTTGTATAAGACACTGGTTCGGCCTCAACTGGACTCTGTTTACAAAGAGAAAACTGTACACAGTCTCACCTTTAACTACCGCCCTCTGTTGGTGTCTCTCTACATCACACACTGTACTCAGTCTCACCTTTATCTATCTCCCTGTGCTGGTGTCTCTCTGCAGCACTGATTGTACCTAGTCTCACCTTTAGCTATCTCCCTGTGCTGGTGTGTCGCTGTATCACTGACTCTACTCAGTCTCACCTTTATCACTCATCCTGTGCTGGTGTCTCTCTGTAGCACTGACTGTACCCAGTCTCACCTTTATTTATCTCCCTCTGCTGGTGTCTCTCTCTATCACTCACCGTACTCAGTCTCACCCTTATCTCTCTCCCTGTGCTGGTGTTTGTCTGTATCACTGACTGTACTCAGTCTCACCTTTATCTCTCTCCCTCTGCAGGTGTCTCTCTGTATCACTGTACTCAGTCTTACCTTTATCTCTCTCCCTCTGCTGGTGTCTCTCTGTATCACTCACTGTACTCACTCTCGCCTTATTTATCGCCCTCTGCTGGTGCCTCACTGTATCACTGTGCACAGTCTCACTTTATCTAAAATAACAACAGAAAACGCTGGAAAAACTCAGCGGGCCAGACAACATCCGTGGAGAGAGAAAGAGAGTTAACGTTTCAGGTCGATGACATTTCATCTCACCTTTATCTATCTCCCTCTGCTGGTGTCTCTATGTATGAACAACGTATGAACGGACACCGCGCAACAATCGCCAGGCAGGAGGGTTGCCTCCCAGTCGGGGAACACTTCAGCAGCCAGGGGCATTCAGCCTTGGATCTGTGGGTAAGCGTTCTCCAAGGCGGCCTTCGGGATACACGTCAGCGCAAAATCATAGAGCAGAAACTGATAGCCAAGTTCCGCACTCATGAGGATGGCCTCAATCGCGATATCGGGTTCATGTCATGATGCAGAACGTGACTTGACATCATGGCCGGTCTTCCCAGGTGTTTTTTTTTAAAAGACTAACACAAGAACCAACACAAATTGAAAGGATATGCAGCCAGCAGGTGGTTTGACACGTTGGACCCCCTGGGACACATCTCATTGTCTTGGCTGTGCTCTTAGTGTGTCTTTGATGTAGCGAAAGATTTGAATAGATTTTGTCTGTGTTTAAATTGTGAATTCTGGGAGATTCTCTCACTGCTAACTTACCTGAGGAAGGAGCGAACCGCTCCGAAAGCTTGTAAAATTAAATAAATCTGTTGGACTATAACCTGGTGTTGTGCGACTTCTCATTTTTGTCCTATGTATGACAGTACACCGTCTCACCTCTTTCTATCTCCCTCTGCTGGCGTCTCTCTGTATCACTCAATGTACTCAGTCACACCTTTATCTACCTTAACGCAGTGCACATAAAGTGTTTAACCGATTTATGAAAATCAAAACAACACCAGATGGTGCCTGAATCTGTTTGTTCAAGTCAGGGTGACTAATGTAAATCATTGCGTTGTTGGACTGTCCCGAGGGAGGATTACTAGAGGTATAAATGTCAACACTAATATGAATCATTTACCACATGTGCCGACGGATTGTCAGTTGCCTGAAACGCCACCCAATCAGATCACATCTAAGGGGAAATGTCAATGATTGCTTATATACCTTAATTTCTTTATATTTATTTCCCCTTGTTCCCTCAAATGATAGCTGTTAATGTTGCTGCCATCATCATTCACACAACATCTGGAGCACACTTTGGTTTCTTAACTTGCCCCATTACCTCTCATTTTGCCTTGCACTATCATCCCTTTTGCAGTCAATGTCTCCTGCCTTCCATCCCATCACAGACCTTCCCTTTGTTCTTTCCTGCCCCCCTTCCAGCACTTGCTAAAACATGTATCTTCCCTAACCTTTTCCAGTTCTGACGAAGGGTTCGACCCGAAACGTTGACTCTGTTTCTCTCTCGTCGATGCTGCCTGACCTGCTGAGTGTTTCCAGCACTTTCTGTTGATATTGATTCTATTGTTCACTACAATCTGAGCGCAGCTATGGAAGTTCGATTGATTGATTCGAAAAAGTCTTTCTGTGTATGGGGCGGTGTTAGTATGTATTACGCTACCTTCTGTCTGCTTCCTGTCATGTTTCCTAAAGTTCCCCTTTCGGTCTCAGATGCTTCTTTTCCCCAATTCATCGACTGCAGCTTTCAGAGTTTCGGATGAAGCAATATTTCAATTTAACCTTATTGATATCCGGAAATATCACTTTGAAAAGTGTTTCACAACCGCTCAGTTAGTTTGGGTGAGCATTCGTGTCTTTTATATAATGGAAAATGCTCCCAACTTTACTTCATTTCATTGAGTTACAGCGGGTCTACAGCATAGACACAGGTCATTCGGCCCAAATACTCTGTGCTGGTGTTTACGCTTCACACGAGCCTTCTCCCACCACCTTCTTTATCAAACCCAGTGAGCATAACCTTCTATTCCTTTCTCCCTTATTTGTTTATCTAGCTTCCCCTTAAATGCTTCTGTACTATACATAGAATCATAGAAATTGACAGCACAAAAGGCGGACATTCGGCCTATCTTGTCCATGCCGGCCGACAAAGTGCTATACCCGCTAATCCCACTTTCCAGCACTTAATCCGTAGCCTTGTAGGTTATGGCACTTCAAGTACATATCCAAGCACTTTTCAAATGTGACGAGGGTTTCTGCCTCTACCACCCTTTCAGGCAGTGAGTTCCAGACCCCCACCATATTCTGGGTGTAAAAAGTTCTCCTCAAATCCTCTCTAAACCTCCTACCAATTACTTTAAATCTATGCCCCCTGGTTATTGATCCTTCTGCTAAGGGAAATAAGTCCTTCATATCCACTCTATCTAGGCCCTTCATAATTTTATACACAACAATTAGGTCTCCCCTCAGACTCCTCTCTTCCAAAGAAAACAACCACAGCCGATCCAATCTTTGCTCTAATCTAAAATTTCCCAGCCCAAGCCACGTCATCGTAAATCTCCTCTGCACCCTCTCTCATGCATTCACATCCTTCTTGCAATGTGGTGACCGGAACTTCAAGTAGTATTCTAGCTGCAGCCTAACTAGTGTTTTAACAGTTCAAGCATAATCTCCCTGATGTTATATTCTATTCCTCGGCTAATAAAGTCAAGAATCCCGTAGGCATTCTTAACCACCTTGTGTACCTCTCCTGCTACCTTCAGGTATATGTGGACATGCACGCCAAGGTCCCGCTGATCCTCTGCACTTCTCAGTGTCCTACCATTTATTGATATTCCCTTGCCTTTTTAGCCCTCACCAAATGCATTACCTCACACTTCTCCTGATTGAATTTCATTTGCCACTGTTCTGCCCACCTGACCAGTCCATTGACATCTTCCTTCAGTCTGCAGCTTTCTTCTTCATTATCAAACACACGGTTATTTTTGCATCATCTGCAAAATTCTGATGCTGTAATGCTTTACAAACATAACCAGAAGCGACACCTTTAGTAGATGTTGAGGAAAAGCAACTGGGCAATAGTCTCCTGACGTTCTGTGTCTGATATACTGTAAGATAATCGACTTTGCATTACAATAAATGAACAATTCTGCGAATATATTGAAAAAGGTCTGTTTTGTTCTCTCTTTCCCCCTCACTGTCTGTTATCTTAGTTCACAGAGCGCGGGTCCAAGGAACTCCCCAGCGTGTCACCAAGACACTATTGCCGTGCGAGTCTAGTCAGTGAGTCCAGCATTCATACCGGTGCATTTCACACCCCTGGGACTGGTTCCAGACTAAATGCAGTGATAATCCGGTGATATTGACTTCGTGCGTTAGTGTGAAACGGGCGATAGCGAAACGGTTGCCCCGTTACTCATCCCTGCCGATTTTTACTTCCATTGAAGTCTGTCCTCTCAGGTGGATGTGGAAGTTCCCATGGCACTATTCGAAGAAAGAACGAATTTGCATTGATATGGCGCCTTTTACAACCTCAGGACGTCCCAAAGCGTCTTACAAACAATGAAGTACTTTTGAACTGTTGTAATGTAGGAAATGCAGCAGCCAATTTTCGAACAGCAAGATCCCACAACACCAATGCGGTAATGATCAGACAATCTCTTTATTAGGGTAAATATTGGGCCAGCATACTGAGGAGAGCTCCTATACTCTTCTCCCAAGAGTGGCCATGAGATTGTAGCCTCGGTTGAACGTCTCGTCCAAAAGACCGAGGGATCAATTCCGTCTTTGGATAAAACGTTTATCCGAGGCACCGCCTGCCCTCTTATGTGAGCATAAACAATCTCATGGCCACTATTGGGAGAAGTGCAAAGTTGTTCTCCACGGTGTCTTGGGACAATATTTCCCCCTTAATATACATCACAAAACAGGCAAGATGATCTGGTCATTTTCTCATTGGTATTTATGGGAATTTTCTGTGTGCAATTCCAACAATGATGTGGCAATAACGGAAACGCGGCTTTAAAATGGTGAGGAATGAGCACTTAATATTCAAGGGTACAATTTGGTCAGAAAAGATAGGGAAGGAAGAAAGTTTCTTGGGTGGCAGTGCTGTTTAAGGAAGACATTGTAGTGTTGGAAATGGAGGATGTTCTTGAGGGGACAAGGACAGAAACCATTTGGTTAGAGTGGAGGAGCAAAAAGGGTATGATCACGCAATTGGGAGTATTCTATAGGCCTCCAAACAGTGCGAGTGAGGTAGATGAGCAAATCTGCAGGGAAATCGCAGAGATATGTATGAGCTATAGAGTGGTGATATTGGGGGACTTTAATTACCCAAATATCGATTGGGATAATGCTACGGTAAAGGGAAAGGAGGGAGAGGAATTTCTGAAATGTGTTGAGGAGAATTTCCTTGACCAATATGTTCTTGACCAAACTAGGAAGGAGGCATTGCTGGATCTGATGCTGGGGAATGAGGTGGGGCAGTTCGACCAAGTGTCTGTGGGGGAATACTTGGGTACGAGTGCTCATCGTATCATAAGATCTAGATTAGCAATGGATAGGAGCAAGGAACAATCTCGAGTGGAACTTCTAAACTGGAATAGTGTTACCTTCAATGGGATCCGAAAGGATCTAGCCAGGGTAAAATGGAACCAAAGACTGACCGGAAAACTGTTACGGAATAATGGGTGATCTTTAAGGAGGAGATGATCGAAGTACAGGATAGATACATTCCAATAAGAGGGAAGGTGAGGGAAGCAACGCAGGTGCTCCTTCGATGCCGAAGGAGATAGAGATGATGATGAAAAACAAAGAGGGTGTATGATGCATGTCAGGTGAATTCTTCAAGGGAGGACCAGGCCGAATAAGTTGGGAGGGGATGTGGAGATGAAACAAAGATTGGCAAAGAGAATATGAGAGTAGAATGTTGGTTAAAATAAAAGGGAACCCAAAAGTCTTCTACCAGCACATAAGCAGTAAGCGGGTAGTAAGAGGCAGGGTTGGGCCTATTAGGAACAATGAAGGTGATATATGCATCGAGGCGCAGGGCAAGGGTAGAATACTCAATGAGTACTTTGTATCGGCGTTTACAAAGGAGGTGGATGCTGACAAAATATCGGTAGACGTGGAAAAGGTAGAAGCAAGGCAGGGGTAAAAATTGATAGACAGGATGTACCATAAAGGCTGGGTTTTCTCAGCGTGGACAAGTCGCCTGGTCCAGATGGCTTGCATCCCAGAATTATAAGGGAATTGCGGGAGGAGATAGCGGAAAGTCTAAGCATAATTTTTCAATCTTCCCTAGATGCAGGGGGACGCCTGAGGATTGGAAAGTTGCAAATGTGACACCATTGCTCAAGAAGGGGTGTAAGGATAATCCTAGCAACTACAGGCCAGTCAAATTAACATCAGTGGTGGGTAAAGTTTTAGAAACAGTAATCAAGTAAAAAAATTAACGGGCACTTGGAGAGGTTTTAGCTAATTAAGGAGAGCCAACACGGATTTGTAAAAGGCAGATCGTGTTTGACTAATCTAATTGAATTTTTTGATGAAGTAACAGGGAGGATCGATGAAGGGAATGGATGTTGTCTACATGGATTTTCGGAAGTCGTTTGACAAAGTACCACATAGATGACTGGTTAACTAAATTTAGCCTCATGGAAAAGTTTCTTCAGTGGCAGCTTGGATAAGGAATTGGCTTAAGGACAGACAACAGCTAGTTGTAATAAATGACTGTTCTTCAGACTGGAGGATGGTGGACAGTGGTGTTCCCCAAAGGTCAGTGTTGGGGCCCCTGCTTTTTTAAACTTGTATAATTGACCTGGATATTGGAATACAGAGTAGAATTTCTAAATTTGCCGATGACATCAAACTTGGTGGCTAACATTGAGGATGATACCAATCGACTGCAACAGGACATAGAAAGGCTAGCAGAATGAGCAGACAAGTGGTGAATAGAATTTAATACAGAGAATTGTGAGGTGATGCATTTTGGCAGAAGGAACAGGGAGAGGCAATATACACTTAATGGCACAGTTTTAAAGACTGTGCAGGGACAGAGGGACCTGATAGGTAATGTGGTAATGTGCATGTCTCTGAAGGTGGCAGGCCATATTGAGAGAGTGGTTATCAAAGCATACGGGATCTTGGCCTTCTATATATAGGTATTGAGTACAAATGTAGAGAAGTTATGCTGAACATTTATAAAGCTCTGGTTAGGCCACAACTGGAGTATTGGGTCCAGTTCTGGTCACCACACTTTAGTAAGGATGTGAAGGCCCTTGAGAAGGTGCAGAGGAGATTTTCCAAAATGGTTCCGTGGATGGGGGATCTTACCTAAAAGGACAGGTTGGAAATGCTGGATTTGTTTTCATTGCAGCAAAGGAGGTTGAGGG
The DNA here is from genome assembly GCA_030390025.1 of Squalus acanthias. Classification (NCBI taxonomy): domain Eukaryota; kingdom Metazoa; phylum Chordata; class Chondrichthyes; order Squaliformes; family Squalidae; genus Squalus; species Squalus acanthias. Next base: position 151,393,774 of record CM059431.1, on the reverse strand, counting down.
TTGATTTGAAAAAGGGGTACAAGAGCATGACGGATTTAGATAGGCTACACAGGGAAAGGCTGTTCCCACTAGTTGATGGTACAAGGCCGAAGGGACACAGATTTAAGGTTTTTAGACAAGAGATACAGGGAGGATGTGAGGTAAAACTTTTTAACGCAGCGAGTGGTGATGACCTTGAATTTGCTGCCGACGGAAGTGGTGGAAGCGGATACACTCATTTTTTTCAAGGGGAATATGGATAGGCACTTCAGGGAAATAAACGTGCAGGGCTGCGGGGATAGCGCTGGTGAATGGGATTGACTGGATTGCTCTACAGAGAGCCGGCACGGACTCGATTGGCCGTTTGGCCTCCTTCTGTGCCGTTATTTCTCTATGTCTCTATGGATACACTTGAAAAAGTATTTAGTTGTCTGTCAAACGCTTTGGGACGTCCTTTGAGAGTGATAGCCGCAGCATAAATGCAACTCCTTCTTACAATTTTTAATTATTCTCACATTTCCATTGTATCTCTCTGTCTGAGCACTGCTGCACATCGCAGTAAGGGATGTTTGCTTATTGTCCGTTCCCAGAACAGTGTCAGCATCAGATAAACAAAGACAGGCCATTCAGGAGAGAAGTTATGAACCACTTCTTCATGCAAAATGTGCTGGAAGTGTGGAACTCTCTCGCACAGAGAACAGATCGATTAATCAAATTCAATCGGAGATCGATTGAGTTTTGCTAGACAAGGGTATAAATGATATGAAGCCAAGGCGGGGGGAGGAGTTCCGATACAGATCAGTCATAGAATCATCGAAATTTAAGGCATAGAAGAGGCCATTCGGCCCAACTTGTCTGTGCCGTCCGGCAATGAGCTATCCACCCTAATCTCACTCTCCAGCACTTGGTACGTAGCCTTGTAGGTTACGGCACTTCAAGTGCATAACCAATTACTTTTTAAATGTGATGTGTGTCTCTACCTCTACCACTCTTTCAGGCAGTGAGATCCAGACCCCCAGCAGCCTCTGGGTGAAAGAAAGTATCTTCAAATCCCCTCTAAACCTCCGACCAATTACTTTAAATCTATGCCCCCTCGTTATTGACTCTTCTGCTAAGGGAAATAGATCATTTATATCCACTCTATCTTGGCCTCTGATAACTTTATACACCGCAATTAGGTCCCCCCTCAGCGTTCTCTGTTCCAATGAAAACAACCTCAGCCTATTCAACCTTTCCTCTTAGCTGAAAATCCCCAGCCCAGGCAACATCCTGGTAAATCTCCTCTGCACCCTCTCTCGTGCAAGCACATTCTTCCTGTAAATGGGGTGACCAGAACGGCCTAACTAGTATTTTATATAATTCAAGCAATACCTCCCTGCCGTTATATTCTATGCCTCAATCAAGTTAGTCAGAAGCGAACTTCCCTTAACAAATCCGTGCTGACTGTCCCTGATTAATCCGTGTCTTTCTAAACGATGATTTATCCTGCCCTCAGAATTTGTCCAATAATTATCCCAGCACCGAGATTAGGCTGACTGGCCTTTAATTACTCGGTCTATTCCTTTTGTCCCTTTTTAAACAACAGTATCACGTTAGCATTGCTCCAGTCCTCTGCCAACTCACCTGTAGCCAGAAAGGATCGGAAAGGTTATACAGTCTAAACACAAGCACCGTCACCCCATTGCTTCAGCTCGACATATAAAGGATATGGAGCCAAGGCGGGGGATGGATATCGGACACAGATCAGCCAACAACTTATCTTTCTTTATTTGAACTCTTACTTTACTGGAGAATCATAAAACACGAGTAATTCACGCTGATCTTTCCTGTTGTCTCAATAAAATACATGAGTATTTTTCAATTTAAAACGATATTTGTGATAGGCTAATATATAACATCGGTGCTTGAAATTGTTGTTTCCATTGGTTAAAGCAACACCAGAACAGGGATTTGAACCCTGGATCTTCAGATTAAATGTCTGATGCGCTACACGCTGAGCTAATCGATCTTTCAATGACAAACGAAACATCGACCCTGAGTGTCTGTGGGAGGACAATACATTCCCTTCACTTCCTGCCCACAGCCGCCTTCTAAACACAAGCACCGTCAGCCCATTACTTCAGCTCGACACCTCTTCTCAACACATTCTATCTCAAACACACTGACAGCCATTAACCTGCCCCGAGTTCCTCTGGACTAAAATTACACTTTGTCCTGAATCTGATCTCTTATCTTCAATCAGCTCGCAGGAGATTGCAGGGGCTCTGACACAAATTTTCAGAACCTCCCTGGCAACAGAGGAGGTGCCAGAGGACTGGAGAACAGATAAAGTCGTACCATTGTTCAAGAAGGGCAATAGGGATGAACCAGGGAATTACAGTCTAGTGAGCCTAATATCAGTGGTCGGGAAATTAATGGAAAACATTCTGAAGGACAGAATTAGTCTCCACTTGGAGAGAAAAGGATTAATCAAGCATAGTCAGCATAGCTTTGTCAGGGGGAGAAGAAGTCTAACCAATATGATTGAATTTTCGAGGGTGTGACTAGGTTGTGGATGAGGGTAGTGCAGTTGATGTAGTCTACATGGACTTCAGGAAGTCTTTTGACAAAGCCACGCATGGGAGACTGGTCAAGACTGTAAGCGCCCATGAGATCCAGGGCAATTAGTCACATTGGATCCAAAATTGGCTTAGTGGCAGGACGCAGAGGGTAATTGTCGAAGGTTGTTTTTGTGACTGGAAGCCTGTGTCCAGTGGTGTACTGCAGGGATCGGTGCTGGGTCCGTTGCTGTTTGTAGTGTACATTAATGATTTAGATATGAATGTAGGAGGTATGATGAGTAAGTTCGCAGATGACACGGACATTTGTGGAGTGGTAAATAGCGAGGAGGGAATCCTCAGTTTACAGGACGTTTTAGACGCGTTGGTCAGATGGGCACAACAGTGGCAAATGGAATTTAATCCTGAAAGGTGTGTGGTGATGGATTTTGGGAGGACCAACAAGGCAAGGGAATTCTGAATGAATGGTAGGACCCTAGGAAGGACAGAGGATCAGAGGGACCTTGGTGTGCATGTACATAGATCATTGAACCCAGCAGGACAGGTAGATAAGGTGATTAAGAAAGCATATGGGACACTTGCCTTCACTAGCCGATGCATAGAATATAGGAGCAGGGAGGTTTTGATACAGCTGCATAAAACACTAGTTAGGCAACAGCTGGAATACTGTGAAGTTCTGGTCTCCATAATACAGGAAGGATATGATTGCATTAAAAAGGCTGCAGAGGAGATTCACCAGGATGTTACCAGGGCTGGAGCGTTTCAGCTATGAAGAGAGACTGGATAGGCTGGGGTTGTTTTCCTTGGAGCAGAGAAGGCCAGGGGGGACCTGATTGAGGTGTACAAAATTATGAGGGGGGTAGAAAGGGCAGATAGAAATGAACCTTTCCCCTTGGTAGATGGGTCAATAACCAGGGGGCATAGTTTCAAGGTATGGTGCAGGAGTTTTAGAGGGGATTTAAGGAAAGGCTTTTTCACCCAGAGGGTGGTGGGAATCTGGAACTTACTGCCTGAAAGCCTGGTAGAGGCAGTAACTCTCACAACCTTCAAGAAGCATTTAGATGAGCACTTGAAACGCCATAGCATAAAAGATAACGGACCAAGGGTTTGGAAAATGGGATTCGAATCGACAGGGCTTGATGGCCGGCGCGGACACGATGGGCCGAAGGGACGCTTTCTGTGCTGTATAACTCTATGACTCTATGACTCCTCAATTTTTGATCCCCAAAACTCCATCTCATCACTTGTCCGCAATCTGACTCCCTTTTCCTTAATCTCACCGCCAGGGGGTTATGTACACAAATCTTTGAAGGTGGCAGGACAATTTAAAATTATAGAATGGAATCATAGAATTATTACAAGCACGGAAGAAAGGCATTCGGCACATCGAAGCCATGCCGACTCTCAGCTCGTCCCTGCCCTATCCCCACAACCCTGATTTTTTTTCCTTCAAATACTTATCCAACTCTTGTTTGAAAGGTAAGATTGACTCTGACTCCACCAATGTTGCAGGCAGTGCATTACGGATCTTAATCACTCTCAGCATAAAAAAAGGTTTCTCTTACGTCGCCTTTGGTACTTTTGCCAATCACCTTAAATCTGTGTCCTCTGGTTCTCGACCCTTCTGCCCATTGGAACAGTTTTTATGTATCTACTCTGTCCAGACACCTCATGATTTTGAGCAAATCTGCTCTCAATATTCTCTCCTCCAAGACAAACAAACACAGCTTCTGCCGTCTAACAACTTAATTGAAATCCCTCATTCCTGGAATCATTCTCGTCAATCTTTTCAGCACCCTCTCTAAGGCCTGCACATACTTCTGAAAGTGCGGTAAACAGAATTGGACAGAGTACTCCATTTGGGTCCGAACCAGTGTTTTATACAGGTTCATCATAATTTCCACTTTTGTAACATATACTTCTATTTATGAAGCCCAGGATCCCGTAAGAGTTTAACCTTTTGTACACATATACGCCCATGTCTCTTTGATCGGACAACTCCTTTAGGATTGTTTCATTTAGTTTATATCTCCTCTCCTCATACATTCTACCAAAATGTATTCCTTCACACTTTTCTGCATTAAATTCCATCTGACATGTATCCGCCTATTTCACCAGCCTGTTTATGTCTTCCTGAAGTCTATCACTCTCCTGCTCATTGTTCACTATACTTACAAGTTCTATTTCATCATCAAATTTTGAAATTGGGCCCTGTACACCCACGTCCAAGTCATTAATATATAACAAGAAAAGCAGTGGTCCCAGAATCGACCCCTGGTGAACACCACTGTAAACGTTCCTCCAGTCCGAAAAACAACCGTTCACCACTACACTCTGTTTCCTTTCACTTAGCCAATTTTGTATCAATGCTGCCACTGTCCCCTGGGGTTCATATATTGCAGGCGAACCTATTATGTGGCACTTTGTCAAACGCCGTTTGGAAATCCATGTAGACCACATCAACTGCATTACCCTCATCAACCCTCTCTGTTACCACATCAAAAAACTCGATCAATTGGTTAAACACGATTTGCCTTCAAGAAATTCGTGCTGGCTTTCCATAATAAATCCAGACCTATTCAATTGACTGTGAATTTTTGTCCCTGATTACTTTTTCTAAAAGTTTCCCCACTACCGAGGTTAAACTGACTGGCCTGTAGTTGCTGGGATTATCTTTGCACCCTTTTTTGAAAATTGGTGTAACATTTGCGATTCTCCAGTCCTCTGGCACCAACCCCGTATCTAAGGAGGATTGGAATATTAATGTCAGTACCTCCACGTTCTCCGTCCTCAAATACCTCAGCATCCTATGATGCATTCCATCCGCTCCTGGTAATTTATCTACATTAAGTACAGCCAGCCTTTCTAATACCTCTTCTTTATCAATTTGTATAATATCAAGTGTCTCCACTATCTCCTCCTTCACTATGTCTATGGCAGCTTCCACCTTCGTTGTGAAGACAGATGCAAAAAACTCATTTACTACCTCAACCATACACTCTGTCACCATGCATACGTCTCCTTTTTGGTCCGTAATCGGCCCCACCCCTCTTCTTACTACCCTTTTACTATTTATATGCCTATAGAAGACTTTTGGATTAACTTTATGTTGGATGCCATTCGGTTCTCATACCCTCACATTACCCTTCTTATTTTCTTTTTCCCCGCACCTCTGATCTTTCTATATTTAGCCTGATTCTCAGCTGTATTTGTAAACTGCCATCTGTCATACGCGCTCTTATTTTGGTTCAACATATTGGCTATTTGCTTCGTCATGCAGGGAGCTCTGACTTCAATTGCCCTACCTTTCCCCCCTCGTGGGAATGTACCTCGACTGTTCCCGAACTATTTCCTCTTTAAACGCAGCCCATTTTTCCACGACAGTTTTGTCTTCAATCTATGATAATAGTTTACCCGGGACAGAACCGTTCTGATCCCACTGAAATTGGCCTTCCCGCAGTTAAACATTCTTACTCAAGATGGCTTCATGTCCTGATGTCTTAATAAAATAAATGAATATTTTTAAATTTAAAACGCTTTTTGTGATAGGTTATAAACTATTGTGGGTACTTTAAATTGCTGTTTACTTTGATGAAAGCAACGCCCACACAGGGACGTGAACGCTGGAACTTCAGATTAAAAGTCTGATTTTTTTACCGACTGAGCTATCCGGGTTTTTAAAAGCAAACTAAGCAGCGACACTGAGTGGCTGTGCTAGGGAATTACATTCCTTTCACTTCCTGCCCACAGCTGCCCTCTGAGTACACGCTCCGTCACCCCCTTGTTTCAGCTCGACACCTCTTCTCAGTACATTCTATCTCAAACAGACTAACAGCCGTCAAACTGCCCCGAGTCTGCTCCGAACAGAAATGACCCTTTCTCCTGAATCAGACCGCTTCTCTTCAATCTGATCCCAACTCCTCAATCTGATCCCTTCTGACAAATCATTGAATCATAGAATGGTTACAGCAAAGATGGAGAGCATTCGGCCCGTTCAGCCCTTGCTGGCTCTCTCCAAGAGCACTTCAGCTCGTCCCATTCCACTGCCCTGTCCCAGGGGCACCGTATATTTTTCCTTCAGTTACTTATCCAACTCCCTTTTGAAGTCTGTCAATCTTCTACTCACTCTCACCGCGGGGTTGTATGTACTCTAATCTTTGAAGGTGGCAGGTCAAGTTGAGAAAGTATTTAAAAAACATATGGGATCCTTGACTTTATCAATAGAGGAAAAATGTACAGTCAAGGAAGTTATGCTGAAGCTTTAGGAATCATTGGAAAGTCCTCAGCTGGATTATTGTTCTGGGCATCACACTTTAGGGTGGATATCAAGGCTTTTAGAGGGAGCAGAATAAATTTACTAGAATTCTACCCAGGATGAGCGACTTCAGTTATGCAATAAAACTGGAAAAGCTGGGGTTGCTCTCCTTCGAGCAGAGCAAGTTAAGAGGAGATTTATTGAGGTGTTCAAAATCAACAATCGCTTTGATAGACTACATAAGAAGAAACTGTTTCCAGTGTCAGAAGTGTCGGTAACCAGAGGACACAGATTGATGATGATTGGCAAATGAACCAGAGGCGACATGAGGAAAAAAAATGAAGCAATGAGTTGTTATGGTGTGGAATGCATGGCCACAAAGGACGGTGAGAGCAGATTCAATAGTAAAATTTAAAGACATTACAGAGCAATCGAAAAGAGCAGCGATTGGATTATTGCATTGCTCTACCAAAGCTTCGCCAGAAGCACGATGGGCCGAGTGGCCTCCTTTTGTACTGTGTCATTCTATGATTCCATTAGCCTCTCACCCACATCTTGACTTCTCAATGTCTATAGGTTATGCTCTTCGAGTGTGAATAATCATCAATACATTCAACTTCATTCTTTGGCCTTGTACAGCTTTTAGCATTTGAGCCTGTTAATGATTCTGCTTTTTCTTAACATTTTTCTCCCTTCCCGGCAGCACACTTTACCGAAGGAGATTGAATTGCTTCTTCATGCAAACTGGAGCCATTAATGTGCGCTTTGTGCTGGATTGTAGCGCTGTTAATGAGCGAGAAGTGGGTGGGTTGGACAATATTTGTGAAGTGAGGCTTGTGGAAGGCAGAGAGTGTGTGTGTAAGAGAGAAATGCGTTGTACACACGAAATTAATGTAGTTGGAAATGCTGAATGTGAACGCTGTAATGTTCCATGGTAGCCAGTGGAGGTCGCTGTGTGAAATTGAAGGCTTGAACCTGGCTATCTCAGTCGGTGGAGCACCAGATTTTAAACATAAGAGTCCAGTGTTCAAGTCCGGTCTGCGGCTATTCCTTTCGAATAAATTATCAAATCTTATTTGGTTATAGCACCATAAAAAACGAGCATTCACGTTGCTCTTTCCTGCAGCCTCAATAAGATACACAGACTTTAGTGATTGATTATAAAAAAAGCCGGTGGTTTAAAGTGTAAATCAAATGATGAGTCAATTGATTAAAAGTGTTCTAGAAGAGGGACTTGAACCCTCGAACCTCAGATTAAAAGTCTGATGCTCCACTGACTGAGCTCTCCGGGCTCTGAAATCCGAACGAAACTGCGACACTGAGTGGCGGTGGTGGGGAATTACAATTCCTTCACTTCCTGCCCACAGCCGCCCTCTGAACACACGCACCGTCACCGTATTGCTTCAGCTCGACACCTCTTCCCAGCACATTCTATCTCAAACACAGTAACAGCCATCAACCTGCCCCGAGTGTCCTCCGAACTGAAATGACACTTTCTCCAAAATCTGATCTCTTCTCATCAATCTGATCCCTACTCCTCAATCTCAATCCTTGTACCCAATCTGACTTCCTTTTTCCTGAATCTCACCGCCGTGGGAGTTATGTACACACATCTTTGAAGGTGGCAGGACAAGTTAGAATCATATAATGGAATCATAGACTGGTTACAGCACGGAAAAAGGCCATTCGGCCCGTCGAACCCGTGCCGTTTCTCAGCTAGTCTCACTACCTCGCCCTCCGCAATTGCCCCATAGCCCTGCAATTTGTTTCACTTCAGACACTTATCCAGCTCCTTTTTGGAAGATAAGATTAAGCCTACCTCCAACACCCTGTCAGGCAGTTCATTCCAGATCTTAATCACTCGCTGCGTGACAAGTTTATTTATTCTGCCTTTGTTTCTGTGTCCTTTGGTTTGCGAAACTTCTGCCAATGGTAACAATGTATCTCTATCTACTATGTCCAGACCCTGATGATTTGAGTACCTCAGTTTTCAAATCTCCTCTCAATCCACTCCAAGGTGAACAATCCCAGCTACTCCAGTCTATCAACTTAACTGTCGTCCCTCATGCCTGGAATCATTCTCGTAAATCTTGTGTGCACACCCTCTAAGGCCTTCACATCCTTCCTAAAGTGTGGTTCCCAGAATTGGACACAGTACTCCAGTTGGGGCCGAACCAATGCTTTATACAGGTTCATCATAATTTCCACATTGTTGTACTCTATACCTCTATTTATGAAGCCCAGGATCCCGTATAGATTTTTAACTGCTTTCTCAACCTGCCCTGCCACCTTCACTAATTTGTACACATATACCCCCAGATCTTTCTGTTCGTACACCCCCTTTATAATTGTACCATTTAGTTTATAATGCCGTCTCCTCATACTTTTATTGGGGAAAAATTAATTCACTCGAGACTGTCTCAAAGCAAAAGATCAAAGTTTATCATTCAAAGCGCTCTGGGAGAAGATCATAGCATTGCGGTCTAATGACCAGATTCTCAATTTAATAGTGGCAGCTAAGCTTCTTTATACACTTCAAGAAGCCAGAAAATGCAAACATCAGCACAGTTATTACATCATGAGCGACTCTAACGGTCTCTAAAATCAACTTGATTGGAATCTTACAATGTTATCGAAACCCATCCAGTAATTCTGCTTTTGGTCAGCCATTGCGCTGCAAGGTTTCATTCTTACGCCTATTCGAGGTTAGTTTATTATAGAAAACAATGATTCACGTTTTTGTTCTGCAGTGTCTGCATTGTCTATACTGCAGACCAAGCAAGCTGGTCTTTTATCTAATTATACCCCTGTCTCCATCGGCTTGTAGCCTTCGGGAGCTACTTTGACCTTTACAATAGTCCTTTAAGCAGTTCAACTAATATTAAACATTAAAACTTATTTGCACTTCCATTATTACATTAACATTTTTACTCTTACAGTCCCTCCTATTGGTCCCTGGCCAAAGCTTGATTTGTCCTGGGGACCATCATACCATGGTTATAACGGCGGCACACAGTTTCTTATGCTCTGTTGAGGAGATCTTTTGACGATGTTATTATTGTTTCACAGTCCAATGTAAATGAGAACGCGCTCGGGAGAACGAGAGAGAAAGACACCATGGAAGAGGTTGAGCTGCACAGTCCAGTAACATCACGACTGCTGAGCTATTTGTACCATTTAGTTTAGGTTCTTCTTCTCCTCTTCCTTTTTTTTTTCTTTACCCTCCATCCTCCGCCTGAATTGTCATGAACATGTCCTTCTCTTTGAAATAGCGATGATCCTTTTCTTCCGTGTGTAGACGTATTCCTTGTAGCTTAAAGTTGTTCCCTTCTTCATCTGTTTGTCTGTTTCTTCTTGTGTCATATGCCGCAACCAATGGTTTGTCCCTACTCTACTCTGTCTCTAAAGTTTTGCATATGCATGAATAAAAACGCTACCCGTGCGTAAGCATTTTCCTTTCTTAGATAAACAGAGATCTATCTTTTATGTTACGACACACGTGCCTCACTGGTGTGGCTTGAACGACATCTTTTGCCATTTGGGCGCAGCAACATTTCAGCAATAAGACCAGACCATACATCATTAATATTATAACAAACTACAAAATCAATTCTTGTACTACTGATGTCCCGAGTGATCCCAACCATCCAGTTGTCCAGCCCCAAAGGGTGGATGCCGGAGATTTTTTTGACTTTTTTACTTCTTCCTTTATGTGTTCTGCCAATTTAGTTATTTCTTTTGAGCTGTCTGGTATGTAGGTACAACATTCTATACCTATTAGGGCACAGGTTCCCCCTTTTTCTGCCAACACATAGTCAAGTGCCATCCGATATTCAGGACATGTTAATGGATTCCCTTGCCAATTTACCCATAACTCTCTTTTGGCCCGTGGGGGTACTCTAGCCTGAGTCCCCCCCCCCCCGGGGCTACATATTATGTTTACACAAACAAGCAAACTACACATGATATCACGTAACACGTTTATCTTATCACTTTATGTTAACAATGTCCCAAAGGCTATATCGCCAAGCTAACCACTTTGTTGCTTGTAAATTCTATTTTCCTGTGGGGGTGGATATAATATTCTTATTAAGCTGGTTCCTCGATTATAACCATCTGGATTTCTTCCCGTGGTTCAACCGGTCGGAGTTGACGGGACCGTTCCCAAACATATTTCAGGATATATCCCAAGGCATATCCTATCAAGAAAAAACATATTATCGAAAGCAGTGTTTGAGTTGAAGTCCATTTCCATTCGTCATATTGTCTAGCATATTCCCCAATTTCTGTGAAACGTATTTGCTCTGGTGTAGCCATTCTTAAATTGGTGAAGGGTCATAGGCTTTCAGAAGTGTCCAGTGCTTCCATCGTCCCATGCCCTTTATATCAATGCAAGCACACGTATCCCCACTAATTAAAATCTGATATGGTGCTGACCATTTTTGGGGCGATCCCAGGTGTCCCTGGTAGATTCTTTACCATTACCTTGATCCCCGCTGGTGGGATATATGGAAATGCGGTAAATTCCAAATCTTTATCTCTTTCTTCCTGTCTTTCCCTAGTTTGCTGTTACATTTTGTTCAATTGGTTATTCATTTCCAGGACATATCTGCAGTGTTTATCATTTAGGGGACCCGCATCTTCTCCTCCAGTCATTATAAAACGGGGAGCTGCATTGCCCTCCCCGTCATTAGCTCATCTGGTGATAGGCCCGTGGTTCGATTTGGGGTGGTTCTTAGTTTCACGAATACTGTGGGTAGCACATCCACCCACCGTTGCTGTTTTCCCCCAATGCTTTGGCTACCGCTGTTTTTAAGGTGCGATTCATTCTTTCTACCATTCCAGAACCTTGAGGATGGAATGGGATGTGGAATTTCTGTTTTATGCCCATCCATTTGCATATATTCTTTACTAATGCTCCCGTAAAATGAGCTCCCTGATCTGAGTCGATTTGGATCGGTACTCCCCATCTGGGAATTACCTCCTCTGCCATTATTTGTGCTACGGTGGTGGCAGTATAGTCCCGAGTATGGAATGCCTCGACCCACCTGGTAAACTGATCTACTATTACTAGGCAATATTTCTTACCCCTAGACGTGGGGAGGGGTCCATGTCTGTCTTCGTGTGGGCCTTTATTTTAATTACTGCGGTTTCTAAAGATGCCTGTGTCGCCTTAAATAACCTTTCTATTAGCTTTCCATGTTTTACTACCTTTCCACTGGAGGTCATATAACTCCTTCTGTTAATATTCCGGATGCTGGGTTTATTCCAGTATGTTTTTGTATTAATACTGATCCATCTCTTGGTCAGAGGATTGTTTCCCACTTTGCTTTCCGGCTATCTGATATAGTTCTGTTTAAGAGCCCAAGGGGTTAATTTATCAAATCTTCATTTTCCTTCCATCACTGTGTGGAAATCCTAACTTAAAATTTAGACACTTAAATTGAATAAGGTCCAATATCTTTAAATTTCGTTCAGCCATACTAAAGTTGTTGCAGACAACTGGAGAAAAAAATAGTTTTTCACATTTAAATAAATTGCTTTGGATGATTCCACCATAGCAACCGCGACCCCAATGTTAAATCTTAGACTGAAACTTACTCTTTTGTTAAACAATCTTTTTGTTTTCCTTCTCAGTTTTTACACACCAGCTTTACTTAAATTGTAGTTTGAAGTTTTGTTTCAATTCTGGGTGCACAATCTTATTCAATGCGGTCTACACAAATTTACACCAACCAGTATTTCACCGTGGCCACAATGAAAGTTTGGTTTTAATAGGTTAATTCACCTCTAACTCCTATTCAATCCAGATCAGTTTTTTTAAACTAACCAAGTTCACTTGGAAAAGAAAGAGACCACATTAACAAAGATACAATTATTCATGCCTTGTAAACATTGAAATTCATTTTCTTCCAGGCACATTGCCAACTGTGACTTCAAGGCTGAAGCTTATCTTTTGTTAAACAATTAACAAACTTAAAACAACACACACTGGTCCATCATTCAAGACAGGTCTTCAAAGGGTTAAACAGCTGTTAGCTCTTTGTACAAAAGAGTGGGTGGAGCTAAAACAAAAATGACTTCCACTTTTTTAAAGACAGCCTTTCAGACAAAAGTAATACTGTGACTTCTGAAACATTCACAGTTAGGCAAACTTTCACTCTTTAACAAACACACTTTCACTCAAACTGAGATACCAACATGTTTAAGGTTCCTGTCACTTAGCAAATCTTGAGTTTTATGTCGGTTTGTTTCCCGACTCATACACTTTCTTACTCATCTTCCCTTGGTTGATTGTTGTCAGAGGTAAGTCTCTTCCTTACTCCCGCAGAGTGAGACCGCACTTGCAACTTGTGTTGTCAGAGGTATGTCTCTTCCTTAATCCCGCAGAGTGAGACAGTACTTGCAACCTAATTTGTATAATAATAGCTCTTGTTCTACTTCAAGAATTCTTTCATTTTTACTTGCAAGTTTAGTGTAGAGTCGCTGCACCTTATTAGTTACTGTGACCAACTGGTGTACGAGTATCAGCCCCGCCTTTTTTGCCTTTTTCTATTTTTGACTTTCCCACCACTCTCTTTGTGCCTTCGGATTCTGGAGCATGTCCCACCCCTCCTTTCTCATTTTATCAACTATACCCTTCCGTTCGTCTGCATAGAACCTAGTGAGGGATCCCGCTGGTCCCCATTCTATTTATTTCCCCGACGCCATATATAGTCCAACTTTCAGTCCTACCAAATGCTGAGTTCCTCTAATTGGGTTAGTTCTTGATACCTTAAAAGACATTAAGCGGTTATGTAGTTACAGCACACACACACACACACACACACACATATATTTATTGACTTCACGATCCTAGGGTTCTTTGGTTCTCTATGCCTACTTAATCCTGGCCATTATGTGTGGCCCAATTGCCCGCTTAATTCATGCTCAGGCTAGGTGTGTGAGACAGGCGCCCTCCTTGTCCGTGTCGATCAGTCAATCACTCATACCTTCACAACATTTATCGCTACACAGTGTTCCCTAAGTATACGCGATCCACACTCACACAACTGTGTTCTCCTACGTCTCACAGACTTTCCTTGATTCGTGATGCTACGCAACTGTCCCTCCGCCATCCCAAGTGACTCAATTTCAGGACTGTCAAAATTTGACTTCTCATCCGGCTTCACTGGTACGGGCGGTCGTTCAGTCCCGGAGCATCCTGCCGAATACGCCTATTGTTGGTGAAAAATTAATTCACTCGATTCTGTCTCAAAGCAAAAGATCACAGTTTGTTATTCAAAGCGCTCTGGGCGAAGGGTCATAGCCTGCGGTCTAAGGACCAGCTTCTCAATTTAATAGTGGCAGCCAAGCTTCTTTAACAATTCAAGAAGCCAGAAAATACAAACATTAGCACAGTTATTGCAACATGAGCGACCCTTAGGATCTCTAAAAACAACTTGATTAGAATCTTACAATGTTAGCGAAACCCATTCTGAACTTCTGCTTTTGCTCTGCCAAATGCGCTGCAAGGTTTCATTCTTACGCCTGTTCGAGGTTAGTTTCTTTTAGAAAACAATGATTCACGTTTTTGTTCTGCAGTGTCTGTATTGTCTATACCACAGACCAAGCAAGCTGGTGTTTTATCTAATTATACCCCTGTCTCGATCTGTTTGTAGCTTTCGGGAGATACGTTGACCTTTACTATAGTCCTTTAAGCATTTCAACAAATCTTAAACATTACAACTGATTTGCCCTTACATTATTACAATTAAATTTTTACTCTTACACTTTGTATGAAAATGTATTACTTCTCACTTTTCTCTGTTAAATTGCATCTGTCACGTGTCCGCCCATTTCACAAGCCTGTTTATGTCTTCCTGACGTCTATCACTCTCCTCCTCACTATTCACTATACGTCCAAGATTTGTGTCATCTGCAAATTTTGAAATTGTGCCCTGTACACCCACGTCCAAGTCATTAATATGTATCAACCAAAGCAGTGGTCCTAGAAACGACACCTGTGGAACACCACTCTATACGTTCCTGCAGTCTGAAAAACAACGGTTCACCACTGCTCTCTGCTTCCTGTCGCTTAGCCAATTTCGTGTCCAAGTTGCCACTGTCCATTTTATTCCATGGGCTTCAACTTTGCTGGCAAACCTATCATGTGGCACTATGTCGAACATCTTTTGGAAATCTATGTAGACCACATGAACTGCAATTACCTCATCAACCCTAACTGTTACCTCATCAAAAAACTCGATCAATTTGGTTGAACTTGATTTGCCTGCAACAAATCCGTGCTGTCTTTCATTATTAATCCATACCTATCTTAGTGACTGTTAATTTGGGCCGCGATTAATGTTTCTGAAAGCTTCCACACTATGGAGGTTAAACTGACTGGCCTGTAGTTGGTGGGAATATCATTACACCCTTTTTTGAACAATGGTGTAACATTTGCGATTCTCCAGTCCTCTGGTACCACCCTGTATACATGGAGGATTAGAATTTTAGCAGCCAGTACCTTCACAATTTCCGCCCTCAATTTCCTTAGCATCCTAGGATGCATCCCATCCGCTCCTGATATTTATCTACTTTAAGTAAAGACAGCCTTTCTAATATCTCTTCTTTATCAACTCTTACACTATCAAGTGTCTCCACTACCTCCTCCTTCACTATGTCTATTGCAGCATTCTCTTTCTTGTTGAAGACAGATAGAAAGTATTCATTTAGTACTTCAACCATACCCTCTGCCTCTATGCATATGTCTGCTTTTTGGTCCCAAATCGGCCCCAAACCTGCTCTTGCTACCCTTGTACTATTTATATGCCTATAGAAGAATTTAGGGTTAACTTTTATGTTGGCTGCCATTCTGAACTCATACCCTCCCTTTGCCACTCTAATTTTCTTTTACACTACTACTCTGCCCTTTCTATATACAGCCTGATTCTCAGATGTATTTGCAACCGGACATCTGCCATATGCGCTCTTTACCTGCTTCATCATATTGGCTATCTGCTTCGTCATCCAGGGAGCCCTGTCATTAGTTGCCCTACCTTTTCCCCCTTTTGGGAATGTACTCGAACTATTTATTCTTTAAAGGTAGCTGATTGTTCCACGACAGTTTTGCCTGACAATGTTTGATTCCAGTTTACCCGGGCTAGATCAGTCCTCATCTCACTGAAATTGGCCCTGTCCTGGTTAAACATTCCTACTCTAGATTTCTCCCTGTCCTGCTGTCTCAATAAAATACACTGATATTTTCAATTTAAATCTATTGTTGCGATAGGTTATAACCCAAAACCAGTGCTTAAATTGCTGTTTTCATTAATTGAGAAAGCACCCAAACAAGGACTTGAACCATGGTTTAGTTCAGGTTAAAAGTCTGATGCTTTAGCCACTAAGCTATCTGGGATCCGAAATGCGAACGAAGCAGAGACACTGAGTGATTGTGTTAGGAAATGACATTCCCTTCATTTTCTGCCCTCTGAACACACGCACCGTCACCCCATGGATTCAGCTCGACACCTCTTCTCAGCACATTCTATCTCAAACACATTAACAACCATGAACCTGCCACGAGTCAGCTCCGAACTGAAATGAGCCTTTCTCCTGAATGTGAACTCTTCTCTTCAATCTGATTCCTACTCAATAATCTGATCCCTACTCGTCAATGTGATCACTTCTGTCAAATCATAGAATCATAGAATGATTGCAGCACAGAAGGAGGCCATTCACTCCGTCGCTCCCTTGCCTGCTCTCTGCAAGAGCAGCTCAGCTCGTCCCACTCCACTGCCCAGTCCCCGTACCTCTGCAATGTGTTTTCTTTCATATACTTATCCCACTCCCCTTTGAAATCTGACTACCTTCTCCTTAATCTCACCACCGGGGGTTTATGTACACTAATCCTTGAAGGTGGAAATATGATGTTCTGCAATAATATGTTGTGACAATAAAGGAAATGCGGCTCAAAAACGGTGAGGACTTGGCCCTTCATATTCAAGGTTACAAGGTGTTTAGAAAAGATAGGGAAGGAAAAAAGTGAGGTGGAGTGCCGGTTCTGATTAAGGAAGACATTGTAGTCTTGGAAAGGGAGGATGTTCTTGAGGGGTCAAGGGCAGAATCCATTTGGTTAGAGTTGAGGAGCAAAAAGGGCATGATCACACTATTGGGGGTATTATCTAGGCCTCCAAATGGTGAGACAGATGTAGCGGAGCATATCTGCAGGGAAATCGCAGAGATATTTAAGAGCTACAGAGTGGTGTTATTGGGGGCATTTAAATATCCAAATATTGTTTGGGATATTGGTCGGGTAAAGGGAAAGGCAGGGGAGGAATTTCTGAAATGTGATCAGCAGAATTTCTTTGACCAGTATGTTCTTGGCCCAACAAGGAATGAAGCATTACTGGATCTGGTGGTGGGCAATAAGTTGGGACAGGTCGATCAAGTCTCTGTGGGAAAACACTTGCGTACGAGTGATCATCGCATCATAAGATATAGCAATGGAGAGGAGCAAAGAACAATCTAGAGTGGAACATCTAAACTGGAATAGGGCTAACTTCAGTGGGATGTGAAAGGATCTAGCCAGGGCAAAATGTAACCAAAGACTGACAGGAATAACTGTAACGGAACAATGGGTGATCATTAAGGAGGATATGTTCCACGTACAGGCTAGGTACATTCCAATAAGAGTGATGGCTAAGGGAACGAAAGCAAGGGTTCCTTGGATGACGAGGGAGATAGAGAAGATGATGAAACAAAAAAGAGGGTTTATGATGTAAGTCAGGTGAATTCTACAAGGGAGAATCAGACCATATACAATAAGTTGAGAGGGGAAGTGAAGCTGAAAATAAGATTGGCAAAGAGAGAACATGAGATTAGAATGGCTGTTAACATAAAAGGGAACCCAAAAATCTTCTAAAGGCTTGTAAACAGTAAGCGGAAAGTAAAAGGCGGGGTGGGGCCTATTAGCGACATGGAAGGAGTCATATGCTTAGAGTCGCAGGGCAAGGCTGGAATACTCAATGAGTACTACGTATCGGTGTTTACTAAGGAGGTGGATGCTGACAAAATATCGGTAGCAGTGGAAAAATTAGAAGCAATGGAGGGTTGAAAATTGACAGACAGGATGTACTGGAAAGGTTGGTTATGCTTAGAGTGGCTAAGTCGCCTGGTCCAGGTGGCTTGCATCCCAGATTGCGAAGGGAATTGTGGGAGGAGATAGCGGAAGGGCTTGCCATAATTTTCCAATCTTCTCTAGATGCGGGGGAGGAAAATTGCAAATGTGACACCATAATTCAAGAAAGGGTCTGAGGACAATCCTAGTAACTGCAGGCTGGTAAGATTAGTGGTGGGTAAAGTTTTAGAAACTATATTCAAGGAAAACATTCACGGGCACTTGGAAGGTTTAAGCTAATGAAGGAGAGCTAACACGTATTTGAAAAAGGCAGATCATGTTTGACTAATGAAATCCTATTTTTTGATGACAGAGAGGATGGATGAAGGGAATGCGATGGATGTTGTCTGTATCGATTTTCTGAAGGCATTTGACAAAGTACCACATAGAAGGCTGGTTAACAAAAGTGTGGCTGATGGAATAGGTGGGTCACTAGTAGCTTTTATAAGGAATTGGCTTAAGGGCAGAAAACAGCGCGTTGTGGTAAATAGCTGTTTTTCAGTCTGGAGGATGGTAGACAGTGGTATTCTCCAAGGATCAGTGCTGGGGACAGAGCTTTTCTTGATATATATAAATGACCTAGATATTGGAATACAAAGTAGAATCTCTAAATTTGCCGATGACACCAAATTTGGGGGTGTGGCAAAAAGTGAGGATGATACCAATCGACTGCAACAGGAAGTAAAAAGGTTAGCAGAATGGACAGACAAGTGGCAGATGGAATTTAATACAGAGAAGTGTGAGGAAATGCATTTTGGCAGAAGGAACAGGAAGAGGCAATATACACTTAACGGCACAGATTTAAAGTTAGTGCACGGACAGAGGGACTTGGGAGTTAATGTGCATTGGTCCTGATGTTGGCAGGACATATTGAGAGAGTGGTTAGCCAAGCATGTGGGATCATGGGTTTCATAAATAGGGGTATTGTGTACAAAAATAGAGAAGTTAAGCTGAACATTTATAAAGAGCTGATTAGGCCACAACTGGAGTATTGCTTCCACTTCTGGTCACCATACTTTAGGAAGGATGTGAATGTCCTTGAGAGGCTGCAGAGTAGATTTACCAGAATGGTTAAGGGGATGGTGGATCTTAGTTACAATGAGAGTTTGGAAATGCTGGATTTGTTTCATTAGAGCAAAGGAGGTTGAAGGGTGATTTGATGGAGGTGTACATGATTATGACGGGTTTGGATAGGCTAGACGGGGAACAGCTGTTCCAAGTAGTTGATGGTGCAAAGACGACTGGACAAAGATTTAAGGTTTTGGGCAAGTGATATAGGTGGAAAGTGACGAGATTTTGTTTACGCAGCGAGTGGTGATGACCTGGAATTCGCTGCCGATGGAATTGGTGGAAGTGGAGACACTCAATGTTTTCAAGGGGAGACTGGATAGGCCTTTGAGGGAAATAAGCTTGCAGGGCTACGGGGATAGAGCTGGGGAATGGGACTGACTGGATTGCTCTGCAGAGAGCCGGCAAGGACTCGATGTACCGAATGTCCTCCTTCTGTGACGTTATGACTCTATGACACTAGAGCAGGACAATTTGAGAAAGTAGTTAAAATCATATGGGATCCTTACTTTATTAATAGAGGAAGAAAGTACAAAGCAAGGAAGTTATTCTAAAACTATAAAAATATAATTGTATAGGCGTCAGCTGGATTATTGTTCTAAGCATCACACTTTAGGAAGGATATCAAGGCTCTGCAGTGGGTGCAAATGGGATTTACAAGAATGCTACCCTGGATGAGGGTGTTCACTTATGCGACTAGACAGGAAAAGTTGGGTTTGGTCTACTTAGAGCAGAGAAGGAGAAGAGGAGTTTCGCCAGAGGTGTTCAAAATCACCAATGGTTTTCATAGAGTAAATAAGGAGAGACCGTTTCCAGTGGCAGAGGGTTCGGTAACCAGAGGACACCGATTGATGATGATTGGCAAATGAACCAGAGATGACATGAGGAAACATTTTTTTACACATCGCGTTATTGTGATCTGGAATGCACTGCCGGAAAGTATGGGGAAAGCACACTCAATAGTAACATTGGAAAGAGTATTGGATAAATACTTGAAGGGAAAGAAATTACCGGGCAATGGAAAACAGCAGAAGAGTGGGATTAATTGGATTGCAATACCAAAGAGACGCCAGAAGCACGATAGGCCGAGCAGCCTCCTTTTGCACTGTATCATTCTATGATTCCATTAGCCTTTACCCCACATCTTCACTTCCCAATTTGCAGACAGAAACATGGAAGATAGGAGCAGGAGTGGTCCATTCGACCCCTCGAGCCTGTTCCGCCATTTAATGAGATCATGGCTGATCATCCAAATTCAGTACCCTGTCCCTGCTTTCTCCCCATATACCTTGATCCCTTTAGCCTTAAGAAATATATCTAACTCCTTCTTGAATATATTTAATGAATTGGCCTCAACTGCCTTATGAGGTAGAGAATTCCACAGGTTCACCAATCTCTGGGAGAAGACATTCCTCCTCATCTCAGTCCAAAATGGCTTACCCCATATCCTTAGACTGTGACCCCTGGTTCTGGACTCCCCCGCCAACGGAACATCCTTCCTGCATCTAGTCTGTCTAGTCCTGTTAGAATGTTATAAGTTTCAATTAGATCCCCTCTCATTCTTCTAAACTCGAGCGAATGTAAGCCTAATTGATCCAATCTCTCTTCATACGTCATTCCTGCCATCCCAGGTATCAGTCTGATATATGCTTTGCTATTTGATTATCAATAATCATCAATAAATTCAGCTTCGTTCTTTGGCCTTGTACAGCTTTTAGCATTTGAGCCTTTTAAAGATTGTGCTTTTTCTGATCATTTTTTTCCATTCCCGACAGCACACTTTACAGAAACAGATTGAACTGTTTCTTAATGCAAACTGAAGCCGTTACAGTGCGCTGTGTACTGGATTGTTGCGCTGTTAAAGAGCGCGAAATGGGTGGGTGGGACAGTAATTGAGAAGTGATGTCTGTGGCAGGTAGTGAGTGAGGGTGTCTGAGAGAAATGCGTTATACACGCGGGATTAATGTCGTGGGAAATACGGAATGTGAAAGATGTAATGTTCCATGTCAGCCAGTGGAAGTCGCTGTGTGAAATTGAAAATGTGAGCCTGGTTATCACAGTCGGAGCAGCACCACATTTTAAATATGAGGGTGCAGGTTTCAAGTGCGTGCTCCGGCTATTCCTTTATTTTAAGATTTTCAAATCTTACTTCCCTATAGCGCCATAAAACATGAGTAATTCACGCTGATCTTTCCCGCAGCCTCTATATAATAAATGAACATTTTTCATTTTTTTTTGCAATACAAACCGACTTTAGTGATAGGTTATAATCAAAGTCGGAGCTTTAAAGTGTAAATCAAATGGTGTTTCCGTTGACTTAAGCAACGCACGAACAGGGACTTAAACCCTGGACCCTCAGATGAAAAGTCTGAAGCTCTATCGACTGACCAATCAGGTCTCTAAACTTTACCGAAACAGCGATACTGATTGGCTGTGCCAGAGAATTACATTCCCTTCACTTCCTGCCCACAGCCACCCTCTGCATACACGCGCCGTCAACCCATTGCTTCAGATCGACACCTCTTCTCAGCATATTCTATCTCAAATACACTAACAGCCATCAACCTGCCCCGAGTCTCCTCAGGACTGAAATTACTCTTTCTTCTGAATCTGAACTCGTCTTCAAACTGATCGCTACTCCTCAATCTCATCCCTTCTCCAAAATATGAATCCCTGCTCCTTAATCTCAGCACCTAATCTTTTTCTAGGATTATAGCAACAGCAGTAGGCCATTCAGCCCCTCAAGCCTATTCCGCCATTCAGTCATATCATGATTGATCTGCATCATAAATCCATCTACCCGGCTTAGCTTCCTAACACTTAGAATACTACCGAGACAAAAATCTGCCAACCTCAGTTTTGAAATGTTCAATTGAGCCCCAGCCTCATCATGTTTTTGCTCCAGATTTCCACTTCCCAGTATATGACGGAATGCTTAGTGACATCAGCCCTGAACGGCTTAGCTCTAATTTCAACGTTAAGACCCTTGATCTGCTTTCCTCCACCGGAGCAAATCGTTTATCTCTAACTAAAATATCACTCATTTCATCATCTAAAGTAGGTTATTTAGATCATACCTTCATTTTCTATACTCAAAGTAATACAAGCCTAGTCTATTCAGCCTGTCTTCATAATATAACCCTTTTAGCTCCGGTATAATTCTGGGAACTGTGCGCGGAAATCTGTCCAAGGCCAATTTGTCCTTCCTGAGGTGCGTTACCCAGAACTAAATCCATAAACTTAAATGGGTTCTAGACAGATCTTTTTAACATGGTAACATACATCCACCTCATCATATTTCAGCCAACTTGAGATAAAGGCCAAAATCGGGTATATATTCAAAAATCTTTGCCGCTGGCAGGACAAGTTTCCAAGGCTGGTAAAAAAGCATGTGGTATCCTTGGCTTTATTAATAGAGGAATAGAGTACAAAGCCAGGAAGTTATACTAAACTTTTATAAAACACTGGTTCGGCCTCAACTGGACTTTATAAGCAGAAAACTGTACTCAGTCTTACTTTTATCTATCTCACTCTATTGGTGCCTCTGTTTATCACAGTATTCAGTCTCCCCTGTATTTCTCTCCCTCTGCTGGTGTCTCTCTGTCTCACTCATTGTACTCAGTCACGCCATTATCTATCTCCCTCTGCTGGTGACACCCTCTATCACTCAATGTACTCAGTCTCTCCTTTATCAACCTTCAGGTAGTGCATATAAAGAGTTTAACCGATTAAATAACGTCAAAACAACACCAGATGGTGTCTCAATCTATTTGTTCAAGTGAGGGTGACAAATGTAAATAATTGTCTAATCGGACTGTCACCGGGGAGGTTTACGAGAGATAAAAATGTGAATATAAATATGAATCATTTTCAGTATGTGACGACAGATTGCCAGTTTCCTGAAACGCCGCCCAATCAGATCACATCTCAGGGGAAACGTCAATGACTGCTTCCATTGCTGGCTACAATCTGAGTGCATCTACTGAAGTTCGATTGATTGACTCGAACAAGTCTTTCTGTGTGCGGGTCGGTGTCAGTCTGTATGACTCTTCCTTCTCAAAGCTTCCTGCCACATTTACTAAAGTTCTCTTTCCTCTCTCAAATGTTTTGTCCCAACTCCTCGCTTGCAGCTTTCGGAGTTTTGGATAAGGCAATATTTGAAATAAACCTTGCATGTTTTTACCGGCCATATCACTTTGAAAAGCGTTGCACAACTACTCAGTTAATTTGGTTGACCATTAGTGGCTTTTATATAGTGGAAAATGCTGCCAACTTTATTTCATATGATCCAGTTACAGCGAGTCTACAACACAGACACAGGCCATTCGTCCCTAATTCTCTGTGCTTGTGTTTATGCTCAGGCAACATCTGCGTAAATCTCCTCTGTGCCCTCTATAGTGCAATCACATCCTTCCTGTAATGTAGTGACCAGAACTGCACGCAGTATTCTAGCTGAGGCATAACTCGTGTCTTAGACAGTTCAAGCATAATTTCCCTGGTCTTATATTCTATGCCTCGGTTAATAAATGCAAGTATCGCATCAGGAATCTGTGGACATGCCCTCCAAGGTCCCTTTGATCTTCTGAACTTGTCAGTGTCCTACCATTTATAGTGTTTTCCCTTGCCTTGCTAGCCCTCCCCAAATGCATTACCTCACACTTCTCCAGACTGAATTCCATTTGCCACTGTTCTGCACACCTGACCGGTCCATTGATATCTTCCTGCATTCTGCAGCTTTCTTCTTCATATCAACCACACGGCCATTTTTTGTATCATCTGCAAACCTCTGATGCCGTAAAGATTTAAAAACATAACCTGAAGCGACTCTTTTAGTAGATATTGATTAAAAGTAACCGGGCAATAGCTTCCTGACGTTCTGTGTCCTGATATACTGTAAGGGGATTGACTTTGCATTACAATAAATGAAGCATTCTGCAAATATATTGAAAAAGGCCGGTTTTGTTCACTCCTTCCCCCTCACTGTGTGTTATCTTCGTTCACAGAGCGTGGGTGCCAGGAACTCTCCAGCGTATCACCAAGACACTATTGCTTTGCGAGTCCAGTCAGTGAGCCCAGCATTCACACCGGTGCATTTCCCAGCCCGCGAACTGTTTTGAGACTAAATGCAGTGCTAATCAGGTAATATTGACTTCGTGCGATATTGTGAAACGGGCGATAGCGAAACGGCTGCCACGTTACACATCCCTGACAATTTTTCCTTCCATTAAGGTCTGCCCTCTCAGATGGATTTGGAAGATCCCATGGTATTAATCAGAGAAAGAAAGAATTTGCATTGATATAGTGCGCGCTGCTCCAGCATGCTTACCTTCAGCGATTGGTGAACAAGGACACCCAGGTCTCGTTGCACGTATCCTTTTCTCAATCTATTTACCGTTCAGATAGTAATCTGTCTTCCAGTTTTTGCCACCGATGTGGATAACCTCGCGTTTATCCACATTATACTGCATTTGCCATGCATCTGCCCAGTCACCCAACTTGTCAAAATCACACTGGAGTTTTTCTGCATTCTCCTCACAGCACACACACCCACTCAGCTTTGTGTCGTCTGCAAACTTGGAGATATTGCATCTAGTTCCCTCGTCTAGATCATTTATATTTATCGTGAATAGCTGGGGTCCTAGCACCGATCCCTGCAGTACCCCACTAGTCACTGCCTGCCATTCGGAAACAGACCCGTTTATTTCAACTCTTTGCTTCCTGTATGCCAACCAGGTCTCTATCCAAGACAGTACCTTAACCCCAATCCCATGTGCTTTAACTTTGCACACAAATCTCTTATGCGGGACCTTATCGAAAGTCTTCTGAAAGTCCAGATACACCACATCCACTGGTTCTTCCTTATCAATTCTGCAAGTTACTTCCTCAAAAAATTCCAGTAGATTAGTCAAGCATGATTTACCTTTTGTAATTCTATGTTGACTTTGTCCGATCCTGTCACTGTTTTCCAAGTGCTCTGTATTACATATTTTTAATGGACTCTAGCATTTTCCACACTACCGATATCAGGCTTACCGGTCTATAACTCCCCGTGTTCTGTCTACCACATTTTCTAAATAGTGGGGTTACATTAGCTATCCTCCAATCCATGGGAACTGTTCCAGTTTCCATAGAATTTTGGAAGATGGCCAGCAATGCATTTACTATTTATAGGGCCACTTCCTTAAGTACCCTAGGATGTAGATCATCAGGCCCTGGGGATTTATCGGTCTTCAATCCTGTCAATTCCCTAACACCATTTCACTACAAATACTGACTTTATTGAATTTCTCCCTCTCATTAGACCCTATGTTCCCCGACATCTATGGGAGGTTATTTGTGCCCTCCTTTGTGCAGACAGAACCAAAGTATTTTTTTGTTGGCCGGCCATTTCTTTGTTCCCCATTATAAATTCCCCTGATTCTGACTGCAAGGGACCTACGCTTGACTTCATATATCTTTTTTCTCATCACATATCTATGGAAGCTTTCACAGTCAGTTTTTATGTTCCCTGCAAGTTTATTCTCAAAATCTATTTTCCCCCTCTTAATTAATTCCTTTGTCCTCCTTTGCTGAATCCTAACTGCTAACTGCTCCCAATCCTCAGGTTTGCTGTTTTTTTCTGGCAAATTTATATGTCCTCTCCTTGAATCTTATGCTATCCCTAATTTCCTTCTTAGCCACGATTAAGTCAACTTTTTTGTTTTATTTTTATGCCAAACAGGGATGAACAAATTCTGTAGTTCATCCATGCTATCTTTAAATGTTTGCCATTGCATATCCACCGTCAACCCTTTAAGTAACATTCCCCAATCCATCCTAGCCAACTCGTGCCTCATAACATCGTTGTTTCCTTTATTTGAAAAATGTTTCCTCATGTCACCTCTGGTTCATTTGCAAATCACCTTAAATCTGCGTCCTCTGGTTACCGACCCTCTGCCAAAAGATACCGCCACTCTTTGTTTACTCTGGCAAAACCATTCGTGATTTTGAACATCTCTAGCGAATCTCCTCTTGAGCTTCTCTGCTCTAAGGAGACCAAACACAGCTTTTCCAGTCTCGTCGGATAAGTGAGCACCCTCATCCAGTGTAGCATTCTCGTAAATCTCTTCTGCACCCTCTCCAAAGCCTTGATAATCTTCCTAAAGTGTGATGCCCAGAACAGTAATTCAGCTGAGGCCTATCCAATGATTTATAAAGGTTTAGCATAGCTTCCTTGCTATGTACTTTATTCCTCTCTTAATAAAGGCAAGGATCCCATATGATTTTAACTATTTTCACAATTGGCCTGCAATAGAGTCATAGAGTAATCGATTCATAACGGCACAGAACGAGGCATAGTAACATAGATGCATAGAAGTTAGGAGCAGGAGTATGCCATTCGGCCCCTCGAGCCTGCTACGCCATTTTATGAGATCATGGCTATTCATCCAAATTCAGTACCCTGTCCCTTCTTTCTCCCATATCAATTGATCCCTTTAGCCATTCGGCCCATCGAGTCTGTGCCGGCTCTCTGCAGAGCAATCCAGTCAGTTCCATTGCCCCGCTCTATCTCCATAGCCCTGCAAGTTTATTTCCCTCAAGTGCCCATCCAGTCTCCCGTTGAAAACATTGAGTGTCTCCGCTTCCACCACTTCTGTCGGCCGCGAATTCCAGTTCATCACCACTCGCTCCTTAAACAACATGTCCTCACATCCCCCTCTAACTCTTGCCCCAAATCGTAAATCTGTGTCCTCCAGTCTTTATACCAACAAATATTGGGAAAAGCCTTTCCCTGTCTATCCTATCCAAACCCATCATAATCTTCTACACCTCTATCAAATCTCCCCTCAATCTCCTTTGCTCTAATAAAAACAAATCCAACTTCTCAAACCTCTCCTTGTAGCTAACATCCCCGATCTCCTGATCCATTCTGGTAAACCTCCTCTCACCCTCTCAATGGCCTTCACATCCTTCCAAAAGTCTGGATACCAGAACTGGGTGCAATATTCCAGTTGTGAGCTAATCAACGCTTGATAATGGTTCAGCATATCTGCTCTACTTTTGTACTCAATGCCTCTATTTATGAAACCCAACATTCCATATGCTTTGCTAACCACTCTCTCAACATGTCCGGCCAATTTCAAAGACCTATGCACATTAACGCCCAGATCTCTCTGTCCCTGCACACTCTTTTGAACTGTGCCGTTTACAGTATATTGCCTCTCCCTGTTCCTTCTGCCGAAATGCATCACCTCACAATTCTCTGTATTAAATTCCATCTGCCATTTCTCTGTCCATTTTGCTACACTTTCTATGTCCTGTTGCAGTCGATTGGCATCATCCTCCCTGTTTCCCGCACCCCCAAGTTTGATGGCATCGGCAAACTTAGAAATTCTACTTTGTATTGCAAAAGCCAGGTCTTTTATATATAACAAAAAAGAACAGTGGCCCAAGCAATGACCCTCCGGGAACACCACTGTCTACCATCCTCCGTTCCGAAAATCAGCCATTTGTCGCAACTCGCTGTTTTCTGTCCTTAAGCCTATTCCTTATCCAAGATGCCACTGACCCACCTATTCCATCAGTCTCAATTTTGTTAACCAGCCTTCTATGTGGTACTTTGTCAAACGCCTTCCGAAAATCCATAAAGACAGCATCAATTGCATTACCTTTATCAATCCTCTCTGTTACTGCATCAAAGATTCAGTTTGATGAGTCAAACATGATCTGCCTTTTACACATTCGTGTTGACTCTCCTAATTAGCTTAAACATTTCCAAGTGCCCGTTAATTTTTTTCTTGATTATTTTTTTCTAAAACTGTACCCACCACTGATGATAAACTGACCGGCCTGCAGTTACTAGGATTGTTCCTCGACCCTTTAGTGAGCAATGCTGTCACATTTGGCATTTTCCAATCCTCAGGGCCACCCACCGCATCAAGGGAAGATTGGAAAGTTATGTCATGCCCTTCCGCTATCTCCACCCCCAATTCCCTTAGCAATCTGGGATGCCTGCCATCTGGACCAGGCGACTTAGACACTCTAAGCATACCCAGCCTTTCTGTTACTGCAACATTTTCAGCCAGAAGTGCTGAGTGGATGATCCATAGAGGCTTACTCCTGAGGTCCCCACCATCACAGAAGCCAGTCTTTAGCCAATTCGATTCACTCCACGTGATATTAATAAACAGCTGAGCGCACTGTATACAGCAAAGGTTATGGTCCCCGACAACATCACGGCTATTGTGCTGAAGACTTGTCCTCCTGAACTAGCCGCGTCTCTAGCCAAGCAGTTCCATTATAGCTACCACACTGGCATCTATCCGAGAACCTGAGACATAACAGTTGCCTTCTATACATCGGTCCCCTTTTTGGTTGTATATCGGCCCCAGTCCTCCACTTTTTTAAAAGTCGTTTTTATGCGATGTGGGCAGCGCTGGCAAGGTCGGCATGAATTGCTGATCCCGAATTACATTTGAGAAGGGGGTGGAGAGCCGCATTCTTGAACCGCTGCAGTCCGTGTGATGAAGGTAATGCCACTGAGTTGTTAGGGAGGGTGTTCGAGGAATTTGACCAGCGACGATGAAGAATTGGCGATATACGGCTAAGTCAGGGTGGTGTGGGACTTGGAGTGGAACATGGAGGTGACGCCTGCTGCCCTTGGTCTTCTAGGTGGAAGTGGTCGGTGGTTTGTGAGGTGCTGCCGAAGAAGCCTAGGCAAGTTGCTGCAGTGCATCTTATAGATGGTACACACTGCAGCCACGGTGCGCCGGTGGTGGTGGGATTGAATGTTTGAGTTGGTGGATGGGGTGCTAATCAAGCGAGATGCTTTGTCATCGATGGTGTCGAGCCTTTTGAATGTTGTTGGAGCTGCACTCATCCAGGCAAGTAGCGAGTATTCCAACACACTCCTCACTTGTGCTTTGTAGATGGTGGAAAGGCTTTGGGGAGCCAAGAGGTGAGACACTCGCCGCAGAATGCCAAGCCTCTGACCTGCACTTTTTGCCACAGTGTTTATGTGTCTGGTCCAGTTAAGTTTCAGGGAAATGCTTAACCCCACGATGTTGATGGTGGGGGATTCGGCGAAATTAGTGCCGTTTAATGTCAAGGGAAGGTGTTTAGACTCTCGCGTGTTGGAGATAGCCATAGCCTGGCACTTCTGTGGCACGAATGTTACCTGCCACTTATCAGCCCAAGCCTCAACGTCTTCCAGGTCTTGCTGCATGCTGGCATGGACTGATTTATTATCTGAGGAGTTCTGAATGACGCTGAAAACTGTGCAGTCATCAGCGAACATCTCCATTACTGACTTTATGTTGGAGGGAAGGTCATTGATGGTGGGGCCTTGGAAAATGCCCTGAGGAAATCCTACAACGATGTCCTGGGGCTGTGATGATTGACCTTCAATCAGCACAAACATCTTCCTTTGTGCTAGGCATGACTCCAGCCAGTGGAGCGTGTCCCCCCCGATTCCCATTGACTTCAGTTTTACTAGGGCTCCTTGATGCCTCACTCAGTCAAATGTTTCCTTGATGTCGAGGGCAGTCACTCTCACCTCACGTCTGGAATTCAGCTCCTTTGTCCATATTTGGACCAAGGCTGTAATGCGCTCTGGAGCAAAGTGGTCTTGGCGGAACCCAATTTGTGCATCAGTGAGCAGGTTATTGGTGAGTAAGTGCCTTGTGATAGCACTGTCGATGCCACCTTCCTTCACTTTGTTGATGATGAAGAGTAGACTGATGGGGCGGCTATTGGCTGGATTCGAATTGTCGTGCTTTTTATGGGCAGTACGTACCTGGGGAGTTTTCCCCGTTATCGGATAGATGCCAGTGTTGTAGCTGTACTGGAACTGCTTGGCTAGAGACGCGGCTAGTTCTGGAGGACAAGTCTTCTGCACAATAGCCAGGATTTTGCCGGGACCCATAACCTTTGCTGTATCCAGTGAGCTGTGCCGTTGCTTCCTATCACGTGGAGTGATTCGAATTTGCTGAAGACTGGCTTCTGTGATGTTGGGGACCTCAGGAGTAAGCCGATATGGACCATCCACTCAGTACCTCTGGCTGAAGATGTTGCAGTAATAGAAAGGCTGGGTGTGTTTAGAGGGGCTAAGTCGCCTGGTCCAGATGGCTTGCATCCCAGATTGCTAAGGGAATTGGCGGATGAGATAGCGGAAGGGTTTGCCATAATTTTCCAATCTTCCCTACATGCGGGGGGTGTGACTGAGGATTGGAAAATGGCAAATGTGACAAAATTGTTCACTAAAGTGTCTAAGGACAATCCAAGTAACTACAGACCTGTCAGTTTAACATAAGTCGTGGGTAGAGTTTTAGAAACAATAACCAATAAAAAAATTAACGTGCATTTGGAAAGGTTTAAGCTAATTAAGGAGAGCCAACACGAATTTGTAAAAGGCAGATCATGTTTGACTAATAAAATTGAATTTTTTGATGAAGTAACAGAGAGGATTGATGAAGGGAATGCAATTGATGTTGTCTGTATGGATTTTCGGAAGGCTTTTGACTAAGTACCACATAGAAGGCTGGTTAGCAAAATTGAGGCTGATGGAATAGGTGAGTCAGTGGCAGCTTGGATAAGTAATAGGATTAAGGACAGAAAACAGTGCGTTGTGGTAAATGGCTGCTTTTCAGACTGGAGGATGGTAGACAGCGGTGTTCCCGGAGGGTCAGTACTTGGGCCACTGTTCTTTTTTGACATATATAAATGACCTGGATATTGCAATACAAAGTAGAATTTCCAAGTTTGCCGATGACATCAAACTTGGGGGTGTGCCAAACAGTGAGGATGACACCAATCGAGTGCAACAGGACATAGAAACTGTAGCAGAATGGGCAGACAAATGGCACATGGAATTTAATACAGAGAAGTGTGAGGTGATGCATTTCGGCAGAAGGAACAGGGAGAGGCAATATACACTTAACGGCACAGATTTAAAGAGTGTGCAGGGACAGAGTGACCTGGGAGTTAATTTGCATACGTCTTTGAAGGTGGAAGGACATATTGAGAGAGTGGTTAGCAAAGCATATGGGATGATGGGTTTCATAAATAGATGTATTTAGTACAAAAGTAGAGAGGTTATGCTGAACCATTATCAAGCGCTGATTAGGCCACAACTGGAATATTGCACCCACTTCTTTTCACCACACTTTAGGAAGGATGTGAAGGCCTTTGAGAGGGTGCTGAGGATGTTTACCAGAATGGATCCGGGGATGGGGGATCTTAGATAGAAACTTGTTTGGAGATGTTGGATTTGTTTTTATTAGAGCAAAGGAGGTTGAGGGGTTATTTGATAGAGGCGTACAAGATTATGCCGGGTTTAGATAGGCTAGACGGGGAAAGGCTTTTCCCATTAGTTTTTGGTATGAAGACTGGCGACACAGATACACGATTTTGGGCGTTAGTAATAGGGGGATGTGAGGACATTGTTTGTAAGCAGCGAGTGGTGATGACCTGGAATTCGCGGCCACCCGAAGTTTTTGAAGCGGACACACTCAATCTTTTCAACGGGAGACTGGAGAGGCACTTGAGCGAAATAAACACGCAGGGCTATGGAGATAGAGCGGGGGAATGGGACTGAGTTGATTGCTCTGCAGAGAGCCGGCACGGACTCGATAGACCGAATGGCCTCGCTCTGTGCCGTTATGAATCGATTACTCGATGACTCTATTGCACAACAAGTTGAGAAAGTAGTTACAATCATATGGGATTCTTGGCTTTATTAAGACTGGAATAAAGTACATAGCAAGGACGCTATGCTAAACCTTTATAAATCATTGGATAGGCCTCAGCTGAGTTACTGTTCTGGGCATCACAATTTAGGAAGGTTATCAACGATTTCAATAGGGAGCAGAAGAGATTTACGAGAATGCTACCCTGGATGAGTATGTTCACTTACCCGACGAGGCTGGAAAAGCTGTGTTTGGTCTCCTTAGAGCAGAGATGTTCAAGAGGAGATTCGCTAGAGGTGTTCAAAATCACCAATGGCTTTGACAGAGTAAACAAAGTGTGACGGTTTCTTGTGGCAGAGTGTCGGTAACCAGCGGACGCAGATTGAAGGTGACTTGCAAATGAAACAGAGGTGACCTGAGGAAACATTTTTTAAATAAAGGAAAATACGATAGTATGAGGCACGAGTTGGTTAGGATGGATTGGAGAACGTTACTTAAAGGATTGACGGTGGATAGGCAATGGCAATTATTTAAAGATCGCATGGATGGACTACATAATTTGTTGATTCCTGTTTGGCATAACAATAAAACAAAAAAGGTGACTCAACTGCGGCTAACAAGGGAAATTACGGATAACATAAGAATCAAGGATATAGGTAAAAAGCGGGAAGAGGTCCTACAAGCAGAATTTAGGGAGCTAGGAGCTAAATTGAAAAGCAGGACCTCAAAGGTAGTAATCTCTGGGTTGCTACCAGTGCCACGTGCTAATCAGAGTAGCATCAACAGGATAGCGAGATTAAACCCGTGGCTTGAGCAGTGGTGCAGGAGGGAGGGATTCAAATACCTGAGGCATTGGAACCAGTTCTGGGGGAAGTGGGACCTGTACAAAAGTGACGGTCTGCACTTGGGCAGGACTGGAGCCGATGTCCTCGGGGTAATATTTGCTAAGGCAGTTCGGGAGGATTTAAACTAATATGGCAGGGGAATGGGAACCTATGTAGCGAAACAGGTGAAAGTAATATGCTGTCAGACACAAATGTTAGAAGGGTCAGAAACAATAAGGGAAATCCGAGTAAACAAAGGCAAGAAACACATAGTGCCATACTAAATCATAAGTCTAAAAGGACAAAGGGTGTTAATCAAACAAGCCTAAAGGCTCTGTGTCTTAATGCAAGGAGTATCCGTAATAAGATGGATGAATTGACTGTGCAAATTGATGTTAACGGATATGATGTGATTGGGATTACAGAGACGTGGCTCCAGAACAATCAAGGCTGGGAACTGAATATCCAGGGGTATTCAACATTCAGGATGGATAGAATAAAAGGAAAAGGGGGTGGGGTAGCATTGCTGGTTAAAAGGGAGATTAATGCAATATTAGGAAGGACATTAGCTTGGAGGATGTGGAATCAATATGGGTTGAGCTGCAGAACACCAAAGGGCAGAAAACGTTAGTGGGCGTTGTGTTCAGACCTCCACACAGTAGTAGTGAGGTGGGGGAGGTTATGAAACAGGAAATCAGAGGTGCATGCAAAAAAGGCGCAGCAGTTATCATGGGTGACTTTAATATGCATATAGATTGGGCTACTCAAACTGCAAGCAATACGGTGGAGGAGTATTTCCTGGAGTGTTTAAGGGATGGTTTCATAAATCAATATGTTGAGGAACCATCTAGAGGGGAGGCCATCCTGGACTGGGTGTTGTGTAATGAGGAAGGTCTAATCAGCAATCTTGTGGTGCGAGGCCCCTTGGGGAAGAGTGACCATAGTATGGTGGAGTTCTACATTGTGATGGAGAAGAAAACAGTTAATTCAGAGACCATGGTCCAGAACTTAAATAAGTGCAACTTTGACGGTATGAGGCGTGAATTGGCGAGTTTAGATTGGCAAGCGATATTTAAGTGGTTATCAGCGGAAGGGCAATGGCAGACATTTAGAGATCGCATGGATGAACTACAGCAATTGTATATCCCTGTCTGGCGTAAAAACAAAAAAGGAAGGTGGCTCTACCATGGCTAACAAGGTAAATCAGGGATAGTATTAAAAGCAAGGAAGTGGCTTACAAATTGGCCAGAAGTAGCAGCAAAGCCATGGACTGGGAAAACTTTAAAACTCAGCAGAGGAGGACGAAGGGTTTGGTTAGGGCAGGGAAAATAAAATATGAAAGGAAGCTTGCAGAGAACATTAAAACGTACTGCAAAAGCTTCTATAAATATATAAAAAGAAAGAGGTTAGTAAAAACAATCGTAGGTCCCCTGCAGTCAGAAACAGGGCAAGTCATAATGGGGAACAAAGAAATGGCAGATCAATTGAACAAGTACTTTGGTTCGGTGTTTACTGTGGAGGACACAAACAACCTTCCGGAAATAAAAGAGATCAAATGATCTGATAAGAGGGAGGAGCTGAGGGAATTCCTTATCAGACGGGAAAAGGTG
Organism: Squalus acanthias; assembly: GCA_030390025.1. Lineage (NCBI taxonomy): Eukaryota > Metazoa > Chordata > Chondrichthyes > Squaliformes > Squalidae > Squalus > Squalus acanthias. The sequence continues at coordinate 151,359,654 of CM059431.1, read as the reverse complement.
TTGGGGAAATTGATGGGACTGAAGGCTGATAAATCCCCAGGGCCTGATGGTCTGCATCACAGAGTACTTAAGGAGATAGCCTTGGAAATAGTGGATGCATTAACGATCATTTTCCAACATTCCTTAGACTCTGAATCAGTTCCGAAGGAGTAGAGGGTGGCTAATGTAACACCTCTTTTTAAAAAAGAAGGGAGGGAGAAAGCAGGGAATGATAGACCGGTCAGCCTGACATCGGTGGTGGGTAAAATGATGGAATCAATTATTAAAGATGTCATAACAGACCCTTTGGAAAGTGGAGACATGATAGGTCCAAGTCATCATGGATTTGTGAAAGGGAAATCATGCTTGACAAATCTTCTGGAATTTTTTGAGGATGTTTCCAATAGGGTGGACGGGGGGGAACCAGTAGATGTGGTGTATTTGGACTTTCAGAAGGCCTTCGACAAGGTCCCACACAAGAGATTGGTGTGCAATGTTAAAGCACATGAGATTGGGGGTAATGTGTTGACGTGGATTGAGAACTGGTTGGCACACAGGAAACAAAGAGTAGGGTTAAATTGGTACTTTTCAGAATTACAGGCAGTGACGAGCGGGGTACCGCAGGGTTCGGTGCTGGGACCCCAGCTGTTTACATTATATATTAATGATTTGGACGAAGGGATTAATTGTAATATCTCCAAATTTGCGGATGACACTAAATTGGGAGGCAGTGTGAACAATGAGGAGGATGCTAGGAGGCTACAGAGTGACTTGGACAGGTTGGGTGAATGGGCAAATATATGGCAGATGAAGTACAATGTGGATAAATGTGAGGTTATCACTTTGGTGGTAAAAATAGGGAGGCAGACTATTACCTGAATGGTGGCAGATTAGGGAAAGGGGAGGTGCAACGAGACCTGGGCGTCATGGTACATCAGTCACTGAAGGTGGGAAGGCAAGTGCAGCAGGCAGTCAAGAAAGCAAATGGCATGATGACCTTCATAGCAAGGGGATTTGAGTACAGGAGTAGGGGGGTGATGCTACAGTTGTACACGGCCTTGGTGAGGTCACACATGGAGTATTGTGTGCAGTTTTGGTCACCTAACTTGTGGAAGGACATTTTTGCTATTGAGGGGGTGCAACGAAGGTTCACTAGATTGATTCCTGGGATGGCCAGACTGACATATCAAGAAAGACTGGATCAACTGAACTTGTATCCTCTGGAGTTCAGAAGAATGAGGGGTATCTTATAGAGACGTTTAAACTCCTGGCTGGTTTAGACACATTAGATGCGGGCAGAATGTTTCCAATGTTAGGGGAAACTAAAATAAGGAGTCACAGTCTCAGGATAAAGGGGAAGCCATGTAAGACTGAGATGAGGAGAAACTTCTTCACCCAGAGAGTGGTGAATCTGTGGAATTCTCTACTACAGAAGGTTGTTGAGGCCAGTTCGCTAAATATATTCAAAAGGGAGTTAGATATAATACTCACAACTAGGGGGATCAAGGGGCATGGCGAGAAAGCAGGAATGGGGTACTGAGGTAGCATGTTCAGCCATGAACGCATCAAATGGCGGTGCAGGCTCGAAGGACCGAATGGTATACTCCTGCACCTATTTTCTATGTTTCTATGTTTCAAGGAGAGGACAGATAATTTGGCCAGAAAAAGCAGCAAAACTGATGATTGGGAGTAGTTTAGGATTAAGCAAAGGATGACAAAGGGATTAATTAAGAGGGGGGAAATAGATTATGAGAGTAAGCTTTCAGGGAACATAACAACTGACTGTAAAAGCTTCTATAGATATGTGAAGAGAAAACAGATTGGTGAAGTCAAGCGTAGGTCCCTTGAATCGGTAGTGGGGAAAATGCTAGAGTCCATTCAAAAACAATTAATAGCAGAGCAATTGAAAAACAGTGACAGGATCAGTGAAACTCAACATGGATTTACAAAAGATAAATCATGCTTGATTAATCTACTGAAATTTTTTGAGGATGTGACTTCTACAATAGATAAGGGAGAACCAGTGGATGTGGTGTATTCGGACTTTCAGAAGAATACCGATAAGGTCCCACATAAGAGATTAGCGTGCAAAGTTAAAGCGCATGGGTTGGGGATCTTGGATAGAGAACTGTTTGGCAGACAGGAAGCAATGAGTTGAAATAACCGGTCTTGTTCCGAGTGGCAGGCAGTGACGAGTGGGATACCGCAGTGTTCCGTGCTAGGACCGCAGCAATTCACAATATATATTGGGCCAAAAATTGATCCCGCTACGCGAGAGTACGCACTGCGTACTCTCGCGTATTCTCTCTCCAATTGCCGGTTTTCTGCATGCACTGCGCATGCGCTGAAAACTGGCACTTCATGAAGGGTCAGTTTCAGGGATCTCCGAGTAATCGCGTGGGCTGGTGATTCTGCGCGTGCGTCTGAAACTTCATGTTTTTTGTGAATGATAGTAGTGTGTGTAAGCTCCTAGCAGTTACACATTTTAAATGCAGGAGCAGCAGCCATTTCTAAATATACGGAGATAGCAGGAGGAATAAATCCTTTTGCAGTGGGGCTACTGAGGTGAGTTTTTTAAATCTGAAAGCCACCAAAGTTTATTAAATGAAGTCTTATATAAGTTTGGAATTTAAAAAAAAAATAAAAACGGGTTTTGACCATTTGGAGTAGTATAGCAACTGTGGGTGTGTACAAGGCATATTTAGGTATCTATCTGTGAAAATGAAAGTTTAAAAATGAACTGTTTACGTTTCAAAAAGTTTTAAAGATGAAAATGAGTAAGTAAGTATGTATGTATGTATGAATTTATGAAAATGTTACAGTTTTGGAAAATCAGCTTGGCCGTGTGGTGAGTAGATGTGTTCCCAAGCCGATAGCGCACGTGTCCCACCATAGCCCGACCTGATTTTATAGCCACTCACTTAACTAAAGTTACTTTAACAACTATTTCCATTTTTTCATTACAACTTTCAGTTTGAGGAGGAAGCCTGTGTGAGAGAAAGATGCCCTTTCACAATCAATTCCTGTTCCTCTGTGGGATTGTGTATCAGAGAATTTTCGAATACAGACAACTAATCAGACGGAGGAACCAAGCCCGTCTCCTCCAGAGAAGGAGAAACTACTACCCACCAAATAGAGTGTACAGGCAGAGGCTGTCATTTGAGATGCTGTCGGAGGAGCTGTGTGTGAGGAGGCTGCGCTTCAGTAAAGAGTCAATTGGCCGAATCTGTGAGATGTTAAAGGAGGACCTCAAACATGCACGAAGAACCGCTATGCATTGTCACTGAGCATGAAGGTAACCACAGCACTGAACTTCTTTGCAAGTGGGACTTTTCAGGCAAGCACCGGTGACATTTCCAACATATCCAAGAATGCTGCGAGGGCCTGCATTCACCAGGTCACAGAAGCCATTTTCCGTAGGGCTTCTGAGTTCATTAAGTATGACTTGTCTGCTCGCCATCAAAAGGAGATGGCGCTTGCATTTCATAACATTGCTGGATTCCCCAAAGTGATTGGGGCTGTCGATGGAACCCATGTAGCATTGAAGGCACCAGGGGTTGCACCTGTGACATTTATCAACAGGAAGGGGTTTCATTCACTGAATGTCCAGATTGTCTGCGATGCGCATCTCAGGATCTTAAATGTGAATCCAGGTAACCGTGGAAGTAATCATGACTCCTTCGTCCTCCGTAACTCTGACTTATATGGCGCCCTCAACGCATTGCCTCCAGGATCCGCATGGATATTGGGCGACAAGGGCTACCCGCTAAGACCATGGCTGATGACTCCCTACCGCAAGACCAATAATGAGGCTCAGGAGAGATACAACCAGGCACACGTGTCCACACGGCAAGTGGTGGAGAGGACAATTGGAGTTCTGAAATCACGCTTCCGGTGCCTGGACAGGTCAGGGGGGACCTTGCAGTATTCTCCTGCGAAAGTGGCAAAGATTGTGGCGGTCTGTTGTGCTTTGCATAACTTTGCCCTGCAGGAAGGACTGACCCTTAACGCTGCAGATGAACTACCTGCAGAAATGGAGGACGTGGACAATGCCAATGTGCCTGTGGGAAGGCATGATGGGGAAGAGCCAACTATTGCTCAAAGTAAGGCTGTTCGGGAGCAGTTGGTAGCCAACACCTTCACGAGGTAGTGTCGCCTTGTACCTCCCCCTCCCCCTCCTCCTCCCCCTCCCCCTCCCTCTCCCTCTCCCTCTCCACCAGCAAGGCAAATAAAGGTACAGACACAATTTAAAGTGAAACAGTGCTCTTTTATTGCAGCATTATAGACTTCTGAGGTTAATTGTTGCTTTACATAGTTTATAACTTTTCAATGTTAACTAGCTACTTTTCAACTTTGTAAACAATCGTAAACAGAAATAGGTTTTAAAAAAAAGTGTTAACAGTTCTGACTTACTTTTTTGCTTCGTTAATGCAGTAAAGACATTCAAGATGGAAAATAACTCTTTCCTAAATGTAAAAAAGTTTAAATGTTCAATTTTTTTGTGCAAATAAACAATTTGAATTTTTAAAAAGTGACTAGAGGCTGTACTTTTTCAATGAAAAGCTAACTTTCAGTTTCAGTGTCAAATATATATATAAATAAAAAAAAATGTAAACATGTAAGTTTTAAATAAAACTGAAAATTAAACAATTGAAAAGCTTAACCACAAATAAACAATTCCTGAGGGTCAATGGATGTGCATTGTGGAACATGCAACACCCTAATGTCTCTTGCGCTTTCCCGCTCCCCATGACCGTTGCCCGGTGCTGCGACTTGAAACGGCCCTGCTTGCCGTCGTTTGCCCTTCAGCAATTGCCTCCTGACAGGGTTGTTGCTGCTGCTGCTGCTGCAAGGCAATGTTTGATTGCATCATCGTAGGCGGAGTAGGTGGCTCTTGGACCTGCACTGATTCTGCGCTGGGAGCAGGTAAGGTTGGTTCTGAGGGAGTCACAGTAATTGCAGCAGAAATTATTTGCATGAGTCCAACAAGAGACTCATTTATTTTCCTAAGATCCACTGCCAAATCGTGTTTCTGCAACAGTCCTTCAAGATACTCATTTATTTTCCTAAGATCCACTCCCAAATCGGGTTTCTGCAACAGTCTTTCAAGAGACTCATTTATTTTCCTAAGATCCACTCCCAAATCGGGTTTCTGCAACAGTCCTTCAAGAGACTCATTTATTTTCTTCAGCTCCATTCCCTGATTCTGAGCCATTTCATTAAATGACATGCACAGACATTCCACTCCCTGCTTGACCGAGGCAAGTCAATCAATTTCTTTCTCTGTAAGAGAAGACATCGATTGACTCAAGCCTTCAAGATGGTGGATGTGACCCTGTATCTCCTGTTCTGCTGCATATATATCTGTGTCTCCCACAGGCACTGTAGTATCAAGCTGCTGTCTGTTTGGCACAGAGCCAGAGGGGCCAGGAGTTGGAGAGGAAGATTGAGAGGACCTCTCCTGCAACCCAGATTCCAGAACCTCCATGTTTAATTCAGCAACAATTTCCTCTTGCTGCTCCTCCACCACCACCTCACTCGCATCTCCCACTGGCTCAACAGGCCCTTCACCAATGACCTCTTCGGCTGCAGACTCAACGCACTGCTCATCCCGTGACTGAGAAGTATGCTGTACACCTATGTAAAGGAAACAGTAAAGATTAGCAAAGGTAAAGCATGATGTGCCACATCACAGAAGCTGATATTCAGCACACATCACCTGTGTCGAATCGTTCATTTCCAAAGGGACATCCGCTAAGATATCCAAACATATGCTCGAGCCTTTCCTCATGTTCGGTTAAAGCCCTTAACGTGACAACACCACCGCCTGTCAGTGAACGTTCTCTGGCGTTGTGAGCAGTTTTACTCTAAAATTGAAAATGAAAATCTGAAATGTAAGGGTTTTTACAACAAAACTGCATTGGCACTCACACAGTTAACTCAGTAAGCAACTCAAAGCATTGCATTCAAGATGACATTAGCATTTTATGAGACATGCCAGGCTACAAAAGCCATAAAAATTTATGGGAGCATCTTGTGACTTCAGTTAACTCAGCTTAGCAAACAAACACTGTTTCAAGGCTTTTCATTTTAAATGTAAAGACATTTTAACATTGACTTTTGTTATAACTATACAAACCTTGAGCGTTCGATATAAATCGCTGAATTTGTTGCGACATTGCTCAGCTGTACGAGGAATGGTCGAGGTTGCGGTCACACTTTGAGCAACCTCTTTCCACGCTGCCATTTGGCCTTTTCGCGGCGGCTTGGACTTCTGAGTTCCAATTATCCGTGAAAGTTTCGATTCTACCTCGTCAAGAAGTGTACGGAGATCATCATCACTGAAATTCTGTGTTCTTTGGATAAATTGGATATTGCTGATAGCAGCCATTTCCGTTTGCTGATTATAAACAGTAAAATCAATGAAAAAAATGATTTCTGGGCTTTTAAAACTATTTAAATTACTTTAAATCTCTTTGCAAATGTTTAACATTACTCAAAATTAAACTAAAAATCTTTAAAAGTTTTCAAACCATGCATTTAAATCCAACTTACTGCAAATTCCACGTCGAACAGTGATAGAATTGTGTCTTCAGCTGCTGGGAAAATGCATTCAATTGAGAAAAAAATCGGGGGCGCGGCCTTTGGAAAAGAGACCTTAATGGGCGTGTCTTCACTCCACATCGCACGCGATGCAACGCGCACGCTGCGCTGCAGGGCAGTGTGACGTCATACGCTGCCCTGCACTCAATCACCGAGAAGATGAAGTTCCTCGTGGAAAACCCGAAACGGCAGACGCGGTATGTATTACCGCGCCTGCTCCTTACCCCCGCGGGAACAGAGCCAGGTCAATTTCTGGCCCATTAATAATGTAGACGAGCGAACTAGATCTAATATCTCCAAATTTGCAGACGACACAAAGCTGATTGGGCTTCTGTGCTGTGATGAGGATGCAGATAAACTCCAGTATGATTTGGACAGGTTGGGTGAATGGGCAGATGCATGGCAAATGCAGTATAATGTGGATAAATGCGAGGTTATCCACTTCGGTGGCAAAAGCAGGAAGACAGCTTATTACTTGAACGGCAATAGATGGGGAAAAGGGGAAGTGCAACGAAACCTGGGTGTCCTTGTGCACCAGTCGCTGAAGGTAAGGATGCAGTTGCAGGAGGTGGTCAAGAAGGCAAATGGTATTTTGGCCTTCATAGCGAAAGGTTTCCAGTACAGGAGCAAGAATGTCTTGCTGCAGTTGTACAGGGCCTTGGTGAGATCACACCTTGAGTATTGTGTGCTGTTTTGGTTGCCTTATCTAAGGAAGGATGCTCTTACCATGGAGAGAGTGCAGCGAAGATTCACCTGACTGATACCTGGGTTGGCAGGAATGACGTATGAGGAGAGATTGGGTCGATTAGGCTTATATTCGCTGGAGTATAGATGAATCAGAGGGGTTCTAATTGAAACTTATACAATTCTCACAGGACTAGACAGACTGGATGCAGGAAGGATGTTTCCGATGGTGGAATAGTCCAGAACCAGGGGTCACAGACTAAGGATAATGGGTAAGCCATTTAGGAGTGAGATGAGGAGGAATGTCCTCAACCAGAGAGTGGTGAACCTGTGGAATTCTCTACCAAATAAGGCAGTTAAGCCCAATACATTAAATATATTCAAGAAGGAGTTACTTATATTTTTTAAGGCTAAAGGGATCAAGGGATATGGGGAGAAAGCAGTGACAGGGTACTGAATTTGGATAATCAGCCATGATCTCATTAAATGGCGGAACAGGCTCGAGGGACCGAATGACCTACTCCTGCTCCGATCTTCTATGTTTATACAGCGAGTTATTGTGATCTGGAATGCACGGCCTGAGAGTGTGGGGAAAGCAGATTCAATAGTAACATTGAAAAGAGTATTGGATAAATACTTGAAGGGAAATAAATTAACGGGCTATGGAAAACAGCTGTGAAGTGGATTAATTGGATTGCTCTACCAATGAATCGCGAGAAGTACGATGGACCAAGTGGCCTCCGTTTGTACTGTATCATTCTATGTTTCAATTAACCTCTTCCCCACATCTTCACTTCCCAATTTCCATATGTTTAGCTATTTGCTTATCAGTAATCATCAATAAAATTAGTAAAGTTTTTTTTGGCCTTGTACAGCTTTTAACATTTGAGCCTGTTAAAGATTGTGCTTTTTCTTCACATTTCTCCCACCCTTCCCGGCAGCACTCTTCACAGAACCAGATTGAATTGTTTCTTAATGCAAACTGGAGCCGTTACTGTGCGCTGTGAACTGGATTGTAGCGCTTATAAAGAGCGAGACGTGGGTGAGTGGGACAGTATTTGTGAAGTGAGGTTTGTGGCAGCCATTGAATGAGGGTGTGTGAGAGAAATGCGTAGTTCACGCGGGATAAATGCAGTGGGAAATGCGGAAGGTGAACGATGTAATGTTCCATGTCAGCCAGTGGAGGTCGCTGTGTGAAATTGAAAGCGTGAGCCTGGGTATCTCAGTACGTGCAGCACCAGATTTTAAATATGATGGTGTTGGTTTCAAGTGCGTGCTGCGGCTTTTCCTTTAGTTTAAGATTGTCAAATCTTACTTCCTTATAGCATCATAAAACACGAGCAATTTTTTTTTGCAATACAAACCGACTTTAGTGATAGGTTATAATCAAAGTCGGTGCTTTAAAGTGTAAATCAAATAGTGTTTCCATTGATTAATGCTTCGCCCGAACAGGGAGTTAAACCCTGGACACTCACATTAAATGACTGATATTCTACCGTCTGACCAATCAAGGCTCTGAACATTACCGAAACAGCGACACTGATTGGCTGTGTCAGAGAATTATATTTCATTCAGTTCCTGCCTACAGTCACCCACTGAACAACGCACCGTCACCCCATTGTTTCAGCTCGACACCTCTTCTCAGCACATTCTATCTTAAACACATTACAATCATCAACCTGCCCCGAGTCTGCTCCAAACTGAAATGACATTTTCTCCTAAATCTGTACTCTTATCTTCAATCTGACCGCTACTCCTCAATCTCAACACTTCTCCAAGATCTGACTCCCTGCTCCTTAATCTTAGAACCTAATCTTTTTCTAGGATTATAGCAACAGGAGTAGGCCATTCAGCCCCTCAAGCGTGTTTTGCCATTCAGTCATATCCTGATTGACCAGCATCTTAACTCCATGTACCCGCCTTAGCTCGCTAACCATTAGTACCCTTGCGTTAGAAAAATCTGCCAAACTCCGTTTTTAAATGTTCAATTGAGCCGCATTCTGATCAGGTTCTTGCGGCAGACGTTTCAAGATTTCTGCTTCCCAGTGTATGAAGTAGTGGTTATTGACATCAGCCCTGCACGGCTTAGCTCTAATTTCAACGTTAAGACCCTTGTTCAGCATTCCCCACCAGAGCAAATCGTTTCTCTCTATCTACAATATCAACTCATTTCATCATCTTAAGTAGGTTAATTAGATCACGCTTTCATTTTATATACACAAATAAATACCATCATAGTCTATTCACCCTGTCTTCACAATGTAACCCTTTTAGCGCCGGTATGATTCAGGTAACTGTGCGCTGCACCCTTTCCAAGGCCAATTTGTCCTTCCTGTGGTGCGTTACCCAGAACTGAATGCAATAATCTAAATGGGGTCTTACCAGATCTTTGTAATTCGGAAATATAACATCCACCCCTTTATATTTCAACCACCTTGAGATAAAGGCCGACATGGAGTTTATATACACAAATCATTACCGGTGGCAGGACAACTTTCGAAGGCTGTTAAAAAAACATGTGGGATCCTTAGCTTTATTAATAGAGGAATTAAGTACAAAGCCGGGAAATTATGCTGTACTTTTATAAAACACTGGCTCGGCCTCCGCTGGACTTTACAAACAGAAAACTGTACTCAGTATCACCTTTATCTATCTCTCTCTGCTGGTCTCTCTGTCTCAGACAGTGTTCTCAGTCTCAGACTTAGCTATCTCCATCTGCTGGTGACTCTCTGTATCACAGTACTCTGTCACACCTTTATCTACCTTCAGGCAGTACATGTACAGTGGTTAACCGATTTCATAATATCAAAAGAACACCAGATGTTATCCGAATCTGTTTGTTCAAGTGAGGATGACTAATATAAATCATTGTGTTATAGGAGTGACCAGGGAAAGGTTGATGCGATATAAATGTGAATATAAAAATGATTAATTTTCAACACGTGATCACATATGAAACGCAGCCCAATCAGTTCACATCTCAGGGGAAATGTCAATGATTGCTTCCATTGTTGACTACAATCTGAGTGAAACTATTGAAGGTCGATTGATTGATTCAAACAAGTTTTTCACTGTCTAGGGCTGTGTCAGTCTGTATTACTCTTCCTTCTGACTGCTTCCTGCCATGTTTTATAAAGTTCCCTTTCCGCTCTCAAATGCTTTTTTCCAACTCCTCACTTGCAGCTTTCGGAGTTTCGGATCAAGCATATTTGAAAAAAAACGTACTATTGTCTGGAGGTATCAGATTCAAAAGTGTTTCACAACCACTCAGTTAATTTGGGTGAGCATTCCTGGATTCTATATAGTGGAAAATGCTCCCAACTTTACTTCATATCATCGATTTCCATCGAGTCTACAGCACAGACACAGGCTTTTCTGCCCTAATTCTCTGTGCTGGTGTTTATGCACAGCAAATATCTTCGTAATTCTCCTCTGCTGCCTCTCTAGTTCAATCACATCCTTCCTGTAATGTGTTGATCAGAACTGCACGCAGTATTCTAGCTGAGGCCTAACTAGCATCTTAGACAGTTCAAGCACAATTTTCCTGCTCTTATATTCTATGCCTCGGTTAATAAAGTCAAGTATCCCTTCAGGAATCTGTGGATATGCACTCAAAGGTCCCTTTGATCTTCTGCACTTCTCAGTGTCCTACCATTTATAGTTTTTACCCTTGCCTTGTTAGACATCGTCAAATGCATCACCTCAAACTTCTCCAGGCTGAATTCAATTTGCCACTGTTCTGCACACCTGACCAGTGCATTGATATCTTCCTGCAGTCTGCAGCTTTCTTCTTCATTATCAACGACACGGACATTTTTTGTCGCATCTGCAAACTTCTGATGCTGTAAAGCTTTAAAAATATAACCAGAAGCGACTCCTTTAGTAGATGTTGAGGAAATGTAACTGGGCTATAGTCTCCTGACGTTCTGTGTCCTGATATACTGTAAGATCATTGACTTTGCATTAAAATAAATGAAGCCTTCAGCGAATATATTGAAAAAGGCCTGTTTTGTTCTCTCCTTCCACCTCATTGAGTTTTATCTTAGCTCACATAGCGCGGGTGCCAGGAACTTTCCAGCGTGTCACCAAGACACTATTGCCGTGCGACTCTAGTCAGTGAGAACAGCATTCACACCGGTGCATTTCCCAGGTCGGGGACTGGTTCCAGACTAAATGCAGTGAAAATCCGGTAATATTCACTTCATGCGAGAGTGTGAAACGGGCGAAAGCGAAACGGCTGCCTCGTTACTCATTGCTGCCTTGTTTTACTTGTATTAACGTCTGTCCTTTCAGGTGGATGTGGAAGATCCCCTGGCACTATTCGGAGAAAGAAAGAATTTGCATTGATATAGCGCCATTTACGACCTCAGGATATCCCAAAGCGCCTTACAACCAATTTAGTACTTTTGAACTGTTGTAATGTAGGAAACGCAGCAAACAATTTTCGAACAGCAAGATCCCACAAACAACAATGCGATAATGATCAGACAATCTCTTTAGTGGGGTAATTATTGAGCCAAGATTAACGGGAGAATACCCCTGCTCTTCTTCCAAGAGGGACCGTGAGATTGTTTATGTCCACCTGAGAGGGCAGACGGGGCCTCGTACAGTGCAGCGCTCTCTTGGTACTGCACTGGATTGTCAGCCTAGATTAGGTGCTTACTTTCCATGTAGTGAGACTTGAAACCAGGACTAGTTCGCAAATTCAGAAGTGAGTGTTCTCCCAACTGAGACAAGGCTGACACTGTAAAGTTGCTCATCTTTAGAGAAGAGCTGGGGAGTTCTCCCCGGTGTCCTGGGACAATATTTGCACACTTAACAAACATCACAAAGCCGGCCAGATGATCTGGTAATTTTCTCATTGGTATTTGTGGGATCTTGCTGTGCGCAAATTGACTACAACGTTTCCTACATTTCAACAATGAATACACTTGAGAAAGTATTTAATTGGCTGTAAAACGCTTTGGAAGTCCTGTGTGCGTGATAGGCGCAGTATAAATGCAACTCCATCTTACACTTTTAAATTATTCTCACATTTAATTGTCTCTCTCTGTCTGAGGACTGCTGCACATCGGAGCAAGGGAAGTTTGTTAATTCTCCATTCCCAGAACAGTGTCGGCACGAGGTAGATAAATCCTGGCCATTCAGGAGAGAAGTTAGGATAAAGTTCTTCATGCAAAGTGTGGTAGAAGTGTGGCGTTCTCTCCCACATAAAACAGTTCAATTTAACATTTTAAACCTGAGATCGATTGAGTTTTGCTGGACAAGAGTACAAAAGGATATGGAGCCAAGTCGGGGGATGGACTTCGGATGCAGATCTGATACAGACCAGCCGAGATCTTATCTTTCATTCTTTCAAAGCTTACTTTCCTAGAGAAGCATAAAACACGAGCAATTGACGCTGATCATTCCTGCTGTCTCAAACAATATTTTTAAATTTAAAACGATGATTATGATAATAAGTTATAATCGAACGTCGGTGCTTTAAATTGCTTCTTCCATTGATTAAAGAAGCGCCCGAACAGGGACTTGACCTCCGTACCTCAGATTAAAAGTCTGATGCTCTACTGTCTAACCAATCAGCGGACTGAACATTACCGAAACAGCGACACTGAGTGGCGGTGGTAGGGAATTACAATTCCTTCACTTCTTGTCCACAGCCACCCTCTGAACACACGCACTGTCACCCTATTGCTTCAGATCGACACCGCTTCTCAGTACATTCTATCTCAAACACACTAACAGCCATCAACCTGCCCCGAGTCTCGTCCGAACTGAAATTACCCTTTCCCTTGAATCTGAACTCTTGTATTCAATCTGATCGCTAATCCTCAATCTCATCCCTTCTCCAAGATCCGACTCCCTGCTCCTTAATCTCAGCACCTAATCTTTTTCTCGGATTATAGGAACAGGAGTAAACCAGTCAGCCACTCGAAACTGTTCCACCATTCAGTCATATCCTGATTGATCTGCATCTTAACTCCATGTACCCTTGCGTGAGAAAAATCTGCCAATTTCAGTTTTGAAATGTTCAATTGAGCCCCAGCCTCATCAGGTTTTTGTGGCGGAGTGTTCCAGATTTCCTCTTCCCAGTGTATGAAGTAGTGGTTATTGACATCAGCCCTGAACGGCTTAGCTCTGATTTCAACGTTAAGACCCTTGTTCTGCATTTTTCCACCGGAGCAAATCGTTTTGTCTCTATCTACAATATCAACTCATTTCATTATCTAAATTAGATTAATTAGATCACGCCTTCATTTTATATACTCAAATGAATACCAGCCGAGTATATACAGCCTGTCTTCATAATGTAAGACTTTTAGCACCGGTATAATTCTGGTAACTGTGCGCTGCAACCTGTTTGTGCTTCATGATGTGCGTTACCCAGAACTCAATACAGTAATCTAAATGGGGTTTAACCAGATGTTTGTAATACGGTAACATAACATCCACCCCTTTATATTTCAGCCGCCTTCAGATAAAGGCCGACATGGAGTTTATGTACACAAATCTTTACTGGTGGCAGGACAAGTTTCGAAGGCTGTTAAAAATGCATGTGGGATCCTTAGCTTTATTAGTAGAGGAATAGAGTACAAAGCCAGGATGTTATGCTAAACTTTTGTAAAACACTGCTTCGGCCTCAATTGGACTTTACAAACAGAAAACTGTACTCAATAGCACCTTTATCTATCGCCTCCTGCTGGTTTCTCTGTATCAGTCACTGTACTCAGTCTCAGATTTAACTATCTCCCTCTGCTGGTTTTTCTCTGTATCACAGTACTCAGCCACACCTTTATCTATCTCCCTCTGCTGGTGTCGCTTTGCATCACTCTCTGTCGACAATCACACCTTTATCTATCTCCCTCCGCTGGTTTCTCTTTGTATCACTCACTGTACTCAGTCTCAACTTTATCTACATTCAGACAGTGCATAGAAAGTATTTAAACTTTTTAATAACATCAAAACAACACCAGATGGTGTCTAAATCTGTTTGTTCAAGTGAGGATGACTAATGTATTTCATATTGTAATAGGACTGTCCCCGGGAAGGATTCTTAGCGATATAAATGTGAATAAAAATATGAATCATTTTCAAAGCGTGACAACATATTGTCAGTTACCTGAAACGCCGCCAAATCAGATCACATTTCAGGGGAAATGTCAATGATTGCTTCCATTGTTTGATACAATCTGAGTGCAGCTATTGGAAATCGATTGATTGATTCAAACAAGTCTTTCTCTCTATTGGTCGATGCTAGTCTGTATTACTCTTCCTTGTGGCTGCTTCCTGTCATGTTTCATAAAGTTCCCTTTCCGCTCTCAAATGTTTTTATTCCAACTCCTCACTTGCAGCTTGCGGAGTTTCGGATCAGGCAATATTTGAAAAAAATCCTTACTGTTATCTGAACATATCACTTTGTAAAGTGTTTCACAACCAGTCAGTTAGTTTGGGTGAGCATTCGTGGATTGTATATAGTGGAAAATGCTCCGAACTTTACTTCATATCATCGATTTACAGCGAGTCTACAGAACAGACACAGGCCATTCGGCCCTAATTCTCTGTGCTGGTGTTTATGCTCAGCAAATATCTTCGTAATTCTCCTCTGCTCCCTCTCTAATGCAGTCACATCCTTCCTGTAATGTGGTGACCAGAACTGCACGCAGTATTCTAGCTAAGGTCTAACTAGCGTCTTAGACAGTTCAAGCACAATTTCCCTGCAATTATATTCTATGCCTCGATTAATAAAGTCAAGTATCGTTCAGGAATCTGTGTAAATGCACTCCAAAGTCACTTTGATCTTCTGCACTTCTCAGTATCCTACCAGTTATACTGGTTTCCCTTGCCTTGTTAGCCCTCCCCAAATGCATGATCTCACACTTCTCCAGACTGAATTCCATTTGCCACTGTTCTGCCCACCTGATCAGTCCATTGATATCTTCCTGCACTCTGCAGCTTTCTTCTTCATTATCAACCACACGGCCAATTTTTGTAGCATCTGCAAACGTCTGATGCTGTAAAGCTTTAAAAACATAACCAGAAGCGACAATTTTAGTAGAGATTGATTAAAAGCAACAGGCCAATAGTTTCCTGACGTTCAGTGTCCTGATATACTGTAAGATAATGGACATTGCATTAAAATAAATGTTGGTCTCTCTGTATCACTCACTGCACTTAGTTTAAGATTTAGCTATCTGTTGCTGCTGGTGTCTCTCTGTATCACAATACTTAGTCACACCTTTATCTATCTCCCTCTGCTGGTGTCACTGTGCAATACTCACTGTACTCAGTCTCACCTTTATCTACCTTCAGGCAGTGCATTTAAAATGTTTACCCGTTTTAATAATATCAAAACTACAAATGATAAAGTATTGAAAAATGAGCTGTTTTGTTCTCTCCTTCCCTCTCACTGTGTCTTATCTTACTTAACAGAGCGCGGGTGCCAGGAAATATCCAGCGTGTCACCAAGACACTATTGCCGTACAAGTCTAGTCAGTGAGCCCAGCATTCACACCGGTGCATTTCCCATCCCGGGGACTGGTTCCAGACTAAATTCAGTGATAGTCCGGTAATATTAACTTCTTGCGATAGTGTGAAACGGGCGATAGCGAAACGCCTGCCCCGTTACTCATTCCTGCCGATTTTTACTTCCATTAAAGCCTGCCCTCTCAGGTGGATGTGGAAGATCACAAGGCACTATTCGAAGAAACAAAGAATTTGCATGGATATGGCGCCTTTTAGGACCTCAGGATATCCCAAAGCGACTTACAACCAATGAAGTACTGTTGAACTGCTGCAATGTAGGAAAAGCAGCAACCAAAGTTCGAACAGCAAGATCCCACAAACAACAATCGGATAATGATCCGACAATGCATTTAATGGGGTAAATATTGAGCCAGGATTAACGGCAGTATACCCCTGCTCATCTTCCAAGAAGGACGGTGAGATTGTTTATGTCCACCTGAGAGGGCAGACGGGGCCTCGGTTTAACATCTCATTCGACAGCCGGAATTGTGTACAGTGCAGCGCTCTCTTGGTACTTCACTGGATTGTCAGCCTAGATTCGGTGCTTACATTCCATGGAGTGAGACTTGAAACCAGGACTAGTTCGCAAATTCAGAAGTGAGTGTTCTCCGAACTGAGACAAGGCTGACACTGTAAAGTTACTCATCTTTAGAGAAGAGCTGGGGATTTGTCCCCGTTGTCCTGGGCCAATATTTACGCCCTTAACAAACATCACAAAGCTGGCCAAATGATCAGGTAATTTTTTCATTGGTATTTGTGGGATCTTGCTGTGTGCAAATTGACTCCCCCTTTTCCTACATTACAACAATGAACACACTTGAGAAAGTATTTAATTGGCTGTAAAACACTTGGGAAGTTCTGTGTGCCTGATAGGCGCAGTATAACTGCAACACCTTCTTACAATTTTAAATTATTCTTACTTTTCCATTGTCTCTCTCAGTCTGAGGACTGCTGCACATCGGAGTAAGGGAAGTTTGTTAATTTTCCATTCCGAGAGCAGTGTCGGCACGAGTTAAACAAAGCCAGGCCATTCAGGAGAGAAGTTAGGAAGAAGTTCTTCATGCAAAGTGTTTGTAGAAGTGTGGAGTTCTCTCCCACGGAAAACAGTTCAATTAAACATTTTAAATCTGAGATCGATTGAGTTTTGCTGGAGAAGGGTACAAAAGGATATGGAGTCAAGTAGGGGAATGGAGTTCTGATACAGCTCGGATACAGACCAGCCGTTATCTTATCTTTCATTGTTTCAAAGCTTACTTTCCTAGAGAACCATAAAACACGAGCAATTGACGCTGATCTTTCCTGCTGTCTCAGAAAATATTTTTCAATTTAAAACGATGATTATAATAAGTTATAATCGAACGTCGGTGCTTTAAATTGCTGCTTCCATTGATTAAAGAAGCGCCCGAACAGGGACTTGAACCGAGGTTCCTCATGTTAAAAGTCTGATGCTCTACTGTCTGACCAATCAGCGCGCTGAACATTACCGAAACAGCGGCACTGATTGGCTGTGTCATTGAATTGCATTTCCTTCACTTCCTACCCACAGCAACCCTCTGAACACACGCACCGTCACCCCATTGCTTCAGGTCGACACCTATTCTCAGCTAATCCTATCTTAAACACACTAGCAGCACTTATTCTCCTCCGAACTGAAATGACCCTTTCTCCGGAATCTGAACTCTTCTCTTCAATCTGTTCGCCACTCCTCAATCTCATCCCTTCTCCAAAATATGATTCACTGCTCCTTCATCTCAGCACCTAATCTTTTTCTCGGATTTTAGGAACAGGAGTAGGCCAGTCAGCCCCTCAAGCCTGTTCCAACATTCGGTCATATCATGATTGATCTGCATCTTAACTCCAATCACCCGCCTTAGTTCCCTAACCCTTAGAACCCTTGCGATAGAAAAATCTGCCAATTTCAGTTTTGGAATGTTCAAGTGATCCCCAGCCTCATCAGGTTTTTGTGGCAGAGTGTTCCAGATTTCCGCTTCCCAGTGTATGAAGTAGTGGTTATTGACATCAGCCCTGAACGGCTTAGCTCTGATTTCAACGTTAACACCCTTGTACTGCATTCCTCCACCGGAGCAAATCGTTTCTCTCTATCTACAATTTCAACTCATTTAATTATCTTAAGTGGGTTAATTAGATCACGCCTTCATTTTATATACTCAAAGAATACCAGCCTAGTCTATACAGCCTGTCTCCATAACGTAACCCTTTTAGCACCGGTATAATTCTGGTAACTGTGTGCTGCAACCTGTTTGTGCTTCGTGATGTGCGCTACCCAGAACTGAATGCAGTAATCTAAATGGGGTCTTACCAGATCTTTGTAATACGGTAACATAACATCCACCCCTTTATATTTCAGCCACCTTCAGATAAAGGCCGACATGGAGTTTATGGACACAAATCTTTGCCGGTGACAGTACAAGTTTCGAAGACTGTTAAAAAAGCTTGTGGGATCCTTAGCTTTATTAATAGAGGAATAGAGTACAAAGCCAGGATGTTATGCTAAACTTTTCTAAAACAATGGTTCGGCGTCAACTGGACGTTACAAACAGATAAATGTGCTCTATCACCTTGCTCTCCCTCCCTCAATTGGTCTCTCTGTATCACTCACTGTGCTCAGTCTCAGATTTAACTATCTCCCTCTGCTGATGTCTCTCTGTATCACAGTGCTCAGCCACACCTTTATCTATGTCCCTCTGCTGGTGTCTCTGTGCATCACTCACTCTACTCAATCACACCTTTATCTATCTCCCTATGCTGGTTTCTCTTTGTATCTCACACTGTATTCAGTCACACCTTTATCTACCTTCGGGCAGTGCATATAAAGTATTTAACCGATTTTATAATATCAAAACAACACCAGATGGTATCTGAATCTGTTTGTTCAAGTGAGGATGACTAATGTAAATCATTGTGTAATAGGATTGACCATTGGAAGGTTTCCTAGCCATATAAATGTGAATATAAATATGATTAATTTTCAACACTTGACGACATATGAAACGCCGCCCAATCAGATCACATCTCAGGGGAAATGTCAATGATTGCTTCCATGTTTGGCTATAATCTGAGTGCAGCTATTGAAGATCGATTGATTGATTCAATCAAGTTTTTTCTCTGTATGGGGCGGTGTTAGTTTGTATTACTCTTCGTGTCATGTTTTATAAAGTTCCCTTTCCGCTCTCAAATGTTTTTTTCCAACTCCTCACTTGCAGCTTGCGGAGTTTCGGATCAGGCAATATTTGTAATCTACCTTACTGGTATCTGGACATATCACTTTGAAAAGTGTTTCACAACCACTCAGTTAGTTTGGGTGAGCATTCGTGGATTGTATATAGTGTAAAATGCTCCCAACTTTACATCATATCATTGAGTTACAGCAAGTCTACAACACAGACACAGGTAATTCGGCCCTAATTCTGTGTGCTGGTATTTATGCTCAGCCAACATCTTCGTTATTCTCCTCTGCACTGTTACATCCTTCCTTTAAAGTGGTTACCAGAACTGCACGCAGTATTCTAGCTGTGGCCTACCTAGTGTTTTAGACATTTCAAGCATAAACTCTTGACGCTTATATTCTATGCCTCGACTAATAAAGTCAAGTATCCCTTCAGGAATCTGTGGACAAGCACACCAATGTCCCTTCTCAGTGTCCTACCATTTATAGCGTTTCCCTTGCCTTTTAACCCTCCACAAATGCATTACCTCACACTTCTCCAAACTGAATTCCATTTGACACTGCTCTGCTCACCTGACCAGTCCATTGATATCTTCCTGCAGACTGCAGCTTTCTTCTTCATTATCAATCACACGGCCAAGTTTTGTTTCATCTGCAAACGTCTGATGCTGCGAAGCTTTAAAAATATAACCAGAAGCGAATCTATTAGTAGAGATTGATTAAAAGTAACTGGCCAATAGTTTCCTGATGTTCTGTGTCCTGATATACTGTAAGATAATTAACATTGCATTAAAATAAATGAAGCATTCTGCGAATATATTGAAAAAGGCCTGTTTTGTTCTCTCCTTCCCCCTCACTGTGTGTTATCTTAGTTAACAGAACGCGGGTGCCAGGAACTCTCTAGCGAGTCACCAATACACTATTGCCGTGCGAGTCTAGTCAGGGAGCCCAGCTTTCACAGCGGTGCATTTCTCATCCCGGGGACTGGTTCCAGACAAAATGCAGTGATAATCCAGTAATATTGACTTCGTGCGATAGTGGGAAACGGGCGATAGCGAAACGGCTCCCACGTTACTCATCCCTGCCGATGTTTACTTCTATTAAAGTCTGCCCTCTCAGCTGGATGTGGAAGATCCCATGGCACTATTCGGAGAAAGAAAGAAGTTGCATTTATATAGCGCCTTTTACGATCACAGGATATCCCAAAGCGCCTTACAACCAATGAAGTAATTTTGAACTGCTGTAATGTAGGAAACGCAGCAACCAATGTTCGAACAGCAAGGTCCCACAAACAACAGTGAGATAATGATCAGACAATGTCTTTAGTGGGGTTAAGATTGAGCCAGGACAAAGGGGAGTACACCCCTGCTCAAACTCCAAGAGGGACCATGAGATTGTTTATGTCCTCCTGACAGGGCAGACGGGGCCTCGGTTGAACATCTCATCCGACAGACGGAATTGTGGACAGTGCAGCGCTCTCTTGGTACTTCACTGGATTGTCAGACTAGATTAGGTGCTTACGTTCCGTGGAGTGAGACTTGGACCCAGGACTAGTTCGCAACTTCAGATGTCAGTGTGCTACCAACTGAGACAAGGCTGACACTGTAAATTTACTCTTCTTTAGAGAAGAGCTGGTGAGTTCTCCCCGCTGTCCTGGGCAAATATTTACGCCCTTAACAAACATCAGAAAGACGGCCAGATGATCTGGTAATTTTCTCATTGGTATTTGTGGGATCTTGCTGTGTGCAAATTGACTACCACATTTCCTACATTACAACAATTAATACACTTGAGAAAGTATTTAATTAGCTGTAAAACGCTTTGGGACGTCATGTGTGCGTGTTACCCGCAGTATAAATGCAACTGCTTCTTACACTTTTAAATTATTCTCCCATTTCCATTGTCCCTCACTGTCTGAGCACTGCTGCACCTCGGTGAAAGGGAAGTTTGTTTATTTTCCATCCCCAGAACAGTGTCGGCACGCGGTAGACATAGCCAGGCCATTCAGGAGAGAATTTAGAGAAAACTTCTTCATGCAAAGGGTGGTAGAAGTGAGGAATTCTCTCGCACAGAAATCAGTTCAATTAATCTTTTTAAATCTGAGATCGATTGAGTTTTGCCAGACAAGCGTATAAAAGGATATGGAGGCAAGCCGGGCATGGAATTTGGATACATATCAGCTATGATCTTATCTTTCATTCTTTCAAATCTTACTTCCCCAGAGAACCATAAAACACGAGCAATTGACGCTGATCTTTCCTGCTGTCTCAAAATGTATTTCAATTTTAAAACGGTTATTGTTATAAGTTATAATCTAACGTCGGTGCTTTAAATTGCTGTTTCCATTGATTAAAGAAGCGAACGAACAAGAAGTTTAACACTGGACCCTCAGATTAAAAGTCTGATTTTCTGTCGATTGAGCTATCCGGACTCTGAAAGGCTAACGAAGCAGCGACACTGAGTGGCTGTGGTAGGAATTACATTCCCTTCACTTCCTGCCTGGAGCCGCTTCCTCAACACACGCACCGTCAGCCCATTGCTTCAGCTCGATAACTTTTCTCAGCACATTCTATCTTAAACACACTAACAGCCATCAACCTGCCCCGAGTCTGCTCCGAACTGAAATTACCCTTACTCCTGAATCTGAACATTTCTCTTCAATCTGATCCCAACTCAATCTGATTCCTACTCCTCAATCTCATTCCTTGTCCGCAATCTGACTCGCTTTTCCTTAATTTCACCGCCGGGCGGTTATGTACCCAAATCTTTGAAGGTGGCAGGACAAGTTAGAATCAAAGAATGGAATCATAGAATGGTTACAGCACGGAAGAAGGCCATTCGGCTCGTCGAGCCCATGCCGACTCTCAGCTCGTCCCACACCCTGCCCTTTCCCCGTAGCCCTGCCTTTTTTTTGAGTTACTTATCCAACACCGTTTTGAAAGATAAGATTGAGTCTGCCTCCACCGCCCTTTCAGGCAGTGCATTCCAGATCTTAATCACTCGCTGCGTAAAAAGTGTTTACCTTACGTCGCCTTCGATTCTTTTGCCAATCACCTTAAATCTGTGTCCACTGGTTTTCGACTATTCCGCCAATGGGAACAGTTTATTTCTATCTACTCTATTCAGACCCCTCAGATTTTGAACACCTCTATCAAATCTCCTCTCAATCTTCTCTGCTCCAAGGAGAACAACCCCAGCTTCTCCAGTCTAACAAGGTAACTGTAGTCCCTCACTCCTCCAATCATTCTTGCACATCTTTTCTGCATCGTCTCTAAGACCTTCACATCCTTCCTAAAGTGTGGTGCCCAGAATTGGACACAGTACTCCAGTTGAGGCCGAACCAGTGTTCATCATAATTTCCACACTTTTAAACTCTATACCTCTAGTTATGAAGCCCAGGATCCGATAAGCCTTTTTCACTGCATTCTCAACCTGCCCTGCCACCTTCAAAGATATGTACACGTATACCACAGGTCTCTCTGTTCGTGCACCTCAGTTAGGTTTGGACCGTTCAGTTTATACGCCCTCTCCTCTTACTTTCTACCAAAATGTATCACTTCAATCATTTCTGCGTTAAATTTCATCTGCCACCGGTCAACCCATTTCATCATCCTTTTTATATCTTCCTGAAGTCTGTCACTCTCCTCCTCACTCTTTACTGTGCTTCCAAGTTTTGTTTCATCTGCAAATTTTGAAATTGTGCTCTGTACACTCACTTCCAATTCATTAATATATATCAAGTAAAGCAGTGGTCTTTGAACCGACCCCTGGTGCCCACCACTTCATACATTCCTCCAGTCCGAAAAACAGCCGTTCCCCACCACTCTCTGTTTCATGTCACTTAGCCAATTCCGTATCCATGCTAACACTGTCCTTTTTATTCCCTGGGGTCCAACTTTGCTGGCGAACCTGTTATGTGGCACTTTGTCGAACGAAATTTGGAAATCTATGTACTCTACGTCAACTGCATTACCCTCATCAACCCTCTCTGTTACCTCATCAAAAAAACTCTCGAACAAGTTGTTTAAACATTTTTTGCCTTTAACAAATCCGTGCTGGCTTTCCTTAATTAATCCATACCTATCCAAGTGACTATTAATTTTGTCCCTGATTACTGTTTCTGAAAGATTCCCCACTACCGATGTTAAACTGACTTGCATGTAGTTGCTGGGATTCTCCAGTCCTCTGGCACCAACCTTGTACCCATGGAGGATTGGAATATTAGGGCCAGTAGTTCCACGATTTCAGCTCGCAATTCCCTTAGCATCCTAGGATGCATCCCATTCACTCCTGTTAATTTATCTACTTTTAGTACAGCCAGCCATCCTCATACCTCTTCTTTATAATGTTTTAATCTATCAAGTGTCTCCACCTCTTCCTTCACTATGTCTATGGCAGCATCCTCATCCTTGGTGAAGACAGACGCAAAGTTCTCATTTAGTAATTCAGCCATAAAAATTGCCTTTATGCATAGGTCCCCTATTTTGGACCATAATAGGCCCCAGCCCTACTTTTTTTTTAATTCGCATTGATGGGATTTGTGCGTCGCTAGCAAGGCCAGCATTTACTGCCCATCCGTAATTGCACTTGAAAATGTGTTGCTGAGCCACCTTCTTGAAAAGCTGCAGTCCGTGTGGTAAAGGTACTCCCACAGTGCTGATAGGTAGGGAGTTCCAGGAATTTGACCCAGCGAAGATGAAGAATCGGCGATATATTTCTCAGTTAGGATGGTGTGAGACTTGGAGGGAAACTTGGAGGTGGTGGTCTTCCCATGCGCCTGCTGCCCTTGTTCGTCTAGTTGGACGATTTAGCGTGTTTGGGAGGTGCTGCCGAAGAAGCATTGGCGAGTTGCTACAGTGCATCTTGTAGATAGTACACACTGCAGCTACGGTACGCTGGTGGTGCAGCGATTGAATGTTTAAGGTGTTGGATGAGGTGCCAATCAAGCAGACTGTTTTTCCTGGATGGTGCCGAGCTTCGTTAGTGTTGTTGGAGCTGCACTCATCCAGGCAAGTGAAGAGTATTCCAACACACTCCTCACTTGTGCGGTGTAGATGATGGAAAGGATTAGGGGAGTCAGGACGTGAGACACTCGCTGCAGAATACCTAGCTTCTGACCTGCTCTTGTTGCCACAGTATTTATGTGGCTGGTTCAGCTAAGCTTCTGATCAATGTTAACCCCCAAGATTGTTGACGGTGCGGGATTCGGTGATGGTAATCCCATTGAATGTCAAGGGGAGGTGGTCAGACTCTCGCTTGTTGGAGATAGTTATTGCCTGGCACTTCTGTGGCGCAAATGTTACCTGCCACTTATCAGCCCAAGCCAGAACGCGTCCAGGTCTTGTTGCATGCGGGCATGGGCTGCTTTATTATCTGAGGAGTTGTGAATGGCGCTGAACACTGTGCAGTCATCAGCGAACATCCCCATTTCTGACCTTTTGTTGGAGGGAAGGTCATTGATGAAGCAGCTGAAGCAGCTGAAGCTGGTTGGGCCGAGGACACTGCCCTGAGGAACTCCTGCAGCGATGTCCTGGTGCTCTGATGATTGACCTTCAACCACCACAACCATCTTCCTTGTGCTAGGTATGACTCCAGCCAGTGGAGCGTTTGCCCCTGATCCCCATTGACTTCAGTTTTACTAGCGCTTCTTGATGCCACACTCGGTCAAATGCTTTCTTGATGTCAAGGGCATTCACTCTCACCTCACCTCCGGAACTCAGGTACTTTTTCGATATTCAGACCAAAGCTGCAATGAGGTCGGGAGCCGAATGGTCTTGGTAGAACACAAACTGGGCAACAGTGAGCAGATTATTGGTGAGCAAGTGTCACTTTTTAGCACTGTCGATGAAACATTCCTACATTTTGCTGATGATTGAGAGTAGACTGATGGGGCGGTTATTGGCTGGATTGGACTTGTGGTGCTTTTTGTGGACAGGACATACCTGGACAGTTTTCCACATTGTCGAATAGATGCCAGTGTTGTAGCTGCACTGGAACTGCTTGGCTAGAGGCGCGGCTAGTTCTGGAGCACAAGTCTTCAACCAGGATGTTGTCGGGTCCCATAGCATGTGTTGTATCCAGTGCGCTCTGCCGTTCCTTCATATCACTTGGAGTGATTCGAATTGGCTGACGACTGGCTTCTGTGATGGTGGGGACCTCAGGTGTTAGCCGATATGTATCATTCACTCGGCACTTCTGGCTGAAGATGGTTGCAAACACTTCAGCCTTGTCTTTTGCACTCATGTGCTGAGCTCCACCATCATTGATGATGGGGATATTCATGGAGCCTCCTCCTCCCGTTTGTTGTTTAATGGTCCACCACCATTCACGACTGGATGTGGCAAGACTACACAGCTTTGATCTGATCCATTGTTTGTGGGATCGCTTAGCCCTGTCTATAGCATGCTGCTTCCCCTTTTTAACATGCATGTAGTCCTGTTTTGCAGCTTCCCAAGGTTGACATCTCATTTTTAGGTACGCCTGGTGCTGCTCCTGGCATGCTCATCTGCACTCCTTATTGAACCAGGGCTGGTCCCCTTGTTGTTGGTAATTGTAGAGTGAGGGATATGCCGAGCCATGTGGTTACAAATTGTGATGGAATACTATTCTGATGCTGTTGATGGCCTACAGCGCCTCATGGATGCTCAGTTTGGAGCTGCTAGATCTGTTCTGAATCTATCTCATTTAGTACGGGAGCATTGCCACACAACACGATGGCGGGTGTCCTCAGTGTGAAGACAGGACTTCGTATCCACAATGTCTGTGCGGTGGTGACTACTACCAATACTGTCATGGACAGATGCATCTGCGACAGGTAGATTGGTGAGGATGAGGTCAAGTAGGTTTTTCCCTCGTGTTGGTTCTCTCACCACCTGTCGCAGACCCAGACTGGCAGTCATGTCCTTCAGGACTCAGCCAGCTCGGTCAGTCGTGGTGCTACCGAGCCACACTTTGTGATGGACATTGAAGTCGCCAAACCAGAGTAAATTCTGTGCCCTTGCGACTCTCAGTGCTTCTTCCAAGTGATGTTCAACATGGAGGAGTACTGATTCGTCAGCTGAGCGTGTGCGGTAGGTCGTAATCAGCAGGAGTTTTTCTTACCCATGCCTTACCTGAATCTATTAGATTTCATGGGTTCTGGTGTCAATGTTAAGGGCACTCCTTCCCGGCTGTGAACCACTGTGCCGCCACCTCTGTCTGGTTTGTCCTGCCGGTAGGAAAGCACATGCCCAGGGATGGTAATGGAGGATTTTGGGACATTACATATGATATGAAGCCAAGGCGGGGGAAGGGGTTCCGATACAGATCAGCCATAGAATCATAGAAATTTAAGGCGCAGAAGGAGGCCAGTTGACCCATCTTGTCCGTGCCGTCCGACAATGAGCTATCCAGCCTAATCCCACTCTCAAGCACTTGGTCCGTAGCCTTGTAGGTTTCCGAACTTCAAGTTCATATCCAATTACTTTTTAAATGTGATGAGGGTTTCTGCCTCTACCACCCTTACAGGCAGTGAGTTCCAGACCCCCAGCAGTCTCTGTGTGATATAAATGTTCCTCAAATCCCGTCTAAACCTCCGACCAATTACTTTAAATCTATGCCCCCTGGTTATTGTCTCTTCTGCTAAGGGAAATAGATCATTTCTATCCACTCTATCTTGTCCTCTGATAACTTTATACACCTCAATTAGGTCCCCACTCAGCCTTCTCTGTTCTAATTAAAACAACCTCAGCCTATTCAATCTTTCTCATAGCTGAAATTCCCCAGCCCAGGCAACATCCTCATAAATCTCCTCTGCATCCTATCTCGTGCAAGCACATTCTTCCTGTAATGGGGTGACCAGAACGGCCTACCTAGTCTTTATATAATTCCATCAATACCTCCCTGCTCTTATATTCTATGCCTCAATCAAATTAGTCAGAAGGGAACTTCCCTTAACAAATCCGTGCTGACTGTCCCTGATTAATCCATGTCTTTCTAAACGAAGATTTATCCTGTCCCTCAGAATTTGTCCAATAATTATCCCACCACCGAGGTTAGGGTGACTGGCCTTTATTTACTCGGTCTATCCCTTTTGTCCCTTTTTAAACAACGGTACCACGTTAGCATTCCTCCAGTCCTCTGCCAACTCACCTGTAGCCAGAAAGGATCGGAAAGGGTATACAGTCTAAACACAAGCACCGTCACCACATTGCTTCAGCTCGACATATAAAGGATATGGAGCCAAGGCGTAGGATGGATATCGGACACAGATCAGCCATAAACTTATCTTTCTTTATTTCAAATCTTACGTTACTGGAGAATCATAAAACACGAGCAATTCACGCTGATCTGTCCTGTTGTCTCAATAAAATACATGAATATTTTTCAATTTAAAACGATTTTTATGATAGATTAAAATATAACGTCGGTGCAGAAATGGTTGTTTCCATTGATTAAAGCAACGCCTGAATAGGGACCTGAATCCTGGACCCTCAGTTTGAAGTCTGATGCGCTACACGCTGAGCTAATAGATCTTCGAATGGCAAATGAAACATCGACCCTGAGTGGCTGTGGTTGGGAATTACATTTCCTTCACTTCCTGCCCAGAGCCGCCCTCTGAATACACGCACCGTCACCTCATTGCTTCAGCTCGACACCTCTTCTCAACACATTCTATCTCAAACACACTAACAGCAATTAACCTGCTCCGAGTTCCTCTGGACTAAAATTACACTTTTCCCCTGAATCTGATCGCTTCGCTTCAATGAGATCGCAGGTGATTGCAGGGGCTCTAAGACAAATTTTCAGATCCTCTCTGGCCACAGGGGAGGTGCCAGATGACTGGAGTACAACTAATGTAGTACCATTTTCAAGAAGGGAAGTAGGGTTGAACCAGGGAATTACAGTCCAGTGAGCCTAACATCAGTGTTCGGGAAATTATTGGAAACAATTCTGAGGGACAGAATTAGTCTCCACTTGGAGAGGCAAGGATTAATCAAGGATAGTCAGCATGGCTTCTTCAGGGGGCGATCATGTCTAACCAATATGATTACATTTTTCGATGGTGTGACTAGGTTTGTGGATGAGGGTAGAGCAGTTGATGCAGTCCACATGGACTTCCGTAAGGCTTTTGACAAGTCCCGCATGTGAGACTGGTCAAGAAGGTAAGAGCCCATGGGATCCAGGGCAATTTGGTAATTTGGATCCAAAATTGGCTTAGTAGCTGGAGACAGGGGTTGATGGTCGAAGGTTGTTTTTGAGCCTGGAAGCCTGTGTCCAGTGGTGTACTGCAGGAATCGGTGCTGCGTCCTTTGCTGTTTGTAGTATACGTTAATGATTTCGATATGCATGTAGGAGGTATGATCCGTATGTTCGCAGATGACACGAAAATTTGTGGAGTGGTAAATAGCGAGGAGGGAAGCCTCAGGCTGCAGGACGATATAGACGCGTTGGTCAGATGGGCAGAACAGTGGCAAATGGAATTTAATTCTGAAAGGTGTGATGTGATGGATTTTGGGAGGACTTACAAGGCAAGGGAATACTGAATGAATGGTAGGTCCCTAGGAAGGACAGAGGATCAGAGGGACCTTGGTGTGCATGTACATACATCGCTGAAGGCAGCAGGATAGGTAGATAAGGTGATTAAGAAAGCATATGGGATACTTGCCTTCACTAGCCGAGGCATAGAATATAAGAGCAAGAAGGTTTTGATACAGCTGTACAAAACACTTGTTAGGCAGCAGCTGGAATACTTTGTGCAGTTCTGGTCGCCACACTATAGGAGGGATGTGATTGCATTGGAGAGGGTGCAGAGGAGATTCACCAGTATGTTACCAGGGCTGGAGCGTTTCAGCTATGAAGAGAGACTGGACAGGCTGGGGTTGTTTTTCTAGAAGCAGAGAAGGCCAAGGGTGGACCTGATTGAGGTGTACAAAATTATGAGTGGCATAGAAAGGGTATATAGAAAGGAACTTTTCCCCTTAGTAGAGGGATCAGTAACCCGTGGGCATAGTTTCAAGGTAAGGGGCAGGAGGTTTAGAGGGGTTTTGAGGAAAAACATTTTCTCCCAGACGTTGGTTGGAATCCGGAACGCACTACCTGAAAGAGTGGTAGATGCAGGGACCCTCACAACATTCAATAAGCATTTAGATGAGCACTTGAAACGGCATAGCATACAAAGCTACGGACCAAGGGCTGGAAAATGGGATTAAAATAGACAGGGCTTGATGGCCGGCGCAGACACGTTGGGCCTCTTCCTGTGCTGTATGACTCTATGACTCCTCAATGTTTGATCCCTTTCACTCCTTCTCATTCCTTGTCCGCAATCTGACTCTCTTTTCCTTAATCTCACGTCCAGGGGGTTATGTACACTAATCTTTGAAGGTGGCAGGAAAAGTTAATATTCAGAGAATGGAATCTTAGAATGTTTACAAGCACGGAAGAAAGTGCTTCGGCCCGTCGCGCCCGTGCCGACTCTCAGCTAATCCCCGCCCTATCCCCACAACCCTGATTTTTTCCTTCCGATACTTATCCAACTCCCTTTTGAAAGGTAAGATTGAGTCTGCCTCCACCAATTGTACACGCAATGCATTTCGGATATTAATCACTTGCGGCATAAAAAAGTTTTCTCTTACGTCGTCTTTGGTACTTTTGCCAATCACCTTGAATCTATGTCCCCTGGTTCTCGACCCTTCTGCCAATGGGAAAAGTTGCTATGTATCTACTCTGTCCAGACACCTCGTGATTTTGAGCAAATCTCCTCTCAATGTTCTCTCCCTAAGGAGAACAAACACAGCTTCTCCCGTCTAACAACATAACTGAAATCCCTCATTCCTGGAATCATTCTCGGCAATCTTTTCAGCAACCTCTCTAAGGCCTTCACATCCTTCCGAAAGTGCGGTACCCAGATTTGGACAGATTACTCCATTTGGGTCCGAACCAGTGTTTTATACAGGTTCATCATAATTTCCACACTTTTGTACCATATACCTCTATTTATGAAGCCCAGGATCCCGTAAGATTGAAAGATTTGTACACATATACGCCCATGTCTCTTTGATCGGACACCTCCTTTAGGATTGTACCATTTAGTTTACATGTCCTCTACTCATAATTTCTACCAAAATATATTCCTTCACACTTTTCTGCATTAAATTCAATCTGCCATGAGTCCGCCTATT
This sequence comes from Squalus acanthias, assembly GCA_030390025.1. Classification (NCBI taxonomy): domain Eukaryota; kingdom Metazoa; phylum Chordata; class Chondrichthyes; order Squaliformes; family Squalidae; genus Squalus; species Squalus acanthias. The sequence continues at coordinate 151,329,519 of CM059431.1, read as the reverse complement.
TCACCAGCCTGTTTATGTCTTCCTGAAGTATATCAGTGTCCTGCTCATTGTTCGTTATACTTCCAAGTTCTGTTTCATCATCAAATTTTGAAATTGTGCCCTGTACACCCACGTCCAAGTCATTAATATATATCAAGAAAAGCACTGGTCAAAGAATCGACCCCTGGTGGTCGACACTGTATACGTTGCTGCAGTCCGAAAAATAACGGTTCACCACTACTCTGTTTCCTGTCACTTAGCCAATTTTGTATCCATGCTGCCACTGTCCCTTTTATTCCCAGGGGTTCAACATTGCAGGCGAACCTATTATGTGGCACTTTGTCGAACGCCTTTTGGAAATCCATGTAGACCACATCAACTGCATCACCCCCATCAACCCTCTCTGTTACCACATCAAAAATCTCGATCAATTGGTTAAACACGATTTGCCTTCAAGAAATCCGTGCTGACTTCCATAATTAATCCAAACCTATTCAAGTGACTGTTAATTTTGTCCCTGATTACTTTTTCTAAAATCTTCCCCAATTCCGAGGTTAAACTTACTGGCCTGTAGATGCTGGGATTATCTTTGCAGCCTTTTATGAACAATGGTGAAACATTTGCGATTCTACAATTCTCTGCACCACCCCCGTATCTATGGATGATTGGAATATTAATGTCAGTGCCTCCAAGTTCTCAGCCCTCAAATCCCTCAGCATCCTATGATGCATCCCTCCGCTCCTGGTAATTTCTCGACATTAATTACAGCCAGCCTATCTAATACCTCTTCTTTATCAATTTGTATAATATCAAGTGTCTCCACTACCTCCTCCTTCACTATGTCTATGGCAGCTTCCATCTTCGTTGTGAAGACAGATGCAAAGTAACAATTTACTACCTCAACCATAAACTCTGTCACCATGCATAAGTCTCCTTTCTGGTACCTAATCGGCCGCACCCCTCTTCTTACTACCCTTTTACAATGATATGCCTGTGGAAGACTTTTGGATTACCTTTATGTTGGATGCAATTCGGTTCTCATACGATTACATTGGGCCTCTTATTTTCGTTTTCACTTCACCTCTGCTCTTTCTATATTTAGTCTGATTCTCTGCTGTCTTTGCAAACTTACATCTGTCATACGCGCTATTATTTTGGTTCAACAAATTGGCTATTTGCCCTAACTTTCCCCCCTCGTGGGAATGTACCTCGACTGTATCCGAGCTATTTCCTCTTTAAACGCAGCCCATTGTTCCACGACAGTTTTGTATCCCAATCTATGATTCCAGTTTACCCGGGACAGATCCGTTCTGATCCCACTGATATTGGCGTTCCCGCAGTTAAACATTCTTACTCAAGATGGCTCCATGTCCTGCTGTCTTAATAAAATAACTGATTTTTTTTAAATTTAAAACTCTTTTTGTGTTCGGTTATAAACTATTGTGGCATTTTAAGTTGCTGTTTACTTTAAATAAAGAAGCCCCCAAACAGTGGCGTGAACGCTGGACCTTCAGATTAGAAGTCTGATGTTTTACCGATTGAGCAATCCGGGCTTTGAAGGGCAAATGAAGCATTGACACTGAGTGGCTCGGCTAGGGAATTACATTCCTTTCTCTTCCTGCCCTCAGCCGCCCTCTGAACACACGCACGGTCAACCCATTGCTTCAGCTCGACACCTCTTCTCAACACATTGGGCCGAAAATTGATCCCGGGACGCGAGAGTACGCACTGCATACTCTCGCGTATTCCCACTCCAATTGCCGGTTTTCTGCATGCCCTGCGCATGCGCTGAAAACCGGCAATTGCTCTTCCGAAAAGGGGGCGGGGCCGGAGTGCATCGCGTGCGCGCTACAGGCTGCGCGCACGCTGTGCACTTCATGCTTTGGACGCGCAGGTAAGTACTGAAGATTTTGGAAATGTAAAAAGGAGGAGTAAGACCCGCTTTTAAGAAGGTAAGTAGTGAATTAAGTATTTTTTTGAATTTTTTTTTACAGGTATATCTTTTTTATAGACTTTAAAGACAGGTAAGTTTATTTTTATAACTTTTTAAAAGATTTTAAATTTTTTCAAAAATTTAATTTTTTATTTAAAATGGTTAATCTAATTAACTATACTTATTTTATTAATGTGATGGGTTTTTTTTTTAATTTAATTGAGGTTTAGCTGTTATTTTGGGGGGGTGTAAGATTCATAAGTCTCTCAGCCATGCTGTGAGACTTATGAATGGAAGATGGTGTGCTGCCATTGGCTCTAACTGAGTCACGTGATCCCACAGCTCGCACGAATTAACTACGCCGCTGGGATACGCAAGCCCAGCACAGCTGATGTCTGGAACATCAATTTCGTGCGAGCTGGATCAGAAAAAGCATAAGCGAGGTGAGACATCGCGGGAAAGGCTTACCCCCGCGGGAACAGAGCGAGATCAATTTCTGGGCCATTCTATCTGAAACATACGAACAGCCAATAACCTGTCCCGACTAAAATGAGCTTTCTCCTGAATCTGATCACTTCTCTTCATTGTGATCCCAGGAGATTGCAGGGGCTCTGATAGAAATTTTCAGAACGTCTCTGGCTACAGGGGAGCTGGCAGCGGACTGGAGGACAGCTAGCGTAGCACCATTATACAAGAAGGGTATTCGGGTTAAACCAGGGAATTACGGGCCATTGAGCCTAATATCAGTGGTAGTGAAATTATTGGAAAACATTCTGAGGGCCAGAATTAGTCTCCACTTGGAGAGGCTAGGATTAATCAAGGATAGTCAACATGGCTTTGTCAGGGGGAGATCATGTCTAACCAATGTGATTGAATTTTTCGAGGGGCTGACTAGGTTTGAGGATGAGGGTAGTGCAGTTGATGTAGTCCACATGGACTTCAGTAAGGCTTTTGACAATGTCCCTCATGGGAGACTGGTCAAGAAGGTAAGAGCACATGGGATCCAGGGCAATTGGTACATTGGATCCAAAATTGGCTTAGTGGCAGGGGGCAGAGGGTGATGGTCGAATGTTGTTTTTCTGATTGGAAGCCTGTGTCCAGTGGTGCACTGCAGTGAAAGGTGCTGGGTCCCTTGCTGTTTATAGTGTACATTAATGATTTAGATATGAATGTAGGAGGTATGATCAGTAAGTTCGCAGGTGACACTATTACATTGGTGGAGCGCTAAGTAGCGAGGTGGGAAGCCTCAGTCTACAGGACGATATAGACGCGTTGATCAGATGCGCAGAACAGTGGCAAATGGAATATAATCCTGAAATGTGTGAGGTGATGGATTTTGCGAGGACTAAAAAAGCAAGGGAATACTCAATGAATGGTAGGACCCTAGGCAGGACAGAGGATCAGAGGGACATTGGTGTGCATGTACATACATCCTTGAAGGCAGCAGGACATGTAGACAAGTTAACACAGAAAGTATATGGGATACCTTGCCTTCTTTAGCGGAGGCCTAGAAAATAAGACCAGGGAGGTTATGATAGAACTGTACAAAATACTAGTTAGGCCACAGCTGGAATACTGTGTGCAGTTCTGGTCGCCACACTATAGGAAGGATATGGTTGCATTGGAGAGGTTGCAGAGGAGATTCACCAGGATGTTACCTGGGCTGGAGCGTTTCAGCTATGAAGAAAGACTGGCTAGGCTGGGCTTGTTTTCCTTAAAGCAGAGAAGGCTGAGCGGGGAGCTGATTGAGGTGTACAAAATTATGAGGGGCATAGATAGGGTAGATAGAAAGGAACTTTTCCCCTTAGTAGAGGGGTCAATAACCAGGGGGCATTGTTTCAAGGTATGGGGCAGGAGGTTTAGAGGGGATTTAATAAAGAGTTTTTCACCCAGAGGGTGGTGGGAATCTGGAACTCACTGCCTGAAAGCGTCGTAGAGGAAGGAACCCTCACAGCATTCAAGAAGCATTTAGATGAGCACTTGAAACGCCATAGCATACAAGGCTACGGACCAAGTGCTGGAAAATTGGTTTAGAATAGACAGGGCTTGATGGCCGGCGCAGACACGATGGGCCGAAAGGCTCTTTCTGTGCTGTATAACTCTTTGACTCTGTGACGCTATGACTCCTCAATTTTGGATCCCTATAACTGCATCTCATCCCTTGTCCGCAATCTGACCCCCTTTTCTTAATCTCACCGCCAGGGGGTTATTTACACTAATCTTTGAAGGTGGCAGGACAAGTTAGAATCTTAGAATGGAATAATAAAATGGCTACAAGCACGGAAGAAAGGCATCCGGCACATCGAGCCCATGACGACTCACAGCTAGTCTCCGCCCTATCCCCACAACCCTGATTTTGTTCCTTCAGATAACTTTTCTAACTCCCTTTTGAAAGGTAGGATTGAGTCTGCCTCCACCACTCTTGCCGGCAGTTCATTTCGAATCTAAATCACTCGCGGCATAAAAGTTTTTTTCTTACTTCAACTTTGGTTCTTTTGCCAATCACCATAAGCCTGTGTCCTCTGGTTCTCGACCCTTCTGCCAATGGGAACAGTTTCTATCTATCTACTCTGTCCAGACACCACAAGATTTTGAGCAAATCTCCTCTCAATCTTCTCTGCTCCAAGGAGAACAACCCCAGCTTCTCCCGTCTAACAACGTAACTGAAATCCCTCATTCCTGAATCATTCTCGTCAATCTTTTCAGCAACCTCTCTAAGGCATTCACATCCTTCCTAAATTGAGGTGACCAGAATTGGACACAGTACTCCATTTGGGGCCGAAACAGTGTTTTATACAGGTTCATCATAAATTCCACACTTTTGTACTTCTATTTATGAAGCCCAGGATCCCGTAAGACTTCAACGATTTGTACACATATACCCCAACGACTCTCTGATCGTACACCCACTTTATGATTGTATCATTTAGCTTATATGTCCTCTCCTCATAGAAACATAGAAACTTAGAAGGTAGGAGCAGTATAGGTCGTTCGGCCCCTCGAGCCTGCTCCGCCATTCAATGCGATCATGGCTGATCATCCAAATTAAGTATCGTTGTCCCTGCTTTCTCCCCATATCCCTTGGTCCCTTTAGCATTAAGAAATATATCTAACTCCTTCTTGAATATATTTAATGAATTGGCCTCAACTGCCTTCTGTGGTAGAGAATTCCACAGGTTCACCACTCTCTGGGTGAAGACATTCCTGCTCATCTCAGTCCTAAATGGCTTACCCCTTATCCTTAGAATGTGATCCCTGGTTCTGGACTCCCCGCCATCGGAAACATCCTTCCTGCATCTAGTCTGTCTAGTCCTGTTAGAATTTATAAGTTTCAAGAGATCCCCTCTCATTCTTCTAAACTCTAGCGAATGCAAGTCCAATCGTCCCAATCTCCCTTCAAACTTCATTACTGCCATCCCAGGTATCAGTCTGGTGAATCTTCGCTGCATTCCCTCCTTACTTTCTACCAAAATGTAATCCTTCACAGTTTTCTGCATTAAATTCCATCTGCCATGTGTCCGCCCATTTCACCCTGTTTATGTCTTCCTGAAGTCTATCACTCTCCTCCTCATTGCTCACTATACTTCCATATTTTGTTTCATGATTACATTTTGAAATTGTGCCCTGTACATCCACGTCAAAGTCATTAATATATATCAAGTAAACAAGTGGCCCTAGAATCGACACCTGATGATCACCACTGTATACGTTCCTCCAGTCTGAAAAACAACTGTTCACCACTACTCTCTGTTTCCTGTCACTCGGCCAATTTTGTATCCATGCTGCCACTGTCACTTTTATTCCCTGGGTTTCAACATTGCAGGCGAACCTATTATGTGCCACTTTGTCGAACGCCTTTTGGAAATCCATGTAGAGCACATCAACTGCGTTACCCTCATCAACCCTCTCTGTTACCACATCAAAAAACTCGATCAATTGGTTAAACACGATTTCCCTTTAACAAATCCGTGCTGACTTCCATAATTAATCCATACCTATCCAAGTGACTGTGATTTATTGTCCCTGATTACTTTTTCAAAAATCTTCCTCACTACCGAGGTTAAACTGACTGGCATGCAATTTCTGGGATAAACTTTACACACTTTTTTGAACAATGGTGTAACATTTGCGATTCACCAGTCCTCTGGCACCACCCCCGTATCTATGGAGGATTGGAATATTAATGGCAGTACCTACACGTTCTCCGCCCTCAAATCCTTCAGCATCCTATGATGCATCCCATCCGCTCCTGGTAATTTATCTACATTACGTACAGACAGCCTTTCTGAAACATCTTCTTTATCAATTTTTATAATATCAAGTGTCTCCACTACCTCCACCTTCACGATGTCTATGGCAGCTTCCATCTTCGTTGTGATGACAGAGCAAAGTACTCATTTAATACCTCAACCATTCACTCTGCCTCCATGCGTCGGTCTCCTTTTTGGTCTCTAATCGGCCCCACCCCTCTTCTTACTACCCTTTTACTATGTATATGCATATAGAAGACGTTTGGATTACCTTTATATTGGATTACATTCGCTTCTCATACCCTCACTTTGCCCCTCTTATTTTCTTTTTCCCTTCACATCTGATCTGTCTATATTTAGCCTGATTCTCAGCTGTATTTGTAAACTGACATCTGTCATACGCGCTCTTATTATGGTTCAACATATTGGCTATTTGCATTGTCATCCAGTGAACTCTGAATTTAGTTGCCTTACCTTTCCCCCCTCGTGGGAATGTACCTCGACTGTTCCCGAACTATTTCTTCTTTAAACGCAGTCCATTGTTCCACGGCAGTTTTGTCTCCCAATCTATGATTCCAGTTTACCCGGGACAGATCCGTTCTGATACGACTGAAATTGGCCTTCCCGCAGTTAAACATTCTTATTCAAGATGGCTCCATGTCCAGCCACTTAATAAAATAAATTAATATTTATAAATTTAAAACCTTTATTGTGATTGGTTATAAACTATTGTGGCTCTTTAAATTGCTGTTTACTTTGATTAAAGAAGCCCCCAAACAGTGGCGTGAACGCTGGACCTTCAAATTAAAGTCTGATGTTTTACCGACTGAGCAATCCGGGCTTTGAAGGGCAAATGAAGCAGCGACACTGAGTAGCTGTGCTGGGGAATTACATTCCTTTCACTTCCTGCCCTCAGCCGCCCTCTCAACACAAGCACCGTCAACCCATTGCTTCAGCTCGACACCTCTTCTCAACAAATTCTATCTCAAACATACGAACAGCCATTAACCTGCCCCGAGTCTCCTCCGGACTAAAATGACCCTTTCTCCTGAATCTGGTCTCTTCTCTTCAATGTGATCCCAGGAGATTGCAGGGGCTCTGGCAGAATATTTTAGTACGTCTCTGGCCACAGGGGAGGTGCCAGCGGACTGGAGGACAGCTAACATAGTACCATTATTCAAGAAGGGTTGTAGGGATAAACCAAGGCAATTAAAGGCCAGTGAGCCTAATATCAGTGGTCGGGAAAATATTGGAAAATATTCTGATGGACAGAATTAGTCTCCATTTGGAGAGGCGAGGATTAATCAAGGATAGTCAGCAGGGCTTTGTCAGGTGGAGATCAAGTCTAACCAATATGATCGAATATTTCGAGGGGGTGACTAGGTTTACGGATGAGGGTATTGCAGTTGATGTAGTGTACATGGACTTCAGTAAGGCTTTTGACAAAGTCACGCATGTGAGACTGGTCAAGAAGGTAAACGCTCATGGGATCCACGGGCAATTTGGCACATTGGATCCAGCATTGGCTTAGTGGCAGGAGGCAGAGGGTGATGTTCGAAGGTTGTTTTTGTGACTGGAAGCCTGTGGCCAGTGGTGTACTGCAGGGATCGGTCCTGGGTTCCTTGCTGTTTGAAGTGTACATTAATAATTTAGATATGAACGTAGGAGGTAAGATCAGTAATGTCGCAGACGACACGAACATTGGTGAAGCGGTAGTAGCGAGGAGAGAAGCCTTAGGCTACAGGACGATATAAACGGGTTGTTCAGATGGGCAGAAGAGTGGCAAATGGAATATAAGCATGAACAGTGTGAGGTGATGCATTTTGGGAGGACTAACAAGGCAAGGGAATACACAATGAATGGTAGGTACCTAGGAAGGACAGAGGATCAGAGGGACATTGGTGTGCATGTACATAAATCCTTGAAGGCAGCAGGACAGGTAGATAAGTTAGCTCAGAAAGCCTATGTGATACTTGCCTTCTTTAGCCGAGGCACAGAATATAGGAGATGCGAGATTATGATGGAGCTGTACAAAACGCTAGTTAGGCCACAGCTGGAATACTGCGTGCAGTTCTGGTCGCCACACTGTAGGAAGGATGTGATTGCATTGGAGAGGGTGCAGAGGAGATTCACCAGGATGTTACGTGGGCTGCAGCGCTTCAGCTATGAAGAGAGACTGGGCAGGCTGGCGTTGTTTTCCTTAGAGAAGAGAAGGCTGAAGGGGGACCTGATTGAGGTGTACACAATTATGAGGGGCATTGAAAGGGTAGATAGAAAGGAACTTTTCCCCTTAGTAGATGGGTCAATAACCAGAGGGCATAGTTTCAAGTTCCGGGGCAGGAGGATTAGAGGGGATTTGAGGAAAAATATTTTCCACCGAGAGGGTGGTTGGAATCCGGAACTCACTGCCTGAAAGGGTGGTAGAGGCAGAAACCCTCACACATTCAAGAAGCCTTTAGATGAGCACTTGAAACGCCATAGCATACAAGGCTACGGACCAAGGGCTGGAAAATGGGATTAAAATAGACAGGGCTTGATGGCCGGCGCAGACACGATGGACCGACTGGCCTCTTTCTGTGCTGTATGATTCTATGACTCCTCAATTTTTGATCCCTATAACTTCATCTGATCCCTTGTCCGCAATTTGAATGCCCTTTTCCTTAATCTCACCGCCGGGGGGTTATGTACACTAATCTTTGAAGGTGGCAAGGCAAGTTAGAATTATAGAATGGAGTCATACAATGTTTACAAGCATGGAGGAAAGGCATTCGGAACGTCGAGCCCATGCCGAGTCTCAGCTAGTCCCCGCCCTATCCCCACATCCCTGTTTTTTTCCTTCAGATACTTATCCAACTCCCTTTTGAAAGGTACGTTTTAGTCTGCTTCCACCAATCTTTCAGGCAGTGCATTTCGGATCTGAATCACTCGCAGCATAAAAAAAGTTTTCTCTTACGTCGCCTTTGGTACTTTTGCCAATCACCTTAAATCTGTGTTCTCGACCCTTCTGCCAATGGGAACAGTTTCTATGTATCTACTCTGTCCAGACACCTCGTAATTTTGAGCAAATCTCCTCTCAATCTCTTCTGCTCCAAATAAAACAGCTTCACCCGTCTAACAACGTAACTGAAATCCCTCATTCCTGAAATCATTCTAGTCAATCTTTTCAGCAAACTCTCTAAGGCCTTCACATCCTTCCTAAAGTGCGGTACCCAGAATTGGTCAGAGTACTCCATTTGGGTCCGAACCAGTGTTGTATACAGGTTCATCTTAATTTCCCACACTTTTGTACCATATACTTCTATTTATGAAGTCCAGGATCCCGTAAGACTTGAACGATTTGTACACATATAGGCCCATGTCTCTTTGATCGTACACCCCCTTTAGAATTGTACCATTTAGTTTATATGTCCTCTCCTCATACGTTCTACCAAAATGTATTCCTTCAGAGTTTTCTGCATTAAATTCCATCTGCCATGTGTCCGCCTATTTCACCAGCCTGTTTATGTCTTCCTGAAGTCTATCATTCTACTGCTCATAGTTCACTATACTTTTCTGTTCTGTTTCATCATCAAATTTTGAAATGGTGCCCTGTACACCCACGTCCAAGTCATTAATATATATCAAGTAAACCAGTGGTCCTAGAATCGACCCCTGGTGTTCGCCACTGTATACGTTCCTCCAGTCCGAAAAACAACTGTTCACCACTACTCTCTGCTTCCTCTCACTTAGCCAATTTTGTATCCATGCTGCCACTGTCCCTTTTATTCCCTGGGCTTCAACATGGCAGGCGAACCTATTATGTGGCATTTTGTCGAACGCCGTTTGGAAATCCATGTAGACCACATCAACTGCATTACCCTCATCAGCCCTCTCTGTTACCACATCAAAAAACTCAATCAATTGGTTATTCACGATTTTCTTTTAAGAAATCCCTAATGACTTCCATAGTTAATCCAAAACTATTCAAGTGACTGTGATTTTTGTCCCTGATTACTTTTTCTAAAAGCTTCCCCAATACCGAGGTTAAACTGACTGGCCTGTAGTTGCTGGTATTATCTTTTCACACTTTTTTGAACAATGGTGTAACAGTTGCGATTCTCCAGTACTCTGGCACCACCCCCGTATCTATGGAGGATTGGAATATTAATGTCAGTACCTCCAAGTTCTCCGCCCTCAAATCCCTCAGCATCCTATGATGCATCCCATCCGCTCCTGGTAATTTATCTACATTAAGTACAGTCAGCCGTTCTAATACCTCTTCTTTATCATTTTTTATAATATCAAGGGTCTCCACTACCTCCTTCTTCACTATGTCTATGGCAGCTTCCATCTTCGTTGTGAAGACAGATGCAAAGTACCCATTTACTACCTCAACCATACACTGTGTCACCATACATACGTGTCATTTTTGGTCCGTAATCGGCCCCACCCCTCTTCTTACAACCCTTTTACTATTTATATGCCTATAGAAGACTTTTGGATTAACTTTATGTTGGATGCCATTCGGTTCTCATACCCTCACTTAGCCCCTCTTATATTCTTTTTCACTTCTCCTCTGACCTTTCTATATTTAGCCTGATTCTCAGCTGTATTTGCAAACTGAAATCTGTCATATACGCTCTCATTTTGGTTCAACATATTGGCTATCTGCTTCATCGTCCAGGGAGCTCTGACTTCAGTTGTCTTAACTTTATTCCCTCGTTGGAATGTACCTCGACTGTACCCGAACTATTTCCTCTTTAAACGCAGCCCATTGTTCCACGACAGTTTTGTCTCCCAATCTATGATTCCAGTTTACGCGGGACAGATCCGTTCTGATCCCACTGAAATTGGCCTTCCCGCAGTTAAACAATCTTACTCAAGATAGCTCCGTGGCCTGCTGTCTCAAAAAACTAAATGAATATTTTTAAATTTAAAACGCTTTTTGTTGACGGTTATAAACTATTGTGGCTCTTTAAGTTGCTGTTTACTTTAACTAAAGAAGCCCCCAAACAGTGGCGTGAACGCTGGACTTCAGATTCAAAGTCTGATGTTTTACCGACTGAGCTATCCGGGCTTTGAAGGGCAAATGAAGCATCGACACTGTGTGGTTGAGCTAGGGAATTACATTCCTTTCACTTCCTGCCCACAGCTGCCCTCTGAGTACAGACACCGTCACCCCATTGCTTCAGCTCGAAACCTCTTCTCAGCACATACTATCTCAAACACACTAACAGCCATTAACCTGCCCTGAGTCTGCTCTGAACTGAAATGACACGTTGTCCTGAATCAGACAGCTTCTCTTCAATCTGATCCCAACTCCTCAATCTGATCACTTCTGACAAATCATTGAATCATAGAATGGTTACAGCAAAGATGGAGAGCATTCGGCCCGTTCAGCCCTTGCCGGCTCTCTCCAAAGGCACTTCAGCTCGTCCCATTCCACTGCCCTGTCCCAGGGGCACCGCAATTGTTTTCCTTCAGTTACTTCTCCAACTCCCTTTTGAAATCATTCTCTCTTCTACTTAATCTCAACGCCGGGGGTGTATGTACACTAATCTTTGAAGGTTGCAAGAAAAATTGAGAAAATATTTAAAAAACATATGGGATCCTTGACTTTATCAATAGAGGAAAACAGTACAAAGCAAGGAAGAATGCTGAACATTTACGAATCATTGGAAAGGCCTCAGCTGAATTATTGTTCTGGGCATCACACTTTAGGGTGGATATCAAGGCTGAGTAGAGGGAGCAGAAGAGATTTACTAGAATGCTACCCAGGAAGAGCGACTTCAATTATGCAATAAAACTGGAAAAGCTGGGGTTGTTCTCCTTAGAGCAGAGCAAGTTAAGAGGAGATTTATTGAGGTGTTCAAAATCACCAATCGTTTTGATTGAATAAATAAGAAGAAACTGGTTCCAGTGGCAGAAGGGTCGGTAATCAGAGGACACAGATTTATGGTGATTGGCAAATGAACCAGAGGCGACATGAGGAAAAAAATGAAGCAATGAGTTGTTATGGTGTGGAATGCATGGCCACAAAGGACGGTGAGAGCAGATTCAGTAGTAAAATTTAAAGAAATTACAGGGCAATCGAAAAGAGCAGCGATTGGATTATTGCATTTCTCTACCAAAGCTTCGCCAGAAGCACGATGGGCCGAGTGGCCTCCTTTTGTACTGTGTCATTCTATGATTCCATTAGCCTCTCGCCCACATCTTGACTTCCCAATTTCTATAGGTTATGCTCTTAGTGTGTGAATAATCAGCAATAAATTCAGCTTCGTTCTTTGGCCTTGTACACCTTTTAGCATTTGCGCCTGTTAAATATTCTGCTTTTTGTTAACATTCCGCTCTCTTCCCGGCAGCACACTTTACCGAAGCAGATTGATTTGCTTCTTCATGCAAACTGGAGCCATTACTGTGCGCTGTGTGCTGGATTGTAGCGCTGTTAAAGAGCGAGAAGTGGGTGGGTGCGACAATATTTGTGAAGGGAGCCTTGTTGCAGCAGAAATGTGTGTGTGAGTGAGAAATGCGTTGTACAAGCGGGATTACTTTAGTGGGAAATGCAGAATGTGAAAGCTGTAATGTTCCATGGCAGCCAGTGGAGGTCGCTGTGTAAATTTGAAGGCGTGAACGTGGCTATATCAGTCGGTGGAGCACCAGATTTTAAACATAAGAGCCCAGGGTTCAATCCGGTCTGCGGCTATTCCTTTCGATTAAATTTTCAAATCTTACTTAGTTATAGCACCGTAAAAAACGAGCATCCACGTTGATATTTCCTGCAGCCTCAATAAGATACACAGACTTTAGTGATTGATTATAAACAAAGCCGGTGGTTTAAAGTGTAAATCAAATGATGAGTCAATTGATTAAAACTGTCCTAGAAGAGGGACTTGAACCCGCGAACCTCAGATTAAAAGTCTGAAGCTCCACTGACTGATCTATCCTGGCTCTGAAATCCGAACGAAACAGCGACACTGAGTGGCGGTGGTAGGGAATTATAATTCCTTCACTTCCTGCCCACAGCCGCCCTCTGAACAAACGCACCGTCACCTAATTGCTTCAACTCGACACCCCTTCCCAGCACATTCTATCTCAAACATACTAACAGCCATCAACCTGCCCCAAGTCTGCTCCGAACTGAAATGACCCGTTCTCCAAAATCTGATTTATTCTCATCAATCTGATCCCTACTCCTCAATCTCAAACCTTGTCCCCAATCTGACACGCTTGTCCTGAAACTCACCGCTGTGGAGGTTATGTACAGATATCTTTGAAGGCGGCAGGACAAGTTAGATTCATAGAATGGAATCATAGACTGGTTACAGCACGGAAGAAGGCCATTCGGCCCGTCGAACCCGTGCCGTTTCTCACCAATCCCACTACCCCGCCCTCTGCCCTTTCCTCGTAGCCCTGCAATTTGTTTCCCTTCAGGTACTTATGCAGCTCCTTTTTGAAAGATAGTGCATTCCAGATCTTAATCACTCGCTGCGTGAAACCTTTTTTCTTACGTAGCCTTTGGTTCTGTGTCCTTTGGTTCGCGACCCTTACACCAATGGGAACAGTTTCTGTTTATCTACTCTGTCCAGACCCTGATGATTTTGAGTACCTCTATCAAATCTCCTCTCAATCTTCTCTTTTCCAAGATGAACAACCCCAGCGTCTCCATTCTATCAACTTAACTGACGTCCCTCGTTCCTGGAATCATTCTCGTAAATCTTTTTTGCACACCTCTAAGGCCTTCACATTCTTCCTAAGTGTGGTTCCCAGAATTGGACACACTACTCCAGTTGGAGCCGAACCAGTGTTTTATAAAGTTGAATCATAATTTCCACACTTTTGCTCTCTATACCTCTATTTATGAAGCCCAGGATCCCGGAAGCATTTTTTAACTGCTTTCTCAACCTGCCCTGCCACTTCCAACGATATTGTACACATATACCTCCAGATCTTTCTGTTCGTGCACCCCCCTTAGGATTGTACACTTTCGTTGACAAGTCTCCTCCTCATATTGTATTAATTCACACTTTTCTGCATTAAATTGCATCTGCCATGTGTCCGCCCATTTCACCAGCTTGTTTATGTCTTCCTGGAGTCTATCACTCTCCTCCTCACTGTTCACCATACTTAAACGTTTTGTTTCATCTGCAAATTTTGAAATGGTGCCCTTTACATCCACGTCCAAGTCATTAATATATATCAAGAAAAGCAATGATACAAAAACGACCCCTGCAGACCACCACTCTATACAATCCTCCAGTCTGAATAGCAACCGTTCACCACTACTCTCTGCTTCCTGTCGCTTAGCCAATTTTGTATCCAAGTTGCCAGTGTCCCTTTTATTACATGGGCTTTAACTTTGCTGACAAACCTATCATGTGTCACTTTGTCGAACATCTTTTGCAAATCGATGTAGACCACATCAACTGCAATACCCTCATCAACCCTATCTGTTACCTCATCAAAAAACTCAATCAATTTGGTTGAACTTGATTTGCCTGCAACAAATCCGTGCAGTCTTTCCTTAATTAATCCATACCTATCCAAGTGACTAATAATTTTGGACGCGATTAATGTTTCTGAAAGCTTCCCCACTACCGAGGTTAAACTGATTGGCCTGTAGTTGGTGGGATTATTTTGCTACCTTTTTCGAACAATGGTGTAACATTTGCGATTCTCCGGTCGTCTGGCACCACCCTGTATCCATGGAGGATTGGAATTTTAGCAGCCAGTATCTCCACGATCTCCATCCTCAATTGCCTTAGCATCCTAGGATGCAGCCCATCCGCTCCTGATGTTTATCTACTTTAAGTACAGCCAGCCTTTCTAATACCTCTTCTTTATCAACTCTAACACTATCAATTATCTCCACTAACTCCTCCTTCACTATGTCTGTGGCAGCATCCTCTTTCTTGGTGAAGACAGATGGAAAGTATTCATTTAGTACGTCAAACATACCCTCTGCCTATATGGATATGTCTGCCTTTTGTTCCCTAATCAGCCCCAACGCTCCTCTTGCTATCCTTGTACTATTTATATGCCTACAGAAGAATTTAGGGTTAACTTTTATGTAGGCTGCCATTCTGTACTCATACCCTCCCTTTGCCACTCTTATTTTATTTTACACTACTCCTCTGCCCTTTCTATATACAGCCTGATTCTCAGATGTATTGGCAACCGGACATCTGCCATATGCACTCTTTACCTGCTTCATCATATTGGCTATCTGCTTCGTCATCCAGGGAGCTCTGACTTTGGTTGCCCTACCTTTTCCTCCTCGTGGGAATGTACCTCGACTGTACCCGAACTATTTCCTCTTTAAAGGCAGCCCGTTGTTCCACGACAGTTTTGTCTGACAATCTTAGATACCAATTTACCCGGGCCAGATCCGTTCTCAATCCACTGAAATTGGCCTTTCCTCCAATTAAGTATTTTTACTCCAGTTTGCTCCCTGTCCGGCTGTCTCAGTAAAATACACTGCTATTTTCAATTTAAATCTACTGTTGCGATAGGTAATAACCAAAAACCGGCGCTATAAATTGCTGTTTTCATTCATTAAGAAAGCACCCAAACAGGGACTTTAACGATGGATTGCTCAGCTTAAAAGTCTGATGCTCTGCCCACTGAGCTCTCTGGGATCCAAAATACCAACGAAGCAGAGACACTTAGTCGCTGTGTTCGGGAATTACATTCCCTTCACTTTCTGCCCACAGCTGCCCTCTGAGTACACGCCTCGTCACCACATTGCTTCAGCTCGACACCTCTTCTCAGCACATTCTATCTCAAACACACTAACAGCCATCAACCTGCCCCGAGTCTCCTCCGAACTGAAATGACCCTTTCTCCTGAATGTGAACTCTTCTCTTCAATCTGATCCCTACTCCTTAATCGGATCCCTACTCGTCAATGTGATCACTTCTGTCAATTCATAGAATCAGAGAATGTTTGCAGCACAGAAGGAGGCCATTCAGCCCGTCGCGCCCTTGCCTGCTCTCTGCAAGAGCACCTTAGCTCGTCCCACTACACTGTCCTGTTCCCGTAGCTCTGCCATTTGTTTTCTTTCAGATACTTATCCCACTCACTTTTGAAATCTGACTACCTTCTCCTAAATCTCACCGCAGGGGGTTTATGTACACTAATCCTTGAAGTTGGGAATATGAGGTTGTGCAATATTATGTTGTGACAATAAAGGAAATGCGGCTCAAAACCGCTGAGGAATGGGCTCTTAATATTCAAGGGTACAAGGTGTTCAGAAAATATAGTGAAGGAAAAAAGGGAGGTGGGGTGCCGGTACTGATTAAGGCCATCATGTGGAGATGCCGGTGTTGGACTGGGGTGAACAATTGTGAGAAGTCGCACAACACCTGGTTATAGTCCAACAGCTATATTTGAAATCACAAGCTTTCGGAGCGCTGCTCCTTCGTCAGGTGAAGTGAAGAGATGCATATAGGCACAGCATATATAGTCAGAGAACACTGCCAGGTGATTACAGTTAATCTTTCTAATGCCCTTTACCTCTCAATCACAGGCGTGGATGGTGTCCAAACATGTCAGTCAGGAAAACATGACATCAAAGACAATGAAGTGAGGTCACAAGGTTTCAGACGTGGCAGATGCTGACGAAGGAGCAGCGTTCCGAAAGCTTGTGATATCAAATAAAGCTGTTGGACTATAACCTGGTGTTATGCGACTTCTCACAATGATTCTGATTAAGGAAGACATTGTAGTCTTGGAAAGGCAGGATGTTCTTGAGGGGACAAGGGCATAATCCATTTGGTTAGAGTTGTAGAGCAAAAAGGGTATGATCACACTACTGGGGGTATTATCTAGGCCTCCAACTAGTGAGAGGGAGGTAGAGGAGCAAATCTGCAGGGAAATCGCAGAGATATTCAAGAATTATAGATTGGTGATATTGGGGGGCTTTAAATACCCAAATATCGATTGGGATATTGCTCGGGTAAAGAGAAAGGAGGGGGAGGGATTTCTGAAATGTGTACAGGAGAATTTCTTTGACCAGTATGTTCTTAGCCCAACAATGAATGAAGCATTACTGGATCTGGTGCTGGGCAATGAGTTGGGACAGGTCGATCAAGTGTCTGTGGGAAAACACTTGGGTACGAGTGATCATCGTATCATAAGATATAGATTAGCAATGGAGAGGAGCAAGGAACAATCTAGAGTGGAACTTCTAAACTGGAATAGGGCTAACTTGAATGGGATGTGAAAGGATCTAGCCAGTGCAAAATGTAACCAAAGACTGACAAGAATAACTGTAACGGAACAATGGGTGATAATTAAGGAGGAGATTTTCCACGTACAGACTAGTACATTCCAACAAGAGGGATGGCTAAGCGAACGAAAGCAAGGGCTCCTTGGATGACGAGGTAGATAGAGAAGATGATGAAAAAAAAGAGGGTGTATGACGCATCTCAGGTGAATTCTACAAGGGAGAATCAGACCAAATACAATAAGTTGAGAGGGGAAGTGAAGATGAAAATAACATTGGCAAAGAGGGAATATGAGTGTAGAATTGTGATTAACATAAAAGGGAACCGAAAATCTTCTAAAGGAATGTAAAAGTTAAGCGGATAATAGAAGGCGGGGTGGGGCCTATTAGTGACAAGGAAGGAGTCATATGCTTAGAGACGCAGGGCAAGGCTGGAATACACAATGGGTACTAGGTATCGGTTTATACTATGGAGGTGGATGCTGACAAAATATCGGTAGCAGTGGAAAAGGTAGAAGCAATGGAGGGGTGAAAATTGATAGACAGGATGTACTGGAAAGGCTGGTTATGCTTAGAGTGGCTAAGTCGCTTGGTCCAGGTGGCTTGCATCCCAGATTGTGCAGGGAAATGTGGGAGGAGATAGCGGAAGGGCTTGCCATAATTTTCAATCTTCTCTAGATGCGGGGGAGGTGACTAAGGATGGGAAAATTGCAAATTGACACCATAGTTCAAGAAAGGGTCTAAGGACAATCCTAGTAACTGCAGACCGGTCAGTTTAACATCAGTGGTGGGTAATATTTTAGAAACAATAATAAAGGAAAACATTCACGGGCACTTGGAAAGGTTTAAGCTAATTAAGGAGAGCTAACACGGATTTGTATAAGGCAGATCGTGTTTGACTAATCAAATTAAATTTTTGATGAAGTAACGGAGAGGTTGGATGAAGGGAATGCAATGGATGTTGTCTGCATGGAATTTCTGAAGGCGTTTGACAAAATATCACATAGCTAGCTGGTTAACAAAATTGAGGCTGATGGAATAGGTGGGTCAGTGGCAGCTTTTATAAGGAATTGGCTTAAGGGCAGAAAACAGCGAGTTTTGGTAAATGGCTGTTTTTCATTCTGGAGGATGGTAGACAGTGGTATTCTGCAATGATCAGTGCTGGGGCCAGTGCTTTTCTTGATATATATAAATGACCTGGATATTGGAATACAAAGTAGAATTTCTAAATTTGCCGATGACAACAAATTTGCGGGTGTGGCAAAAAGTGAGGATGATACCAATCGACTGCAACAGGACATAGAACGGGTAGCAGAATCGACAGACAAGTGGCAGATGGAATTTAATACAGAGAAGAGTGAGGTGATGCATTTTGGCAGAAGGAACAGGGAGAGGCAATATACACTTAATGACACAGTTTTAAATTTAGTGCAGGGAGAGAGGAACTTGGGAGTTAATGTGCATTGGCCCTGAAGGTGGCAGGACATGTTGAGAGACTGGTTAGCCAAGCATATGGGATCTTGGGTTTCATAAATAAAGGTATTGATTTCAAAAATAGAGAAGATAAGCTGAACATTTATAAAGAGCTGACTAGGCCACAACTGGAGTATTGCTCCCACTTCTGCTCACCACACTTTAGGAAGGATGTGAAGGTTCTTGCGATGGTATGGAGCAGATTTACCAGACTGTTTAAGGGGATGGGGGATCTTAGCTATAATGAGAGTTTGGAAAAGCTGGATGTGTTTTCATTAGAGCAAAGGAGGTTGAGGGATGATTTGATAGAGTTGTACAAGTTTATGACGTGTTTGGATAGGCTAGACGGGGAGCAGCTGTTCCAAGTAGTTGATGGTACAACGAAGAGTGGTCACAGATTTAAGGTTTTGGGCAAGTGATATAGGTGGGAAGTGAGGAGATTTTGTTTACGCAGCAAGTGGTGATGACCTGGAATTTGCTGCCGACGGAATTGGTGGATGCGGGCATACTCAATATTTGCAAGGGGAGATTTGATAGGCACCTGAGGGAAATATACTTGCAGGGCTACGGGGATAGAGCGGGGGAATGGGACTGACTTGATTTTTCTGCAGTGAGCCGGCAAGTACTCGATGGACCGATTGTCCTCCTTCTGTGACGTTATGACACTATGACACTAGGGCAGGGCAAGTTGAGAAAGTAGTTAAAATCATATGGGATCCTTGGTTTTATTAATAGAGGAATAAAGAAAAAAGCAATGAAGTTATTCTAAAACTATAACAATCATTGGATAGTCCTCAGCTGGATTATTGTTCTGGGCATCACACTTAATGAAAGATATCAAGCCTTTGGAGTGGGTGCAGAAGAGGTTCACTAGAATGCTACCCTGGAAGAGGCTTTTCATTATGCGACTGGACTGGAGCATCTGGATTTGGTCCCCTTAGAGCAGAGAAGGTCAAGTGGAGATTCGCTAGAGGTGTTCACAATCACCAATGGTTTTGATAGCGTAAATAAGGAGAGACAGTTTCCAATGGCAGAGGGGTCGGTAACCAGAGGACACAGACTGATGATGATTGGCAAATGAACCAGAGATGACATGAGGAAACATTTTTTTACACAGCGAGTTATTGTGATCTGGAATGCACTGCCGGAAAGTGTGGGGAAAGCAGATTCATAAGTAACATTGAAATGAGGGTTGGATAAATACTTGAAGGGAAATAAATTACCGGGCTATGGAAAACAGCAGGGAAGTGGGATTAATTGGATTGCCCTACTAAAGAGACGCCAGTAGCAGGATGGGCCGAAAGGCCTCCTTTTGTACTGTATTATTCTATAATTCCATTAGCCTCTGCCCCACATCTTCAATTCCCAATTTCCAGATAGAAACATAGAAGATAGGAGCAGGAGTAGACGTGTCGGCCCCTCGAGCCTGTTCCGCCATTTAATGAGATCATGGCTGATTATCCAATTCAATCCCCTGTCCCAGCTTTCTCCCTATATCCCTTGATCCCTTCAGCCTTAAGAAATATATCTAACTCCTTCTTTAATATATTTAATGAATTGGCCTCAACTGCCTTATGAGGTAGAGAATTCCACAGGTTCACCAATCTCTGGGTGAAGACATTCCTCCTCATCTCAGTCCTAAATGGCTTACCCCATATCCTTAGACTGTGACACCTGGTTCTGGATTCCTCCGCCATCGGAACATCCTTCCTGCATCTAGTTTGTCTAGTCCTGTTAGAATGTTATACGTTTCAATGAGATCCCCTCTCATTCTTCTAAACTCCAGCGAATATAAACCTAATCGACCCAATCACTCTTCATACGTCATTCCTGCCATCCCAGCCATCAGTCTGGCGTATGCTTTTCTATTTGATTATGAATAATCATCAATAAATTCAGCTTCGTTTTTTGGCCTTGTACAGGTTTTAGCATTTGAGCCTTTTAAAGATTGTGCTTTTTCTTAACATGTTTCTCCCTTCCCGACAGCACACTTTACAGAACCAGTTTGAACTGTTTCTTAATGCAAACTGGAGCCATTACTGTGGGCTGTGTACTGGATTGTTGCGCTGTTAAAGTGCGCGAAATGGGTGGGTGGGACAGTATTGAGAAGTGATATCTGTGGCAGGTAATGAGTGAGGGCGTGTGAGAGAAATGCGTTACACACGCGGGATTAACGTCGTTGAAAATGCGGAATGTGAAAGATGTAATGTTCCATGTCAGCCAGTGGAGGACACTGTGTGAAATTGAAAGCGTGAGCCTGGGTATCTCAGTTCGTGCAGCACCAGATATTAAATATCAGGGTGTAGGTTTCAAGTGCGTGCTCCGGCTATTCCTTTATTTTAAGATTTTCAAGTTTTACTTCCTTATAGCGCCATAAAACCGGAGCAATTCACGCTGATCTTTCCCGCAGACACAATACAATACATGAACATTTTTCTTTTTTTTTTGCAACATAAACCGACTTTAGTGTTAGGTTATAATCAAAGTTGGTGCTTTAAAGTGTAAATCAAATGGTGTTTCCATTGACTAAAGCAAAGCCCGAACAGGGACTTAAACCCTGGATCCTCAGATGAAAAGTTTGAAGCTCTACCGACTGGCCAATCATGGTCTCAACATTACCGGAACAGCGATATTGATTGCCTGTCTCAGATAATTACATTCCCTTCACTTCCTTCCGACAGCCACCCTCTGAATACATACGCCGTCACCCCATTGCCTCAGCTCGACACCTCTTCTCAGCACATTCTATCTCAAACACACTAACAGCCATCAACCTGCCCCGAGTCTCTCCGAACTGAAATGACACATTCTTCTGAATCTGAACTCGTCTTCAATCTGATCGCTACTCCTCAATCTAATCCCTTCTCCAAAATATGACTCCATGCTCCTTAATCTCAGCACATAATCTTTTTTCTAGGATTATAGCAATTGGAGTAGGCCATTCAGCCCCTCAAGTCTGTTCCGCCATTCAGTCATATCATGATTGATCTGCATCTTAACTCCATTTACCCGGCTTAGCTTCCTAACCCTCAGAACCCTACCGAGACAAAAATCTGCAAACCTCAGTTTTGAAATGTTAATTTGAGCCCCAGCCTCGTCAGGTTTTTGCGCCAGATTTCCACTTCCCAGTGTATGAGGAGAGCTTATTAACATCAGCCCTGAATGGCTTAGCTTTAATTTCCACGTTAAGACACTTGGACTGCATTCCCCCACCAGAGCAAATCGTTTCTCTCTAACTAAAATATCAACTCAATTCATCATCTAAAGTAGTTATTTAGATCATGCCTTCATTTTTTATACTCAAAGTAATACAAGCCTAGTCTATACAGCGTGTCTTCATAATATAACCCTTCTAGCGCCAGTATAATTCTGGTAACTTGAGCGCTGCATCCTGTCCAAGTCCAATTTGTCCTTCCTGAGGTGCGTTACCCAGAACTAAATCCAGAAACTTAATGGGGTCTAACCAGATCTTTTTAACATGGTCACATACATCCTCCTCATCATATTTCATCCCCCATGTGATAAATGCCAACATCGGGTATATATTCACAAATCGTTGCCGGTGGCAGGAGAATATTCGAAGGCTGTTAAAAAAGCCTGTGGTATCCTTGGCTTTATTAAGAGAGGAATAGAGTACAAAGCCATGAAGTTATGCTAAACTTTTATAAAGCACTGGTTCGGCCTCAACTGGACTTTATAAGCAGAAAACTGTACTCAGTCTTACTTTTATCTATCTCACTCTGCTGGTGCCTCTCTGTATCACAGTACTCAGTCTATCCTGTATTGCTCCCCCTCTGCTGGTGTCTCTCTGCATCACATATTGTACACAGTCACACCTTTATCTATCTCCCTCTGCTGGTGACACCCTGTATCACTCACTTTACTCAGTCTCTCCTTTATCAACCTTCAGGTTGTGCACATGAAGAGTTTAACCGATTTAATAACATCAAAACAACACCAGATAGTGTCAAAATCTGTTTGTTCAAGTGAGACTGACTAATGTAAATAATTGTCTAATCGGACTGTCACCGGGGAGGTTTAGGAGAGATATAAATGTGAATATAAATATGAATCATTTTCAACATGTGACAACAGATTGTCAGTTTCCTGAAACGCCACCCAATCAGATCACATCTCAGGGGAAATGTCAATGATTGCTTCTATTGGTGGCTACAATCTGAGTGCAGCTATTGAAGATCGATTGATTGTTTCGAACAAGTGTTACTATGTGTGGGGCGGTGTCAGTCAGTCTTACTCTTCCTTCTGACTGCTTCCTGTCATGTTTTATAAAGTTCTTTTCCCACTCTCAAATGTTTTTCTCCAAACTCCTCGCTTGCAGCTTTCAGAGTTTTGGATAAGGCAATTTTTGAAATAAAACTTGCTGTTACCCGGCCATATCACTTTCAAAAGCGTTGCACAACCACTCAGTTAGTTTAGTTGACCTTTCGTGGCTTTTATATAGTGGCAAATGCTGCCAACTTTATTTCATATGATCCCGTTACAGCGAATCTACAGCTCAGACAGAGGCCATTCGGCCCTAATTCTCTGTGCTGGTGTTTATGCTCAGGCAACATCTTCGTAAATCTCCTCTGCACACTCTCTAGTGCAATCACATCCTTCCTGTACTTTGGTGACCAGAACTGCACGCAATATTCTAGCTGAGGCCTAACTAGTGCCTTAGACAGTTCAAGCATAATTTCCCGGCTCATATATTCTATGCCTCGGTTAATAAAGTCAAGTATCGCATCAGGATTCTGTGGACATGCCCTCCAAGGTCCCTTTGATCTTCAGCACTTCTCAGTGTCCTACCATTTATAGGATGTTCCCTTGCCTTGCTAGCCCTCCCCAAATGCATTACCTCACACTTCTCCAGACTGAATTCCATTTGTCACTGTTCTGCACACCTGACCGGTCCATTGACATCTTCCTGTATTCGGCAGCTTTATTCTTCATTATCAACCACACGGCCAATTTTTCTTATCATCTGCAAACCTCTGGTGCTGTAATGCTTTCAGAACATAACCAGAAGCGACTCCTTTGGAACATGTTGATTAAAAGTAACTGGGCAATATTTTCCTGACGTTCTGTGTCCTGATATACTGTAAGGTGATTGACTTTGCCTTCCAATAAATTAAGCATTCTGCGAATAAATTGAAAAAGTCCTGTTTTGTTCTGTCCTTCCCCCTCAATGTGTGTTATCTTAGTTAACAGAGCGCGGGTGCCAGGAACTCTCCAGCGTGTCACCAAGACACTATTGCCGTGCGAGTGTAGTCAGTGAGCCCAGCATTCACACCGGTGCAGTTCTCAGCTCGGGGACTGTTTTGAGACTAAATGCAGTGATAATCCGGTAATATTGACTGCGTGCCATATTGTGAATCGGGCGATAGCGAAACGGCTGCCTCGGTACACATCTCTGCCGATTTTTCCTTCCGTTAAGGTATACCCTCTCAGGTGCATGTGGAAGATCCCATGGCACTAATTGGAAAAACAATGAATTTACATTTAGATAGCGCCTGCTGCACCTGCATGCTTAACTTCAACGAATGGTGCACAAGGTCTCGTTGCACTTCCCCTTTTCCCAATATATTGCCGTTCAGATAATAATCTGTCTTCCTGTTTCTGCCACCGAAGTTGATAACCTCGCATTTATCCACACTATACTGCATTTGCCATGCATCTGCCCAATCACCCAACCTGTTCAAATCATACTGGAGTTTCTCTGCATCCTCCTCACAGCACACAAGCCCTCCCAGCATTGTGTCGTCTGCAAACTTGGAAATCTTGCATCTAGTTCCCTCGTCTAGATCATTTATATATATAGTGAACAGCTGTGTTACTAGCGCCGATCCCTGCAATACCTCACTAGTCACTGCCTGCCACTCGGAAACAGAATCGTTTATTTCAACACTTTGGTTCCTGTCTGCCAAACAGTTCTCTATCCAAGACAGTAACTTACCCCCAATCCCATGTGCTTTAACTTTGCACGCTAATCTCTTATGCGGGACCTTATCGAAAGTCTTCTGAAAGTCCAAATACACCCCATCCACTGGTTCTCCCTTATCTATTCTACCAGTCACATCCTCAAAAAATTCCAGTAGATTAGTCAAGCATGATTTACTTTTTGTAAATCTATGTTGACTTTGTATGAACCTGTCACTGTTTTCCAAGTGCTCTGCTATTACATCTTTTGTAATGGACTCTAGCATTTTCCCCACTACCGATGTCAGGCTTACAGGTCTATAACTCCCCGTTTTCTCTCTACCACATTTCCTAAATAGTGGGGTTACATTTGCTATCCTCCAATCCATGGGAACAGTTCCAGAGTCCATAGAAATTTAGAAGATGGCCAGCGATGCATTTAATATTTCTGGGGCTACTTCCTTAAGTACCCTAGGATGTAGATTATCAGGCCTTCGGGATTTGTCGGCCTTCAATCCCGTCAATTTCCCTAACACCATTTCCCTACATATACTGATTTCCTTAAATTCCTCCCTCTCATTAGACCCGATGTTCCCCGACATCTCTAGGACGTTATTTGTGTCCTCCTTTGTGCAGACAGAACCATAGTATGTGTTTAAGTGGCCTGGCATTTCTTTGTTCCCCGTTATATATTCCGCTGAATCTGACTTCAAGGGACCTACGCTTGACATCACCAATCTTTTTTCTCTTCACATATCTACAGAAGCTTTTACAGTCAGTTTTTATGTTCACTGCAAGCTTTCTCTCATAATCTATTTCCCCCCTCTTAATTAATCCGTTTGTACCCCTTTGCTGAATCCGAAACTGCTCCCAATCCTCAGTTTTGCTGCTTTTTCTGGCCGAATTATATGTCCTCTCCTTGAATCTTATGCTATCCCTAATGTCCCTTGTTAGCCACGATTGAGTCACCTTTTATGTTTTATTTTTATGCCAAACAGGGATGAACAAATTCTGCAGTTCATCCATGCGATCTTTAAATGGTTGCCATTGTCTATCCACCGTCAACCCTTTAAGTAACATTCCCCAATCCAACCTAGCCAAGTCGTGCCTCATAATATCGTAGTTCCTTTATTTAAAAAAATGTTTAAACATGTCACATGTGGTTCATTTGCAAATCACCTTCAATCTGCGTCCTCTCGTTACTGAACCCCTGCCACAGGAAACCGTCATTCTTTGTTAACTCTTTCAAAGCCATTGGTGATTTTGAACACCTCTAGCGAATCTCCTATTCAACTTCTCTGCTCTAAGGAGACCAAACACAGCTTTTCCAGTCTAGTCGCATAAGTGAATACCCTCCTCCAGGGTAGCATTCTGGTAAATCTCTTCTGCACCCTCTCCAAAGCCTTGATAATCTTCCTAAAGTGTGATGCCCAGGACAGTAATTCAGCTGAGGCCTATCGAATGATTTATAAAGGTTTAGCATAGCTTCCTTGCTATGTACTTTATTCCTCTCTTAATAAAGCCAAGGTTCCCATATGATTTTAACTACTTTCTCAAATTATCCTGCAATAGTGTCACAGAGTCATCGATTCACAACGGCTCAGAACGATGCAAAGAAGCATCAAAGCATAGAAGATAGGAGCAGGGTTAAGCCATGCGGCCCCTCGAGCCTGCTCCGCCAAATAATGAGATCATGGCTGATCATCCAAATTCAGGACCCTGTCCCTGCTTTCTCCCCATAGCCCTTGATCCCTTTAGCTATTCGGCCCATCGAGTCCGTACCAGCTCACTGCAGAGCAATCCAGTCAGTCCCATTCCCACGCTCTATCTCCTTAGCACTGCAAGTTTATTTCCCTAAAGTGCCTATCCAGTCTCTCGTTCAAAACATTGAGTGTGTCCGCTTCCCCCACTTCCGTCGCCACGAATTCCAGATCATCACCACTTGCTGTTTAAACCAAATTTCCTCACATCCCCCTGTAACTTTTGCTCCAATTCTGAAATCTGGGTCCTCTAGTCTTTATACCAACAACTACTAGGAAAACCCTTTCTCCGTCTAGCCGATCCTAACCCGTCATAACCTTGTACACCTCTGTCAAATAACCCCTCAAACTCCATTGCTCTAATTAAAAACAAATCCAACTTCTCAAACCTCTCCTTGTAGCTAAGATCCCCAATCCCATGATCCATTCTGGTAAATCTCCTCTGCACCCTCTCAAGGGCCTTCACATCCTTTCTAAAGTGTGGTGACCAGAAGTGGGTGCAATAATCCAGTTGTGGCCTAATCAGCGCCTGAAAATGATTCAGCATAACTTCTCTACTTTTGTACTCAATACCTCTATTTATGAAACCCAAGATCCCATATGCTTTGCTAACCACTCTCTCAATATGTCCTGCCACCTTCAGAGACCTATGCACATTAACTCCAAGGTCCCTCTGTCCCTGAACACTCATTAAAACTGTGCCATTTACTGTATATTGCCTCTCGCTTTTCCTTCTGTCGAAATGCATCACCTCATACTTCTCTGTATTAAATTCCATGTGCCACAAGTCTGTCCATTCTGCTACATTTTCTATGTTCTGTTGCAGTCGATTGGTATCTTCCTCACTGTTTGCCACACCCCGAAGTTTGATGTCATCGGCAACTTAGACATTCTACTTTGTATTCCAATATCCAGGTCATTTATATATATAAAAAAAAAGCAGTGGCCCAAGAACTGACCCTCCGGGAACACCACTGTCTACAATTCTCCAGTCTGAAAAGCAGCCATTTACCACAACTCGCTGTTTCTGTCCTTAAGCCAATTCCTTATCCAAGCTGCTACTGACCCACCTATTCCATAAGCCTCAATTTTGCTAACCAGCCTTCTATGTGGTACTTTGTCAAAAGCCTTCCGAAAATCCATACAGACAACATCCATTGCATTCCCTTCAACAATCCTCACTGTTACTTCATCAAATTTTCAATTTGATTAGTCAAACATGATCTGCCTGTTTTATGGGCTGTGGGCGGCGCTGGCAAGCCCCGCATTTATTGCCGATCTCTAATTACACTTGAGAAGCGGGTGGTGAGCCGCCTTCTTGAACCGCTGCAGTCCGTGTGGTGAAGGTACTGCCAATGTGTTGTTAGGAAGGGAGTTCGAGGAATTTGACCAGCGACGATGAAGAATCGGCGATATACTTCTAAGTCAGGATGGTGTGGGACTTGGAGTAGAACTTGGAGGTGACGCCTGCTGCCCTTGTTCATCCAGGTGGAAGTGGTCTGGGGTTTGGGAGGTGCTGCCGTAGAAGCCGAGGCAAGGTGCTGCAGTGCATCTTGTAGATGGTACACACTGCAGTCACGGTGCACCAGTGGTGGTGGGATTGAATATTTGAATTGGTGGATGGGGTGCTAATCAGGCAGAATGCTTTGTCATGGATGGTGTAGAGCTTTTTGAGTGTTGTTGGAGCTGCACTCATCCAGGCAAGTAGAGAGTATTCCAACACACTCCTCACTTGTGCCTTGCAAATACTGGAAAGGCTTTTGGGAGCCAGGAGGTGAGACACTCGCCGCAGACTTCCTAGCCTCTGACCTGCTCTTGTTGCCACAGAGTTTACGTGGCTGGTCCAGTTAAGTTTCTGGGCAATGCTTAACCCCATGATGTTGATGGTTGGGGATTCGGCGATGATTGTGCCGTTTAATGTCAAGGGGAGGTGGTTAGACTCTCGCGTTTTGGAGATATCCATTGCCTGGCACTTCTGTGGCGCGAATGTTACCTGCCACTTATCAGCCCAAGCCTAAACGTCGTCCAGGTCTTGCTGCATGCGGGCATGGACTGATTTATGATCTGAGGAGTTGTGAATGTCGCTTAACACTGTGCAGTCATCAGCGAACATCTCCATTTTTTACCTTATGTTAGAGGGAAGGTCATTGATGGTTGGGCCTTGTACACTGACCTGAGGAGCTGTGATGATTGACCTTCAATCAGCACAAACATCTTCCTTTGTGCTAGGTATGACTCCAGCCAGTGGAGCATTTTCCCCCCGAATCCCGTTGACTTCAGTTTTACTAGGGCTCCTTGATGCCTCACTCGGTCAAATGTTACATTGATGTCAAGGGCAGTCACTCTCAACTCACCACTGTAATTCAGCTCCTTTGTCCATATTTGGACCAAGGCTGTTATGAGCTCGGGAGCAGAGTGGTCTTGGCGGAACCCAAACTGTGCATCAGTGAGCAGGTTATTGGTGAGTAAGTGCTGCTTGATAGCACAGTCGATGACACCTTCCTTCACTTTGTTGATGATGAAGAGTAGACTGATGGGGCAGCTATTGGCTGGAGTCGAATTGTCGTGTTTTTTATGGATAGGACATACCTAGGCAGTTTTCCATGTTGTCGGATAGATGTCAGTGTTGTAGCTGTACTGGAACTGCTTGGCTAGAGACGCAGCTAGTTCTGGAGAACAAGTCTTCAGCAAAATAGCCAGGATGTTGCCGGGACCCATAATCTTTGCTGTATCCAGTGCGCTCAGCCGTTGCTTGATATCACGTGGAGTGATTCGAATTGCCTGAAGACTGGCTGCTCTGATGGTGCGGACCTCAGGAGTAAGCCGATATGGACCATCCAATCAGCACTTGTGGCTGAAGATGGTTGCTGTAATAGAAAAACTGGGTTTGCTTTGAGTGGTTAAGTCCCCTGGTCCAGATACGGTTGCATCCCAGATTGCTAAGGGAATTGGGGGAGGAGATAGCGGAAGGGTTTTCCATCATTTTCCAATCCTCCCTACATGCGGTGGGGGTTGGTGCCTGCGGATTGGTAAATGACAAATGTGACACCATTGTTCACTAAAGTGTCTAAGGAAAATCCAAGTAACAACAGACCGGTCAGTTTAACATTAGTGGTGGGTACAGTTTTAGAAACAATAACCAAGAAAACAATTAACGGGCACTTGGAAAGTTTTAATCAAATTAAGGAGAGCCAACACGAATTTGTAAAAGGCAGATCATGTTTGACTAATCAAATTGAATTTTTTAATGAAGTAACAGAGAGGATTGATGCAGGGAATGCAATTGATGTTCTGTGCATGGATTTTCGGAAGGCGTTTGACAAAGTAGCACATAGAAGACTGGTTCGCAAAATTGAGGCTGTTGAATAGGTGGGTCATTGGCAGCTTGGATAAGGAATAGGGCTTAAGGACAGAAAACAGCGAGTTGTGGTAAATGGCTGCTTTCCAGACTGGAGGATGGTAGACTATCGTGTTCCCCGAGAGTCAGTGCATGGGCCACTGCATTTTTTGATCTATATATATATATATATACATGACCTGGATATTGGAATACAGAGTAGAATTCTATTCTAGGTTCGCGGATGACATCAAACTTGGGGGTGTGGCAAACATCGAAGATGATACCAATCGAGTGCAATAGGACATAGCAAGTGTAGCAGAATGGACAGACAAATGGCACATGGAATTTAATACAGAGACGTGTGAGGTGATGCATTTCGGCAAAAGGAACAGGGAGAGGCAATATACACTTATAGGCACAGTTCTAAAGAGTGTGCAGGGACAGAGGGAGCTGGGAGTTAATGTGCATAGGCCTCTGAATGTGGCAGGACATATTGAGAGATTGTTTAGCAAAGCATATGGGACCTTGGGGTTCATAAGTAGAGGTATTGAGTACAAAAGTAGAGAGGTTATGCTGAACCATTATCAAGCGCTGATTAGGCCACAACTGGAATATTGCACCTAGTTCTGGTCACCACACTTTAGGAAGGCTGTGAAGGCGCTTGAGAGGGTGCAGAGCAGGTTTACCAGAAATGATCAGGGAATGGGGGATATTAGCTAGAAGGACTGGTTGAAGAAGTTGCATTTGTTTTTATTGGAGCATAGGAGGTTGAGGAGTTATTTGATAGTGGTGAAGAAGATTGTGACGGGTTTGGATAGGCTAGACTGGGAAAGGCTTTTCCCAGTAGTTTTTGGTGTGAAGACTAGAGGATACAGATTCACGATTTTGGGCAAGGTTAATAGGGGGTTGTGAGGACAATGTGTGTAAGCAGCGATTGGTGACGACCTGGAAATAACGGCCGGCGGAAGTGTTTGAAGCAGACACACTCATGGTTTTTAACGGGAGACTGGAGAGGCTCGTGACGGAAATAAACTTGCAGGGCTACGGAGATAGAGGGGGAAATAGGACTGACTGGATTGCTCTGCAGATAGCCGTCACGGGCTCGATGGACCGAATGGCCTCGTTCTGTGCCGTTATTAATTGACTACTCTATGACTCTATTGCAGAACAAATTGATAAAGTAATTACAATCATATGGGATTATTGCCATTATTAAGAGTGGAATAAAGTACCTAGCAAGGAAGCTATGCTAAACCTTTATAAATCATTGGATAGGGCTCAGCTGACTTACTGTTCTGGGCATCACACTTTAGGAAGATTATCAAGGCTTTGAAGATGGTGCAGAAGAGATGTACCAGAATGCTACCCTGGATGAGGGTGTTCACTTATGCGACTAGACTGGAAAAGCTGTGTTTGGTCTCCTTATAACTGAGAAGTTCAAGAGGAGATTCGCTATTGGTGTTCAAAATCACGAACGGTTTTGATAGAGTAAACAAAGAGTGACGGTTTCCTGTTGCAGATGGTCGGTAGCCAGAGGACGCAGATTGAAGATACTTGTAAATGAACCAGAGGTGACATGAGGAAACATTTTTTAAATAAAGGAAAATACGATAGTATGAGGCATGAGTTGGCTAGGATGGATTGGGGAGCGTTACTAAAAGGGTTGACGGTGGAGAGGCAATGGCAAACATTTAAAGATCGCACGGAAGGAATACAGAATTTGTTCATTCTGTTTGGCATAAAAATAAAACAGAAAAGGTGACTCAACCGTGGCTAACAAGGGAAATTAGCGATAGCATAAGATTCAAGGGGAGGACAGGTAATTTGGCCAGAAAAAGCAGCAAAACTGAGGATTGGGAGCAGTTTAGGATTCAGCAAAGGATGACAAAGGGATTAATTAAGAGGGGGAGGATAGATTATGTGAGTTAGCTTGCAGGGAACATAAAAACAGGCTGTAAAAGCTTCTATAGATATGTGAAGAGAAAAAAGGTTGGTGAAATCAAGCGTAGGTCCCTTTCAGTCAGAATTAGGGGAATTTATAATGGGGAACAAATACATTGCAGATCAATTAAATACATACTTTGTTCTGTCTGCACAAAGCAGGACACAAATAAACTCCCAGATGTTGTCGGGGAACAGAGAGTCTAATGAGAGGGAGGAACTGAATGAAATCAGTATTTGTAGGGAAATGGTTTTAGGGAAATTGAAGGGATTGAAGGCCGATAAATCCCCAGGGCCTGATAATCTACATCCTCGGGTACTTAAAGAAGTGGCCCTAGAAATAGTAGATGCTTTGCTGGCCATCTTCCAAATTCTATAGACTCTTGAACAGTACCCATGGATTGGAGGATAGATAATGTAACCCCACTATTTAATAACTGTGGTAGAAAGAAAACGGGGAAATATAAGCCTGACATCGGTAATGGGGAAAATGCTGGAGTCCATTCAAAATCATGTAATAGCAGAGCACTTGGAAAACAGTGACAGGATCGGACAAAGTCAACATGGATTTACAAAAGGTAAGTCGTGCTTGACTCATCGACTGGAATTTTTTGAGGATGTGACTTCTAGAACAGATAAGGGAGAAACAGTGGATGTGGTGAATTTGGACTTTCAGAAGACTTTTGATAAGGTCCCGCATAAGAGATTGCGCGCAAACTTAAAGCACATGGGATTGGAGGTAAGGTACTGTCTTGGCTAGAGAACTGGTTTGCAGACAGGAAGCAAAGAGTTGAAATAATCGGTCTTTTTCCGAGTGGCAGGCAGTGACTAGTGGGGTTCCACAGGGATCGGTCCTTGGACCCCAGCTATTCACAATATATATTAATGATCTAGACAAGGGAACTATATATAATATCTCCAAGTTTGCAGGCGACACAAAGCTGGGTGGGCGTGTGTGCTGTTTGGAGGAGGCAGAGAAACTCCAGTATGATTTGGACAGGTTGGGTGATTGGGCAGATGCATGGCAAATGCAGTATAATGTGGATACATGCGAGGTTATCCACTTTGGTGGCAAGAACAGGAAGACAGATTATTATCTGCACGGCTATAGATTGGGAAAAGGGGAAGTGCAACGATAACTGGGTGTACTTGTGCACCAGTCGCTGAAGGTAGGCATGCAGGTGCAGCAGGCGGTTAAGAAGGCAAATGGTATGTTGACTTTCATAGCGAGAGGATTCGAGTACAGGAGCAGGGATGTCTTGCTGCAGTTGTACAGGGCCTTGGTGAGACGACACCTTGAGTATTGTGTGTTGTTTTGGTTGCCTTATCTGAGGAAAGATGTTCTTAACTTGGCGAGAGTGCAGCGAAAATTCACCAGACTGATGCCTGGGTTGGCAGGAATGACTTATGAGAAGCGATTGGATCGATTAGGCTTATATTCGCTCGAGTTTAGAAGAATGAGAGTGGATCTCATTGAAACTTATAACATTCGAACCGGACTAGACAGACTAGATGCAGGGAGTATGGCGGGGGAGCCCAGAATCAGGGGTCACAGTCTAAGGATAATTGGTAAGCCATTTAGGAGTGAGATGAGGAGGAATGTCTTCACCCAGAGAGTGGTAAACCTGTGGAATTCTCTACTACATAAGGCATTCGAGGCCAATTCATTAATTATATTCAAGAAGGAGTTAGATATATTTTTAAGGCTAAAGGGATCAAGGGATATGAGGAGAAAGGAGGGACAGGGTACTGAATTTGGATGATCAGCCATGATCTCTTTAAATGGCGGAACAGGCTCGAGGGGCCGAATGGCCTACTCCTGCTCCTATCTTCTATGTTTACACAGCGAGTTATTGTGCTCTGGAATGCACGGCCTGAGAGTGTGGGGAAAGCAGATTCAATAGTAACATTGAAAAGAGTATTGGATAAATACTTGAAGATAAATAAATTACCGGGCTATGGAAAACAACTGTGGAGTGGATTAATTGGATTGCTCTACCAGTGAATCGCCAGAAGCACGATGGGCTGAGTGGCCTCATTTTGTACTGTATCATTCTATGATTCAATTAGCCTCTTCCCCACATCTTCACTTCCCAATTTCCATTTGTTTTTCTATTTGATTATGAATAATCATCAATAAACTTAGCATCGTTTTTTTGGCCTTGTGCAGCTTTTAACATTTGAGCCTTTTAAAGATTGTGCTTCTTCTTAACATTTCTCTCCCTTACAGAACCAGATTGTATTGTTTCTTAATGGAAATTGGAGTCGTTACTGTGCGCTGTGAACTAGATATTAGCGCTTATAAAGAGCGAGACGTGGTTGAGTGGGACAGTATTTGTGAAGTGAGGCTTTTGACAGCCATTGAATGAGGGTGTATGAGAGAAATGCGTTGTTCACGCGGGATTAATGCAGTGAGAAATGCGGAAGGTGAAAGATGTAATGTTCCATGTCAGCCAGTGAAGGTCGCTGTGTGAAATTGAAAGCGTGAGCCTGGGTATCAGTCCGTGCAGCACCAGATTTTAAATATGATGGTGTTGGTTTCAAGTGCGTGCTGTGGCTGTTCCTTTAGTTTAAGATTGTCAAATTTTACTTCCTTATAGCGCCATAAAACACGAGCAATTCTTTTTTGCAATATAAACCGACTTTAGTGTTAGGTTATAATCAAAGTCGGTGCTTTAAATAGTAAATCAAATGGTGTTTTCATTGATTAAAGCATAGCCCGAACAGGAACTTAAACCCTGGAACTTCAGTTTAAATGACTGCTATTTTACCGTCTGACCAATCAGGGCTCTGAACAATACCGAAACAGCGACACTGATTGGCTGTGTCAGAGAATTTCATTTCCTTCGCTTTCTGCCAACAGTCACCTTCTGAGTAAACGCACCGTCACACCAGTGCTTCAGCTCGCCACCTCTTCTCAACACATTCTATCTCAAACACATTAACAGCCCGAATCTTCTCCGAACTTAAATGACCATATCTCCTGAATCTGAAATCTTGCCTTCAATCTGACCGCTACTCCTAAATCTCATCCCTTCTCCAAGATCCGACTCCCTGCTCCTTAATCTCAGCACCTAATCTTTTTCTTGGATTATAGCAACAGGAGTAGGCAATTCAGCCCCTCAAGCCTGTTCTGCCATTCAGTCTTATCCTGATGGACCTGCATCTTAACTCCATGTACCCGCCGTGGCTCGCCAACCCTTTGTACCCTTGCTTGAGAAAAATCTGCCAACCTCAGTTTTGAAATGTTCAATTGAGCCGCAGCCTCATCAGGTTCTTGCGGCGGAGTGTTCCAGATTTCAACTTCCCAGTCTATGACGTAATGGTTATTGACATCAGTCCTGAACGGCTTAGCTCTAATTTCAACGTTAAGACCTTGTTCTGCATTACCCACGAGAGCAAATCGTTTCTCTCTGTCTACAATATCAACTCATTTCATCATCTTAAGCAGGTTAATTAGATCACGCTTTCACTTTATATAGTCAAATGAATACCAGCCGAATCTACACAGGCTGTCTTCATAATGTAAACCTTTTAACGCCGGTATAATTCTGGTAACTGCGCGCTGCACACTGTCCAAGGCCAATTTATCCTTCGTGATGTGCGTTACCCAGAACTGAATCCAGTAATCTAAATGGGGTCTAACTAGATCTTTGTAATATGGTAAGATAACATACACCCCTTTATATTTCAGCCACCTTGAGATAAAGGCCGACATGGAGTTTATATACACAAATCTTTGCCGGTGGCAGGACAAATTTCGAAGGCTGTTAAAAAAGCATGTGGGATCCTTAGCTTTATTAATAGAGGAATTAAGTACAAAGCCTGGAAATTATGCTGTACTTTTATAAAACACTGGTTCGGCCTCAACTGGACTTTACAAACAGAAAACTGTACTCAGTCTCACCTTTATCTACCTCTCTCTGCTGGTCTCTCTGTATCACAAAGTGTATTCAGTCTCAGGTTTAGCTATCTCCCACTGCTGGTGACTCGCTGTATCACAGTACTCAGTCACACCTTTATCGATCTCCCTATGCTGGTTTCTCTTTGTTTCACTCACTGTACTTATGATGTGGAGATGCCGGCGTTGGACTGGGGTGGACAAAAATGAGAAGTCGCACAACAGCAGGTTATAGTCCAACAGATTTATTTAAAATTACAAGCTTTCGGAGCTGTCGCTCCTTCTTCAGTTAGTGTAGCTGTACTTAGGCAGACCTTTATCTATTTCCCTATGCTGGTGTCTCTCTATCACTCACTGTACTCAGTCACACCTTTATCTATCTTACTCTGCTGGCGTCTCCCTGTGTCATTCACTGTACTCAGTCACACCTTTATCTACCTTCAGACAGTGCATATAAAGTGTTTAACCGATTTAATAATATCAAAAGAGTACCAGATGGTAGCTGAATCTGTTTGTTTAAGTGAGGATGACTAATGTAAATCATTGTGTAGTAGGACAGACCCCGGGAAGGTTTCCTAGCGATATAAATTTTAATATAAATATGAATAATTTTCAACACGTGACGACATATGAAACGCCGTCCAATCAGATCACATCTCAGGGAAAATGTCAATGATTGCTTCTAATCTTGACTACAATCTGAGTGCAGCTATTGAAGATCGATTGATTGATTCAAACAAGTTTTCTCTCTCTGGGGCGGTGTCAGTCTGTATTACTCTTCCTTCTGACTGCTTCCTGTCATGTTTTATAAAGTTCCCTTTCCGCTCTCAAAGGTTTTTTTATCCAACTCCTCACTTTCAGCTTTCGGAGTTTCGGATCAGGCAATATTTGAAATAAACCTTACTGGTATCTGGAAATATCACTTTGAAAAGTGTTTCACAACCACTCAGTTAGATTGGGTGAGCATTCGTGGATTGTATATAGCGGAACATGCTCCCAACTTTACTTCATATCATTGAGTTACAGCGAGTCTACAACACAGACACAGGCAATTCCGTCCTAATTCTCTGTGCTGGTATTTATGGTCAGCCAACATCTTCGTAATTCTC
The DNA here is from genome assembly GCA_030390025.1 of Squalus acanthias. Taxonomy (NCBI): domain Eukaryota; kingdom Metazoa; phylum Chordata; class Chondrichthyes; order Squaliformes; family Squalidae; genus Squalus; species Squalus acanthias. The sequence goes on along the minus strand of CM059431.1, from coordinate 151,292,711 downwards.
TTCTGCACCCTCTCCAGTGCAGTCACATCCTTCCTGTAATGTGATGACCAAAACTGCACGCTTTATTCCAGCTGTGGCCTAACTAGTGTTTTAGACAGTTGAAGCATAAACTCCCGACGGTTGTATTCTATGCCTCGGCTAATAAAGGCAAGTATCTCTTCAGGAATCTGTGGACAAGCACTCCAAGGTACCTTTGATCTTCTGCACTACTCAGTGTCCTCCCAGTTATAGTGGTTTCCCTTGCCATGTCAGCCCTCCGCAAATGCATTACCTTTCACTTCTCCAGACTGAATTCCATTTGCCACTGTTCTGCCCACCTGACCAGTCCATTCATATATTCCTGCAGTCTGCAGCTTTCTTCTTCATTATCAACCACACGGCCAATTTTTGTAGCATCTGCAAACTTCTGATGCTGTAAAGCTTTAAAAACATAACCAGAAGCGAATCCTTTAGCAAATATTGATTAAATGTAGTGGGGTAAATATTGAGCAAGGATTAACGGGAGAATACCCCTGCTCTTCTTCCAAGAGAGACCGTGAGATTGTTTATGTCCACCTGAGAGGGCAGACGTGACCTCGGTTTATCATCTCATCCAAAAGACGGAATTGTGGAAAGTGTAGCGCTCTCTTGGAACTTCACTGGATTGTCAGACTAGATTAGGTGCTTAAGTTCCATGGAGTGAGACTTGGACCCAGGACTTGTTCGCGACTTCAAATGTGAGTGTATTACCAACTGAGAGAAGGCTGAAACTGTAAAGTTATTCATCTTTAGAAAAGAGCTGGGGTGTTCTTTCCGTTGTCCTGGGGAAATATTTAAGCCCTTAACAAACATCACAAACCGGCCAGATGATTTGGTAATTTTCTCATTGGTATTTATGGGTTCTTGCTGTGTGCAAATTGACTACCACGTTTCCGACATTACAACAATGAATACACTTGAGAAAGTATTTAATTAACTGTAAAACCCTTTGGGACGTCCTGTGTGCATGTTAGCCGCATTATAAATGCAACTCCTTCTTACACTTTTAAATTATTCTCGCATTTCCATTATCTCTCTCTGTCTGAGGACTGCTGCACAACGGAGTAATGGAAGTTTGTTTATTTTCCATGCCCAGAACAGTGTCGTCACGAGGTAGAGAAAGCCAGGCCATTCAGGAGAGAAGTTAGGAAAACCTTCTTCAGGCAAAGGGTGTTACAAGTGTGGAATAATCTCGCACAGAAAACAGTTGAATTCATCATTTTAAATCTGAGATCGATTGAGTTTTGCTAGACAAGGGTATACAAGGATATCGAGGCAATGCGGGGGATGGAGTTGGGATTCAGATCAGCCATGATCTTATCTTTCATTCTTTCAAATCTTACTTTCCTAGAGAACCATAAAACACGAGCAATTGACGCAGATCTTTCCTGCTGTCTCAAAAATTATTTTAAATTTAAAACGTATATTGTTATAAGTTATAATCTAACGTCGGTGCTTTAAATTGGTGTGTCCATTTATTAATGATGCGGAGATGCCGGCATTGCACTGGGCTGGACAAAAATGAGAAGTCGCACAACACCAGGTTATAGTCCTACAATTTTATTTAAAATTACGAGCTTTCGGAGCTCCGCTCCTTCTTCAGATACAAGTACAGTGAGGGAATCGATTACACAGTATATATACACAGAAAAAAAATTGTCTGCAGAGATACAATCTGTTAGGGAGGCATTACATCAATGAAACATCAGACTACAGCTAAGACAATGAGGTGGGTCACAAGGCGTCCAACGTGTCAAATGCTGCCGTCAGCAGTTAAGCTTCTAATTTTTTTTTTAAATTGGAAAAACAGACAACGATGTCGAGTCACGTTCTGTAGCCTGACATGAACCCGAGATCCCTATTGAGGCCGTCCTCATGGGCGCGCAACTTGGCTATCAGTTTCTGCTCGATGATTTTGCGTTGTCATGTGTTTCGAAGGCCGCCTTCGAGAAGGCTAACCCACAGATCCGAGGCTGAATGTCCTTGACTGCTGAAGTATTCCCCAACTGGGAGGTAACAATCCTGCCTGGCGATTGTTGCGCGGTGTCTGTTCATACGTTGTCTCAGTGTCTGCATGGTCTCGCCGATGTACCATGCCACGATGCATTCTTTACTGCAACGTATGAGGTAGACAACGTTGGCCGAGTCATATGAGTATTTACCATGTACCTGGTGGGTAGTGTCCTCACGTGTGATGATGGTATCTGTGTTGATGATCTGGCATGTCATGCAGAGGTTGCCATGGAAGGGTTGTGTGGGAGGCGGTAGAAGTCTCCTACGTGGGGAGTACGTGTGATGAGAGCGCGTAGGATGCTTTTAAGGTCTGGATCCAAGGTCTTGATCAGTCTATTGAGTTGGCGTGTGTGTTCTTTGGTCGGATCTCGGTTAACTGTCTGTCGTGTTCCCATCTTACAGGGAACCACCAGCTTCTGCCGGCCAATGAAGCAGCGACACTGAGTGGCTGTGGTAAACATAGAAACATAGAAGATAGGAGCAGGAGTAGGCCATTCGGCCCCTCGAGCCTGCTCCGCCATTCGATGAGATCACGGCTGATCATCTAAACTCAGTACCCTGTACCTGCCCTCTCCCCATATCCCTTGATTACTTTAGCTTTAAGAAATATATCTAACTCATCCTTGAATATATTTAACGACCTCGCCTCAACTACCTTCTGTGGTAGAGAATTTCACAGGTTCACCACTCTCTGGGTGAAGAAATTCTTCCTCATTTCTGTCCTAAATGGTTTACCCGTTATCCGTAGATTATGAACCCTGGTTCTGGACTCTCCGACATTGGGAACATTCTTCCTGCATTTAGTTTGTCCAGACCTGTCAGAATTTTATATGTTTCGATGAGATCCCCTCTCAATCTTCTATACTCCAGTGAGTATAAGCCCAATCGACCCAATCTCTCCTCATATGTCATTCCTGCCATCCCAGGTATCAGCCTTGTGAATCTTCGCTGAACTCCCTCCATGGCAAGAACATCCTTCCTCAGATAAGGCGACCAAAACTGCACACAGTAGTCAAGGTGTGGTCTCACCAAGGCCCTGTACAACTGCAGCAGGACATCCCTGTTCCTATACTCAAACCCTTTCGCTATGAAGGCCAACATACCATTTGCCTTCTTCACCGCCTGCTGCAGCTGCATGCTCACTTTCAGCGACTGGTGCACAAGGACACCCAGGTCTCGTTGCACTTCCCCTTCTCCCAATCTATTGCCATTCAGATGATAGTCTGCCTTTCTGTTTTTGACACCAAAGCGGATAACCTCGCACTTATCCACGTTATATTGATTCTGCCACGCTTCTGCCCACTCACCCAATCTGTCCAGATCATCCTGGAGTTTCTCGCTATCCTCCTCGCTGCACACACTCCCACCCAGCTTTGTGTCATCTGCAAACTTGGAGATATTACATTTAATTCCCTTATCTAGATCATTAATGTATATTGTGAATAGCTGGGGTCCAAGGACCGATCCCTGCGGTACCCCACTAGTCACTGCTTGCCACTCGGAAAAAGACCCATTAGTTCCTACTCTCTGCTTTCTGTCCGCCAACCAGTACTCTTCCAAGTCAATACCTTGCCCCCAATCCCATGTGCCTTAAATTTACCCCCTAATCTCTTATGCAGGACCTTATCGAAAGACTTTTGAAAGTCCAAATACACCACATCTACTGGTTCTCCCTTATCTATTTTCCCAGTTACATCCTCAAAAAATTCCAGTAGATTAGTCAAGCACGATTTACCTTTTGTAAATCCATGTTGACTTTGTCCGATCCTGTCACTGTTTTTCAAATGCTCAGCTATTACATCCCTTATAATGGACTCCAGCATTTTCCACACTACCGATGTCAGGGTTATCGGTCTGTAATTCCCCGCTTTCTCTCTACCAACCTTTTTGAATAGTGCGGTAACATTAGCTACCCTCCAATCCATGGGTACAGTTCCAGATTCCATCGAATGTTGGAAGATGATCAGCAATGCATCTAGTATTTCTAGGGCCACCTCTTTAAGTACGCTAGGATGTAGATTATCAGGCCCCGGGGATTTATCGGCCTTCAATACCGTCAATTTCCCCAACACCATTTCCCTGCAAATACTGATTTCATTCAGTTCCTCCCTTTCATCAGACCGTATGTTCTCCAACATCTCTGTGAGGTTATTTGTGTCCTCCTTTGTGAAGACAGAACCAAAATATGCATTTAATTGGGCTGCCATTTCTTTGTTCCCCATTATAACTTTCCCCGCTTCTAACTGCAAGGGACCTGCACTTGATTTCACTAATCTTTTTCTCTTCACATATCTATAAAAAGCTCTTACAGTCAGTTTTTATGTTCCCAGCAAGCTTACTTTCATAATCTATTTTCCCCTTCTTAATTAATCCCTTTGTCCTCCTTTGTTGAATCCTAAACTGCTCCCAATCCTCAGGGCTACCACTTTTTCTGGCCAATTTATATTCCCTCTCCTTGGATCTTATGCTATCCCTAATTTCCCTTGTTAGCCAAGGTTGAGTCACCCTTTTTTGTTTTATTCTTATGCCACACTGGGATGTACAAATTCTTTAGTTCCTCCATGCAGTCTTTGAATGTTTACCATTGCCTATCCACCGTCAACCCCTTGAGTGACATTCCCCAATCAATCCTACCCAATTCGCGCCTCATACCATCGTAGTTTCCTTTATTTAAATTAACGACCCTAGTCTCTAATTCAACTACTTCACTCTGCATCCTAATGAAGAATTCTATCATATTATGATCACTCTGACCCAAGGGGCCTCGTACAACAAGATTGCTAATTAATCCTTTCTCGTTGCATAATACCCAGTCTAAGATGGCCTGATCTCTGGTTGGTTCCTCGACATATTGTTCCAGAAAACCATCTCGTAAACATTCTAGGAATTCCTCCTCCACAGTATTTTTACTAATTTGGTTAGCCCAATCTATATGTATATTAAAGTCACCCATGATGACTGCTGTGCCCTTACTGCATGCTTCTCTAATTTCCCTTTTAATGCCGTCCCCAACCTCCGTATTACTTTTTGGAGGTCTATATACCACTCCCACTAACGTTTTCTGCCCCTTGTTATTTCTCAGTTTAACCCATACAGATTCTGCATCATCAGAGCTAATATCCTTCCTTTCAATTGTGTTAATCCCCTCTTTAACCAGCAATGCTGCCCCACAACCCTTTCTTTTTTGCCTATCTTTCCTAAATATTGAATAACCCTGGATGTTGAGTTCCCAGCCTTAGCCACCCTGGAGCCATGTTTCTGTAATCCCAATCAAATCGTCTTCATTTACCTGTATTTGCGCAGCAAATTCATCTACCTTGTTCCGAATGCTCCTTGCATTAAGAAACAAAGCCTTCAGGCTTGTTTTTTTAACGCTCACAGACCTGTATGAAATATTTTTTACTGTGACCATGCTTGATTTAAACCGTTGAGTTCTTTGCCTTCTACTTTTGTTTTTCTCCTTCCTGTCTTTAGCTTTTATCCATATTTCCCTTTCCCCTGTCTCCCTGCTCTTGGTTCCCAACCCCCTGCCACTTTAGTTTAAACCCTCCCCAACAGCACCAGCAAGCACTCCCCCTAGGACATCTGTCCCGGCCCTGCCCAGGTGCAGACCGTCTCGTTTGTACTGGTCCCACCTCCCCCAGATTCGGTTCCAATGTCCAAGGAATTTGAATCCCTCCCCCTTGCACCATTCTTCTAGCCACGTATTCATTTGAAATATCCTCCTATTTCTACTCTGACTAGCACGTGGCACTGGTAGCAATCTTGAGATTACTACCTTTGAGGTCCTCTTTTTTAATTTACCTCCTAACTCCCTATATTCTGCTTTTAGGACATCATCCCGTTTTTTACCTATATCGTTGATGCCGATGTGCACCACGACAACTGGCTGTTCGCCCTCCCCCTCCAAAGTGTTCTGTAGCCGCTCCGAGACGTCCTTGACCCTTGCACCAGGGAGGCAACACACCATCCTGGAGTCTCGATTGTGGCCGCAGAAACGCCTATCTATTCCCCTTACAATTGAATCCCCTATCAATATAGCTCTTACACACTTTTTCCTCCCAGCCTGTGCAGCAGAGCCACCCATGGTGCCAGGAAGTTGGCTGCTGCCGCCTTCCCCTGATAAGTCATCCCCCCCAACAGCATCCAAAGTGGTATATCTGTTTGAGAGTGGGATGGCCACAGGGGACCCCTGCACTACCTGCCTGCACCTCTCACGCTGCCTGGTGGTCACCCATTCACTTCCTGCCTGTACAGCGTTTACCTGCGGTGTGACCAACTCGCTAAACGTGTTATTCACGACGTTCTCAGCGTCGCGAATGCTCCAATATCCATCCATCCGCAGCTCCAGCGCCGCAATGCGGTCCGTCAGTAGCTGCTGCTGGATACATTTCCCACACACATGGTCGTCAGGGACACAGGAAGTGTCCCTGATTTCCCACATATTGCAGGAGGAGCATATCACGGTGCCGAGCTCTGCCACCATTACTTACCCTTTAATTAATTAATTAAAATTAAACTAATTCAATCCCACCAATTTCACTTCAATTAAATGATATACTTAAGGGCCCTTGCTTAACAGTCGTCCGCGCTACACAATGAGAACGTAGAAGCCACAAAATTTAAGGTAACAAAAATTGAGAAAGAAAACACTCACCAACCAATCACTTACCTGCTTTTTGGTGGCGTCACACTACGAATATTTTTTTTCTTCCCTCGCCCGGAACCTGGATTTGTAAGCAGCCTCGGGGCTCTGGGCCTCGCTGCCGCCTCGGGGCTCACCATAAGTACCGCCGCTCGCCGCCTCTGTTCCCTCGCAGGTCCGCCGCCTCTGCCGCCTCGGGGCTCTGGGCCTCGCTGCCGCCTCGGGGCTCACCTTAAGTACCGCCGCTCGCCGCCTCTGTTCCCTTGCAGGTCCGCCGCCTCTGCTGCCTCGGGGCTCTGGTAGGAATTACATTACCTTCACTTCCTGCCTGGAGCCGCTTCCTGAACCCACGCACCGTCAGCTCATTGCTTCAGCTCGATACCTTTTCTCAGCACATTCTATCTCAAACACACTAACAGCTATCAACCTGCCCCGAGTCTGCTCCAAAATGTAATTACCCTTACTCCTGAAATTGAACATTTCTCTTCAATCTCATCCCAACTCAATATGAGCCCTACTCCTCAATCTCATTCCTTGTCCCCAATCTGACTCCCTTCTACTTAATCTCACGGCCGGGCGATTATGCACGCACATTTTTTAAGGGGGCAGGACAAGTTAGAATCAAAGAATGCAGTCATAGAACGGTTACAGCACGGAACAATGCCATTAGGCCCGTCGAGCCCATGCCGAATCTCAGCTGGTCCCACTCCACTCCCTTTCCCCGTAGCACTGCCTTTTTTTAAGCTACTTATCAAACACCGTTTTGAAAGATAAGATTGAGTCAGCCTCCACCGCTCTTTCAGGCAGTGCATTCCAGATCTTAAACACTCGCTGCGTAAAAAGTGTTTGCCTTACGTCGCCTTTGATTCTTTTGCCAATCACCTGAAATCGCTGTCCTCTGGTTTTCGACCTTTCCGCCAATGGGAACAGTTTATCACTATCTACTCTATGATTTTGAACACCTCTATCAAATCTCCTCGCAATCTTCTCTGTTCCAAGGAGAACAACCCCAGCTTCTCCAGTCTAACAAGGTAACTGAAGTCCCTCATTCCTCCCATCATTCTTGCCCATCTTTTCTGCATCGTCTCTAAGACCTTCACATTCTTCCTAATGTTTGGTGCCCAGAATTGAACACAGTACTCCAGTTGAGGTCGAACCAGTGTTCAACATTTCCACACTTTTGTACTCTATACCTCTATTTAAGAAGCCCAGGATCCCATAAGCCTTTTTAACTGCTTTCTCAACCTGACCTGCTACCTTCAACGATTTGTACACATATACCCCAGGTCTCTCTGTTCGTGCACCACAGTTAGGATTCGACCATCCAGCTTACATGACCTCTCCACTTACTTTCTACCAATATGTATTACTTCACTCTTTTCTGCGTTAAATTTCATTTGCCACCGGTCAAACAATTTCATCACCCTGTTTATATCTTCCTGAAGTCTATCACTCTCTTCCTCACTGCTCACTGTACTTCCAAGTTTTGTTTCATCTGCAAATTTTGAAATTGTGCCCTGTAAACACACGCCCAAGACATTAATATATATCAAGTAAAGCAGTGCTCTTTGAAACGACCCGTGGGGAACACATCTGTATACGTTCCTCCAGTCCAAAAAAACAGCTGTTCACCGCCACCCTCTGTTTCCTGTCACTAAGCCAATTTCGCATTCATGCTGCCATTGTCCCTTTTATTCCATGGGCTTCAACTTTGCTGGCGCACCTATTATGTGGCACTTTGTCGAACGACTTTTGGAAATCTATGTACACTGCGTCAACCGCATTACCCTCATCAAACCTCTCTGTTACCTCATCACAAAATCCCTCGCTCAAGTTGGTTAAACATGTTTTGCCTTTAACAAATCCGTGCTGGCTTTCCTTAATTAATCCATACCTATTCAAGTGACTGTTAATTTTGTCCCTGATTACTGTTTCTAAAAGATTCCCCACTGCCGTGTTTAAACTGACTGGCCTGCAGTTGCCGGAATTATCTTTACACCCTTTTTTGAACAACGGTGAAATATTTGCGATTCTCCAGTCCTCTGACACCACCACCGTATCCATGGAGGATTGGAATATTAGCGCCAATACCTCCAAGATTTCAGCCCGCAATTCCCTTAGCATCCTAGGATGTTTCCCATCAGCTCTTGATAATTTATCTACTTTAAGTACAGCCTGACTTTCTAATACCTCTTCTTTATCAATGTTGATACTATCGAGTGTTTCCACTTCCTCCTTCTCTATGTCTATGGCAGCATCCTCATCCCTGGTGAAGACAGATATAAAGTACTCATTTAGTGCCTGAGCCATAACACTTGCCTCTATGCATAAGTCACCTTTTTGGTTCCTAACCGGTCCCAGGCCGCCTCTTTTTTTAGATTCTTTTTTTTTGGGAGGGGGCATCGCTGGCAAGGCCAGCATTTATTGCCCAAACCTAATTGCACTTGAGGAGGTGGTGTTGAGCCGCATCCTTGAACCGCTGCAGTTCGTGTGATGAAGGTAGTCCCACAGTGCTGTTAGGTAGGGAGTTCCAGAAATTTGACCCAGCGACGAAGAAGCGTCGGCGATATACTTCTAAGTCAGGATGGTGTGAGACTTGGAGTGGAACTTGAAAGTGGTGGTGTTCGCATGCGCCTGCTGCCCATGTTCTACTGGGTGGACGAGATCGCGTGTTTGGGAAGTGCTGCCGAAGAAGCCTTGGCGAGTTGCTGCAGTGCATCTTAGAGATGGTACACACTGCAACCACAGTGCGCCGGTGCTGGCGGATGTGCCGATGATGCGGACTGCTTTGTCATGGATGGTGTCGAGCTTCTTGAGTGCTGTTGGAGCTGCACTCATCCAGGCAAGTGGAGAGTATTCCAACACACTCCTCACTTGTGCCTTGTAGATCGTGGAAAGGCTTTGGGGAGACAGCAGTTGAGGCACTCGACGCAGAATACCTAGCCTCTGACCTGCTCTTGTTGCCACAGTATTTATTTGACTGATCCAGTTAAGTTTCTGGTCAATGGTAAACCCCATGTTGTTGATGGTGGGGAATTCGGCGATGGTAATGCTGCTGAATGTCAAGGGGAGTTGGTTAGAGTCTCTTTTTTTGGTTATAGTCATTGCATGGCACGAATGATTCCTGCAGTTAACAGCACAAGCCTGAACGTCGTCAAGGTCTTGTTGCATACTGGCATGGACTGCTTTATTATCTGATGAGTTGTGAATGGCGTTGAACAATGTGCAGTAATCAGCGAACATCCTCATTTCTGATCTTATGTTGCAGGGAAGGTCATTGATGATTGGGCCTCGGACACTGCCCTGAGGAACACCTACAACGATGTCCCAGGGTTGTGATAATTGACCTTCGAACAGCACAACCATCTTCCTTTGTGCTCGGTATGACTCCAGACAGTGGAGAGTCCCCCCCCCCCCCGCCCCCAATTCCCATTGACTTCAGTTTTACTAGGACTCCTGAATGCCACACTCGGTCAAAAGCTGTCTTGATGTCAAGGGCAGTCACTCTCACCTCACCTCTGGAATTCAGCTCCATTGTTCATATTTGGACCAAGGCTGTAATGACGCCGGGAGCCGAGTGGTCTTCGCGGAACACAAACTGGGCATCAGTGAGCAGATTATTGGTGAGCAAGTGTCGCTTGATAGTACTGTACTAGTACTGACACCTTCCTTTACTTTGCTGATGATTGAGAGTAGACTGACGGTGTGGTTATTGGCTGGATTGGATTTGTCGTGCTTTTTGTGGGCAGGACATACCTGGGCAGTTTTGCACATTGTCGGATCGATGCCAGTGTTGTAGCTGTACTGGAACTGCTTGGCTAGTTGCGTGGCTAGTTCAGGAGCACAAGTCTTCAGCACGATAGCCGGGATTTTCTCGGGGCCCACAGCCATCGCTGTATCCAGTGCGCTCAGCCGTTTCTTGATATCACGTGGAGTGATTCCAATTGGCTGAAGACTGGCTTCTGTGATGGTGGGGACCTCACGAGTAAGCCGATATGGGTCATCCAATCGGCACTTCTGGCTGAGGATTTTTGCAAACGCTTCAGCCTTGTCTTTTGCGCTCACGTGCTGGGCTCCACGATCATTGAGAATGGAGTTATTCATGGAGCCTCCTCCTCCCGTTAGTTATTTAATGGTCCACCACAATTCACGACTGGATGTTGCAAGACTGCAGAGCTTTGATCTGATCCATTGAATGTGGGATCACTTAGCGATGTCTGTAACATGCTGCTTCCGCTTTTTAGCATGCATGTAGTCCTGTTTTGCAGCTTCCCCAGATTTGCACCTCATTTTTAGGTATGCCTGGTGCTGCTCCTGGCATGCTCTTCTGCACTCCTGATTGAATCAGGGTTGGTCCCCTGGCTTGATGGTAATGGTAGATGAGGTGTATGCCGGGTCATGAGGTTACAGTTTGTTGTTGATTACAATTCTGCTGCAGCTGATGGCCCACAGCGCCTCATGGATGCCCAGTTTTGAATGCTAGATTTGTCGTGAATCTATCCCATTTAGTACCGTGGTAGTGCAACACAACACGATGGAGGCTGTCCTCAGAGTGAAGACAGGACTTCGTCTCCACAATGACTGTGCGGTGGTCACTAGTATCAATACTGTGATGGACAGATGCATCGGCGACCGTTAGATTTGTGACGATGAGCTCAAGTAGGCTTCTCCCTCGTGTTGGGTCACTCACCACCTGTCGCAGGCCCAGACTGGCAGCTCTGTCCTTCAGGACTCGGCCTGTTCAGTCAGTAGTGGCGCTACCGAGCCACTCTTCTTGATGGACATTGAATTCCACCACCTAGAGTAAATTCTGTGCCCTTGCGACTCTCCGTGCATCTTCCATTTGGTGTTCACTATGGAGGAGTACTGGTTCGTCAGCTGAGGGAGGGCGGTAGGTGATAATCAGCAGGAGGTTTCCTTGCCCATGCATGACCTGAAGCCATTAGACTTAATGGGGTCCGGAGTCAATGAGGACACTCCTTTCCGAAAGTATACCGCTGTGCAGCCAACCCTGGTCGGAGTTTCCTGCGGGTGGGACAAGACATACCCAGCGATGGTGATGCAGGAGTTTGGGACATTGGATAAAAGCTATGATTCTGTGAGTATAAATATGTCAGGCTGTTGCTTGACTCGTCTGTGGGACAGCTCTCCCAATTTTCTCACAGGTCGCCAGATGTTGGTGAGGAGTCCTTTGCACGTTCGACTGGGCTTACTGTGCCATTACCGTGTCCGTAGCCGGTGCCGAGGTCGATGCCGTGTGCTGTGTCCAGTTTTATTCTTATTAATGCGTTTTGTAGCAGTTTGTTACTACTGAATGGCTTTCTCGGTCATTTCAGATGGGAGTTAAGAGTCAACCACATTGCTGTGGGTCTGGAGTCACATAAAGGCCAGACCAGGTAAGGGCTGCAGATTTCCTTCTCTAAAGGAGACCACCCCTTCCTTCTCTTACTACCCTATTACTATTTATATGCAAAACAGAAGGGGAGTGGGATTAATTGGATTGTTCTACCAAAGAAACGCCAGAAGCACGATGGTCCGAGTGCACTCCTTTTGTACTGTTTCATTCTATGATTCCATTAGCCTTTGACACAGATCTTCACTTCCCAATTTCCATATAGAAGCATCGAAGATAGGAGCAGGAGTAGGCCATTCGGCCCCTCGAGGCTGTTCCGCCATTTAATGAGATCATGGCTGATCATCCAAATTCAGTACCCTGTCCTTGCTTTCTCCCCATATCCCTTGATCCCTTTAGCCTTAAGAAATATATCTAACTCCTTCTTTAATATATTTAATGAATTGGCCTCAACTACCTTCTGTGTTAGAGAATTCCACAGGTTCACCACTCTCTGGGTGAAGCAATTCCTCCTCAGCTCAGTCAAAAATGGCTTACTCCTTATCCTTAGACTATGACCCCTGGTTCTGGAATCGCCCGCCATCGGGAACATCCATCCTGCATCTAGTCTGTCTAGTCCTGTTAGAATGTAATAAGTTTCAATGAGATCCCATCTCATTCTCTAAACTCTAGCGAATATAAAGCTAATCGACCCAATCTCTCTTCATACGTCATTCCTACCATCCCCGGTATCAGTCTGGTATATGTTTTGCTATTTGAGTCTGAATAAGCATCAATAAATTCAGCTTCGTTCTTTGTCCTTGCACAGCTTTTGGCATTTGAGCCTGTTAAAGATTGCGCTTTTTCTTAACTTTTCTCTCCCTTCCCGGCAGCACTCTTTACAGAACCATATTGAACTGTATCTTAATGCAAACTGAAGCCGTTACTGTGCGCGGTGTACTGGATTGTAGCGCTGTTAATGATCGAGATGTGGGTGGGTGGGACAGTATTTGAGAAGTGATGTCTGTGGCAGGCAGTGAGTGAGGGTGTGTGAGAGAAATGCGTTGTACACGCCGGATTAATGTCGCGGAAAATGCGGAATGTGAAAGATGTAATGTTCCACGTCAGCTTGTGGAGGTCGCTGTGTGAAAATGAAAGCGTGAGCCTGGCTATCTCAGTCGGAGCAGCAGCAGATTTTAAATATGAGGGCGCAGGTTTCAAGTGCGTGCTCAGGCTATTACTTCAGTTTAAGATTTTCAAATCTTACTTCCCTATAGCGCCATAAAACAGGAGTAATTCACGCTGATCTTTCCCGCAGACTCAATATAATAGATGAACATTTTTCTTTTTTTTTTGCAATATAAACCGACTTTAGTGATTGGTTATAATCAAAGTCGTTGTTTTGCAGTGTAAATCAAATGGTGTTTCCATTGACTAAAGCAACGCCCGAAGAGGGACTTAAAATCTGGACCCTCAGATGAAAAGTCTGATGCTCTACCAACTGACCAATCAGGGCTCTGAACTTTACCGAAACAGCGATACTGATTGGCTGTGTCAGAGAATTACATTCCCTTCACTTCCTGCCCACAGCCAACCTCTGAGTACACGCACCGTCACTCCATTGCTTCAGCTCGACACCTCTTCTCAGCACATTCTATCTCAAACACACTAACAGCCAGCAACCTGCCCCGAGTCTGCTCCGAACTGAAATGACAATTTCTCCTAAATCTGAACTCGTTTTCAATCTGATCGCAATTCCTCAATCTCATCCCTTCTCCAAATTATGACTCCCTGCTCCTGAATCTCAGCACCTAATCTTTTTCTATCTTTATAGCAACAGGAGTAGGCTAATCAGCCCCTCAAGCCTTTCCCACCATTCAGTCATATCATGATTGATCTGCATCTTAACTCCATGTACCAGGATTAGCTTCCTAACCCTTAAAATCCTACCGAGACAAAAATCTGCTAACCTCAGTTTTGAAATGTTCTAGTGACCCCCAGCCTCATCAGGTTTTTGCGCCAGATTTCCACTTCCCAGTGTATGAGGAGTACTTATTGACATCAGCCCTGAACGGCTTAGCTCTAATTTCAATGTTAAACGCTTGGTCTGCATTCCCCCACCAGAGCAAATCGTTTCTCTCTAACTAAAATATCAACTCATTTCATCATCTAAAGTAGGTTATTTAGATCATGCCTTCATTTTCTATGCTCAATGTAATACCAGCCTAGTCTATTCAGCCTGTCTTCATATTATAACCGTTTTAGCTCCGGTATAATTCTGGCAACTCTGCGCTGCACCCTGTCCAAGGCCAATTTGTCCTTCCTGATGTGCGTTACCCAGAACTGAATTCAGAAACTTAAATGGCGTCTAACCTGATCTTTTTAAGATGGTCACATACATCCACCTCATCATATTCCTGCCCCCTTGAGATAAAGGCCAACATCGGGTATATATTCACAAAACTTTGCCGGTGGCAGGACAAGTTTCGAAGGCTGCTAAAAAATCACGTGGTATCCTTGGCTTTATTAATAGACGAATAGAGTACAAAGCCAGGAAGTTATGCTAAACTTTTATAAAACACTGGTTTGGCCTCAGCTGGACTTTATAAGCAGAAAGCTGCACTCAGTTGTACTTTTATCTATCTCACTCTGCTTATGCCTCTCTGTATCACAGTACTCAGTCTCTCCTGTATTTCTCTCCCTCTGCTGGTGTCTCTCTGCATCACTCATTGTTCTCAGTCACACCTTTATCTATCTCCCTCTGCTGGTGACTCCCTGTATCACTCACTTTACTCAGTCTCTCCTTTATATCCCTTCAGGTTGTGCATATAAAGAGTACAACCGATTTAATAACATCAACACAACAGCAGATGGTGTCTGAATCTGTTTGTTCAAGTGAGGGTGAGTAATGTAAATCATTGTCTAAACGGACTGTCACCGGGGAGGATTACGAGAGATATGTATGTGAGTATAAACATGAATCACTTTCAGCATGTGACGACAGATTATCAGTTTCCTGAAATGCCGCCCAATCAGATCACATCTCAAGGGAAATGTCAATAATTGCATCTATCGTTGGCTACAATCTGAGTGCATCTATTGAAGTTCGATTGATTGATTCGTACAAGTCTTTCTGTGTTTGGGACCGTGTCAGTCTGTATGACTCTTCCTTCTGACTGCTTCCTGTCATGTTTTATAAAGGTCTCTTTCCGCTCTCAAATGTTTTTTTTCCCAACTCCTCGCTTGCTGCTTTCGGAGTTTTGGATAAGGCAATATTTGAAATAAACCTTACTGTTATACAGCCAAATCACTTTGAAAAACGTTGCACAACCACTCAGTTAGTTTGGTTGATCATTCGTGGCTTTTATATAGTTGAAAATGCTGCCAACTTTATTTCATATGATCCAGTTACACAAAGTCTACAGCTCAGACACAGGCCATTCGGCCCTAATTCTCTGTGCTTGTGTTTCGTAAATCTCCCCTGTACCCTCTCGAGTGCAATCACATCCTTCTTGTAAATTGGTTACCAGAACTGCACGCAGTATTCTAGCTGAGGCCTAACTAGTGTCTAAGACAGTTCAAGCATAAATTCCCTGCTCTTATATTCTATGCCTCGGTTAATAAAGGCAAGTATCGCATGAGGAATCTTTGGACATGCCCTCCAAGCTCCCTATGATCTTCTGCATTTCTCAGTGTCCTACCATTTATAGTGTGTTCCCATGCCTTGCTAGCCCTCCCCAAATGCATTACCTCACACTTCTCCAGACTGAATTCCATTTGCCACTTTTCTGCACACCTGACTGGATCCATTGATCTCTTCCTGCAGTCTGCACCTTTCTTCTTCATTATCAACCACACGGCCATTTTTTGTATCATCTGCGAACCTCTGATGCGGAAAAACTTTAAAAACATAACCAGAAGCGACTCATTTGGAACATGTTGATTGAAAGTAACTGGGCAATAGTCGCTTGACATTCTGTGTCCTGATATATTGTAAGATGATTGACTTTGCATTAAAATAAATGAACCATTCTGCGAATATGTAGAAAAAGGTCCGTTTTGTTCTCTCCTTCCCTCTCACTGTGTGTTATCTTAGTTAACAGAGCGCGGGTGCCAGGAACTCTCCAGTGAGTCATCAAGACACTATTGCCGTGCGATTCTAGTCAGTGAGCCCAGCATTCACAGCGGTGCATTTCCCAGCCCGGGACTGGTTCCAGACAAAATGCAGTGATAATCCGATAATATTGACGTCGTGCGATAGTGTGAAACGGGCGATAGCGAAATGGCTGTCTCGTTACACATGCTGACGATTTTTCCTTCCGTTAAGATCTGCCCTCTCAGGTGGATGTGGAAGATCCCATGGCACTAATCGAAGAAATAAATAAGTTGCAGTTATATAGCGCCTGCTGCACCTGCATGCTTACCTTCAGCGACTGGTGCACAAGGACACCCAGGTCTCGTTGCACTTCCCATTTTAACAATCTGTTGCCGTTCAGTTAATAATCTGTCTTCCTGTATTTGCCACCGAAGTTGATAACCTCGCATTTATCCACACTATACAGCATTTTCCATGCATCCGCCCAATCACCCAACCTGTCCAAAAGATACTGGAGTTTATCTGCCTCCTGCTCACAGCACACACGCCCACCCTGCTTTGTGTCGTCTGCAAACTTTTAAATCTTGCATCTAGTTCCCTCGTCTAGATCATTTATATATATTGTGAATAGCTGGGGCCCTAGCACCGACCACTGCGATACCCCACTAGTCACTGCCTGCCACTCGGAAACAGTACCATTTATTTAACACTTTGCTTCCTGTCTGCCAACCAGTTCTCTATCCAAGACAGTAACTTACCCCCAATCCCATGTGATTTAACTTTACACGCTAGTCTCTTATGCGGGACCTTATAGAAAGTCTTCTGAAAGTCAAAATACACCATATCCACTGGTTCTCCCTTATCTATTCTACCAGTCACATCCTCAAACAATTCCAGTTGAATAGTCAAGCATGATTTACTATTTGTAAATCTATGTTGACATTGTCCGATTGTGTCACTGTTTTCCAAGTGCTCTGCTATTACTTCTTTTCCAATGGTCTCTAGCATGTTCCCCACTACCGATGTCTGGTTTACCGGTCTATAACTCCCCGTTTTCTCTCTACCACATTTTTTAAATAGTGGGGTTACATTAGCTATCCTCCAATCCATGGGAACTGTTCCAGAGTCCATAGAGTTTTAGAAGATGGCTAGCAATGCATCTTCTTTTTCTAGGGCTACTTCGTTAAGTACCCTAGGATGCAGTACATCATGACTAGGGATTTATCGGCATTCAATCCCGTCAATTTCCCTCACACCATTTCCCTACATATACTGATTTCATTCAGTTCCTCCCTCTCATTAGACCCTATGTTCCCCTACATCTCTGAGACGTTATTTGTGCACTCCTTTGTGCAGACAGAAACAAAGTTTGTGTTTAAGTGGTCTGTCATTTCTTCGTTGCCCATTATAAATTTCGCTGATCCTGACTGCAAGGGACCTACCCTTGAGATCAAGAATATTTTTTCTCTTCACATTTCTATAGAAGCTTTTACAGTCAGTTTTTATGTTCACTGCAAGCTTACTGTCATAATCTTTTATCCCTCTCTTAATTAATCCCTTTGTCCCCCTTGCTGAATCCTAAACTGCTCCCAATCCTCAGTTTTGCTGCTTTTTCTCGCCAAATTATATGTCCTCTCCTTGAATCCTATGTTATCCCTAATTTCCCTTGTTAGCCACGATTGAGTCAACTTTTTTGTTTTATTTTTATGCCAAACAGGGATGAACACATTCTATAGTTAATTCATGCAATCTTTAAATGGTTGCCGTTGTCTTTCCACCGTCAGCCCTTTAAGTAACGTTCCCCAATCTTCCTAGCCAACTCGTGCCTCATACTATCGTATTTTCCTTTATTTGAAAAATGTTTCCTCATGTCACCTCTGGTTCATTTGCAAAACACCTTCACTCTGCGTCCTCTGGTTACCGACCCTCTGCCACAGCAAACCGTCACACTTTGTTTACTCTATCAAAACCATTCGTGATTTTGAACACCAATAGAGAATCTCCTCTTTACATTCTCTGCTCTAAGGAGACCAAACCCAGCTTTTCCAGTCTAGTCGGATAAGTGAACACCCTCATCCAGGGTAGCATTCTCGTAAATCTTGTCTGCACCGTCTCCAAAGCATTGATAACCTTCCTAAAGTGTGATGCCCAGAACAGTAATTCAGATGAGGCCTATCCAATGATTTATAAAGGTTTAGCATAGCTTCCTTGCTATGTACTTTATTCCTCTCTTAATAAAGCCAAGGATCCCATATGATTTTAACTACTTTCTCAATTTGCCTGCAATAGAATCATAAAGTAATTCATACCATGCATTAGACATATTCAAGGCCATCCAAAACTACAAGGACAGCAGCATACTCTACGAACTGTGTGAGGAGACACAGATCAAACTGTCACAGGACGGAGAGTGAAGAGACTCAGATCAAACTGTCACAGGATGGAGAGTGAAGAGACTCAGATCAAACTGTCACAGGACGGAGATTGAAGAGACTCAGATCAAACTGTCACAGGACGGAGAGTGAAGAGACTCAGATCAAACTGTCACAGGACGGAGAGTGAAGAGACTCAGATCAAACTGTCACAGGACGGAGAGTGAAGAGACTCAGATCAAACTGTCACAGGACGGAGTGAGGAGACTCAGATCAAACTCTCACAGGACGGAGAGTGAGGAGACTCAGATCAAACTGTCACAGGTCGGAGAGTGAAGCGACTCAGATCAAACTGTCACAGGACGGAGTGAGGAGACTCAGATCAAACTGTCAGGACGGAGTGAAGAGACTCAGATCAAACTGTCACAGAAGTGTATTGTTTTAATTTAAATTAATTAAAGGGTAAATAATATTAATAAATTTAATTAATTACATAGAATGAGAGAGCAGGTGATGTGTTACTGCTGAATATGTGGGAGCTGGTGGACACCATTGATGTTCACGGTGATCACATTTGCAGTAAGTGTTGGCTGCTCGAGGAACTCCGGCTCCGTGTTGATGAGCTGGAGTCCGAGCTTCAAACACTGCGACACATCAGGGAGGGCGAGAGTTACCTGGACTCTGTGTTCCAGGAGGTAGTCACACCAATTAGATTAACTAATTCAGATGTAGCCCGTGATCAGGGACAGGAGGGTGTGACTACGAGTGAGGCAGGTACGGGGATCCAGGAGGTAGTGTTGGAGGAGCCGCAGCCCTAACTCTTGTCCAACAGGTTCGAGGCTCTTACTCCCTGTGAGGACGGGAGCAGGGACTGCAGGGAGGATGAGCAACCTGCCAAAACAGCACCGTGGTACGGGGAGCCATTCAAGTGGGGGGAGTAAAAATAAATGTTGTAGTGGTAGGGGATAGTATCATTAAGGGGATAGATAGTGTTCTTTGCAGCCGGGAACAAGAGAACCGAAGGCTGTGTTGCCTGCCCGGTGCCAGGGTTAAGGACATCTCCTCAGGGCTGGAGAGAAACTTGGAGTGGGAGGGGGAAGATCCAGTTGTCGTGGTCCATGTTGGTACCAATGACATAGATAGGACAAGGAATGAGGTTCTGTTGAGGGAGTATGAGCAGCTAGGGGCCAAATTACATGCGTGGCTCAAAGACTGGTGTGGGAGAAATGGGTTTTGCTTCCTGGGAAACTGTCACCAGTACTGGGACAGGAGAGAGCTGTTCCGTTGGCACGGACTTCACTTGGCCAGTGCTGGGACTAGATTCCTGGCGAATCGAATAACTAGGGCTGTAGAGAGGGCTTTAAACTAATTAGTGGGGGGGAGGTTTCAAGAGAGCAAAACATTAAAATGTCAGCGGAGAAGGCAACAGAGCAAAGTAGCAGTGGGGTAATTAAAAACCAGAGCCTGTCAGGAAGGGACAGAATATATAAAGATAACGGTAAAGTAGTAAAGGCGGTAAAAGCAGGAATAAATTGTCACAACACATATTTAAAAGTTCTTTATCTGAATGCACGCAGCATTCGTAAAAAAAAATAGACGAGTTGACGGTACAAATAACTACGTATGGGTATGATCTTGTGGCCATTACAGAAACATTGCTGCTGGGTGACAACGACTGGGAATTAAATATGCCAGGGTATTTAGCAATCAGGAACGACAGGCAGGAAGGAAGAGGAGGTGGGGTAGCTATGTTAATAAAGGAAGGAATCACTGTATTACAGAAAAATGATATTGGGTCAAAGGATCAGGATAATGAAACAGTTTGGGTGGAGATAAGGAATAATAAGGGGAAAAAAAACACTAGTGGGAGTAGTATATAGGCCTCCTAATAGTTGCAACTCTGCTGGAAGAAGTATTAATCAGGAAATAGTTTGGGCATGTAATCAGGGAACAGATATAATTATGGGGGAATGTAACTATCGTATTAACTGGACAAATCAAATTGGGCAGGGCAGCCTTGAGGAAGAGTTTATTGAGTGCATTAGGGATGGATTTCTTGTGCAGTATGTAACTGATCCTACAAGGAGCCAGCAACCTTGGACCTGGTCCTGTGTAATGAGTCAGGATTAATTAATAATGTCCTAGTTAAGGATCCCCTTGGAATGAGCGCCCATAACATGGTTGAATTCCATATCCAATTCGAGGGTGAGAAGGTTGGTTCTCAGACAAGCGTACTGAGCTTGAATAAAGGAGACTATGATGGTATGAGATCGGAATTGATTAAAGTGAACTGGGAAAATAGATCAAAGGTTAAGACGGTACATGAGCAGTGGTGTTCATTTAAGGAGTTATTTTACAACTTTCAAAAAATATATATTCCACTGAGGAAAAAAGGGTGTAAAAGAAATGACAGCCATCCTTAGCTAAGTAAAGAAATTAAGGATAGTATCCAACTAAAACAAGAACATATAAGGTAGCCAAACTTAGTGGAGGATAGAAGATTGGAAAGTCTTCAAAAGACAGCAAAAAGTAACTAAAGGATTGATTCAGAAAGGGCAGATAGATTATGAAAATAATTTAGCAAAAAATATAAAAACAGATAGCAAGAGTTTCTATCGTTATATCGAAAGAAAAAGGGTGGCTAAGGCAAACGTGGGACCCTTAGAGGATGAGACCGGGAAATTAATGGTGGGAAACATGGAGATGGCAAAAATGCTGAGCAAATATTTTGTTTCAGTCTTTACGGTAGAGGACACTAAGAATATCCCAACACTGGACAAACAGGGGCTCTAGGGGGGGGAGGAGCTAAATACGATTAAAATCACTAAGGAATTGGTACTCAGTAAAATAATGGGAATCAAGGCGGATAACTCCCCTGGACCTGATGGCTTACATCCTCGGGTCTTGAGGGAAGTGGCAGTAGGGATTGTGGATAATTTGGTAATAATTTTCCAAAATTCCCTGGACTCAGCAAAGGTCCCGGCAGATTGGAAAACTGCTAATGTAACACCCTTATTTAAAAAGGGTAGTAGGCAGAAGGCTGGAAATTATAGACCAGTTAGTCTAACATCTGTGGTGGGTAAAATTTTGGAGTCTATTATTAAGGAGACAGTAACGGAACATTTAGATAAACATAATTTAATAGGACAAAGTCAGCATGGCTTTATGAAGGGGAAGTCATGTCTGACAAATTTGCTTGAGCTCTTTGAGGACATAACGTACAGGGTGGATAAAGGGGAACCAATGGACGTAGTGTATTTAGACTTCCAAAAGGCATTCGACAAGGTGCCACATAAAAGATTATTGCTCAAGATAAAAATCACTGGATTGGGGGGAATATTCTGACATGGGTGGAGGATTGGTTATCTAACAGGAAACAGAGAGTTGGGATAAATGGTTAATTCTCGGACTGGCAACCATTAGCCAGTGGTGTTCCGCAGTGGTCGGTGCTGGGTCCCCAACTCTTTACAATCTATATTAACGATTTGGAGGAGGGGACCGAGTGTAACTTATCAAAGTTTTCAGATGATACAAAGATGGGAGGGAAAGTAGAAAGTGAGGAGGACATAAAAAACCTACAAGGGGATATAGACAAGCTGGGTGAGTGGGCGGAGATTTGGCAGATGCAATACAATATTGGAAAATGTGAGGTTATGCACTTTGGCAGGAAAAATCAGAGAGCAAGTTATTATCGTAATGGCGAGAAACTGGAAAGTACTCCAGTACAAAGGGATCTGGGGGTCCTAGTGCAAGAAAATCAAAATGTTAGTATGCAGGTGCAGCAGGTGATCAAGAAGGCCAAAAGAATGTTGGCTTTTATTGCTAGCTGGATAGATTATAAAAACAGGGAGGTATTGCTGCAGTTATATAAGGTATTGGTGAGACAGCATCTAGAAAAATGCATACAGTTTTGTTGTCCATACTTAACAAAACACATACTTGCTCTCGAGGCAGTACAAAGAAGGTTCACTCAGTTAATCTCCGGGATGAGGGGGTGGACATATGAGGAGAGGTTGAGTAGATTGGGACTCTACTCATTGGAGTTCAGAAGAGTGAGAGGCAATCTTATTGAAACATATAAGATTTTGACGGGTCTTGTTCGGGTGGATGCGGTAAAAATGTTCCCAAGGATGGGTGAAACTAGAACTAGGGGGCATAATCTTAGAATAAGGGGCTGCTCTTTCAAAACTGAGATGAGGAGAAACTTCTTCACTCAGAGGATAGTAGGTCTGTGGAATTTGCTGCACCAGGAAGCTATGGAAGCTACATCATTAAATAAATTTAAAACAGAAATAGACAGTTTCCTAGAAGTAAAGGGAATGAGGGGTTACGGAGACCGGTCAGGAAACTGGACATGAGGCTGAGTTCGGATCGGTCGAGGCCCTGTGGGTGGCGTAGCGGGCCCAGGGGCTGAGTGGCCGGGTCCTGCTCCTAATTCTTGTGTTCTTTAGATTTGAGGTGAGTATCAGATCAGCCATGATCTTATTGAATGGCAGAGCAGGCTCGAAGGGCCGATTGGCCTACTCCTGCTCCTATTTCTTATGTTCTCATTTTCTTATAACGTCACAGAACGAGGCATAGAAGCATAGCAGCATGGAAGGTAGGAGCAGGAAAAGGCCGTTCGGGTCCTCGAGTCTGCTCCGCCACTAACTGAGATCATGGCTAATCATCCAAATTCAGTACCCTGTCCCATCTTTCTCCCCATATCCCTTTAGCCATTCGGCCCATCGAGTCCCTGCCGGCTCTCTGCGGAGCAATCCAGTCAGTTCCATTGCCCCGCACTATCTCCGTACCATTGCAAATTTGTTTCCCTCAAATGCCCATCCAGTCTCCCGTTGAAAACATTGAGTGTCCCCGCTTCCACCAATTCCGTCGGCCGAGAATTCCAGGTCACTCGATGCTTAAACAAAATTTCCTCACATCCCCTTATAACTCTTGCCCAAAATCATAAATCTGTGTCCTCCAGACTTTATACCAACAACTATTGGGGAAGTCCTTTTCCCGTCTAAACAATCCGAACCCGTCATAACCTTGTACACCTCCATAAAATAACCCCTCAATCTCCTTTGCTCTAATAAAAACAAATCCAACTTCTCAAACCTGTCCGTGTCGCTAAGATCCCCCATCCCCTGCTCCAATCTGGTAAACCTCCTCTGCACCCTCTCAAGGGGCTTCACATCCTTCCTAATGTGTGGTGACCAGAACTGGGTGCAATATTCCAGTTGTGGCCTAATCAACGCTTGATAATTGTTCAGCATAACTTCTCTACTTTTGTACTCAATACCTCTATTTCTGAAACCCAAGATCCCATATGCTTTGCTAACCACTCTCTCAATATGTCCTGCCACCTTCAAAGACCTATGCACATTAACTCCCAGGTCCCTCTGTCCCTGCACACTCTTTCAAACTGTGGCATTAAGTGTATATTGCCTCTCCCTTTTCCTTCTGCGAAATGCATCACCTCACACTTCTCTGCATTAAATTACATGTGGCTTTTGTCTGTCCATTCTGCTACATTTTCTATGTCCTGTTGCAGTCGATTGGTATCATCCTCACTGTTTGCAACCACCACCCCCTCCACCCCCAAGTTTGATGTCATCGGCAAACTTAGAAATTCTGCTTTGTATTCCAATATCCAGGTCATTTATACATATCAAAAAAAGCAGTGGCCGAAGCACTGACCCTCCGGGAACATCACTGTCCACCATCCTCCAGTCTGAAAAGCAGCCATTTACCACAACCCGCTGTTTTCTGTCCTTAAGCCAATTCCTTATCCAAGCTGCCGCTGACCCACCTATTCCAACAGCCTCAATTTTGCAATCTAGCCTTCTATCTTTTAATTTTTCAAATGCTTCCGAAAATCAATACAGACAACATCAATTGCATTCATTCCCTTCATCAATCCTCCCTGTTACTTCATCAGAAAATTCAATTTAATAAGTCAAACATGATCTGCCTTTTACAAAATCGTGTTGGCTCTAGCTTAATTAGTTTCAATCTTTCCAAGCACACGCTATTTTTTTTATTGGTTATTGTTTCTAAAACTCTAACCACCACTGATGTTAAACTGACCGGGCTGTAGTTACTTGGATTGTCCTTAGACACTTTAGTAAACAATGGTGTCACATTTACCATTTTCCAATCCTCAGGCGCACCCCCCGCATCGAGGGAATATTGGCAAATAATGGCAAGCCCTTCCGCTATCTCCTCCCGAATTCCCTTAGCAATCTAGGATGCAAGCTATCTTGACCAGGCGACTTAGGCCACTCTAAACATACCCAGCGTTTCTATTACTGCAACATCTTCAGCCAGAGGTACTGACTGGATGGTCCATATCGGCTTACTCCTGAGGTCCCCACCATCACAGAAGCCAGTCTTCAGCCAATTCGAATCACTCCACGTGATATAAAGCAACGGCTGAGCGCAGTGGATACAGCAAAGATTATGGGTCCCGGCAACATCCTGGCTATTGTGCAGAAGACGTGTCCTCCAGAACTAGCCGCGTCTCTAAAAAAGCAGTTCCAGTACAGCTACAACACTGGCATCTATCCGAGAACGGGGAAAACTGCCCACGTACGTCCTGCCCATAAAAAAAGCACGACAATTCGAATCCAGCCAATAGTCGCCCCATCAGTCAAATCTTCATCATCAACAAAGTTAAGGAAGGTTTAATCGACAGTGCTATCACAAGGCCCTTACTCACCAATAACATGCTCACTGATGCACAGTTTGGGTTCCGCCAAGACCACTTTGCTTCCGAGCGCATTACAGCCTTGGTCCAAATGTTGACAAAGGAGCTGAAATCCCGACGTGAGATGAGAGTGACGGCTCTTGACATCAAGGTAGCATTTGACTGAGTGCGGCATCAAGGAGCCCTAGTAAAACTGAAGTCAATGAGAATCGGTGGGGGAGGGGGACACGCTCCACTGGCTGTACTCATGCCTAGCACAAAGGAAGATGTTTCTGCTGATTGAAGGTGAATCCTTTCAGCCCCAGGACATCGTTGTAGGATTTCCTCAGGGCAGTGTACAAGACCCAACCATCAATGACATTCCCTCCAACATAAGGTCAGAAATGGAGATGTTCGCTGATGAATGCTCAGTGTTCAGCGCCATTCACAACTCCTCAGATAATAAATCAGTCGATGCCCGCATGCAGCAAGACCTGGAAGACGTTGAGGCTTGGGCTGATAAGTGGCAGGTAACAATCGTGCCACAGAAGTGCCAGGCAATGGCTATCTCCAACACGCAATAGGCTAACAACCTACCCTTGACATTAACCGGCACTAACATCGCCGAATCAGTCACCATCAACATCATGGGATTAAGCATTGCCCGGAAACTTAACTGGACCAGCCACATAAACACTGTGGCAACAAGAGCAGGTCAGAAGCTAGGAATTCTGCTGCAAGTGTCTCACCTCCTGGCTCCCGAAAGCCTTTCCACCATCTAAAAGGCACAAGTGAGGAGTTAAGGAGCAAGGATGTCTTGCTGCAGTTGTACAGGGCCTTGGTGAGACCACACCTTGAGTATTCTGTGCTGTTTTGGTTGCGTTATCTGAGGAAGGATGTTCTTACCATGGAGGGAGTGCAGCGAAGATTCACCAGACTGATACCTGGGATTGCAGGCATGACGTATGAGGAGAGATTGGTCGATTAGTCTTATATTCGCTAGAGTTTAGAAGAATGAGAGGGGATCTCATTGAAACTTATAAAATTCTAACAAGACTAGACAGACTAGTTTCAGGAACTATGTTACCGATGCCGGGGGAGTCCAGAACCAAGGGTGACAGTCTTACGATAATGGGTAGGCCATTTAGCACTGAGCTAAGGAGGAATTTCTTCACCCAGAGACTGGTGAACCTGTGGAATTCTCTACCACAGAAGGTAGTTGGGGCCAAGTCATTAAATATATTCAAGAAGGAGTTAGATATATTTCTAAGGCTAAAGGGATCAAGGGATATGGGCAGAAAGCAGGGACAGGGCACTGAATTGGTATGATCAGCCATTATCTCATTAAATGGCGGAAGCGGCTCGAGGGGCCGAATGACCTGCACCAGCTGCTATAATCTATATTTACACAGCGAGTTATTGTGATCTGGAATGCACTGCCTGATAGTTTGGGGAAAGCAGATGCAATAGTAACATTGAAAGCTGTATTGGATAAAGACTTGAAGGGAAGTAAATTACCTGGCTAGGGAAAACAGCTGGGGAGTGGATTAATTGGATTGCTCTACCAAAGAATCGCCAGAAGCATGATGGGCTGAGTGGCCTCCTTTTGTACTGTATCATTCTATGATTCAATTAGCCTCTTCCCCACATCTTCACTTCCCAATTTCCATATGTTTTGCTATTTGGTAATGAATAATCATCAATAAAATTAGCAACTTTTTTTAGCGTTGTACAGCTTTTAACATTTGAGCCTGTTAAATATTGTGCTTTTTCTTAACATTTCTCTCCCTTCCCGGCAGCACACTTTACAGAACTAGATTGAATTGTTTCTTGCAAACTGGAGCCGTTACTGTGCACTGCGAACTGGATTGTAGCACTTATAAAGAGCGAGACGTGGGTGAGTGGGACAGTATTTGTGAAGTGAGGCTTGTGGCAGCCAATGAATGAGGGTGTGTGAGAGAAATGCGTTGTTCACGCGGGATTAATGTAGTGGGAAATGCGGAAGGTGAAAGATGTAATGTTCCATGTCAGCCAGTGGAGGTCGCTGTGTGAAATTGAAAGCGTGAGCCTTGGTATCTCAGTTCGTGCAGCACCAGATTTTAAATATCAGGGTGTTGGTTTCAAGTGCGTGCTGTGGCTATTCCTTTAGTCTAAGATTGTCAAATCTTACTTCTTTATAGCGCCATAAAACAGGAGCAATTCCTTTTGCAATACAAACCGACTTTAGTGATAGGTTATAATCAAAGTCGGTGCATTAAAGTGCAAATCGAATGGTGTTTCCATTGAATAAATCAACGCGCGAACAGAGACTTAAACCCTTTAACCTAAGATTAAAAGTCTGATGCTCCACCGTCTGACCAATCAGTCCTCTGGAACATTACAGAAACAGCGACACTGAGTGGCTGTGGTAGGGAATTACATTTCCTTCACTTCCTGCCCACAGCTTCCCTCTGAGTACACGCACCGTCATCCCATTGCTTCAGCTCGACACCTCTTCTCAGCACATTCTACCTCCAACACACTAACAGCCCGAATCTGCTCAGAACTGAAATGATCTGAATCTGAAATCTTGTCTTCAATCTGATCGCTACTCCTCAATCTCATCCCTTCTCCAAGATCCGACACCCTACTCCTTAATCTCAGCACCTGATCTTTTTCTTGATTATAGAAACAGGAGTAGGCCATTCAGTCCCTCAAGTTCGTTCTGCCATTCAGATAATATCCCAATTGATCTGTATCTTAACTCCATGTACCCGCCATGGGTCGCTAACCGTAAGTACCCTTACGTGAGAAAAAGCTGCCAACCTCAGTTTTGAAATGTTCAATTGAGCCTCAGCTTCATCAGATTCTTGCGGCGGAGTGTTCCAGATTTCCACTTCACAGTGTATGAAGGAGTGCTTATTGACATCAGCACTGAACGGCCTAGCTCTAATTTCAACGTTAAGGCCATTGTTCTGCATTCCCCCACCAGAGCAAAACGTTTCTCTCTATGTACAATATCAACTCATTCCATCATCTTAATTAGGTTAATTAGATCACGCTTTCATTTTATATACTCAAATGAATACCAGCCTAGTCTATTCTTCCTATCCTCACAATGTAACCATTTTAGTGCCAGTATAATTCTGGTAACTGTGCGCTGCACCCTGTCCAAGGCCAATTTCTGCTCCGTGATGTGCGTTACCCATAACTGAATCCAGTAATCTAAATGGGGTCTAACCAGATCTTTCTAATATGGTAACATAAAATCCACCCCTTTATATTTCAGCCACCTTGATATAAAGGCCGACATGGAGTTTATATACCCAAATCTTTGCCGGTGGCAGGAGAAATTTCGAAGGCTGTTAAAAAAGCCCGTGGAATCCTTAGTTTTTTAACAGAGGAATCGGCTCAACTGGACTTTACAAACGGAAAACTGTACTCAGTCTCACCTTTATCTACCTCTCTCTGCTGGTCTCTCTGTTTCACTCACTGTACTCAGTCTCAGATTTAGCTACCTCCCTCTGCTGGTGTGTCTCTGTATCACAGTACTCAGTCACACCTTTATCTATCTCCAGATGCTGGTTTCTCTTTGTATCACTCACTGTACTCAGTCACACCTTTAACTACCTTCAGGCAGTGCATATAAAGTGCTTAATCGATTTAATAATGTCAAAACAGCACCAGATGGTATCTGAATCTGTTTGTTCAAGAGAGGATGACTAATGTAAATCATAGTTTAATAGGACTGACCCCGGGAAGGTTTCCTAGCGATAAAAATGTGAATATAAATATGGATAATTTTCAACACGTGACGACATATGAAACGCCGCCCAATCAGATCACATCTCAGGGGAAATGTCAGTGATTGCTTCCATTGTTGGCTACAATCTGAGTGCAGTTATTGAAGATCGATTTCTTGATTCAATCAAGTTTTTCTCAGTAAGGGGCGGTGTCATTCTGTATTATTCTTCCTTCTGACTGCTTCCTGTCATGTTTTATAAAGTTCCATTTCCGCTTTGAAATGTTTTTTTCCAACTCCTCAGTTGCAGCTTTCGAAGTTTCGGATCAGGCATTATTTGAAATAACCCTTGCTGTTATCTGGACATATCACTTTGAAAAGTGTTTCACAACCACTCATTTAGTTTGGGTGAGCATTCGTGGATTGTATATAGTGGAAAATGCTCCCAACTTTACATCGTATGATTGAGTTACAGCGAGTCTACAACACAGACACAGTCCATTCTGCCCTAATTCTCTGTGCTGGTATTAATGCTCAGCCAACATCTTCGTAATTCTCTTCTGCACCATCTGCAGTCACATCCTTCCTGTAATGTGGTGACCGGAACTGCACGCAGTATTCTAGCTGTGACCTAGACAGTTTACGCATAAACTCCCGCCGCTTGTATTCCAAGCCTCGGCAAATAAAGGCAAGTATCCCTTCAGGAATCTTTGGACAAGCACTCCAAACTCACTTTGATCTTCTGCACTGCTCAGTGTCCTACCAGTTATAATGGTTTCCCTTGCCTTGCTTGCCCTCCCCAAATGCATTACCTCACATTTCTCCAGACTGCATTCCATTTGCCACTGTTCTGCCCACCAGGCCAGTACATTGATATCTTCCTGCAGTCTGTAGCTTTCTTCTTCATTATCAACCACAGGGCCAATTTTTGTAGCATATGCAAACTTCTGATGCTGAAAAGCTTTAAAAACATAACCAGAAGCGACTCTTTTAGTAGATATTGATTAAAAGCAACTGGCCAATAGATTCCTGACGTTCAGTGTCCTGAGAAACTGTAAGATGATTGACATTGCATTAAAATAAATGCTGGTCTCTCTGTATCACTCACTGTACTCAGTCTCAGATTTAGCTATCTATTAATGCTGGGGTCTCTCTGTATCACAGTACTTAGTCACTCCTTTATCTATCACCCTCTGCTGGTGTCTCTCTGCATCACTCACTCAACTCAGTATCACATTTATCTCTCTTCAGACTGTGCATAACAAGTGTTTAACCGTTTTAATAATATCAAAACAACAACAGATGCTAATGTATTGAAAAATGAAATGTTGTGTTCTCTCCTTCCCCCTCACTGTGTGTTATCTTAGTTAACAGAGCGCGGGTGCCAGGAGCTCTCCAGCGTGTCACCAAGACACTATTGCCGTGCGAGTCTAGTCAGTGAGCCCAGCATTCACACCGGTGCATTTCCCAGCCCGGGGATTGCATCCATCGTAAATGCAGTGGTAATCCGCTAATATTCACATCATGCGAGAGTGTGAAACGGGCGATAGCGAAACGTCTACCCCGTTACTCATTCCTGCCGATTTTTCCTTCCATTAAAGTGTGACCTCTCAGGTGGATGTGGAAGATCCCATGGCACTATTCGGAGAAAGAAATAATTTGTATTGATATAGCGCCTTTTACGACCTCAGGATATCCCAAAGCGGCTTACTTTTGAACTGTTGTAATGTAGGAAACGCAGCAAACAATGTTCGAACTACAAGATCCCACAAACAACAATTCGACAATGATCAGACAATGTCTTTAGTGAGGTAAATATTGAGCCAGGACAAAGGGGAGAACACCCTTGCTTATCTTCCAAGAGGGACCTTGAGATTGTTTATGTCCACCTGAGAGTGCAGACGGGGCCTCGGTTTAACATCTTATTCGAAAAACTGAATTCTGGACAGTGCAGCGCTCTCTTGGTACTTCACTGGATTGTCAGCCTAGATTCGGTGCTTACTTTCCATTAAGTGAGACTTGGGCTCAGGACTAGTTCGCGAATTCAGAAGTGAGTGCGCTACCAACTGAGACAAGGCTGACACTGTAAAGTTACTGATCTTTATAGAAGAGCTGGGGTGTTCTCCCCGCTGTCCTGGGCCAATATTTACGCCCTTAACAAACATCACAAAGCCGAACAGATGATCTGGTAATTCTCTCAGTGGTATTTGTGGGATCTAGCTGTGTGCAAATTGACGACCACTTTTCCTACATTACAACAATTTATACACTTAGAGCAATAAGTTAATTGGCTGTAAATCACTTTGGGACGTCCTGTGTACGTGATAGGCGCTGTATAAATGCAACTCCTTGTTCTCACATTGCCATTGTCTCTCTCAGTCTGAGGACTGCTGCACAACGAATTAAGGGAACTTTGTTTATTTTCCATTCCCGGAACAGTCTCGGAACGAGGTAGATAAAGCCAGGCCATTCAGGAGAGAAGTTAGGAAAAAGTTCTTCATACAACGAGTGGTAGAAGTGTCGAGCTCTCCCACAGAAAACAGTTCAATTAAA
This sequence comes from Squalus acanthias, assembly GCA_030390025.1. Lineage (NCBI taxonomy): Eukaryota > Metazoa > Chordata > Chondrichthyes > Squaliformes > Squalidae > Squalus > Squalus acanthias. The sequence continues at coordinate 151,261,291 of CM059431.1, read as the reverse complement.
CATTTTAAATCTGAGATCGATTGAGTTTTGCTGGACAAGGGTACAAAAGGATATGGAGCCAAGGCGGGGGATGGAGTTCTGATACTGATCTGAGACAGACCAGCCGTGATCTTATCTTTCATTCTTTCAAAGCTTACTTTCCTAGAGAACCATAAAGCACGAGCAATTGTCGCTGATCTTTCCTGCTGTCTCAAAAATATTTTTCAATTTAAAACGATGATTGTGATAAGTTATAATCTAACGTCTGTGCTTTGAATTGCTGCTTCCATTCATTAAAGAAGCGCCTGAACAGGGACTTGAACTCTGGAACCTCAGATTAAAAGTCTGATGCCCTACCGTCTGTCCAATCAGGGCGCTGAACATTACCGAAACAACGACACTGATTGGTTGTGTCAGGGAATTACATTTCCTTCACTTTCTGCCCACAGCCGTTCTCTGAGTGCACGCACCGTCACCCCATTGCTTCAGCTCGACACCTCTTCTCAGCACATTCTATCTCAAACACACTAACAAGCATCAACCTGCCCCAATTCAGCGCCGAACTAAAATGACCCTTTCCCCTGAATCTGAACTATTCTCTTCAATCTGATCTCTCCACTTCCATCTGATCCTCACTCCTCAATCTAATCTCTTCTCCTAAATATGACTCCCTGCTTCTTAATCACAGCACCTAATCTTTTTCTAGCATTATAGCAACAGGAGTAGGCCATTCAGCCCCTCAATCTAATTCCGCCATTCAGTCATATCCTGATTGATCTGCACCTTAATTCCATGTACCCGCCTTAGTTCCCTAACCCTTAGTAACCTTGCGTGAGAAAAATCTGCCAATTTCAGTTTTGAAATGTTCAATTCATCCTCATCAGGTTCTTGTGGCAGTTTTTTATTCTAGATTTCCACTTCCCAGTCTATGAAGTAGTGGTTATTGACATCAAAACAGAGCGGCCAAGTTCTGATTTTAAGGTTAAGCCCCCTTGTTCTGCATTCCCCACCAGAGCAAATCGTTTCTCTCTATCAAAAATATCAACTCATTTCATCATCTTAAGTAGTTTAATTAGATCACGCTTTCATTTTATATACTCAAATGAATACCAGCCTAGTCAATATAGCCTGTCTTCATAATGTAACCCTTATAGAACCGGTATCATTCTGGTAACTGTGCGCTACAGCCTGTCCAAGGCCAATTTGTCCTTCCTGAGGTGCGTTACCCAGAACTGAATGCAGTAATCTAAATGGGGTCTAACCAGATCTTTGTAATACCCTAACATAACACCACCCCTTTATATTTCAGCCACCTTCAGATAAAGGCCTACATGGAGGTTATGTACACAGATCTTTACCGGTGGCAGGACTACTTAAAAACGCACGTGGGATCCTTAGCTTTATTAATAGTGGAATCGAGTACAAAGTCAGGAAGTTATGCTAAACTTTTATAAAACTCTGTTTCGGCCTCAACTAAACTTTAAAAACAGAAAACTGTACTCAGTCTCACCTTTATCTACCTCTCTCTGCTGGTCTCTCTGTATCACTCACTGTACTCAGTCTCAGATTTAGCTATCTCCCCCTGCTGGTGTTTCTCTGTATCACAGCACTCAGTCACACCTTTATCTCTCTCTCTCTCTGCTGGTGTCTCCCTGTATCGCTCACTGTACTCAGTCACACCTTTATCTAGCTTCAGACAGTGCATATAACGTGTTTAACCTTTTTAATAATATCAAAACAAAACCAGATGGTGTCTGAATCTGTTTGTTCAAGTGAGGATGACAAATGTAAATCGTTGTGTATTAGGACTGTCCCCGGGAAGGTTTCCAAGCGATATAAATGTCAATATAGATATGAAAAATTTTCAGCACGTGTTGACATATTGTCAGTTACATGAAATGCCGTCCAATCAGATCACATCTCAGGGGAAATGTCATTGATTGCTTATAATCTTCGCTGCAATCTGAGTGCAGCTATTGAAAATCGATTGATTGATTCAAACAAGTCTTTCTGTGTATGGGTCGGTGTTAGTCTTTATTATTCTTCCTTCTGACTGCTTCCTGTCATGTTTTATAAAGTTCCCTTTCCGCTCTCAAATGTGTTCTTCCAACTCCTCCCTTGCAGCTTTCGGAGTTTCGGATCAGGCAATATTTGAAATAAACCTTACTGTTATCATGACATATATCTTTAAAAACTGTTTCACAACCAGTCAGTTAGTTTGGGTGAGCATTCATGGATTGTATATAGTGGAAAATGCTCCCAACTTTATTTCATATCATTGAGTTACAGCGAGTCTACAACACAGAAACAGGCCATTCGGCCCTAATTCTCTGTGCTGGTGTTTATGCTCAGCAAACATCTTCGTAATTCTCCTCTGCTGCCTCTCTAGTGCAAACACATCCTTCCTGTAATGAGGTGACCAGAATTGCACGCAGTATTCTAGCTGACGCCTTACTAGCGACTTAGACAGTTCAAGCATAATTTCCCTGCTCTTATATGCTATGCCTCGGTTAATAAAGTCAAGTATCCCTTCAGGAATCTGTGGACATGCCCTCCAAGGTCCCTTTGACTTTCTGCACTTCTCAGTGTCTTACCATTTATAGCGTTTTCCCTTGCCTTGTTTGCCCTCCCCAAATTAATTACCTCACACTTCTACAGACTGCATTCCATTTGCAACTGTTCTGCCCACCTGACCAGTCCATTCATAACTTCCTGCAGTCAGCAGCATTCTTCTTCATTATCAACCACACTGCCAAATTTTACATCACCTGCAAACATCTGATGCTGTAAAGTTTTAAAAACATAACCAGAAGCGACTCCTTTAGCACATATTCATAAAAAGTAACTGGGTAATAGTTTCCTGACGTTATGTGTCCTGATATACTCTAAGATGATTGACATTGCATTAAAATAAATGAAGCATTCTGCTAATGTGTTGAAAAAGGGCCTGTTTTTTTCTCTCCATTCCCCTCACTGTGTGCCATCTTAGTTCACAGAGCGCGGGTGCCAGGAACTCTCCTGTGTGTAACCAAGACACTTAACCGTGCGAGTCCAGTCAGTGAACCCAGCATTCATATCGTTGCATTTCCCAGCCCGGGGACTGGTTCCGGACTAAATGCAGTGATAATCCGGTAATATTGACTTAGTGCGATACTGTGAAACCGGCGATAGCGAAACGGCTGCCCCGTTACACATCCCTGCCTATTTTTACTTCCATTAAAGTCTGCCCTCTCAGCTGGATGTGGAAGATCCCATGGCACTATTCGGAGAAAGAAAGAATTTACATTTATGTAGCACCTTTTAGAGCCTCAGGATATCGTGAAGCGCCTTTAATCAATGAATACTTTTGAACTATTTTAATGTAGGAAACGCAGCAACCAATGTTCAAACAGCAAGATCCTACAAACAGCAATGCGATAATGATTAGACAATGTCTTTAGTGGGGTAAATATTGAGCCAGGACAAAGGGGAGAACACCCTTTCTCATCTTCCAAGAGGGACCGGGAGATCGTTTATGTTCACGTTTATGAGGGCTGACCGGGCCTCGGTTTAATATCTCATCCGAAAGACTGAATTGCTGGCAGTGCAGCGCTCTCTTGGTACTGCACTGTATTGTCAGCCTAGATTAGGTGCTTACGTTCCATGTACTGAGACTTGAACTCAGGACTAGTTCACGACTTCCGAAGTGAGTGCGCTACCAACTGAGACAAGGCTGTCACTGTAAAGTTACTCATCTTTAGAGAAGAGCTGGGGTGTTCTCCCCGATGTCCTTGGCCAATTTTTAACCCTTAATAAACATCACAAAGCCGGCCGGATGATCTGGTCAGTTTCTCATTGGTATTTGTGGGATCTTGCTGTGTTCCAGTTCATTCATTTCAACAATGGAAACACTTGAGAAATTATTTAATTGGCTGTCAAAAGCTTTGCCATGTCATGTGGGCGTGTTAGCAGCAGTATAAATGCAACTCATTCTTACACTTTTAAATTATTCTCACATTTCCATTGCCTCTCTCTGTCTGAGGACTGCTGCACATCGGAGTAAAGGAAGTTTGGTTATTTTCCATTCCCAGAACATTGTCAGCACCAGATAGAAAAAGCCAGGACATTCGGGAGAGAAGTTAGGAAACACTTCTTCCTGCAAAGGGTGGTAGAAGTGTGGAATTCTCTCCCACAGATAACAGTTCAATTAATCATTTTAAATCGGAGATCGAATGAGTTTTGCGAGACAACGGTATAAAATGCTATGGAGCCAAGGCGGGGGATGGAGTTCGGATACAGATCAGATATAGATCAGCCTTGATCTTATCTTTCATTCTTTCAAATTTTACTTTCCTAGAGAAGCATAAAACACCGGCAATTGACGCTGACCTTTCCTATTGTCTCAATAACATACATGAATATTTTTGTGAGAAGTTATAATTTAACGTCAGTGCTTTAAATTGCTGTTCCCATAGTATAAAGGAACGCCCGAATAGAGACCTGAATCCTGTACACTCAGATTAAAAGTCTGCTGCTCCACCGACTGAACTATCCGGGCTCTGAAGTGCTAACGAAACAGCGACACTGAGTGGCTGTGGTAGGGAATTACAGTCCCCTCGCTTCCTGCCCACTGCTGCCCTCTGATTACACGCACCGTCACCCCATTGCTTCAGCTCGACACCCCTTCTCAGCACATTCTATCTCAAACACACTAACAGCCATCAACCTGCCTCGAGTCTGCTCCAAAATAAAATGAAGCTTAATCCTGGATCTGAACTCTTCTCTTCAATCTGATCACAACTCCTCAATCTGATCTCTACTCCTCAATTTCATTCTTTCTCCCCAATCTGACTCCCTTCTCCATAACCTTACCACCGGGCGCTTATGTACACATATCATTGAAGGTGGCAGGACAAGTTAGAATCATAGAATGGAATCATAGAATGGATACAACACGGAAGAAGGACTTTCGCCTCCCATTTTTTCCCTTCAGATACTTATCCAACACCGTTTTGAAAGATAAGATTGAGTCTACCTCCACCGCTATTCCAGGCAGTGCATTCCAGACCTTAATCACTCGATGCGTAATTATTTTTTCTTACGTCGCCTTTTGTTCTTTTGCCAATCAACTTAAATCTGTGCCCTTTGCCTGTGGACCCTTCGGCCAATGGGAACAGTTTCTCTCTTTCTACTCTGTCCAGACCCCTCATGATTTTGAACACCTCTAACCAATCTCCTCTCAATCTTCTCTGCTCCAAGGAGAACAACCCCAGCTTCTCCAGTCTATCAAGTTAACTGAAGTCCCTCATTCCTGGAATCATTCTTGCACATCTTTTCTGTATCGTCTCTAAGACCTACACATCCTTCCTAAAGTGTGGTGCCCATAATTGGACACAGCACTCCAGTTGGAGCCGAACCAGTGTTCCTCATAATTTCCATACTTTTGTACTCTATACCTCTCTTTATGAACCCAGGATCCCATAAGCCTTTTTAACTGCATTCCCAACCTGCCCTGCCAACTTCAACGATTTGAACACATATACCCCAGGTCTCCCTGTTCGTGCACCCCATTCAGGATTCGACCATTTATTTTATATGCCCTCTCCTCTCACTTTCTACCAAAATGTATCACTTCACACTTTTCTGCTTAAATTTAATCTGCCACTTGTCCGCACATTTCATCACCCTCTTTATATGTTCCTGAAGCCTAGCACTCTTCTCCTCACTCTTCACTGTACTTCCAAGTTTTGTGTCAGCTGCAAATTTTGAAATTTTCCCTGTACCCCCACGTCCAATTCATTAATATATACCAAGTAATTTGAACCGTCCCCTGGGGACCACCACTGCATACGTTCCTCCAGTCCGAAAAACAGCCGTTCACCACCACTCTCTGTTTCCTCTCACTCAGCCAATTTCGTATCCATGCTGCGACTGTACCTTTTATTCCATGGGCTTCAACTTTGCTGGCGCATCTATTATGTGGCACTTTTTCGAACGACTTTTGCAAATATATGTACACTGCTTCAACTGCATTACCCTCATCAACCCTCTCTGTTACCTCATCAAAAATCTCAATCAAGTTTGTTAAACATTTTTTGCCTTTAACAAATCTGTGCTGGCTTTCCTTAATTAATCCATACCTATCCAAGTGACTGTTAATTTTCTCCCTGATTACTCTTCCTAAAAGACTTCCACTACCAAGTTTAAACTGACTGACCTGTAGTTGCTGGGATTATCTTTACACCCTTTTTTGAACAACAGTGAAACATTTCCGATTTTCCAGTCCTCTGGCACCACACTTGTATCCGTGGAGGATTGGAATATTAGTGCCAGTACCTCCAAGATTTCCGCCCGCAATTCCCTTTGCATCCTAGGATCAATCCCATACGCTCCTGTTAATTTATCTACTTTAAGTACAGCCAGCCTTTCTAATACCCCTTCGTTATCAATGTTGATATTATCAAGTGTTTCCACCTCCTCCTTCTCTATGTCTATGGCAACATCCTCATTGTTGGTGAACAAAAATGCAAATACTCATTTAGTACCTGAGCCATAACAATTGCCTCGAAGCATAGGTCCCCTTTTTGTTCCCTAATAGGCCCCAGCCCTCCTCTTTTTTAAAATTCGTTTTTATGGGATGTGGGCGTCGCTGGCAAGGTCAGCATTTATTGCCCATCCCTAATTACACTTGAGAAAGTAATGGTGAGCCGCCTTCTTGAACCGCTTCAGGCCGTTTTGTGAAGGTACTCCCACAGCGCTGTTAGGGAGGGTGTTCGAGGAATTTGACCCAGCGACGATGAAGGATCGGCGATATACTTCTAAGTAAGGATGGTTTGGGATTTGGAGTGGAAATTAGAGGTGGTGCTGTTCCCATGCGCCTGCTGCCCTTGTTCTTCCAAGTGGACGAGGTCACGGGTTTGGGAGGTGCTGCCGATGAAGCCTTAGTAAGTTGCTGCAGTGCATCTAGTAGATGGTACACACTGCAGCCACGGAGCGCCGGTGGTGGAGCGAGCGAATGTATGAGGTGGTGGATGTGGTGCCAATCAAGCGGTCTGCTTTGTCATGGATGTTGTCGAGCTTCTTGAGTGTTGTTGGAGCTGCACTCATCCAGGCAAGTGGGGTGTCTTCCATCACACTCCTCACTTGTGCCTTGTAGATGGTGGAAAGGCTTTGTGGAGTCAGGAGGTGAGACTCTCGCCGCAGAATACCTAGCCTCTGACCTGCTCTTGTTGCCACAGTATTTATGTGGCTGGTCCAATTAAGTTTCTGAGCAACGGTGAACCCAAGGATGTTGTCTGTGGGGAATTCGGCAATGGTAATGCGGTTGAATGTCAAGGGGAGGTGGTTAGGTTCTCGCTTGTTGGACATATCCATTGCCTGGCTCTTCTGTGGCGCGAATGTTACCTGCCAATTATCAGCCCAAGGCTGAACGTCGTCCAGGTCTTGTTGCATCCAGGCATGGACTGCTTTATTATCTGAGGAGTTGTGAATGGCGCTGAACACCTTGCATTCATCAGCGAATATCCCCATTTCTGACCTTATGTTGGAGGGAAGGTCATTGATGTTTGGGCCCAGGACACTGCCGTGAGGAACTCCTGCAACGATGTCCTGGGGCTGTGAAGATTGACCTTCAACCACCACAACCATCTTATTTTTGTGCTAGGTATGAATCCAGCAAGTGGAGAGTCCCACCACCCCCCCCCCCCCCACCCCGATTCCCTTTGACTTCAATTTTACTAGGGCTCCTTGATGCCTCCCCCGGTCAAATGCTGCCTTGATGTCAAGGGCAGTCACTCTGGAATTCAGCTCCTTTGTCCAAATTTGGACGAAGGCTGTAATGAGGTCGTGAGCCGAGTGGTCTTGGTGGAAACAAAACTGGGCATCAGTGAGCAGTTTTTTGGTGAGTAAGTGCCGCTTGATAGCACTGTCGATGACAGCTTCCTTCATATTTCTGATGATTGAGAATAAACTGATGGGGCGGTTATTGGCTAGATTCGATTTATCGTGCTTTTTGAGGGCAGGACATACCTGGGCAGTTTTCCCCGTTGTCGGATGATTGCCAGTGTTGTAGCTGCACTGGAACAGCTTGGCTAGAGGCGCGGCTAATTCTGGAGGACAAGTCTTCAACGCGATAGCCGGGATGTTGTCGGGGCCCAAAGCCTTTGCTGTATCCAGTTCGCTCAGCATTTTCTTGATATCACGTGGAGTGATTCGAATTGGTGAAGACTGGCTTCTGTGATGGTGGAGACCTCAGGAGTAAGCCGATATGGATCATCCACTCGGCACTTCTGGCTGAAGATGGTTGCAGTAATAGAAAGGCCTGTGTTTGCTTAGAGTGGCTACGTCGCCTGCTCCAGATGGCTTGCATCCCAGATTGCTAAAGGAATTGTGGGAGGAGATAGCGCAAGGGATTGGTATCATTTTCCAATCTTCCTTAGATGTGGTGGGTGTGCCTGAGTATTGGAAAATAGCAACATGTGACACCATTGTTCACTAAAGGGTCTAAGGACAATCCTAGTAACTACAGGCCGGTCAGTTTAAGATCAGTGGTGGGTAAAAATTTAGAAACAATAATCAAGGAAAAAATTAACGGGCGCTTGGAAAGGTTTAAGCTAATTAAGTAGAGCTAACACGAATCTGTAAAAGGCAGATCATGTTTGTCTAATCAAATTGAATGTTTTGATGAACTACAGCGAGTTGTGGTAAATGGCTGCTTTTCAGACTGGAGAATGGTAGACAGTGGTTTTCCACGGGGGCTAGGGTTTGGGCCACGGTTTTTTTGATATCTATAAATGACCTTGATATTGGAATACCATGTAGAATTTCTAAGTTTTCCGATGACACAAAACTTGGTGTGTGGCAAACAATGAGGATGATGCCAATTGACTGCAACAGGACATAGAAAGTGTAGTAGAATGGACAGAGGAGTCGCAGATGGAATTCAATACAGAGAAGTGTGAGGTGATGCATTTCTGCAGAAGGAACAGGGAGAGGCAATGTACACTTAATGGCACAGGTTAAAAGAGTGTGCAGGGACAGAGGGACCTGGGAGTTAACGTGCATAGGTCCTGAAGGTGACAGGACATATTCAGAGACTGGCTAGAAATGCATATGGGATATTGGGTTTCATAAATAGAGGTATTGTTTACAAAAGTAGAGAAGTTCTGCTGATCCTTTTTAAAGCGCTGATTAGGCCACAATTGGAGTTTTGCACCCAGTTCTGGTCACCACACTTTAGGAAGGATGTCAAAGCCCTTGATGGGGTGCAGGGGAGATTTACCAGAATGGTTCCGGGGATGGGGGTTCTTAGCTACAAGGAGCGGTTTGAGTAGTTGGATTTGTTTTCATTAGAGCAAAGGAGGTTGAGGAGTGATTTGATAGAGATGTACAAGATTATGACGGGTTTGGATAAGCTAGATGGGGAAAGACTTTTCCCAATAGTTGTTGGTACAACGACTAGAGGACACAGATTTAAGATTTTGGGCAAGAGTTACAGGGGATGTAACTAAATTTTCTTCAAGCAGCGAGTGGTGATGACCTGGAATTCGCGGCCGACGGAAGTGGTGGAAGCGGACGCACTCAGTGTTTTCAAGGGGAGACTGGATAGGCACTTGTAGGAAATAAACTTGCAGGGCTACGGAGATAGAGCGGGGGAAAGGGACTGACTGCATTGCTCTGCAGAGAGCTGGCACGGACTCGATGGACCGAATGGCCTCGTTCTGTGCCTTTATGAATCGATGACTCTATGAGTCTATGGCAAGACAAGTTGGGAAAGAATTTAAAATCACATGTGATCCTTGGCTTTATTATTAGAGGAATAAAGTACGAAGCAAGGAAGTTATTTCAAAACCTTTATAAATCATTGGATCGGCCTCAACTGTATTATTGTTCTGGGCTTCACACTTTAGGAAGTATATCAAAGCTTTGCAGAGGGTGCAGAATAGATTTACTAGAATGCTACCCTGGATGAAGTTGCTCAATTATGCGACTAGACTGGAAAGACTTGGTTTGCTCTCCTTAGAGCAGAGATCGTCAAGAGGAAATTCGCTAGAGGTGTTCAAAATCACCAATGGTTTTGATAGAGTAAACAAAGAGTGAAGGTCTCCGGTGGCAGAGAGTCGGTAACCAGAGGACGCAGATTAATGGTGATTTGCAAATGAACCAAAGGTGACATGAGGAAACATATTTTTACACAGCGAGTTATTGTGATCTGGAATCCACTGCCTGAGAGTGTGGGGAAAGCAGATTCAATAGTAACATTGAAAAGAGTATTGGATAAATACTTGAAGGGAATTAAATTACTGGGCTATGGGAAACAGCAGGAGAGTGGATTAATTGATTTTTCTACCAAAGAGTCGCCAGAAGCACGATGGGCCGAGTGGCCTCCTTTTACACTGTATCATTCTATGATTCGATTAGCATCTGACCCACATCTTCACTTCACAATTTCCATATAATTTGCTGTTTGATTATGAATAATCATCAATAAATTTAGTGTCGTTTTTTGGCCTAGTGCAGCTTTTAGCATTTGAGCCTGTTAAAGATTGTGCTTTTTCTTAACATTTCTCTCCCTTCCCGGCAGCACACATTACACAACCAGATTGAACTGATTCTTAATACAAACTGGAGCCGTTACTGTGCGCTGTGAACTGGATTGTAGCGCTGTTAAAGAGCGTGAAGTGGGTGAGTGGGACAGTATCTGTTGCAGGCAGTGAGTGAGGGTGTTTGAGAGAAATGCGTTGTACACGCGGGATTAATGTAGTGGGAAAATGCGGAAGGTGAAAGATGTAATGTTCCATGTCAGCCAGTGGAGGTCACTTTGTGCAATTGAAAGCCTGAGCCCGAATATCTCAGTTCGTGCAGCATCACATTTTACATATGGGGGTGTTGGTTTCAAGTGCGAGCTGTGGCTATCCTTTAGTTTAAGATTGTCAAATCTTACTTCCTTATAGCACCATAAAACACGAGCAATTTTTATTGCAATATAAACCGACTTTAGTGACAGCTTATAATCGATGTCGGTGTTTTAAAGTGTAAATCGAATGGTGTTTCCATTGATTAAAGAAACGCCCGAACAGGTACTTAAACCCTGGACCCTCAGATTGAACGTCTGATGCTCTACCGTCTGACCAATCAGAGCTCTGAACATTACCGAAACAGCGACACTGTTTTGGCTGTGTCAGAGAATTACATTCCCTTCGCTTCCTGCCCACAGCCACCATCTGAACACACACACCCGTCACTCCATTGATTCAGCTCGACACCTCTTCTCAGCACATTCTATCTCAAACACACTAACAGCCAGCAACCTGCCCCGAGTCTGCTCCGAACTGAAATGACCCTTTCTCCTGAATCTGAACGCTTCTCTTCAATCTGATCCCTACTCCTCAATCTCATCCTTCTCCCAAATCTGACTCCCTGCTCCTTAATCTAAGCATCTCATTGTTTTCTAGGATTATAGCAACAGGAGTAGGCCATTCAGACCCTCAAGCCTGTTCCGCCATTCAGTCATATCATGATTGATCTGCATCTTAACTCCATGTACCCGCCTTAGTTCCCGAACCCTTAGTACCCTTGCGTGACAAGAATCTGCCAATTTCAGTTTTGAAATGTTCAATTGAGCCGCAGCCTCATCAGGTTTTTGCGGCAGAGTGTTCCAGATTTCTGCTTCCCAGTCTATGACGTAGTGCTTATTGACATCAGCCCTGAACGGCCGAGCTCTGATTTCAACGTTGAAACCCTTGTTCTGCATTCCCCCACCAGAGCAAATCGTTTCGCTCTATCTACAATATCAACTCATTTCATCATCTTAAATTGGTTAATTTGATCACGCCTTCATTTTCTATACTCAAATGAATACCAGGCTAGTCTATACAGCCTGTCCTCACAAATGTAAACCTTTTAGCACCGGTATAATTCTGGGAACTGCGCGCTGCACCCTGTCCAATGCCAATTTATCATTCCTGAGGTGCGTTACCCAGAACTGAATCCAGTAATCTAATTGGAGTCTAACCAGATCTTTGTAATACGGTAACATAACATCCACCCCTTTATATTTCAGCCACCTTGAGGTAAAGGCCGACATGGGTTTTATATACACAAATCTTTGCCGGTGGCAGACAAGATTCGAAAGCTGTTAAAACAGCCTATGGTATCGTCAGCTTTATTAATAGAGGAATCGATTATAAAGCCAGGAAATGATGTTAAACATTTAAAAAAAACACTGGTTCAGCCTCAACTGGAATTTACAAACAGAAAACAGTACTCAGTATCACCTTTATCTACCTCCCTCTGCTTGTCTGTCTGTATCTCTCACTGTACTCAGTCTCAGATTTAGCTTTCTCCCTCTGCTGATGTCTCTCTGTATCACAGTACTCAGTCACACCTTTATCTATCTCCCTCTGCTGGTGTCTCTGTGCATCACTCACCGTACTCAGTATCACCTTTATCTCTCTCTCTCTGCTGGTCTCACTGTATCACTCACTGTACTAAGTCTCAGATTTAGCGATCGTCCTCTACTGGTTTCTCTCTGTATCACAGTACTCAGTCACACCTTTATCTATCTCCCTATGCTGGTTTCTCTTTGTATCACTCAATGTACACAGTCACACGATTATCTACCTTCAGGCAGTGCATGTAAAGTGTTTAACCGATTTAATAGTATCAAAACAACACCAGATGATGTCTGCATCTGTTTGTTCATGTGAGGATGACTAATGTAAATCATTGTGTAATAGGACTGTCAGCGGGAAGGTTTCCTAGCGATATAAATGTGAATAATATGAATAATTTACTCACGTGACGACATATGAAACGCCGCCAAATCAGATCACATCTCAGCAGAAATGTCAATGAATGCTTCCATTGTTGGCTACAATCTAAGTGCAGCTATTGAAGATCGATTGATTGATTCAAACAACTTTTTCACTGTATGGGGCGGTGTCAGTCTGCATTACTCTTCATTCTGACTGCTTCCTGTCATGTTTTATAAAGTTCCCTTTCCGTTCTCAAATCTTATTTTCCAACTCCTCACTTGCAGCTTTCGGATTTTCGGATCAAGCAATATTTGAAATAAACCTTACTCTTATCTGGACATTTCACTTGGAAAAGTGTTTCACAATCACTCAGTTAGTTTGGGAGAGCAATCGTGGATTGTATATAGTGGAAAATGCTCCCAACTTTACTTCATATCATTGAGTTACAGCGAGTCTACAACACAGACACAGCAATTCCGTCCTAATTCTCTGTGCTGGTATTTATGCTCAGCCAACATCTTCGTAATTCTCCTCTGCACACTCTCTAGTGCAGTCACATCCTTCCTGTAATGTGTTGACCCGAACTGCACGCAGTATTCTAGCTGTGGCCTAACTAGTGTCTTAGACAGTTAAAGCATAACCTCCCTCTTCTTATATTCTATGCCTTGGCTAATAAAGGCAAGTATCCCTTCAAGAATCTGTGGGCATGCACTCCAAGGTCCCTTTGATCGTCTGCACGTCTCAGTGTCCTACGAGTTATAGTGTTTTCCCTTGCCTTGTTAGCACTCCCCAAATGCATTACCTCACACTTCTCCAGACTGAATTCCATTTGCAACTGTTCTGCCCACCTGACTAGTCCATTGATATCTTCCTGCAGTCTGCAGTTTTCTTCTTCATTATCAACCACACGGCCAATTTTTGTAGCATCTGCTAACTTCTGATGTTGTCAATCTTTAAAAAACATAACCGGAAGCTCTTTTAGTAGATATTGATTAAAAGCAACTGGCCAATAGTTTGCTGACGTTCAGTGTCCTGATATACTGCAGATGATTGACTTTGCATTACAATAAATGAAGCATTCTGCGAATATATTGAAAACACCCTGTTTTGTTCTCTCCTTCCCCCTCACTGTGTGTTATCGTAGTTAACAGCGCAAGTGCCAGGATCTCACCAGCGTGTCACCAAGACACTATTGCCGTGCGAGTCTAGTCAGTGAGCCCAGCATTCACACCGGTGCATTTCCCAGCCAGGGACTGGTTCCAGCATAAATGCAGTGATAATCCGTTAATATTGACTTCATGCAGTGATTGTTTATGTCCACCTGAGAGGGCAGAAGGGGCCTCGGTTTAACATCTCATCCGAAAGACAGAATTGTGGACAGTGCAGTGCTCTCTTACTACTTCACTGGATTTTCAGCGTAGATTAGGGGCTTACATTCCATGGAGTGAGATTTGGACCCAGGACTCGTTCGCGACTTCTAACGTGAGTGTACTACCAACTGAGACAATCTGACACTGTAATGTTACTCATCATTAAAGAAGAACTGTAGAGTTCACCCCGGTGTCCTGGGCCAATATTTATGCCCTTAACAAAGATCACAAAGATGATCTGGTAATTTTCTCATTGGTATATGTGGGATCATGCTGTGTGCAAATTGACGACCACTTTTCCTACATTACAACAATTTATACACTTGAGAATGTATTTAATTGGCTGTAAAACGCTTTGGGAAGTCCTGTGTGCGTGTTAGGCGCAGTAGAAATGCAACTCCTTCTTACACTTTTAATTTATCTCACACTTCCATTTTCTCTCTCTTTCTGAGGTCTGCTGCAGATCGGAATGAGGGAAGTTTGTTAATTTTCCATTCCCAGAACAGTGTCTGCTGCTCCTCCATCAGGTGAAGTGAAGAGATGCATATAGGCACAGCATATATAGTCAGAGAACACTGCCACTGTGATTTCAAATAAAGCTGTTGCACTATAACCTGGTGTTGTGGGACTTCTCACCCTTATCCTTAGACTGTGACCCCTGGTTCTGGACTCCACCGCCATCGGATACATCCTTCTTGCATCTAGTCTATCTAGTCCTGTTAGAATTTTATAAGTTTAAATGAGATCTCCTCTCAATCTTCTAAACGCTAGCGAATATAAGCCTAATCGACCCAAGCTCTCCTCAATAGTCATTGCTGCCATCCCATGTATCAGTCTGGTATATGCTTTGCTATTTGATTATGAATAATCATCAATAAATTCAGCTTCATTCTTTGACATTGTACATATTTTAGCATTTGCGCCTTTTAAAGATTGTGTTTTTTCTTAACATTTTCCTCCCTTCCCGACAGCACACTTTACAGAACCAGATTGAACTGTTTCTTAATGCAAACTGAAGCCGTTACTGTGTGCTGTCAACTGAATTCTTGCGCTGTTAAAGAGCGCGAAATGGGTGGGTGGGACAGTAATTGAGAAGTGATGTCTGTGGCAGGTAGTGAGTGAGGGTGTTTGAGAGAAATGCGTTAGACACGCGGGATTAACATCGTGGAAAATTTGGAATGTAAAAGATGTAATGTACCATGTATGCCAGTGGAGGTCGCTGTGTGAAATTGAAAGCGTGAGCCTGGCTATCAGAATCGGCGCAGAACCAGATTTTAAATATGAGGTTGCAGGTTTCAAGTGCGTGCTCCGGCTATTCCTTTAGTTTAAGATTTTCAAATCTTACTTCCCTATAGCGTCATAAAACACAGTTATTCACGCTGATCTTTCCCGCAGCCTCAATACAATACATGAACATTTTTCATTTTGTTTTGCAATATAAACCGACTTTAGTGATAGGTTATAATCAAAGTCGGTGCATTAAAGTATAACTCAAGTGGTATTTCCATTGACTAAAGCAACGCCCGAACAGGGACTTAAACCCTGGACCCTCAGATGAAAGGTCTGAAGCTCTACCGATTGTCCAATCAGGGCTTTGAACTTTACCGAAACAGCGATACTGATTGGCTGTGTCAGAGAATTACATTCCCTTCACTGCATGCCCACAGCTGCCTCTGAACACACACACCGTCAACCCATTGCTTCAGCTCGACACCTCTTCTCAGCATATTCTATCTCAAACACACTAACAGCCAGCAACCTGCCCCGAGTCTGCTCCGAACTGAAATGAGCATTTCTCCTGAATCTGAACGCGTCTTCAATCTGATCCCTACTCCTCAATCTCATCCCTTCTCCAAAATATGACTCCCTGCTCCTTAACCTCAGCACCTAATCTTTTTCTAGGAATAGAGCAACAGGAGTAGGCCATTCTGCCCCTCCAGCCTGTTCCGCCATTCAGTTATATCATGATTTATCTGCATCTTAACTCCATGTAACCGGCTTAGCTTCCTAACCCTTATTGCCCTACTGGGACAAAAATCTGCCAACCTCAGTTTTGAAATGTTCAATTGAGCCCCAGCCGCATCAGGTTTTTATGCCAGATTTCCACTCCCAGTGTATGAAGGAGTGCTTATTGACATCAGCCCTGAACGGCTTAGCTCTAATTTCAACGTTAAGACGCTTGGTCTGCATTCTCCCACCAGAGCAAATCGTTTCTCTCTAACTAAAATATCAACTCAATTCATCACCCAAAGTAGGTTATTTAGATCATGCCTTCAATTTCTATACTCAAAGTAATACAAGCCTAGTCTATACTGTCTGTCTTCATAATGTAACCATTTTAGCGCTGGTATAATTCTGGTAACTGTGCGTGGCACCCTGTCCAAGGCCAATTTGTCCTTCCTGAGGTGCGTTACCCAGAACTAAATCGAGAAACTTAAATGGGGTCTAACCAGAAATTTGTAATACATAACATCCACCCCTTTATATTTAAGCCACCTTGAGATAAAGTCCGACATGGAGTTTATGTACACAAATCTTTACCAGGTGTCAGGACAACTTTCGAAGGCTCTTAACAAAGCATATGGGATCATTAGCTTTATTAATAGATGAATCGAGTACAAAGCCAGGAAATTATGCTAAACTTTTATAAAACACTGGTTCGGCCTCAGCTGGACTTTACAAACAGAAAACTGTACTCAGTCTCACCTTTAGCTACCTCCCTCTGCTGGTCTCTCTGTATCACTCACTGTACTCTGTCTGAGATTTAGCTATCTCCCTCTGCTGGTGTCTCTTTGTATCACAGTAGTCAGTCACACCTTTATCTATCTCCCTCTGCAGGTGTCTCTGTGCATCACTAACTGTACGCAGTCACACCTTTATCTCTCTCCCTCTGCTGGTTTCTCTCTGTACCACAGTACTCAGTCACACCTCTATCTACAGTCAGGCAGTGCATGTAAAGTGTTTGACCGATTTAGTAATATCTAAACAACACCAGATGGTGCCTGAATCTGTTTGTTCAAGTGAGTCTGTATAATGTAAATCATTGTGTAATAGGCCTATCCCCGGGAAGGTTCCCTAGCGATATAAATGTGAATATAAATAAGAATTAATTTCAACACGTGACGACATATTGTCAGCTACCTGAAACGCCGCCCAATCAGATCACACCTCGGGGGAAATGTCAATGATTGCTTCCATTGTTCGCTACAATCTGAGTGCAGCTATTGGAGAGCGATTGATTGATTCGAACGAGTTTTTCTCTGTATGGGGCAGTGGTCAGTCTGTTTTACTCTTCCTTCTGACTGCTTCCTGTCATGTTTTATCAAGTTCCCTTTCCGCTCTCAGATGTTATTTTCCAACTCCTCACTTGCAGCTATCGGAGTTTCGGATCAGGCAATATTTGAAATAAACTTACGGTTATCAGGACATATCACTTTGAAAAGTGTTTCACAACCACTCAGTCAGTTTGGGTGAGCATTCGTGGATTGTATATAGTGGAATAATCTACAAACATTACTTCATTTCATCGAGTTACAGCGAGTCAACAACAAAGACACAGGGCATTCGGCCCTAATTATCTGTGCTGGTGTTTATGCTTAGCAAACGTCTTCGTAATTCTCCTCTGCTGCCTCTCTAGTGCAGTCGCTTTCTTCCTGTAATGTGGTGAAAAGAACTGCACGCAGTATTCTAGCTGTGACCTAACTAGTGTTTTAGACAGTTCAAGCATAACCTCCCTCCTCTCATATTCCATGCCTTGTCTAATAAAGGCAAGTATCCCTTCAGGAACCTGTGGACATGCACTCCAAGGTTCCTTTGATCTTCTGCACTTCTCAGTGTCCTACCATTGATACTGTTTTCACTTGCCTTGTTATCCCTCCCCAAATGAATTAACTCACACTTCTCCAGATTGAATTCAATTTGCCACTGTTCTGCCCACCTGACCAGTCCATTGATATCTTCCTGCAGTCTACAGCTTTCTTCTTCATTATCAAACACACGGCCAATTTTTGTAGTATCTGCAAACTAACTTCTGATGCTGTAAAGCTTTACAAAAATAACCAGAAGCGACTATTTTAGTAGATAATGATTAAAAGCAACTGGCCAATACTATGCTGACGTTCAGTGTCCTGATATGATGTAAGATGATAGACTTAGCTTTAAAATAAATGAAGCATTCTGCTAATATATTGAAAAAGGCCTGTTTTGTTCTCTCCTTCCCCCTCACTGTGTGTTATCTTTGTTAACAGAGCGCGGGTGACAGGAACTCTCCAGCGTGTCACCAAGACACTATTGCCGTGCGAGTCTAGTCAGTGAGCCCAGCATTTAGAGCGGTGCATTTCCCAACCCTGGGATTGGTTTGAGACTAAATGCAGTGATAATCCGATGATATTCACTTCATGCGAGAGTGTGGAACTGCCGATTTTTACTTCCATTAAGGACTGCCCTCTCAGGTGGATGTGAAAGATCCCATGGCACTATTCGGAGAAAGATAGAATTTGCATTAATATATATCGCCTTTTACGACCTCAGGATATCGCAAAGCGCCTTAGAACCAAATAAATACTTTTGAACTGTTGTAATGAAGGAAACGCAACCGCCAATGTTCGAACAGCAAGATCCCACAAACAATAATTCGATAAAGATCAGACAATCTCTTTAGTGGAGTAAATATTGAGCCAGGACTAACGGGAGAACACCCCTGCTCATCTTCCAAGTTGGACAGTGAGATTGTTTATGTCCACCTGAGAGGGCAGACGGGGCCTCGGTTTAACATCTCATCCGAAAGACGGAATTGTGGACAGTGCAGCGCTCTCTTGGTACTTCACTGGATTGTCAGCCTAGATTAGGTGCTTACGTTCCATTGAGTGAGACTTGGACCCAGGACTAGTTCGCGACTTCAAATGTGAGTGTACTACCAACTGAGACAAGGCTGACACTGTAAAGTTAGTCATCTTTAGAGAAGAGCTGTGGAGTTTTCCCCGGTGTCCTGGGTCAATATTTACGCCCTTAAAAAACATCACAAAGCCGGCCAGATGATCTGGTAATTTTCTCATTGGTATTTGTGGGACCTTGCTGTGTGCAAAATGATCGCTGCTTTTCCTACATTCCAACAATGAATATACTTGAGAAAGTATTTAATTGGCTGTAAAACGCTTTGTGACGTCCTGTGGCCGTGATAGGCGCAGTATATATGCAACTCCTTCTTACACTTTTAAATTATTCTCACATTTCCATTGTCTCTCTCTGTCTGAGGACTGCTGCACAACGGATAAGGGACGTTTGTTTATTTTCCATTCCCAGAACAGTGTCGGCAAGAGGTAGATAAAGCCAAGCCTTTCAGGATAGAAGTTGGAAGAAACTTATTCCTGCAAAGTGTGGTAGAAGTGTGGAATTCTCTGCCACAGAAAACAGTTCAATTAATCTTTTAAATCTGAGATCTATTGACTTGTGCTGGACAAGATTATTAAAGGATACGGAGCCAAGTCGGGAAATGGAGTTCGGATGCAGATCAGCCGTGATCTAATCTTTCATTCTTTCTAATCTTACTTTCCTAGAGAACCATAAAACAAGAGCAATTTTACGCTGATCATTCCTGCGGTCTCAAAAAATATTTCTCAATTTAAAATGATTTTTGTGATAAGTTATAATCTAACGGCGGTGCCTTAAATTGCTGTTTCCATTGATTAATAAAGCTCCCGAACAGGGACTTGAACTCTGCCCGCTCAGATTAGAAGTTTGATGCTCCACCGACTGAGCTATCCGGGCTCTGAAGTGCCGCTGAAGCAGCGGCACTGAGTGGCTGCTGTAGGAATTACATACCTTCACTTCCTGATAACAGCAGCCCTCTGAACACATGCTCCGTCACCTCATTGCTTCAGCTCGACACTTTTTCTCTTCACATTCTATCTCAAACACACTAACAACCATCAACCTGCCGCGAGTCTTCTCCGAACTGAAGTTAATCTGAACTGTTCTCTTCAATCTGATCCCAACTCAATCTGATCCCGACTCCTCAATCTCATTCCTTGTTCCCAAACTGATTCCCTTCTCCTTAATCTCACCGCCGGGCGGTTATGTACACACATCTTTGAAGGTGGCAGGACAAGTTAGAATCAAAGAATTGAATCATAGAATGTTTACAGCACTGAAGAAGGCCATTCGGCCCGTCGAACCCGTGTCTACTCTCAGATAGTCACACTCCCCTGCCCTTTGACCGTAGCCCTGCCTTTTTTTTCAGTTACTTATCCTACACCGTTTTGAAAGATAAGATTGAGTCTTCCTCCACCGCTCTTCCAGGCAGTGCATTCCTGATCTTAATCACTCGCTGCGTAAAAAATATTTATCTTACGTCGCCTTTGGCTCTTTTGCCAAATACCTTAAACCGTTGTACTCTGGTTCTTGACCCTTCCGCCAATGGGAACAGGTTCTCTCTATCTACTCTGTCCAGACCCCTCATGATTTTGAACATCTCTATCAAATCTCCTCTCAATCTTCTCTGCTCCAAGGAGAACAACCCCAGCTTTTCCAGTCCAATAAGTTAACTGAAGTCCCACATTCCTGGAATCATTCTTGCACATCTTTTCTGCACCGTCTCTAAGGCCGTCACATTCTTCCTAAAGTGTGGTGCCCAGAATTGGACACAGTACTCCAGTTGGGGCCGAACCAGTGTTCATCATATTTTCCACACTTTTGTACTCTGTACCGGCAGTTATGAATCCCAGGATCCCGTAAGTCTTTTTAACTGCTTTCTCAATCTGCCCTGCCACCTTCAACGATTTGTACACATATACGCCAGGTCTCTCTATTCGTGCACCACAGTTAGGATTTGACCGTTTAGTTTATACGTCCTCCCCTGTTTCTTTATTCCAAAATGCATCACTTCACTCTTTTCTCCGTTAAATTTCATCTGCCAGCGGTCAACCCATTTCATCAACCTGTTTATATCTTCCTGAAGTCTATCACTCTCCTCCTCACTGTTCGCTGTACATCCAAGTTTTGTTTCATCTGCAAATTTTGAAATTTGACCTGTACACTCACTTCCAAGTCATTTATTGCCCATCCCTAATTACACTTAAGAAGTTGGAGGTGAGCAGCCTTCTTGAACCGCTGCAGTCCGTGTGGTGAAGGTACTTCCATTGTGCTGTTAGGGAGGGAGTTCTTGGAATTTGACCAGCAACGATGAAGAATCTGCATAAAACTTCTAATTCAGGATGGTGTGGGACTTGGAGCGGAACTTGGAGGTGATGTTGCTCCCTTGCGCCTGTTGCCCTTGTTCTTCTAGGTCGACAAGGTCGCGGGTTTGGGAGGTGCTGCCGAAGAAACCTATGAAGTTACTGCAGTGCATCTTGTAGATGGTACACACTGCAGCCACAGTGCACGGGTGGTGGAGGGAGTGAATGTTTGAGGTGGTGGATGGAGTGCCAATCAAGGGGGTCGCCTTGTCATGGATGGTGTCTACTTCTTGTGTGTTCTTGGAGCTGCACTTATTCAGGCAAGCGAAGAATATTCCAACTCACTCCTCACTTTTGCCTTGCAGATGGTGTAAAGGCTTTGGGTTGTCAGCAGGTGAGACATTCGCCGCAGAATACCTAGCCCCTGACATGCTCTTGTTGCCACATTATTTATGTGGCTAGTCCAGTTAAGTCTCTGGGCAATGGAAACCCCCATGCAGTTGATGGTGGGGGATTCGGAGAAGGTAATGCCGTTTAATGTCAAGGGAACGTGGTTCGATCCTCGTTTGTTGAAGATAGTCGTTGCCTGGCACTTCTGTGGCGCGAATGTTACCTGCCACTTATCAGCACAAGCATGAACGTTGTCCTGTTCTTCTTGCATTTGGGCAAGAACTGCTTTTTTATCTGTGGAGTTTTGAATGGCGCTGAACACTGTGCAGCTATCAACGAACATCCTCATTTCTGACCTTATGTTGGAGGGAATTTCATTGATGGTTGGGCCTAGGACACTGCCCTGAGGAACTCCTACAACGATTTCTTGGGGCTGTGATGATTGACCTTCAAGCAGCACAACAATCTTCCTTTGTGCTTGGTATGACTCTAGCGAGTGAAAAGTCCCCCCACCGCCCCCGATTCCCATTGACTTAAACTTTACTAAGGCTCCTTGATGCCTCACTCGGTCAAATGCTGCCTTGAAGTCAACACTGGAATTCAGCTACTTTGTCCATATTTGGACAAAGGCTACAATGAGATCAGGAGCCGAGTGGTCTTGGCGGAACCCAAACTGGGCATCAGTGAGCATGTTATTGTTAAGTAAGTGCCGCTTTATAGCACTGTCGATTACACCGTTCTTCACTTTGATGATAATTGAGAGTAGACTGATGGGGCGCTTATTGCCTGGATTGGATTTGTCGTGCTTTTTGTGGGCAGGACATACCTCGGCAGTTTTCACCGTTGTTGGATAGATGCCAGTGTTGTAGCTGCACTGGAACAGCATGGCTAGAGGCGCGGCTAGTTCTGGAGGACAAGTCTTCAGCACGATAGCTGGGATGTTGTCGGGACCCATACACTTTGCTGTATCCAGTGCGCTGAGCAGTTTCTTGATATCACGTGGAGTGATTCGGATTGGCTGAAGACTGGCTTCTGTGATTGCGGGGATCTCAGGAGTAAGCCGATAAGGATCATCCAGTCGGCACTTCTGCTGAAGATGTTTGCATTAATAGAAATGCTGGGTGTGCTTAGAGTGGCTTAGTCGCCTGGTCCAGATGGCTTGCATTCCAGATTGCTAAGGGAATGGCCATTTTTCAATCTACCCTAGATGCGGGGTGGCGTGGGGTGTGCCTGATGTTTGGACCATGGCAAATGCGACAAAACTGTTCACGAAAGGATCCAGGGTCAGTTTAACATCAGTGGTGGGTAAAGTTTTAAAAACAATAATCCAGGAAAACATTAACGGGCACTTGGAAAGGTTTAACCGAATTAAGGAGAGCCAACACTCATTTGAAAAAGGCAGATTATGTTTGACTAATCAAATTGAATTTATTGATGAAGTAACAGAGAGGATTGATGAAGGGAATGCAATTTATGTTATCCGCATGGATTTTCGGAAGGCGTTTGACAAAGTATATCATAGATAGCTGGTTAACAAAATTGAGGCTAATGGAATAGGTGGGTCATTGGTAGCTTGGATGAGGAACTGGCTTAAGGACAGAAAACAGCGAGTTGTGGTAAATGGCTGCTTTTCAGACTGGAGGATGGTAGACAATGGTGTTCTCCGAGGATCAGTGCTTGTCACACTGACTTTTTTGAAAAATATAAGTGACCTGGATATTGGAAATCAAAGTAGAATTTCTAAATTTACCGATGACATCAAACTTGGGTGTGTTGCAAACAATGAGGATGATAACAATCGACTGCAACAGGACATAGAACGTGTAGCAGAATAGGCAGACAAGTGGCAGATGGAATTTAATACAGAGAATTGTGAAGTGATGCATTTCGGCAGAAGGAACAGCGTCAGGCAATATACACTTAATGGCACAGTTTTACAGAGTGTGCAGGGACAGCGGGACCTGGGAGTTAATGTGCATAGGTCCCTGAAGGTGGCAGGACATATTGAGAGAGTGGTTTGCAATGCATATGGAATACTAGGTTTCATTAGTAGAGGTATTGAGTACAAATGTAAAGTAAATATGCTGAACCATTATAAAGCGCCGATTAGCCCTCAACTTGAGTATTACGTCCAGTTCTGGTCACCAAACTTAAGGATGGATGTGGAGGCCCTTGAGAGGGTGCCGAGAAGATTTACCAGAATGGTTCTGGGAATGGGGATCTTAGCTACAAGGACAGGTTGAGAAGCTGGATTTGTTTTCATTACAGCAAAGGAGGTTGAGGAGTGATTTGATTGAGGTGTACAGGATTATGACGGGTTTGGATAGGCTAGACGAGGAATAGTTAATCCAAGTGGTTGATGGTACAAAGACGGGGGGACAGAGATTTACGATTTTGGTCAAGAGGTATAGGGGGGATGTGAGCAAATTTTTTTTAAGCAGCGAGTGGTGATGACCTGGAATTCGCGGCCGATAGAAGTGGTGGAAGCGGACACACTCAATGTTTTCAAGGGGAGACTGGATAGGCACTTGAGGGAAATAAACTTGCAGGGCTACGGAGATAGAGCGGGGGAATGGGTCCGACTGGATTGCTCTGCAGAGAGCCGGCACGGACTCGATGGACCGAATGGCTTCGTTCTGTGCCGTTATGAATCGCTGGCTCTCTGACACTATTGCAGGACAAGTTGAGAAAGTAGTTAAAATCTTATGGGATCCTTGGTTTTATTAACAGAGGAATAAAGTACATAGCAAGGAAGGTAGGCTTAATCTTTATAATTCATTGGATAGGACTCAGCTGAATTACTGTTCTGGGCATCACACTTTAGGAAGGATATCAAGTTTATGGAGAGGGAGCAGAAGAGATATACTGGAATGCTACCCTGGATGAGGGTGTTCACTTATGCGACAGGACTGGACAAGCTGTGTTTGGTCTCCTTAGAGCAGAAAAGGTCAAGAGGAGAATCGCTAGAGGTGTTCAAAATTAACAATGGTTTTGATAGAGTAAACAAAGTGTGACGGTTTCCAGTGGCAGAGGGTCGGTACCCAAAGGATCCAGATTGATGGTGATTTGCAAATAAATCAGAGGTGACATGTGGAAACATTTTTTAAATAAAGGAAACTGCGATGGTATGAGGCCCGAGTTGGCTAGGATGGGTTGGGGAGCGTTAGTTAAAGGGCTGACGGTGGATAGGCAATGACAAACATTTAAAGATCGCATGGATGAACTACAGAAATTGTTCAACCTTGTTTGGCATAAAAATAAAACAAAAAAGGTGACTCAACCGTGGCTAACAAGGGAAATTAGGGATAGCATAAGATTCAAGGAGAGGACATACAATTTGGCCAGAAAAAGGCAGCAAACCCGAGGATTGGGAGCAGTTTAGGATTCAGCAAAGGAGGACAAAGGGATTAAGTAAAAGGGGGAAACTAGATTATGAATGTAAGCTTCCAGGGAACATAAAAACTGACTGTAAAAGCTTCTATAGTTATGTGAACAGAACAATATTGGTGAAGCCAAGCGTAGGTCCCTTGCAGTCAGAACTAGGGGAATTTATAAAGGGGGACAAATAAATGGCAGACCAATTAAATACATACTTTGTTTCTGTCTTCTCAAAGGAGGACACAAATAACCTCCCAGAGATGTAGGGGAACATAGGGTCTAATGAGAGGGAAGAATTGAATGAAATCAGTATTTGTAGGGGAATGATGTTAGGGAAATTGATGGGATTGAAGGCCGATAAATTCCCAGGGCTTGATCATCTACATCCTAGGGTAATTAAGGAAGTGGCCCGAGAATTAGTAGATGCAGTGCTGGTCAGCTTCCAAAATTCTATGAATTCTGAAATAGTTCCCATGGATTGGAGGATTGCTAATGTAATCCCACTATTTAAAAATGTGGGAGGGACAAAACAGGGAATTATAGACCGGTTATCCTGACATCGGTAGTGGGGAAAATGCTAGAGTCCATTATAAAAGATGGAATAGCAGAGCACTTGGAAAACAGTGACAGGATCGGACAAAGTCAACATGGATTTACAACAGGTAAATCATGCTTGGCTAATGTACTTGAATTCTTTGAAGATTTAACTGGTAGAATAGATAAGAGGGGAACAGTGGATGTGGTGTATTTAGACTTGCAGAAGGCTTTTGATAAGTTCCTGCATAAGAGATTAGCGTATAAAGTTATAGCCCATGGGATTGGGTGTAATGTATTGTCTTGGATAGAGAACTGTTTGGCAGAGAGGAAACAATGAGTTTGAATAAACGGGTCTTTTTCCGAGTGGCAGGCAGTGACAAGTGGGGTACTGCAGGGATCGGTGATAGGACCCCAGCTATTCACAATACATATAAATGATCAGACGAGGGAACTACATGTAACATCTCCAGTTTGCAGAAGGCACTAAGCTGAGTGGACGTGTGTGCTGTGAGGAGGATGCATAGAAACTTCAGTACGATTTGGACAGTTTGGCTAATTGGGCAGATGCATGGCAGATGCAGTATAATGTTGGAAATACGAGGTTATCCACTTCGGTGGCAAAAACGGGAAGACAGATTATTATCTGAACGGCAATAGATTGGGAAAAGGGGAAGTGCAACGAGACCTGGGTGTCCTTGTGCACCAGTGGATGAAGGTAAGCATGCAGGTGCAGCAGGCGGGTAAGAAGGCATATGGTATATTGGCCTTCATAGCGAGAGGATTCGAGTACAGGAGCAAGGATAAATGTGAATATAAATATGACTAATTTTCAACACGTGACGACATATGAAACGACGCCCAAGCAGATCAAATCTCAGGGGAAATGTCAATGATTGCTTCCATTGTTGGCTACAATCTGAGTGCAGCTATTGAAGATCGATTGATTGATTCAAACACGTTTTTCTGTGTATGGGGCGGTGCCAGTCTGCATTACTCTTCCTTGTGACTGCTTCCTGTCATGTTTTATAAAGTTCCCTTTCCGCTCTCTACTGTTTTTTTCCCGGTCCTCACTTCCAGCTTTCGGAGTTTCGGATCAGGCAATATTTGAAATAAACCTGCCTGTTATCTGAACATATCACTTTGATAAGTTTTTATAAACCACTCAGTTAGTTTGGGTGAGCCTTCGTGGATTGTATATTGTGGCAAATGCTCCAAACTTTAATTCATATCATTGAGTTACAGCGAGTCTGCAACACAGACCCAGGTCATTCGGCCCTAATTCTCTGTGCTGGTATTTATGCTCAGCCATTATCTTCGTAATTCTCCTCTGCAACTTCTCTAGTGCAATCACATCCTTCCTGTAATGTGGTGACCAGAACTGCACGCAGTACTCTAGCTGTGGCCTAACTAGTGTTTTAGACAGTTCAAGCGTAATCTCCCTCCTAAAATTCTATTACTCGGCTAATAAAGGCAAATATCACTTCAGGAAATTTTGGACACGCACTCCAAATTCACTTTAATCTTCTGCACTTCTCAGTGTCCTACCAGTTATAGTGGTTTTCCTTGCCTTGTTAGCCCTCCCAAATACAATTACCTCACACTTCTCCAGACTGAATTCCATTTGCCACTGTTCTGCACACCTGACCAGTCCATTGATATCTTCCTGCATTCTGCAGCTTTCTTCTTCATTATAAACCACACGGCCAATGTTTGTAGCATCTGCAAACTTCTGATGCTGTAAAGTTTTAAAAATATTATCAGAAGCGACTCTTTTAGTAGATATTGATTAAAGGCAACTGGCCAATAGTCTCCTGACGTTCTGTGTCCTGATATACTGTAAGATGATTGACATTGGATTAAATTAAATGAAGCATTCTGCGAATATATTGAGAAAGGCCTGTTTTGTTCTCTCTTTCCCCCTCACTGTGTGTTAACTTAGTTAACAGAGCGCGGGAGCCAGGAACTCTCCAGCGTGTCACCAAGACTCTAGTGCCGTGCGAGTCTATTCAGTGAGCCCAGCATTGAAACCGGTGTATTTCCCAGCCTGGGGACTGGTTCCAGACGAAATTCAGTGATAATGCGGTAATAATGACTTCGTGCGCGACTGTGAAACGGGCGATAGCGAAACGGCTGCCCCTTTACTCATCCCTGCCGATTTTTACTTCCATTAAAGCCTGGCATCTCAGGTGGATGTGGAAGATCCCTGGCACTATTCGGAGAAAGAAATAATTTGCATTTATATAGCGCCTTTTACAACCTCGGTATATCCCAAGGCGCCTTAGAAACCAGTAAGCATTTTTGAACTGTTGTAATATAGGAAACGCAGCAACCAATGTTCGAACAGCAAGATCCCACAAACAACAATGCGATAAAGATCAGACAATCTCTTTACTGGTGTAAATATTGAGCCAGGACTAACGGGACAATACCTCTGCTCATCTTGCAAGAGGGACCGTGAGATCGTTTATCTCCACCTGAGAGGGCGGACGGGGCCTCGGTTTAACATTTCATCCAGAAGACGGAATTATGGACAGTGCAGCGCTCTCTTTGTACTGCACTGGATTGTCAGCCTAGATTAGGTGCTTACTTTCCATGAAGTGATACTTGGACCCAGTACTATTTCCCGAATTCAGAAGTGAGTGTGCTACCAACTGAGCCTAGGCAGGTGCTGTAAAGTGCTCATCTTTAGAGAAGATCAGGGGAGTTCTCCCCGGTGTCCTGGGCCAATATTTACGCCTTTAACAAACATCATAAAGCCGGACAGATGATCTGGTCATTTTCTCATTGGTATTTGTGGGATCTTGCTGTGTGCAAATTGACGACCACTTTTCCTACATTACAAAAATGTATACACTTGAGAAAGTATTTAATTGTCTGTAAAGCGCTTTGGGACGTCCTTTGTGCGTCATAGCCGCAGTATAAATGCAACTACTTCTTACACGTTTAAATTATTCTCACATTTCCATTGTCTCTCTCTGTCTGAGGACTGCTGCAAATCGGAGTAAGGGAAGTTTGTTAATTTTCCATTCCCAGAACAGTTTCGGCACGAGGTAGACAAAGCCAGACCATTCAGGAGAGAAGTTAGGACAAAGTTCTTCATGCAAAGTGTAGTGCAAGTGTGGAGTTCTCTCCCACGGAAAACAGTTCAATTAAACATTTTAAACCTAAGATCGATTGAGTTTTGCTGGACAAGGGTACAAAAGGATATGGAGCCAAGGCGGGGGATAGAGTTCGGATACAGATCTGATACAGACCAGCCGTGTTCTTATCTTTCAATCTTTCAAAGCTTACTTTCCTAGAGAACCATAAAACACGAGCAATTGACGCTGATCTTTCCTGCTGTCTCAAAAAATATTTTTTTCAATTTAAAACGATGATTGTGATAAGTTATAATCGAACGTCGGTGCTTTCAATTGCTGCTTCCATTGAATAAAGAAGCGCCCGAAAAGGGACTTGAACCCTGGACCCTCAGATTAAAAGTATGATGCTCTACTGTCTGACCAATCAGCGCGCTAAACATTACCGAAACAGCGCCACTGATTGGATGTGTCAGAGAATTACATTTCCTTCACTTCCTGCCCACAGCCACCGTCTGAACACACGCACCGTCACCCCATTGCTTCAGCTCGACACCTATTCTCAGCACATTCTATCTCAAACACACTAACAGCACTGTGTCTCCTCCGAACTGAAATGACCCTTTCCCCTGAACCTGATCTCTCCTCTTCAATCTGATCCCTGCTCCTCAATCTCAGCCCTTCTCCAAAATATGATTCCCTGCTCCTTAATCTCAGCACCTAATCTTTTTTTCGTATTATAGGAACAGGAGTAAACCAGTCAGGCCCTCAAGCCTGTTCCACCATTCAGTCATATCATCAATGATCTGCTTCTTACCTCCATGTATCCGCCTATGTTTCCTAACCCTTAGTACCCTTACCTGAGAAAAATCTGCCAATTTCAGTTTGGAGTGTTCAATTGAGCCCCAGCCTCATTAGGTTTTTGTGGCAGAGTGTTCCAGATTTCCGCTTCCCAGTCTATGAAGTAGTGGTTATTGATATCAGCCCTGAACGGCTTAGCTCTGATTTCAACGTGAAGACGCTCGTTCTGCATTCCTCCACCGGAGCAAATCGTTTCTCTCTATCTATAATATCAACTCATATCATTATCTTAAGTAGGTTAATTAGATCACGCCTGCATTTTATATACTCAAATGAATACCAGCATAGTTTATACAGCCTGTCTTCATAATGTAACCCTTTTAGCACCCGTATAATTCTGGAACCTGTGCGCTGCAACCTGTTTGTGCTTCGTGATGTGCGTTACCCAGCACTCAATCCAGTAATCTAAAAGGGGTCTAAACAGATCTTTGTAATACGGTAACATAACATCCACCCCTTTATATTTCAGCCCCCTTCAGATAAAGGCCGACATGGAGTTTATGTACACAATTCTTTGCCGGTGGCAGGACAAGCTTCGAAGACTGTTAAAAAAGCATGTGGCATCCTTAGCTTCATTAATAGTTGAATAGATTACAAAGCCAGGATGTTATGCTAAACTTTTATAAAACACTGATTTGGCCTCAACTGGACTTTACAAACAGAAAACTGTATTCAGTATCACCTTTATCTACCTCCCTCTGCTGGTCTCTCTGTATCACAAACTGTACTCAGTCTCAGATTTAAATATCTCCCTCTGCTGGTGTCTCTCTGTATCAAAGTACTCAGTCACACCTTTATCTTTGTACCTATGCTGGTGTCTCTGTGCATCACTCACTGTACTGAATCACACATTTATCTATCTCCCTATGCTGGTTTCTCTGTGTATCTCTCACTGTACTCAGTCTCACCTTTATCTATATTTAGAGAGTGCATATATAATGTGTTTAAACGTTTTAATAATATCAAAACAAGTCCAGATGCTGTCTGAATCTGTTTGCTCGAGTGAGGGTGATTAATTTAAATCACTTGTAATCGGACTGTCCCCGGGGAGGATTCCTAGTGCTATAAATGTGAATATAAATATGAATCATTTTCAACACGGGATGACATATTGTCAGTTACCTGATACGCCGCCAAATCAGATCACATCTCAGGAGAAATGTCAATGATTTCTTCCATTGTTGGCTACAATCTGAGTGCAGCTATTGGAGATCGATTGATGAATTCAAACAAGTTTTTCTCTGTATGGGGCAGTGTAAGTCTGAATTACACTTCTTTGTGACTGCTTCCTGTCATGTTTTATAAAGTTCCCTTTCCGCTCTCAAATTATTTTTTTCCAACCCCTCACTTGCAGTTTTCGGAGTTTCGGATCAGGCAATATTTGAAAAAAACATAAATGTTATCTGGACATATCACTTTGAAAAGTGTTTCCCAACCACTCAGTTAGTTTGGGTGAGCATTCGTGGATTGTATATAGTGGAAAATGCTCCCAACTTTACTTCATATCATCGATTTAGAGCGAGTCTACAGCGCAGACACAGGCCACCGGCCCTAATTCTCTTTGCTGGTGTTTATGCTCAGCAAATATCTTCGTAATTCTCCTCTGCTGCCTCTCTAGTGCAATCACATCCTTCCTGTAATGTGGTGACCAGAACTGCACGCAGTATGCTTGCTGAGGCCTAACTAGCGTCTTAGACAGTACAAGCACAATTTCCCTAATCTTATATTGTATGCCCCTGTTAATAAAGTCAAGTATCCCTTCAGGAATCTGTGTAAATACACTCCAAAGTCACTTTGATCTTCTGCACTTCACAGTGTCCTACCATCTATAGTGTTTTCCCTTGCCTTGTTAGCCCTCCCCAAATGCATTACCTCACACTTCTCCAGACTGAATTCCATTTGCCACTGTTCTGCCCACCTGACCAGTCCACTGATATCTTCCTGCATTCTGCAGCTTTCTTCTTCATTATCAACCACACGGCCAATTTTTGTAGCATCTGCAAACTTCTGATGCTATAAAGCTTTAAAAACTTAAGCAGAAGCGACTCTTTTTGTAGATATTGATTAAAAGCAACTGGCCAATAGTTTCCTGACGTTCAGTGTCCTGATATACTGTAAGATGCTTGATATTGCATTAAAATAAATGCTGGTCTCTCTGCATCACTCACTGTACTCAGTCTCAGATTTAGCTTTCTATTACTGCTGGTGTCTCTCTGTATCACAGTACTCAGTCACATCTCTATCTATCTCCCTCTGCTGGTGTCCCTGTGCATCACTCACTTTACTCAGTCTCACATTTATCTACCCTCAGGCAGTGCATATAAAGTGTTTAACCGTTTTAAAAATAACAAAACAACTACAGATGATAATTTATTGAAAATTGAGCTGTTTTGTTCTCTCTTCCCCCTCACTTTGTGCCATCTTAGCTAACAGAGCGCGGGTGCAGGAACTCTCCAGCGGGTCACCAAGACACTATTGCCGTGCGATTCTAGTCAGTGAGGCCAGCATTCACACCAGTGCATTTCCCAGCCCGGGGATTGGTTCCACACTAAATGCAGTGGTATCCGGTAATATTCACATCATGCGAGAGTGTGAAACGGGCGATAGCGAAACGGTTGCCCCGTTACTCATTCCAGCCGATTTTTCCTTCCATTAAGGTCTGCCCTCTCAGGTGGATGTGGAAGATACCATGCCACTATTAGGAGAAAGAAAGAATTGGCATTGATATAGCGCCTTTTACAATCTCAGTATATCCCAAAGCGCCTTAGATCCAAATAAATACTTTTGAACTATTGTAATATTGGAAACGCAGCAAAAAATGTTCGAATAGCAAGATCACTTAAACAACAATGCGATAATGATCAAACAATCTCTTTAGTGGGGTAAATATTGATCCAGGATTAACGGGAGAATACCCCTACTCATCTTGCAAGAAGGACCGTGAGATTGTTTATGTCCACCTGAGAGGGCAGACGGGGCCTCGGTTTAACATATCATCCGACAGACGGAATTGTGGACAGTAAGCGCTCTCTTGCTACTGCACTGGATTGTCAGGCAAGAGAAGGTGCTTACTTTCCATGGAGTGAGACTGGAAACCAGGACTAGTTCGCACATTCAGAAGTGAGTGTTCTCCCAACTGAGACAAGGCTTACACTGTAAAGTTACTCATCTTTAGAGAAGAGCTGGGGTGTTCTCTCCGATGTCCTGGGACAATATTTACGCCCTTAACAAACTTCACAAAACCGGCCAGATGATCTGGTAATTTTCTCATTGGTATTTGAGGGATCTTGCTGTGTGCAAATTGACTACGACTTTTCCTACATTACAACAATTTAATCACTTGAGAAAGTATTTAATTGGCTGTAAAACGCTTTGTGAAGTCCTGTGTGCGTGATAGGCGCAGTATAAATGCAACTTCTTCTTAAACTTTTAAATTATTCTCACATTTCCATTGTCTCTCTCTTTTTGAGGACTGCTGCATATCGGAGTAATGGAAGTTTGTTAATTTTCCGTTCCCAGAACAGTGTCGGCACGCGTTAGACAAAGCCAGGCCATTCAGGAGAGAAGTTAGGAAAAAGTTCTTCATGCAAAGTGGGGTAGAAGTGCGGAATTCTCTCCTACAGAAAACAGTTCAATCAAACATTTTAAATCGGCGATCGATTGAGTTTTGCTGGACAAGGATACAAAAGGATATGGAGCCAAGTCGGGTGATGGAGCTCGGATACAGATCTAATACAGACCAGCCGTGATCTTATCTTTCAATCTTTCAAAGCTTACTTTCCTAGAGAACCATAAAACACGAGCAATTGACGCTGATCTTTCCTGCTGTCTCAAAAAATATTTTTCAATTTTAAACGATGATTATGATAAGTTATAATCGAACGTCGGTGCTTTAAATTGCTGTTTCCATGGATTAAAGAAGCCCCGAATAGAGACTTGAACCCTGACCCTTCAGATTAAAAGTCTGTTGCTCTACTGTCTGACCAATCAGGGCGCTGAATATTACCGAAACAGCGACACTCATTGGCTGTGTCAGAGAATTACATTTCCTTCACTTCCTACTCACAGCCGCCCTCTGAACACAAGCACCGTCACCCCATTGCTTCAGCTCGACACCTCTTCTCAGCACATTCTATCTCAAACACACTAACAACACTGAGTCTCCTCCGAACTGAAATGACCCTTTCCCCTGAATCTGAAATCTTGCCTGCAATCTGATCGCTACTCCTCAATCTCATCCCTTCTCCAAAATATGATTCCCTGCTCCTTAATCTCAGCACCTAATCTTTTTATCGGATTATAGGAACAGGAGTAAACTAGTCAGCCCCTCAAGCCTGTTCCACCATTCAGTCATATAATGATTGATCTGCATCTTACCTCCATGTACACGCCTTAGTTCCCTAACCCTTAGTATCCTTGCGTGAGAAATATCTGCTAATTTGAGTTTTGGAGTGTTCAATTGAGCCGCAGCTTCATCAGGTTTGTGTGGCGGAGTGTTCCAGATTTCCACTTCACAGTGTATGATGTAGGGCTTAATGACATCAGCCCTGAAAGGCCTACCTCTGATTTTAAGGTTAAGACGCTTGTTCTGCATTCCTCCAACGGAGCAAATAGTTTCTCTATATCTGTAATATCAACTCATTTCATTATCTTATGTAGGTTAACTAGCTCACGTCTTCATTTTATATACTCAAATGAATACCAGCCTAGCCTGTCTTCATAATGTAACCCTTTTAGCACCGGTATAATTCTGGAACCTGTGCGCTGCAACTTGTTTGTGCTTCGTGATGTGCGTTACTCAGAACGCAATCCAATAACCTAAATAGGGTCTAACCAGATCTTTGTAATACCGTAACATAACATCCACCCCTTTATATTTCAGCCACATTCAGATAAAGGCCCACATGGAGTTTATGTACACAAATCTTTGCCGGTGGCTGGACAAGTTTTGAAGACTGTTAAAAAAGCATGTGGGATCTTTAGCTTTATTAATAGTTGAATAGAGTACAAAGCCAGGATGTTATGCTAAACTTTTATAAAACACTGATTCGGCCTCAACTGGACTTTACAAACAGAAAACTGTTTTCAGTATCACCTTTATCTACCTCCCTCTGCTGGTCACTCTGTATCACTCACTGTACTCAGTCTCAGATTTAACTAACTCCCTCTGCTGGTGCCTCTCTGTATCACAGTACTCAGCCACACCTTTATCGATGTCCCTCTGCTGTTTTCTCTGTGCATCACTCAGTGTACTTAAACACACCTTTATCTATCTCCCTTTGCTGGTTTCTCTTTGTATCACTAACTGTACTCAGTCACAACTTTATCTACATTGAGACAGTGCATATAAAGTTTTTAAATGTTTTGATAATATCTAAACAACACCAGATGGTGTCTGAATCTGTTTGCTCAAGTGAGGGTGACTAATGTAAATCACTGTGTAATCGTACTGTCCCCGGGGAGGATTCCTAGAGCTTTAAATGTGAATATAAATATGAATCATTTTCAATACGTGACAACATATTGCCAGTTACCTGATACGCCGCCCAATCAGATCACATCTGAGGGGAAATGTCAATGATTGCTTCCATTGTTGGCTACAATCTGAGTGCAGCTATTGGAGATCGATTGATTAATTCAAACAAGTTTTCTCTGTATGTGGCAGTGTAAGTCTGTATTACTTTCCTTGTGACTGCTTCCTGTCATGTTTTATAAAGATCCCTTTCCGCTCTCAAATTTGTTTTTCTAACCCCTCACTTGCAGCTTTCGGCGTTTCGGATCAGGCATTATTTGAAATAAACCTTACTGTTATCTGGACATTTCACTTTGAAAAGTGTTTCACAACCACTCAGTTAGTTTGGATGAGCATTCGTGGATTGTATATAGTGGAAAATACTCCCAACTTTACTTCATATCATCGATTTACAGCGAGTCTACAGCACAGACACAGGCCATTCGGCCCTAATTATCTGTGCTGGTTTTTATGCTCCGCAAATATCTTCGTAATTCTCCTCTGCTACCTCTCTGGTGCAAACACATTCTTCCTGTAATGTGCTGACCAGAACAGCACGCAGTATTCTAGCTAAGGCCTAACTAGCGTCTTAGACAGTTCAAGCACAATTTCCCTGCTCTTATATTCTATGCCTCGATTAATAAATTCAAGTATCCCTTCAGGAATCTGTGTAAATGCACTCCAAAGTCACTTTGATCTTCTGCACTTCACAGTGTCCTACCATTTATAGTGTTTTCCTTTGCCTTGTTAGCCCTCCCCAAATATATTACCTCACACTTCTCCAGACTGAATTCCATTTGCCACTGATCTGCCCAGTCCATTGATATCTTCCTGCAGTCTGCAGCTTTCTTCTTCATTATCAACCACACGGCCAATTTTTGCAGCATCTACAAACTTCTGATGCTGTAAAGCTTTAAAAATATAACCAGAGCGTATCTTTTAGTGATTATTGATTAAAAGTTACTGGCCAATAGTCTCCTGACGTTCTGTGTCCTGATATACTTTAAGATGATTGACTTTGCATTACAATAAATGAAGCATTCTGCGAATATATTGAAAGAGCTCTGCTGTGTTCTCTCCTTCCCCCTCACTGTGTGTTATCTTAGTTAACAGAGCGCGGGTGAAAGGAACTCTCCAGCGTTTCACCAAGACACTATTGCCGT
This sequence comes from Squalus acanthias, assembly GCA_030390025.1. NCBI lineage: Eukaryota > Metazoa > Chordata > Chondrichthyes > Squaliformes > Squalidae > Squalus > Squalus acanthias. The sequence continues at coordinate 151,225,118 of CM059431.1, read as the reverse complement.
GTGAGTCTAGTCAGTGAGCCCAGCATTCACAGCGGTGCATTTCCCAGCACGCGGATTGGTTCCAGACTAACTGCAGTGATAATCCGGTGATATTGACTTCATGCGATGGTGGGAAATGGGCGATAGCGAAACGGCTACCGCGTTGCTCATCCCTGCCGGTTTTTACTTCCTATAAAGTCTGCCCTCTCAGGTGGATGTGAAAGATCCCATGGCACTATTCGGAGAAAGAAAGAATTTGCATTGATATAGCGCCTTTTACTACCTCAGGATATCCCAAAGCGCCTTACAACCAATGAAGTAATGTTGAACTGTTGTAATGTGGGAAACGCAGCAACCAATGTTCGAACAGCAAGATCCGACAAACAACAATTAGATAAAGATCAGACAATCTCTTTAGGGAGGTAAATATTGAGCCAGGATTAACGGAAGAATATCCCAGCTCATCTTCCAAGAGTCACCGTGAGATTGTTTATTTCCACCAGAGACCAGACGGGGCCTCGGTTTAACATCTCATCCGACAGACGGAATTGTGGACAGTGCAGCGCTCTCTTGGTACTGCACTGGATTGTCAGCCTAGATTAGGTGCTTACTTTCCATGGAGTGAGACTTGAAACCAGGACTAGTTCGCGAATTCAGAAGTGAGAGTTCTCCCAACTGAGACAAGGTTGACACTGTAAAGTTACTCAATTTTAGAGAAGAGCTGGGGAGTTCTCCCCGTTGTCCTGGGACAATATTTACACCCTTAAAAAACTTCACAAAACCGGCCAGATGATCTGGTAATTTTCTCATTGGTATTTGTGGGATCTTGCTGTGTGCAAATTGACAACCACTTTTCCTACATTACAACAATTTAATCACTTGAGAAAGTATTTAATTGGCTGTAAAACGCTTTGGGAAGTCCTGTGTGCGTGATAGGCGCTGTATACATGCAACTCCTTATTACACTTTTAAATTATTCTCACATTTCCATTGTCTCTCTCTGTCTGAGCACTGCTGCACATCGGAGTAAGGGAAGTTTGTTAATTTTCCATTCCCAGAACAGTGTCGGCACGAGGTAGACAAGGCCAGGCCATTCAGGAGAGAAGTTAGGAAAAAGTTCTTCATGCAAAGTGTGGTAGAAGTGTGGAGTTCCCTCCTGCAGAAAACAGTTCAATTCAACATTTTAAATCTGAGATCGTTTGAGTTTTGCTGGACAAGCGTACAAAAGGTTATGGAGCCAAGGCGGATGATGGAGCTCGGATACAGATCTGATACAGACCAGCCGTGATATTATCTTTCATTCTTTCAAAGCTTACTTTCCTAGAGAACCATAAAACACGAGCAATTGACGCTGATCTTTCCTGCTGTCTCAAAAAATATTTTCAATTTAAAACGATGATTATGATAAGTTATAATCGAACGTCGGTGCTTTAAATTGCTGCTTCCATTGATTAAAGAAGCGCACGAAAAGGGACTTTTGCCCCTGGACCCTCAGATTAAAAGTCTGATGCTCTACTGTCTGACCAATCAGCGCGCTGAACATTACCGAAACAGCGGCATTAATTGGCTGTCAGAGAATTACATTCCCTTCACTTCCTGCCCACAGCCGCCCTCTGAGTACACGCACCGTCACCCCATTGATTCAGGTCGACACCTCTTCTCAGCACCTTCTATCTCAAACACACTAAACCTGTTTGTGCTTCGTGATGTGCGTTACCCACAAATCAATCCAGTAATCTAAATGCGGTCTAACCAGATCTTTGTAATACGGTAACATAACATCCACCCCTTTATATTTAGACCACCTTCACATAAAGGCCGACATGGAGTTTATGTACACAAATCTTTGCCGGTGACAGGACAAGTTTCGAAGACTGTTAAAAAAGCATGTGCGGTCCTTAGCTTTATTAGTAGAGGAAACGAGTACAAAGCCAGGATGTTAAGCTAAACTTTTATAAAACACTGTTTCGGCCTCAACTGGACTTTGCAAACAGATAACTGTACTATGTATCACCTTTATCTATCTCCCTCTGCTGGTTTCTCTTTGTATCACTCACTCTACTCATCACACCTTTATCTACATTCAGACAGTGCATATAAAGTGTTTAAACGTTGTAATAATATCAAAACAACACCAGATGGTGCCTGAATCTGTTTGCTCAAGTGAGGGTGTATAATGTAAATCATTGCGTAATCGGACTGTCCCCGGGGAGGATTCTTAGAGCTATAAATGTGAATATAAATATGAAGCATCTTCAACACGTGACGAAATATTGTCAGTTACCTGATATGCCGCCCAATCAGTTCACATCTCAGGAGAAATGTCAATGATTGCTTCCATTGTTGCCTACAATCTGAGTGTAGCGATTGCAGATCGATTGGTTAATTCAAACAAGATTTTCTCTCTATGGGGCAGTGTAAGTTTGTATTACTCTTCCTTGTGACTGCTTCCTGTCATGATTTATAAAGTTCCCTTTCCGCTCTCAAATGCTTTTTTCCATCTCCTCACTTGCGGCTTTCGGAGTTTCGGATCAGGCAATATTTGAAAAAAAACTTACTGTTATTCGGCCATATCACTTTGAAAAGTGTTTCACAACCACTCAGTTAGTTTGGGTGACCATTCGAGGATTGTGTATAGTGGAAAATGCTCCCAACGTTATTTCATATGATCCAGTTACAGCAAGTCTACAGCTCAGACAAAGGCCATTCGGACCTAATTCTCTGTGCTGGTGTTTATGCTCAGGCAACATCTTCGTAAATCTCCTCTGTACCCTCTCTAGTGCAATCACATAATTCCTGTAATGTGGTGACCAGAACTGCACGCAGTATTCTAGCTGAGGCCTAACTAATGTCTTAGAAAGTTCAAGCATAATTTCCCTGCTCTTATATTCTATGTCTCTGTTAATAAAGGCAAGTATCGCATCAGGAATCTGTGGACATGCCCTCCAAGGTCCCTTTGATCTTCTGCACTTCACAGTTTCCTACCATTTATAGTGTGTTCCCTTGCCTTGCTAGCCCTCCCCAAATGCATTACCTCACACTTCTCCAGACTGAATCTAATTTCCACTGTTCTGCCCACCTGACCGGTCCATTGATATCATCCTGCAGTCTGCAGCTTTCTTCTTCATTATAAACCACACGGCCATTTTTTGTAGAATCTGCAAACTTCTGATGCTGTAAAGGTTGAAAAATATAACCAGAAGCGAATCTTTTAGTAGGTTTGATTAAAAGTAACTGGCCAATAGTCTCCTGACGTTCTGTGTCCTGATATACTGTAAGATGATTGACTTTGCATTACAATAAATGAAGCATTCTGCGTATATATTGAAAAAGACCTGTTTTGTTCTCTCCTTCCCCCTCACTGTGTGTTATCCTAGTTAACAGAGCGCGGGTGCCAGGAACTCTCCAGCGAGTCATCAAGACACTATTGCCGTGCGAGTCTAGTCAGTGAGCCCGGCATTCACAGCGGTGCATTTCCCAGCCCGGGGACTGGTTCCAGACTAAATACAGTGCTAATCCGGTAATATTGACTTCATGCGAGAGTGTGAAACGAAGATAGCGAAACGGCTGCTCCGTTTAACATCTCTGCCGATTTTTACTTCTATTAACTCAGCCCTCTCAGGTGGATGCGGAATATCCAATGGCACTATTCGGAGAAATAAATAATTTGCATTGATATAGCGCCTTTTACGACAACAGGATTTCCCAAAGCGCCTTACAACCAATGAATACTTGTGAACTGCTGTAATGTAGGAAACTCAGCAACCAATTTTCGTACAGCAAGTTCCCACAAACAGCAATGCGATAATGATCAGACAATCTCTTTAATGGGGTAAATATTGAGCCAGGACAAAGGGGAGAACACACCTGCTCATCTTCCAAGAGGGACCGTGAGATTGTTTATGTCCACCTGAGAGGGCAGACGGGGTCTCGGTTTAACATATCATCCGAAAGACGGAATTGTGGACAGTGCAGCGCTCTCTTGGTACTTCACTGGATTGTCAGCCTAGATTAGGTGCTTAAGTTCCATGGAATGAGACTTGAACCCAGGACTAGTTCGCGACTTCAAATGTGAGTGTGCTACCAACTGAGTCAAGGCTGACACTGTAAAGTTACTCATCTTTAGAGAAGAGCTGGGGAGTTCTCCCCGTTTTCCTGGGCATATACTTACGCCCTTAACAAACATCACAAAGCCGGCCAGATGTTCTCGTAAGTTTCTCATTGGTATTTGTGAGATCTTGCTGTGTGCAAATTGACTACCACGTTTTCTACATTACAACAATGAATACACTTGAGAAAGTATTTAATTGGCTGTAAAACGCTTTGGGACGTCTTCTGTGCGTGTTTGCTGCAATATAAATGCAACTCCTTCTCACATTTCCATTGTCTCTCTCTGTCTGAGCACTGCTGTACATTGGAGTAAGGGAAGTGTGTTTATTTTCCATTCCCAGAACAGTGTCGGCACGAGGTAGACAAAGCCAGGCCATTCAGGAGAGACAAATGTGAGAAGTCGCACAACACCAGGATATAGTCCAACAGATTTAATTGAAATCACAAGCTTTCAGAGCGCTGCTCCTTCGTCAGGTGAAGAGAAGAGATGCATATAGGCACAGCATATATAATCAGAGAAAACTGCCAGATGATTATAGTTAATCTTTAAAACTGCCCTTTATCACACCTCGGCAGAGAAATAATCACGGCAATCAAAAGTGTGGATGGTGTCCAAACAGGTCAGTCAGGAAAACATTACAGGAGTGAAGTTAGGAAAAAAATCGTCATGCAAAGTGTGGTAGAAGTGAAGAGTTCTCTTCCACAGAAAACAGTTCAATTAAACATTTAAAATCTGAGATTGATTGAGTTTTGCTGGATAAGGGTATAAAATAATCTGGAGCCAAGGTGGGGGATGGAGTTCTGATACAGATCAACCGTGATCTTATCTTTCATTCTTTCAAATCTTACTTTCCCAGAGAAACATAAAACACCATCACTTGACACTAATCTTTCCTGCTGTCTCAAAAAACATTTTTCATTTTAAAAAGATGATTGTGCTAATTTATAATCTAACCTCGGGGCTTTAAATTGCTGTTTTCATTGATTAAAGAAGCGCCATTGACAGGGATTTGAACACTGGACCCTCAGATTAAAAGTCTGACACTCTGTCGACTATGCTAGCCGGGCTTTGAAGTACCAACGAAGCAGCGACACTGAGTGGCTTTGGGAGGAATTGCATTCTCTTCACTTACTGCCTGGAGCCGCTTCCTGAACACGCGCACCGTCATCCCATTGCTTCAGCTCGACATCTTTTTTCAGCACATTCCATCTCAATCACAATAAGAGCCATCAACCTGCCTCGAGTCTGCTCCGAACTGAAATTACCCTTACTCCTGAATCTGAACATTCTTCTTCAATCTGATCCCAACTCAATCTGATCCCTACTCCTCAATCTCATTCCTTGCTCCCAATCTGACTCCCTTCTCCTTAATCTCACCGCCGGGCGGTTATGAACACAAATCTTTGAAGGTGGCAGGACAGGTTAGAATCAAAGAATGGAGTCATAGAATGGTTGCAGCACTGAAGATGGCCATTCGGCCCGTCGAACCCGTGACTACTCTCAGCTAGTCCCACTCTCCTGCCCTTTCCCTGCAGCCCTGCCTTTTTACAGTTACTTATCCAACATCGTTTTCAAAGATAAGATTGAGTCTGCCTCCAACGCACTTCTAGGCAGTGCATTCCAGATCTTAATCACTCGCTGCATAAAAAATGTTTATCTTACGTCGCATTTTGGTTATTTTGCCAATCACCTTAAACCGTTGTACTCTGGTCCTCCACTCTTCCGCCAATGGGAACAGGTTCTCTCTATCTACTCTGTCCAGACCCCTCATGATTTTGAACACCTCTATCAAATCTCCTCTCAATCTTCTCTGCTACATGGAGAACAACCCCAGCTTCTCCAGTCTATCAACGTAACTGAAGTCCCTCATTCCTGGAAACATTCTTGCACGTATTTTCTGTACCGTCTCTAAGGCCTTCACATCCTTCCTAAAGTATGGTGCCCAGAATTGGACACAGTACTCCAGTTGTGGCCGAACCAGGGCTCATCATAATTTCCAAACTTTTGTACTCTATACATCTAGTTATGAAGCCCAGGATCCCGTAAGCCTTTTACACTGCATTCTCAATCTGCCCTGCCACCTTCAACGATGTGTACACATATACCCCAGGTCTCTGTGTGCGTGCACCACTGTTAGGATTTGACCGTTTAGTTTATACGTCGTCTCCTCTTACTTTCTACCAAAATGTATCACTTCACTCTTTTCTGCGTTAAATTTCATCTGCCACCGGTCAACCCATTTCATCACCCTTTTTATATCTTCCTGAAGTCTGTCAATCTCCTCCTCACTGTTCACTGTACTTCCAAGTTTTGTTTCATCTGCAAATTTTGAAATTGTGCCCTGTACACCCACGTCCAAGTCATTAATACATATCCAGTAAAGCAGTGGTCTTTGCATCGACCCCTGGGGAACACAACTGTATACGTTCTTCCAGTCCGAAAAACAGCCGTTCACAACCACTCTCTGTTTCCTGTCACTTAAGCAATTCGTATCCATGCTGCCACTGTACCTTTTATTCCATGGTCTTCAACTTTGCTGTCAAACCTATTATGTGACACTTTGTCGAAGTACTTTTGGAAATCTATTTACACTGCGTCAACCGCATTACCGGCAACCATCCTCTCTGTTACCTCATCAAAAATCTCGATCAAGTTTGTTAAACATTTTTTGCCTTTAACAAATCCGTGCTGGCTTTCCTTAATTAATCCATACCTATCCAAGTGACATTTAATTTTGTCCCTGATTACTGTTTCTGAAAGATTCCCACCACCAAGTTTAAACTGACTGACTTGTAGTTGCTGGGATTATCTTTGCACCCTTTTTTGAACAACAGTGTAACTTTTGCGGTTTTCCAGTCCTCTTGGCAACACCCTTGTATCCATTGAGGATTGGAATATTAGGGCCAGTACCTCCAAGATTTCCGCCCGCAATTCCCTTTGCATCCTAGGATCAATCCCATACGCTGCAGTTAATTTATCTACTTTAAGTACAGCCAGCCTTTCTAATACCCCTTCTTTATCAATGTTGATACAATAGAGTTTTTCCACCTCCCCCTTCTCTAGGTCTATGGCAGCATCCTCATCGTTGGTGAAGGCAGATGGAAAATATTAATTTAGTACCTGAGCCATAACTATTGCCTCTATGCATAGGTCCCTTTTTTGGTCCATGATCGGCCCCAGCACTCCTCTTTTTTAAAATTAGTTTTTATGGGATGTGAGCGTTACTGGCATGGCCAGCATTTATTGCCCATCACTAATTACACTTGAAAAGGTGGTGGTGAGCCGCCTTCTTGATCCGCAGCAGTCTGTTATGTGAAGGTACTCCCACTGTGCTGTAAGGGAGGGGGTTCGAGGAATTTGACCCAGCGACGATGAAGAATCGGTGATATACTTCTAAGTAAGGATGGTGTGGGACTTGGAGTGGAATTTAGAGGTAATGGTGTTCCCATGCGCCTGTAGCCCTTTTTCTTCAAGGTGGACGAGGTCGCGTGTTTGGGAGGTGCTGCCGAAGAAGCCTTGGCAAGTTGCTGCAGTGCATCTTGTAGATGGTACACACTGCTGCCACGGTGCGCCGGTGGTGGAGCGAGCGAATGTTTGAGGTGGTGGATGGGGTGCCAATCAAGCGGGCTGCTTTGTCATGGATTGTGTCGAGCTTCTTGAGTGTTGTTGGAGCTGCACTCATCCAGGCAAGTGGGGAGTATTCCATCACACTCCTGACTTGTGCCTTGTAGATGGTGGAAAGGCTTTGTGGCGTCAGGAGGTGAGACACTCGCCGCAGAATACTAGCCTCTGACCTGCTCTTGTGGCCACAGTATTTATGTGGCTGGTGCAGTTAAGTTTCTGAGCAATGGTGACTCCCAGGATGTTGACGCTGGGGAATTCGGCGATGGAAATGCCGTTGAATTTCAAGGGGAGTGGTTAGACTCTCGCTTGTTGGAGATAATCATTGCCTGGCACTTCTGTGGCGCGAATGTTACGTGCCACTTATCAGCCCAAGCCTGAACGTCGTGCAGGTCTTGTTGCATGCGGTCATGGACTGCTTTATTATCTGAGGAGTTGTGAATTGCACTGAACACTGTGCAGTCATCAGAGAACAGCCCCATTTCTGACTTTATGTTGGAGGGAAGGTCATTGATGAAGCAGCTGAAGATGTTTGGGCTTAGGACACTGCCCTGAGGAACTCCTGCAACGATATGCTGGGATTGTGATGCTTGACCTTCAACCAGCACAACCATCTTCCTTTTGTGCTAGGTATGAATCCAGCCAGTGGAGAGACCCACCACCCCAGCCCCCCCCCCCCCGATTCCCAGTGCATTCAGCTTCACTAGCACTCCTTGAGGACTCACTCGGTCAAATGCTGCCTTGATGTCAAGGGCAGTCACTCTCACCTCACCTCTGGAATTCAGCTCCTTTGTCCATATTTGGACCAAGGCTGTAATGAGGTCGCGAGACGAGTGATCTTGGCGAAACCCAAACTGGGCAGCAGTGAGCAATTATTGGTGAGTAAGTGCCGCTTGATAGCACTGTCGATGACACCTTCCTTCACTTTGCTGATGATTGAGAGTGAACTGATGGGGCGGTTATTGGCTGGATTCGATTTCTCGTGCTTTTTGTGGGCAGGACATACCTGGGCAGTTTTCCCCGTTGTCGAATAGATGCCAGTGTTGTAGCTGTACTGGAACTGCTTAGCCATAGGCGCGGCTAGTTCTGGAGGACAAGTCTTCAGCACGATAGCCGGGATGTTGTCGGGGCCCATAACCATTGCTGTATCCCGTGCGCTCAGCCTTTTCTTGATATCACGTGTAGTGATTCGAATTGGCTGAAGACTGGCTTCTGTGATGGTGGGGGCCTCAGGAGTAAGCCGATATGGATCATCCACTCGGCATTTCTGCCTGAAGATGGTTGCAGTAATACAAAGTCTGGTTATGCTTAGAGTGGCTATATCGCCTAGTCCAGATCGCTTGCATCCCAGATTGCTAAGGGAATTGGGGGAGGAGATAGCGGAAGGGATTGCCATCATTTTCCAATCTTCCCTAGATGCGGTTGGTGTGCCTGAGGATTGGAACATGACAAATGTGACACCATTGTTCACTAAAGGGTCTAAGGACAATTCTAGTAACTACAGGCCGGTAAGTTTAACATCAGTGGTGGGTGAAGATTTAGAAACAATAATCAAGGAAAAAATTAACGGGCACTTGGAAAGGTTTAATCTAATTAAGGAGAGCCAACACGAATTTGTAAAAGTCAGATGATGTTTGACTAATCCAATTGCATTTTTTGATAAAGTAACAGGAAGGATTGATGAAGGGGATGCAATTGATGTTGTCCGCATGGATTTTCGGAAGGCGTTTGACAAAGTACCACTCGAAGGATGGTTAACACAATTGAGGTTGATGGAATAGCTGGGTCAGTAGCAGCTTGTATAAGGAATTGGCTTAAGGACAGAATACAGTGAGTTGTTGTAAATGGCTGCTTTTAAGACTGGAGGATTGTAGACAGTGGTGTTCCCCGAGGGCCAGGGCTTGGGCCGCTGCTTTATTTGATATCTGTAAATGACCTGGATATTGGAATACAAAGTAGAATTTCTACGTTTGCAGCTGACATCAAACTTGGGGGTGTGGCAAACAGTGATGATGATACCAATCGACTACAACAGGACATAGAAAGGCTAGCAGAATGGGCAGACAAGTGGCAGATGGAATTTGATACAGAGAAGTGTGAGGTGATGCATTTCGGCAGAAGGAACATGGAGAGGCAATATACACTGAATGGCACAGTTCTAAAGAGTGTGCAGGGACAGAGGGACCTGGGAGTTAAAGTGCATAGATCCTGAAGGTGGCAGGCCATATTGAGAGAGTGGTTAGAAAAGCAAATGGGATCTTGGGGCTCATAAATAGAGGTATTGAGTACAAAAGTAGAAGTTATGATGAATCTTTATAAAGCGCTGGTTAGGCCACAACTGGAGTATTGCACCCAGTTCTGGTCAGCACACTTTAGGAAGGATGTCAACGCCCTTGAGAGGGGGCAGAGGAGATTTACCAGAAATGTTCAGGGGATGGGGGATCTAAGCTACAAGGAGATGTTTGAGAAGTTGGATTTGTTTTCATTAGATGAAAGGACGTTGAGGGGTGATTTGATAGAGGTGTACAAGATTATGCCGGGTTTGGATAAGCTCGCCGGGAAAGGCTTTTCCCAGTAGTTGTTGGTACAAAGATTAGAGGACACAGATTGAAGATTTTGGCAAAGAGTTATAGGGGATCTGAGTACTTTTTGTTTAAGCAGCGAGTGGTGATGAACTGGAATTCGCGGCCGACGGAACTGGTGGAAGCGGAGACACTCAATATTTTCAAGGGGAGACTGAATAGGCACTTGAGGGAAATACACTTGTAGGGCTACGGGGAAAGAGCGGGGGAATGGGACTGACTGGATTGGTCTACAGAAAGCCGGCACGGACTCGATGGACCGAATGGCCTCGTTCTGTCCCGTTATGAATCGATGACTCTAGGGCAGGACAAGTTGAGAAAGTAGTTAAAATCCTATGGGATCCTTGGCTTTATTAATAGAGGAATAAAGTACAAAGCAAGGAAGATATGCTAAACCTTTATAAATCTTTGGATCGGCCTCAGCTGAATTATTGTTCTGGACATCACACTTTAGGAAGGATATCAAGGCTTTGTAGAGGGTGCAGATGAGATTTACTAGAATGCTACTCTGGATGAGGGTGTTCACTTATGAGACTAGACTGGAAAGGCTGGGATTGTTCTCCTTAGTGCAGAGAATGTCAAGAGGAGATTCGCTAGAGGTGTTCAAAATCACCAATGGTTTTGATAGAGTAAACAAAGGGTGACGGCCTCCAGTGGCAGAGAGTCGGTAACCAGAGGACGCAGATTAATGGTGATTTGCAAATGAACCAGAAGTGACATGAGGAAACATATTTTTACACTGCGAATTATTGTGATCTGGAATGCACGGCCTGAATGGGTGGTGAGAGCAGATTAAATAGTAAAATTCAAAAGAGTATTGGATAAATACTTGAAGGGAAATAAATTACCGGGCAATGGAAAAGAGCAGGAGAGTGGGATTAATTGCATTGCTCTACCAAAGAATCGCCAGAAGCACGATGGGCCGAGTGGCCTCTTTTTGCACTGTATCATTCTATGATTCCATTGGCCTCTGTCCCACATCTTCATTTCCCAATTTCCATATGCTTTGCTTTTTGATTATGAATAATCATCAATAAATTTAACATCGTTTTTTGGCCTCGTACAGCTTTTAGCATTTGAACCTGTTAAATATTGTGCTTTTTCTTAACATTTCTCTCCCTTCCGGGCAGCACACTTTACAGAACCAGATTGAATTGTTTCTTAATGCAAACTGAAGCCGTTACTGTGCGCTGTGAACTGTATTGTAGCGCTTATAAAGAGTGAGACGTGGGTGAGTGGGACTGTATTTGTGATTCAGGCTTGTGGCAGCCATTGAATGAGGGTGTGTGAGAGAAATGCGTTGTTCACGCGGGATTAATGCAGTGGGAAATGCGGAAGGTGAAAGATGTAATGTTCCATGTCAGCCAGTCGAGGTCGCTGTGTGAAATTGAAAGCGTGAGCCTGGGTATCTCAGTTCGTGCAGCATCACATTTTAAATATGATGGTGTTGGTTTCAAGTGCGTGCTGTGGCTTTTCCTTTTGTTTAAGATTGTCAAATCTTATTTCCTTATGGCGCCATAAAACACGAGCAATTCTTTTTTGCAATATAAACCGACTTTAGTGATAGGTTATAATGAAAATCGGTGCTTTAAAGTGCAAATCAAATAGTGTTTCCCTTGATTAAAGCAACGCCCGAACAGGGACTTAAATCCTGGACCCTCAGATTAAAAGTTTGATGCTCTGCCGTCTGACCAATCAGGGCTCTGAACATTAACGAAACAGCGACACTGATTGGCTGTTTCAGAGAATTACATTTCCTTCACTTCCTGCCTATAGTCAACCTCTGAGTACACGCACCGTCACCCCATTGATTCAGCTCGACACCTCTTCTCAGCACATTCTATCTCAAACACATTAACAGCCGCGAGTCTGTTCCGAACTTAAATGACCATATCTCCTGAATCTGAAATTTTGCCTTCAATCTGACCTGCTACTCCTCAATCTCATCCCTTCTCCAAGATCCGACTCCCTGCAGCTTAATCTCAGCACCTAATCTTTTTCTAGTATTATAGCAACAGGAGTAGGCCATTCAGACCCTCAAGCCTGTTCCACCATTCAGTCAAATCATGATTGATCTGCATCTTAACTCCATGTACCCGCTTTAGTTCCCGAACCCTTAGTACCCTTGCGTGAGAAAAATCTGCCAATTTCAGTTTTGAAATGTTCAATTGAGCCGCAGGCTCATCAGGTTCTTGCGGCAGAGTGTTCGAGATTTCCAATTCCCAGTCTATAAAGGAGCGCGTATTGACATCAAACCAGAACGGCATAGCTCTCATTTCAACGTTAAGACCCTTGGTCTGCATTCCCCCACCAGAGCAAATCGTTTCTCTCTATCAAAAATATCAACTAATTTCATCATCTTTAGTAGGTTAATTAGATCACGCCTTCATTTTCTATACTCAAATGAATACCATCCTAGTCTATACAGACTGTCTTCCTAATGTAAACCTTTTAGCACCGGTATAATTCTGGTAACTGTGCGCTGCAGCCTGTCCTAGGCCAATTTGTCCTTCCTGAGGTGCGTTTCCCAGAACTCAATCCAGTAATCTAAATGGGGTCTAACCAGATCTTTGTAACACAGCAACATAACATCCACCCCTTTATATTTCAGCCCTCTTGAGATAAGTGCCGAAATGGAGTTTATGTACACAAATCTTTACCAGTGGCAGGACAAGATGCGAAGGCTGTTGAAACAGCATATGGGATCCTTAGATTTATTAATAGAGGAATCGAGTACAAAGCCAGGAAATTATGTTCAACATTTATAAAACACTGGTTCAGCCTCAACTGGACTTTACAAACAGAGAACTGTACTCAGTCTCACCTTTATCTGCCTCCCGCTGCTGGTCTCTCTGTATCACTCACTGTAATCTGTCACAGATTTAGCTATCTCCCTCTGCTGGTGTCTCTCTGTATCACAGTAATCAGTCACACCTTTATGTATCTCTCTCTGCTGGTGTCTCTGTGCTTCACTCACTGTACTCAGTCACACCTTTATCTATCTCCCTATGCTGGTTTCTCTTTGTATCATTCACTGTACTCAGTCTCACCTTGATCTACATTCAGACAGTGCATATAAAGTGTTTAACCGATTTAATAATATCAAAACAACACCAGATGGTGTCTGAATCTGTTTCTTCATGTGAGGATGACTAATGTAAATCATTGTGTAATAGGAATTTCCCCCGGGAAGGTTCCCTAGCGATATAAATGTGAATATAAATATGAATAATTTTCAACACGTGACGGCATATGAAACGCCGCCCAATCAGATCACAGCTCAGGGGAAATGTCAATGATTGCTTCCATTGTTGGCTACAATCTGAGTGCAGCTATTGGAAATCGATTGATTGATTTAAACAAGTTTTTCTCTGTATGTGTCGATGTTAGTCGGTTTTACTCTTCATTCTGACTGCTTTCTCTCATGTTTTATAAAGTTCCCTTTCCGCTATCAAATGTTGTTTTCCAACTCCTCACTTGCAGCTTTCGGAGTTTCGGATCAGGCAATATTTGAAATAAACCTTACTGATATCTGGACATATCACTTTGAATAGTGTTTCACAACCACTCATTTAGTTTGGGTGGGCATTGTGGATTGTATATAGTGGAACATGCTCCCAACTTTACTTCATATCATCGAGTTACAGAGAGTCTACAACACAGACACAGGCCATTCGGCCCTAATTCTCTGTATAAAAAATATAATCGGAAGCGACTCATTTAGTAGATATTTATTAAAGGCAACTGGCCAATAGTTTGCTAACGTTCAGTGTCCTGATATAATGTAAGATGATTGACTTTGCATTACAATAAATGAAGCATCCTGCGAATATATTGAAAAAGGCCTGATTTGTTCTCTCTTTCCCCCTCACTGTGTGTTATCCTATTTAACAGAGTGCGGGTGCCAGGAACTCTCCAGCGTGTCACCAAGGCACTACTGCCGCGCGAGTCTAGTCAGTGAGCCCATCATTCACAGCGGTGCATTTCCCAGCCCGGGTACTGGTTTCAGACTAAATGCAGTGATAATCCGGTAATATTGACTTCTTGCGATCGTGTGAAATGGGCGATAGCGAAACGGCTGCCCCGTTACACATCGCTGCCGATTTTTCACTCCGTTAAGGTCAGCCCTCTCAGGTGGATGTGGAAGATCCCATGGCACTATTAGGAGAAAGAAATAATTTGCATTGATATAGCGCCTTTTACGACATCAGGATATCCCAAAGCGCCTTACAACCAATGAAGTACTGTTGAACTGCTGTAATGTAGGAAACGCAGCAACCAAATTTCGAACAGCAAGATCCCCCAAACAACAATGCGATAATTATCAAACAATCTCTTTAGTAGGGTAAATATTGAGCCAGGACAAAGGGGAGAACACCCCTGCTCATCTCCCAAGAGGGACCGTGATATTGTTTATGTCCACCTGAGAGGGCAGAAGGGGCGTCGGTTTAACATCTCATCCAAAAGACGGAATTGTGGACAGTGCAGCGCTCTCTTGGTACTTCACTGGATTGTCAGCCTAGATTAGGTGCTTAATTTCCATGAAGTGAGACTTGGACCCAGGACTAGTTCGCTAATTCAAAAGTGAGTGCGCTACCAACTGAGACAAGGCTGACACTGTAAAGTTACTCATCTTTAGAGAAGAGCTGGGGAGTTCTCCCCGGTGTCCTGGGCCAATATTTACGCCCTTAACAAACAACACAAAGCCGGGCAGATGATCTGGTAATTTTCTCATTGGTATTTGTGAGATCTTGCTGTGTGCAAATTGACTACCACGTTTCCTACATTACAACAATGAATACATTTGGGAAAATATTTAATTAGACGTCCTGTGAGCGTGATAGGCGCAGTAGAAATCAACTTAATCTTACACTTTTAAATTATTCTCAGATTTCCATTGTCTCACTCTGTCTGAGCACTGCTGCACATCGGAGTAAGGGAAGTTTTTTAATTTTCCATTACCAGAACAGTGTCGGCACGAGTTAGACAAAGCCAGGCCATTCAGGAGGGAAGTTAGGAAAAACTTCTTCATGCAAAGGGTGGTAGAAGTGAGGAGTTCTCTCCAACAGAAAACAGTTCAATTAATCATTTTAAATCGGAGATCGATTTGAGTTACTGCTAGACAAGGGTATAAAGGATATGGCGGCAAGCCGGGGGATGCAGTTCTGATACAGATCAGCCATGATCTCATCTTTCATTCTTTCAAATCTTACTTTCCTAGAGAACCATAAAACACGAGCAATTGACGCTGATCTTTCCTGCTGTCTCAAAAAATATTTTAATTTTAAAATGGTTATTGTTATAAATTATAATCTAACGTCGGTGCTTTAAATTGCTGTTTCCATGTATTAAAGATGTGAACGAACAGCGAATTGATCCCAGGAACTCAGATTAAAAGTCTGACGCTCTACCGATTGAGCTATCCGGGCGCTGAAAGGCCACTGAAGCAGCGACACTGAGTGGCTGTGGTTTGGAATTACATTCCCTTCATTTCCTGCCTGGAGCCGCCCTCTGAACACACGCTCCGTCAGCTCATTGCTTCAGCTCGACATCTCTTCTCATCACATTCTATCTCAAACACACTGTAATCTATCGGTACATATACGTCCCCCAGTTTCTCCCAGTCCGCGGATTGGTTACCCTTGGCCTGGCCCAACTTCCTTAACCACTAGTACCGTCCCAAGGGAATGTAACTCTCACATCTTAGACAGACACATTTCCCCTCGGTCACCCGAACCCGTGTGCCTGTGACCTGCAGTTTGGGAAACGATATGGAAGCTTCTCCATACGTGAAACCCTCGCTGACGGAGTATCGAGTCAAGTTCGATCACAGCCACCCTGCCCACCTTCTCTCGTGGAAGTAAGTGTCCATCCCGGCCGTGTCCCCTGTTCTACCCCACTGTGTCACGGTTGGCCCGTTCCCTCTGTGCAGCCGTAGAGGAAGGATACCTCGGTGTCTCCTCTTTCCATGCTGCCATTCCCGATCATCATTAGTAATAGAAGTACGATAAATGTATTGGCCATATCCCCTTGTTCCTCCGATTTCCTTTGGTTCCCTACCAAAACAAAAGTAAAACAGTTCCGTTCTGTGAGAGAATTTTCCTCCAATGATCTGGTTTTGGTTATTTACAAAATATTTACAGTGTTCCCTGACGCATTAACGAGCGCCACATTTAAGACCTCTCCCGTCGGGGTCTCTTGTGGCTCACAGTCAGTGAGTAGGGAGGCGTCCATGGCACCCTAGGCCATGGGACACGACTGCTGCTACTTACCGCCCTGTCCTCCAGGTCATCATCGAAACACAGCATGGGAGGAAGACCCGCGTCCACCAGGCTCTTGACTGTGCCCTGGTGCCTCTTGGCCTTTGTTTTCCACTTCTCGGGATTAAACAACTTGCACTGATTGACAGGAATCTATTTCGTGAGTTTCGGGAGTTTTACTGCATATACCATGTGGCTCGCTTTATCCACGATATTATAAGGGCCCATCTACCGCATCTCAAACGCACTTACTCGTGCGTAATTACGAACCATTTCCTGGTCTCCCTCCTCCCAATCTTGGGTTCTCTGGGGTTCTAACAGCAGCTGATTTTTCTGGTACTGGCTTCTCAGGTTACTGGCTGCCTGCCAGTGAATCCGTTTCCATGTCTCGTACAGAATCTGGACAAACCTGTCCCGGTTTACCTCCCTGACCTGCGCTTCGGTGAGAACCGACGCCAACACATGGGTTGGGGTGCACATAATCCTCCCGGTCATAAGCTCGTGTGGGGACTACCCTGTGCTTCTGGAGGTGCTGGCCCGGACACCCATTAAGATTATAGGCAAGACCTCGTTCCATCTCTGCAGGAACGGGCTTATCTCCTGCCTCAGTCTTTCTTTCAGTGTCCAGTTCATGCGCTCCACAATCCCCGATGACTGTGTGTTGTGAGCCGCATGCCGCTTCCCTTGTATTCCCAAGAGTGTTAAGGTGGCCTGCCTCACCTGCCCCGTGAAATGGCTCCCTTGGTCGGACTCCACGACCTGTGGCAGCCCCCACCAGGAGAACACTTCCCTCAACAGAATTCTAGTTGTTGCTAGTGCCGAGGCTGCTCGGCAGGGGAAGGCTTCCACGCACTTGGAAAATACGTCCACCAGGACTAAACAGTACTTGTTGCCTGCTTTAGTGGTGGGTAGTGGTCCGATTAATTCGACCTGCAGGGACCACCACGGCCCATCCACCCTCCTGGTGTGTCCTATGGGGGCTTTGCTGTGCTGTGGATCGGGTTTATTGTTGGCGCACACCAAACAGTGCGCACAAAAAACTCGGACATCCTCCCGGAGCTGGGGCCACTACGCTGCCTCCTCTAAGGTTTGCCAGGTAGTTTCCGACCCTGGGTGTCCCGCTCCCGGACCCGCATGGGCCAACTGGATAAACTCCTCTCGGTGCTGCGCTGGGACTACCCACCAATCCCCTTTGAAACGCATCCCCTCTTTGATACTAATGTCCGCTGCCCCGAACGGATCTTCTATGGACACACCTAATGTCTCTCTTTACCAGGATTGCCTTAAGGACGGGATCCTGGGCTTGGACATGCTTTAAGTCCGGGGCCAAAGCTACCCCCTTTGTGCCTCCCTTGTCCCGGATTGCTGCTACCGGACCTGCTTTGTACGGATCCCAGAATGCTCCTTCCCTGGCGCACTGATTGGCTAGCTCGTCTGCCTTTTGGTTGCCCTCCCACTTGGGCTCTGTCTTTGAATGTGCTTTAACTTTGTGAATATAGTGATCTCCCCGGCTGCCTGTGGACTCCAAAATTTTACCTAGCAGCGATGCTGTTGCTAGGGACTTCCCACCTGTGGACTTGAATCCGCGCCTGGCCCAGATTGCCAAGTATTCCGTGCATGAGTTGCATGGGAACATAGACTCCGAGCAAATGGTGTAGGGGGTGAGGAACTCGTCGGGGTTGGTGACCACGTACGCCACCACCGCCAGTTCGGCGTGCTGAGCGCTCAGGGTGATGGGGAGTTTAATGGCCTTCGCTATTTTAGCCGTACTTTCATAGATTCCGCACCCGGTGAGACGCTCCCCTTTCACGACCGAACTGGACCCGTCTATGTAGATGTCCCGACCCGTCGGGTATATCCCGGCCCGGAATCCTTCATCTACATCCCAAACCCCTTCTACCGTACAAGTGTGTGCCGTCCCTGGGAAAATCATGTTGGCTGCTAGCTTTGGCTCGATCAACCCCTGCACTCTAAAGTTCAACAGTGAGAAGAGCAATGTCCAGCGAGCAATACGGGAACAGCTCACTCTCCCATATTTGATTCTCCCATCCAACAGCATCTGAGTTGGGATGTGTAGGGTCAAGAGTACTATTGGGGATGAACCCGTAAAAAGCTGAGAGCGTTTTACGGCCCAATGCATGACGAGGAGGTGCCTCTCGCAGTTGCAATATCCCCGTTCTAACTCGGTGAGAACCCTAGATTTTTATACCACGAGCCATAGCTTGCCATGTCGCTCCTGGAGCAACACCACGCTAAAGCTATCCCCGCTGGCTGCTACTTCGAAGAAGATTTATTCCACACCGTTAATGACTCCCAATGCGGGTGCCATCTGTAAATCTCCTTTGAGGCGAGTGAACGCTTCCTGGCAGTTCTGATCCCACTCCCACTCGACTCCTTGTCGGAGGACCCGAAGCAGAGGGGCTGCCGTGGTTGTGTAACACTCTATGAAGTCCCGGCAGTACCCTGTGATTCCCGGAAAAGACCTTACCCCAGTCACTTTCTTGGGGGCCAGTAGCTCCTGTACTGCCTTCCTCCTAGCCTCGTCTATGGCCCTTTCGCCAGCCCTTACGTTCAGCTCTAGGAATTTCACATCCTCCTGGTCGATCTGGGCTTCTTTGGGGTTGACCTTGAACCCCGCCTCCTACAACAGCTTTAGCAGCTCGTCCAGTAGTGGCCCGTGGTTCTCCCCCTCTGCGGAGAACAAAAGCAGTTCGTCCACGTACTGGATTAACTGGTGCGGTCGGCTGAGTACTTTTAATGCATCTGCCATGCATTGGTGGAATATTGAGAGACTGTTGTCGACCCCTTGGTGAAGGCGTGTCCAAGTATACTGCTGCCCTTTAAAAGAGAATGCAAACTTGTATAGGTCTTCCCGTCTGAGGGGAATCGACCAAAACCCTTTGGAGATATCCAGCACCTTGAATGTGGTTGCGGTTGCTGGAAAGCTCCCTATCAGATCGGCGACAACTGCGACTGTGTGCGCGGAAGCTGGGATGATCTTATTAAGGACCCGATAGTCCACGGTGGCTCTCCAGGACTGGTTGGGTTTCTTCAGCGGCCAGAGTGGTGAGTTCACGTGGGTGGCTATTCGTCTCAACAACCCCTGTTTTACCAGGGATCCCAATGCCGTCTCCAAGTTGGCTTCTGCCTCCCGGGGGAAACTATACTGCTTTTGTGGCCATGACATGGGGTCCCCTTGCACCCGGACCTCTACCCCGGTCACCCTGCCGCAATCGTGTTTATGGGTGGCGAATGCGGCGAGCTTGTCCCGTACATTCACCTGGTACTGGGTGTGATACTAATAACCAACTGTTCCAGGTCGTATCTCCCTTTGGGTTTCCTGGTGCATACACACCCCCTCCTCCCTTATCTCTGGGGATCACTTTCACCTCCTCTGTCTTGTCCGAGACCACTGCCCCCTCAGGCAGTGATTCCTCAGGTCCACAATGACCAGGTTGGCTAACATGAAATCAGCCCCGAGGATTCCTCACCCTGGTTGCTCCCATTTCATTAGCACGCACTTCCACGTGGTGTGGAGGGACCCTCGCTCTATTCTCAGGGGTTTGGACATTGCTTCCGCCTGCTCGTTCCCTGTGAATCCCATTAGGCTAAAGGGGACCTTGCTCGACCACTGTGAATTGGTCGGGTCCAACGAATGGACCACCGTGCTGGAAAATCCGGTGTCCATCAAATATCTCCCCTGCACCGTCTGCACCAATATCTTAACACAGGGCCTGTCCCACTCATTATAAGTGAGCGGACACTTGTACTCAGGCTGGGCGCGTTCTAATCAGGAGGAAGGAAGACATGCGGGTGCGGTCGCCGTTATGCTGCTCACGGCAGCGTCTAGCCTTCCTTTGTCCTTCCCCAGCACCGTGCGAAGGGTGGCCACCGGAGCATCAAACAGTTCATTGGTCGCCTCCTTCGCCTCAGTGACCTGGGGTTTTCGCACGGCAGGACCCCTTCGGCCTGACCCCCCCTTTTCTGCCGGGTAATCCCGCCATCAGTGTCCCATCATCCCACACTTGAAGCAAATCTTAGACTCGTCGGTGTTACCCCCTTCCTGATGCCATTCCTTCCTATCCCCCTTACTGGCCTTCGTCTCATGTACCCTCCCCTTTTGTTGACCTCCTCCCCAGAACCGGCTCTAAAAGCTAAGCCCAATTTCCAGAGCACGCCTGCCTCCATGTTCCCGAGTTCCTCGGAGTCAAACCATGCTTCTGCCTTGGCTTTAATCCGTGGCAGGCTGTTTGCTACCATTGTCCTGAGCCAGTGATTTCTGGGGACCCCTATCAGTTGTGCGCGGTCTGGCGCACCTTTAGTTGCCTTTGCTTACACCGGCCATAGCCTGTCCGCAAATGCAGCTTGTGCCTCGCCGGCCAACTGTAGAGTCCATTCCACTTCTGACAACGGACTACCCTGAGTAGGCCCCATGGCTCTCAGGATCTCCTCTTTCAACCCCTATGTGGTGCCTCGCCCCGCATTTGTGGCTGCGGACAGGCTCTGATACATTTTCCCATCAAGAGAGAGCAGCATCAGCCTGTGGGTCTCGCCCTCGCTACACCCGTTGATCACCCCTACCTGCTCGACCTCCATAAAGTGAACTGAGGGATCCCCGTCTTGTTCTAGTTTGGGGAACTCTGCTACCATGGCTTGCAACTGCGGTGTGGTGAAGGGCACCAATTAATCGCTCTGCAGCGGGCCCTCGTCACCGTTTGAAGTTGGTGTACCAAACTTTTGCTGCCACAGAGGATACATTGGTCTCAGTGGCGCTTCCGGCGCTGGTGGAACTTCCCTGTCCTGAACCTTATCATTGGCTTCCTGACACTCCTTTTCCCACTCCACCCGGGTTTTCCCTGGTGCCATTAAACTGACCATGCCAATGGCCCCAGACAAGGCTTGGGTCAATTTTTAATCCTTTCTTCTCAGGGATCGTGATCAGAGTCTTCATAGCCCTTACTTCTAGGTCCCTTATGAGCTATTTTAATGTCCCTTAGCTGACCCTCCAAACCGGAAGCTCTCGTTGTTAATCTTGCGTTCTCCTTCCGTAAGGACTGCTCATTTAACGTGGCCTCCGTTACCTGGCGCCGCAGGTATTCCCCCATATTACGGGAGGTCTATTCCTGCGCACGTCGTACCTGTCTTTCCTCGCGCAACCCCTCCACTAATCTACTCCCGAATATCCCCCTTGCGTCTGACTTGTCTTCAGACTCCTTCAGCTCGTGTTTGAGCTTATCAACCTGCTGCCGGAGCAGTTGAACTTGCTTTGGACAGCACATGAGCCAAATCGCCTTCTCTTTGAACTTCCTGTGTTCCTTGCTCCCTGTCAACTCTGCGGTCCTATCTTGGGGACTCTTAGAGCGCAACATCCCCAGCACCCATTGCTGGGATAGTTTAACCTTTTTAAACATGCAGGAGGAAATTCTGTCCTCTATTCCAGATCTCTTGCCCTCCAAACTGTTCATATCTAATCCACAACCTATCGTCCTGCCGCAGTCGCCAAATCTGTAACCGGTTTCTGCGGTGGCCAATTTCCAATCGCCCCTGCCGCAATCGCCAATTATTGTAAGTGGTTTCAGCTCGCCCATAGCGAGCACGCAAACACCCTTACTACAAGTTCTGGATGATAGAGGTTACTGAGGACAGATTGGAACACGGACAGCGTTTTCGAGCTCACCAGTGCAGTGTTTATTGAGGTTGATAAAACCACACCACTCGCATACAGTACGAGCGGTGTGAACACAACAGTAGAGTTTAAAACAGTACAATCCTGACTTGTCCAACAAGCCCCTGCCGTGCTGACTTACCATGGCCTAAACAAAACCCTCACTTTAACTAAACTATCACAGGACCCTTCCAACACTAATCCCCCTATGGTTTGATAGGTACATACATGCAACCCCTCACATAGCCAAGTCATCTTGTGGGTGTGTAGGCATTGCAATACTCACCTAGATTGCCCTTTTGATCTTGCTAGTATCTTCCACCCGTCCATCTCAGCTACCTGGTTCCATGCCGGCCTTGTGGAATGCGAATCCCAGTCTGAGTCGAAGTCCGTCTCGGTTGGAAGAGCAAGGCTCAGCTCTCTTGACGTTCCGTTGTGTGGACGGCAGGAGAGAGCGAGAGAGCTATCCAAACTGCTCTCTGATATACCCTCCCCCCCAAAACACAGACAGCTGTCTCTGCTTTTAATGGACACATGGCCTCTGGGAAATGTATTACACGCTTCCTCCCAGGTTTGGATGGTTTAGATCTCGTTTCCATCTCCCAGCCGATTGAATTAACGAGCTCATCTTCTCCAGAAACATTGAGTCGCCAGCCTCGTTATTCATGACTTGGGAATGGGCCTCTCGGGCCATTGTTCCCAAGGACAGTTCATTACCAGACGAATGCAAAATGGTTACGTCAGCCACCTTCAGCTTCAGTGGTTTTTCACTGCTTTCCCCTAAACAGCCTGTCCAGTTTTTAACAAGGGTATATGTTCACAATCTAAAAAAATCCATGGAGTCTGCGCCGACGGCTACATAAGCGAAGCTAAAGAGGAAATAGCAGAGGCCCTGACCAACATTTTTCAAACCTCTCTGGCTTCAGGTGTGGTGCCGGAGTACTGGAGGACTGCTAATGTGGGACCCTTGTTTAAAAAGGGAGAAAAGGATAGACCAAGTAATTACAGGCCAGTCAGCCTAACCTCGGTGGTGGGAAAATTATTGGACCAATTCTGAAGGACAGGATAAATCTTCATTTAGAAAGCTACGCATTAATCAATGATAGTCAGCACGGATTTGTTAAGGGAAGGTCGTGTCTGACAAATTGATTTCATTTTTTGAGAGGTAACAAGGAGGTTAGATGAGGGCAGTGCGTTTGATGTCGTGTATATGGAGTTTAGCAAGGCGTTTGATAAGGTTCCACATGGCAGACTGGTCACGAAGTTAAATGTTCATGGGACCCAGGGCAAAGTGTCAAGGTGGATTCAAAACTGGCTCGGAGACATGAAGCAGATGTTACTGGTTGATGGGTGTTTTTGTGACTGGAAGGCTGTTTCCAGTGGTGCTCAGCAGGGCTCAGTAGTAGGTCCCTTGCTTTTTGTGGTATATATCAATGATCAAGACTTGAATATAGGGGTTATGATTAAGACGTTTGCAGATTATACTAAAATCGGCTGTGTGGTTGACACAGAAGAAGGACATTGTAGACTGCAGGAAGATATCAATAAATTGGTCAGGTGGGCAGAACAGTGGCAAATTAAATTCAATCCGGAGAAGTGTGTGGTAATGCATTTGGGGTGGGCTAAAAAGGAAAGGAAATGCACATTAAATGGTAGGACACAGAGTAGCGTAGAGGAACACAGGGACCTTGGAGTGCATGTCCACTGATCCCTGAAGGTAGCAGGCCAGGTAGATAAGTTGGTTAAGAAGGCATACGGAATGCTTGCCCTATATTAGCCGTGGCATAGAATACAAGAGCAGGGGGCTTATGCTTCAAATGTATTAAACACTAGTTAGGCCTCAGCTAGAGTACTGCGTGCAGTTCTGATCACCACATTACAGGAAAGTTGTGATTGCACTGGAGAGGGTACAGAGGAGATTTACAAGGATGTTACCTGGAGTTGAGAATCTGAGCTATGGGAAAGACTGGATAGGCTGGGTCTGTTTTCCTTGGAACAGAGGAAACATAGAAACATAGAAGATAGGAATTGGAGTAGGTCATTCGGCCCCTCAAGCCTGCTCCGCCATTCAATGAGATCATGGCTGATTATCCAAATTAAGTACCCTGTCCCTGCTTTCTCCCCATATCCCTTGATTCCTTTAGCCTTAAGAAATATATCTAACTCCTTCTTGAATATATTTAATGAATTGGCCTCAACTGCCTTCTGTGGTAGAGAATTCCACAGGTTCACGACTCTCTGGGTGAAGAAATTCCTCCTTCTCTCAGTCTAAAATTGCTTACCCCTTATCCTTACACTCTGACCCCTGGTTCTGGACTCCCCCACCATCGGGATCATCCTTCCTGCATCTGGTCCGTCTAGTACTGTTAGAATTTTATAAGTTTCAATGAGATCCCCTCTCATTCTTCTAAACTCGAGCGAATATAAACCTAATCAACCCAATCTCTCTTCATCCGTCATTCCTGCGATCCCAGGTATCAGTCTGGTGAATCTTCGCTGCACTCCCTCCATGGCAAGAACATCCTTCCTCAGATAAGACGACCAAAACTGCACACAATATTCAAGATGTGGTCGCACCAAGGCCCTGTACACAGCAGCAAGACATCCTTGCTCCTGTACTCGAACCCTCTCGTTATGAAGGCCAACATACCATTTGCCTTCTTAACCGCCTGCTGCACCTGCATGTTTACCTCAGCGACTCGTGTACAAGGACACCCAGGTCTCGTTGCACTTCCCCATTTCACAATCGATTGCCGTTCAGATAATAATCTGCCTTCCAGTTTTTGCCACCAAAGTGGATAACCTCGCATTCATTCACATTATACTGCATCTGCCATGCATCTGCCCAATCAGGCAACTTGTCCAAATCATACTGGAGTTTCTCTGCATCGTCCTCACAGCACACACGCCCACCCAGCTTTGTGTCGTCTGCAAACTTGGTGATATTACACCTAGTTTCCTCGTCTAGCTCATTAATATATATTGTGAATAACTGGGGTCCTAGCACCGATTCCTGTGGTACCCCACCAGTCACTTTCTGCCCCTCGGAAAACGAGCCATTTATTCCAACTCTTTGCTTCCTGTCTGCCAACCAGTTCTCTGTCCAAGTCAGTACCGTATCCCCAATCCCATGTGCTTTAACTTTGCACGCTAATCTCTTATGCTGGACCTTATCGAAAGCCTTCTGAAAGTCCAAATACACCACATCCACTCGTTCTCCCTTATCTATTCTACCAGTTACATCTTCTAATAATTTCAGTAGATTAGTCAGGCATGATTTACCTTTTGTAAAGCCATGTTGACTTTGTCCGATCCTGTCACTGTTTTCCAAGTGCTCTGCTATTACATCGTTGATAATGGACTCTAGCAACTTCCCCACTACTGATGTCAGTCTTACCGGTCTATAATTCCCCGTTTTCTCTCTACCACCTTTTTTAAATAGTGGGGTTTCATTAGCTGCCCTCCAAACCATTGGGACAGTTCCAGACTCTATAGAATTTTGGAAGATGACCAGCAATGCATCTACTATTTCTCGGGCCATTTCCTTAAGTGCCCTAGAATGTAGATTATCAGGCCCTGGGGATTTATCGGCCTTCAATCCCGTCAATTTCACTAACATCATTTCCCTACAAATACTGATTTCATTCAGTTCCTGCGTCTCATTAGACCCTATGTTCCCCGACATCGCTGGGAGGTTATTTGTGTTCTCCTTTGTGAAGACAGAACCAAAGTATGTATTTAATTGCTCTGCCATTGCGTTGTTCCTCATTATAAATTCTCCTGATTGTGACTACATACGACCTACGCTTGACTTCACCAATCTTTTTCAATTCACATAATTTTAAAGAGCTTTTACTGTCAGTTTTTAGTTTCCCTGCAGGCTTACGCTCATACTCCATTTCCCCCCTCTTAATCCATCCCTTTGTCCTCATTTGCTGAATCCTAACCTGCTCGCAATCCTCAGGTTTGCTGATTTTTCTGGCCAATTTATATGTCCTCTCCTTGGATCTTATGCTGTCTCTAATTTCCTTTGTTAGCCACGTTTGAGTCACCTTTTTGTTTTATTGTTATGCCAAACTGGGATGGACAAGTTCTGTATTTCATCCATGCGATCTTTAAAGGTTTACCATTGCCTATCAACCATCAACCTTTTAAGTTATGTTCCCCAATCCATCCTAGCCAACTCGCGCCTCATGCCATCGTAGTTTCTTTATTTAAATTCACGACACTAGTCTCTGAGTCAACTACTTCACCCTCCACCTTAATGAAGAATTCTATCATATTATGATCGCTCTTCCCCATGGGGCCTCGCACAACAACATTGCTAATTAATCATTTCTCATTATATAATACCCAGTCGAAGATGGCATGATCTCTAATTGATTCCTCGACATATTGGTCCAGGAAACCATCCCGTATCCACTCAAGGAATTCGTCCTGCACAGTATTGTTACTAATTTGGTCAGCCCAATCTATATGTACATTAAAGTCACACATGATAACGGCTGTGCGCTTATTGCACACGTTTCTAATTTACCGTTTAATGCCATCCTCGAACTCAGCATTACTGTTTGGGGGTTTGTATACAACTCCCACTAACGTTTTCTGCCCCTTGGTATTTCTCGGCTCTGCCCAGACAGATTCCACGTCATCAAAGCTGATATCCTTCCTTACTATTTGATGGAAGAAATCTACTAGGCACTTGGTCTAAGCGTTAAACAAAGCTTTAATCAACTGATTACAACATGGTGAGCTGGATGTTGTCACCTAGTTTCTGTTAAATAATGTCCTGAGCAAGCTGGGCCCATGCCCGAGTATTTATACTCTCCCTGGACAGCGCCACCAGCAGGCCGCCCAGTATTATGTAATTATTCATTTCCCATGAATGACAAGATTCATGTCACTATTGTGTTAATCTCCTCTTTAAGCAGCAATGCTATCCCACCTCCTTTTCCTTTTTGCCTGTCTTTCCTGAATATTGAATACCCTTGGATGTTGAATTCCCAGCCTTGTTCACCCTGGAGCCATGTCTCCGTAATCCCAATTATATCATATCCGATTACATATAATTGGGCAGCGAATTCATCCACCTTATTACGAATGCTCCTCACATTAAGACACAAAGCCTTCAAGCTTGTTTGTTTAACACTCTTAGACATTTTAGAATTATTAATTACTGTGGCCCTGTTTGATTTACACCCTTGATTTCTCTGATTGCCACTTTTGCTTTTCTCCTTCCTGTCTTTTGCTTCTATACTTGCTTCCCTTTCCTCTGTCTACCTGCACAGATTCCCAACTCCCTTCCATTTAATTTAAACCCTCCCCAACAGCACTAGCAAACACTCCCACTAGGAAATCGGCCCAGTCCCGCCCAGGTGCAAACCGTCCAGTTTGTACAGGTGCCACCTCCCCCAGAACCGGTTCCAATGTCCCAGGAATTTGAAACCCTCCCCCTTGAACCATTGCACTAGCCACGTATTTATCTGAAATATCCTTCTATTTCTACTCTGACTAGCACGTGGAACTGGTAACAATCCTGAGATTACTACCTTTGAGTTCCTATTTATTAATTTACCTACTAACTCCCTATATTCCGCTTTTAGGACCTCATCCCGGTTTTTACCTTTATCGGTGTTACTTATATGCACCAGGACAACTGGCTGTTCACCCTCCACCTCCAGAATGCCCGGCAGCCGCTCCGATACATCCTTTAACCTTGCGCCAGGGAGGCAACATACCATCCTGAAGTCTCATTTGTGGCTGCAGAAACGCCTATCTATTCCCCTTACAATAGAATCCCCTATCACTATAGTTCTCCCGCTCTTTTTTCTCCCGTCCTGTGCAGCAGAACCACCCATGTTGCCAGGAAGTTGGCTGCAGCTGCCTTCCCCCGATAAGCCATCTCCCACAACAATATCCAAAGCGATATATCTGTTTGAGTGGGGGATGGCCACAGGGAACCCCTGCACTACCTACCTGCGCATACTACTCTGCCTGGCTGTCACCCATTCCCTTTATGCCTGTGCAGCTTTTACCTGCGGTGTTACCAACTGCTTAAACGTGATATCCACGACGTCCTCAGCATCGCGAATGCTCCAGTATGTATCCATTCGCAGCTGAAGCACCGCAATGCGGTCTGCCAGTAGCTTCTGCTTGATACGCTTCCTGCACACATGGTCGTCAGGTGCACAGGAAGTGTCCCTGATTTCGCACATAGTGCAGGAGGAGCATGCCATGGGGACGAGCTGTGCTGCCATGACTTACCCTTGAAATAATTTAAATTAAATTAAATCAAATCAATGCTACTAATTACACTACAATTAAATGATATACTCAAGGGTCCCTTGTTGACTAGCACTCCCCGCTACACAACAGAGACCTTAGAAACTATAACCGTAAAAGTTAAGACCTTCTAAACTTTATAAAGTCTTAACCTTAACTGTCAAACTATAGAGTAGTATAAATACTCACCTGGCCGTACTCACCCAATCAGCTGCTTCCTCTTGCCCGCATCACTTTGAATCATGACGTGGCTCTGGAAATCCGCCGCTGGTCTGCGAGATCGTTAAGCTTCCAACGCACAGCACCCTGTTGAAACCGCACTTATGACCGCTCCGCCTTCTCTCAGGTCCTGCTGCCACTCCCACACAGGTCCTCTTCCTCCGGGAGGCTGAGGGGAGACTTATTGAGGTGTATACAATTATGAGTGACATAGATAAAGTGGATAGAAAGGAACTATTTCCTTTAACAGAGGGAACAAATTCCAGGGTGCACAGATTTGAAGTAAATGGTGGAATGTTTAAAGGGGATTTGAGGGGAAATGTCTCACCCAGAAGGTTGTGGGGGTCTGGAACTCACTGCCTGAAAGGATGGTAGTGGCAGGAACAATCACCACATTTACAAAGTACTTGGATGTGCACTTGGGATGATCTAAACTGCAGGGCTACGGTCCAAGTGCTGGGAAGTGGGATTAGAAAGGATAGCTCTTTGCTGGCCGGCCCAGACACGATTGGCCGAAATGGCCTCCTTCCATGCTGTAACTTTCTATGGTTCTCTGATTCTAAAAGCTGAAAAGTCCCAGGGGAAATGACCCACGGGAAAGACTCAGGTTAAGAGACCATGGGGAAAAGTCCCAGGGGAAAATTTGAGAGGAAATAATCAGTGGAAGAGAGCCAGGGGAAAATGCCCACGGGAAAAGTCGCAGGAGAAAAGACCCAGGAGAATAGAGACCCAGGGGAAAAGACCCAGGGGAAATGTCTCAGGGGAAAAGAACAAGTGGAAAAGCCCCAGGGGAAAATTCCCAGGCTAAAGACCCGGGAGAAATGTCTCAGGGGAAAAAAAAACAGCGAAAACGATCCAGGGGAACATTCCCAGGGAAATGACTCAGGGGAAATATCTCAGGGGAAATGTCTTAGGAGAAATGTCTCTGGGGAAAAGACCCAGAGGAAAACTCCCAGGGGAAAATTCCATGGGGAAACATCTCAGGGGAAAAGTGCCAGGGGAAAAGAGCCAAGGGAAATGTTGTGGGGGAATAGACCAGTGGGAAATATCAAGGGGAAATGTCTCAGGGAAAAGTCCCATGGCAAAGAAAAAGTGAAATGTCTTAGTTGAAAAGAACCAGGGAAATTTCACAGGTGAAAAGACCCAGAGGGAAAGCGACCCAGTGGAAAACACGCAGTGGAAAAGACCTAGGGGAAAAATCCAAAAGGAGAAGACCTAGGGTAATGACCGAGTGGAAGCGACCCAGGGGGAAAGGCCCAGAGGAAAATCCCCAGGGTTAAATATCCATTGGCGAAGACATGAGGAAAAGAGCCATGACAAAAGACACAGGGGAAGAGCACGGGGGGAATAGTCCCATGGAGAAGGTCCAAGCGAAAAGAGCAAGAGGAAAAGAACCTTGGGTATAGACGGACGGGATAAGACCCAGGGCAAAAGCGCCAGTGGAACAGATCCAGGGCAAAAGTTCCAGTGTATAAGGCCCAGGGTTAAGAAACCAAGGGGATAAATTCCAGAGGAAAGATACCAAGGGGAAATGACCCAGGTGAAAAGAACCAGGGGAAAACCGCAAGGGGACAACACCCAGGGGAAAAGTCCCATGGGAAAGGACCCAGGGGATAAGACCCAGTGGAAAAGTCCCAGGGGAAAAGTCCTAGGGGGGAAGATCCAGTGGAAATGTCTCAGTTGAAAAGAACAAGCGGAAAAGTCACCGCAGAAATGACCCAGGGGAAAAGAGACCCAGGGTGAAACACCCAGGGGAAAGTTCCAGGGGTAAAGACCCAGGGAATAAGACCCAGGGGACATGTCCCTGGAGCAAAAGTCCCAGGAGAAAAAAGACAATGGGGAAAATAAATCATGGGGAAATGATCCATTGGAACAGATCGATGGGAAAAGTGACGCAGGGGAAAAACCCGGGTGAAAAGACCCATTGTAAAAGCGACCCATTGGACAAGACACAGTGTGGAAAAGACCCAATGGAAATTTCCCAGGGGAAAGAAACACAGGGGAAAAGACTCAGTGTAAAAGATCAAGGGGAAAAGTGACCGAATGGAAAAGACACCCATGGGAAAAGTCCCATTGTAAAATTCCCAGGGGAAAGAGACCCAGAGGAAAAAGCCATTGGAAAGTCCTTCGGGAAAAGTTCCAGGGGAAAAGTCGCAGTAGAAAGAATCCCAGGAGAAATATCCCAGGGTAAAAGACCGAGGGAAACGCCTCAGGAAAGAGACCCAGGGGAAAAGTCGCAGGAGAAAAGACCAAGGAGAAAGAGATCCAGGGCAAATGTCTCAGGGGAAAAGAAGCAGAGGGAAAGGCCCAGGGGAAAAATCCCAGGGGAAAAGACACAGGGTAAAATTCCCAGTGGAAAAGCCCCAGGGGAAATATCTCAGAGAAAAAGTCCCAAGTGAGAAGACCCAGGGGAAATATCTCACGGAAAATCACCAGAGGAAAAGCCCCAGGGGAAAATTCCATGGGAAAAGACCGAAAAGATATATCTCCGGGGAGAAGTCCCAGAGTAAAGCCCCAGGGAAATGTCTCAGGGGAAAAGAACGAGGGAAAATTGACAGGGGAAAAGACCCAGGGGCAAAGAGACCCAGGGGAAAAGTCCCATGGTAAAGTCCCAGGGGAAAAATCCAAGGCAAGAAGATCTAGGGTAAAGACCAATCGGAAGAGACTGAGGGGGAATAGCCCAGGGGAAAAGTCACAGGAGAGATGATCCAGGGGAAAAGAGCATTGGTAAAAGACCCAGGGGTAGTGACCGAGGGGAGAAGACCAAGGGGAACAGTCCCAGTGGAAATCACTCAGGGGAAGAGACTGAGGGGAGAAGACCCAGGAGAAAAGAGCCAGTGGAAGAGATCCAGGGCAAAGGTTCCAGAGTAAAAGACCCAGGGAGTATGAACCGAGGGGAAACGTCCCAGAGGAAAAACACCCAGGGGAAAAGACCCAGGGGAAAAGACAAAGGGGAAAAGACCCAGGGAAAGACCCAGGGGAGAAATCTCAGGGGAAAGAACTAGGGAAAAGAGACCCAGGGGAAGAGGCCCAGCGGAATGTTCCAGGGGTAAAGAACCAGGGGAAAATACTCAGGGGAAGAGACCCGTTGGAATAAACCCAGGGAAAGAGATCCAGTGGCAAAGTCCCAGGAGAAAAGACACAGTGGAACATGGCGAGGGGAGAATACCTCGGGGAGAAGAGGTACAGGAGAAATAGTCAGGGGAATAGAGTCCGAGAGGTAAACACCCAGTGGAAAAGCCCAGGAGAAAAGACCCAGGGGAGAAGACCCAGGGGAAAATACCCAAGGGAAAAGACCCAGGGGAAAAGACCCAGGGGAAAAAACCCAGGGGAAAAGACCCAGGGGAAAAGACCCAGGGGACGAGGCAGAGGGGAGAAGACCCAGGGAAAAAGAGCCAGTTGAAGAGACACAGAGGATAATTTCCAGTGGAAAAGAACCAAAGAGAAAGAGATCTCGGGGAAATGTAACAGGTGAAAAGACCCAGAGAGAAAGAGACCCAGGGAAAGGACACAGGGGACAAGATACAGGGAAAATGATACCTAGGGGAACATAGACTCTGGGGAAAGGCTGAGGGGAGAAATCCCAGAGGAAAAGACCAACGGTGGAAGACAAAGGTTAAAGACCCAGCAGTAAGCATCCAAGGGAAAAGACCCAGGGGAAGAGACAGTGGGGAGAAGAAGCAGGG
Organism: Squalus acanthias; assembly: GCA_030390025.1. Lineage (NCBI taxonomy): Eukaryota > Metazoa > Chordata > Chondrichthyes > Squaliformes > Squalidae > Squalus > Squalus acanthias. Next base: position 151,192,713 of record CM059431.1, on the reverse strand, counting down.
AGAAAGAGACCAAGGGGAAAAGAGACCCATTCGAAAAGAGACCCAGCGGAAAGTCCAAGGCGAAAAGCACCAGTGGAGAAGGTCCATGGGAAAAGAACAAGGTTAAAAGACCAGGCGAAGAGACCGAGGGGAGAAGGCCCAGGGGAACAGTCCAAGGGGAAATTACTCAGGGAAGAGACTGAGGGGAGAAGAGATATGGAAAAAGAGCCTGTGGAAGAGATTCAAGGGAAAAGTCCCAGAGTAAAGATACCAAGGGGAAACGACACAGGGGAAAAGACCCAAGGGATGAGCCGCAGGGGAAAAGTTGCTGCGGAAAATACCCAGGGGAAATGTCCCAGGGGTAAAGACATTGGGTAAAGACTCAGGGGAAATGTCCTGTGGAAATGACCCTGGGGAAATGTCTCGGAGTAAAGAACTAGAGGAAAATACCGAGGTGAAATTTCCCTGGCGGAAAACAACCAGAGGAAATGCCCCAGGGGAAAAGACCCAGGGGAAAGTAACCAGTGGAAAATATCCTGGGGAAAATCCACAGGGAAAATGACATGGGGAAACATTTCAGGGAAAAAGATCCAGAGGAAAAGCTCCAGGGGAAAATTCCTAGGCTAAAGTCCCAGGAGAAATGTATCAGGGGGAACAAAACAGCGAAAACGATGCAGGGGAACATTCCCAGGGAAATGACCCAGTGGAAATACCTCAGGGGAAAAGTCTCAGGAGAAATGTCTCAGGGGAAAAGATCCAGAGGAAAACGATCAGGGGAAAATTCCATTGGGAAACATCTCAGGGGAAAAGTCCCAGGGGAAAAGAGCCAGGAGCAATGTTGTGGGGGAATAGACCAGGGGAAAAGACCGTGGGGAAATGTCGCAGGGGAAAAGACCCATGTCTAAGAAATAGTTAAATCTCTTAGTGGAAAAGAACCAGGGAAAATTCAATGGTGAAAAGACCCAGAGGGAAAGCGACCCAGGGGAAAAGACCCAGTGGAAAAGACCCAGGGGAAAAATCCAAAAGGAGAAGACCTAGGGTAAAGACCGAGGGGAAGCGACCGAGGGGAAAAGGCCCAGGAGAAAATCCCCAGGGGAAAATATCCATTGGAGAAGACATGAGGAAAAGAGCCATGAGAAAAGACACAAGGGAAGAGGCCGAGGGGAAAAGTCCTAGGGGTGAAGATGCAGGGGAAATGTCTCAGTTGAAAAGAACCAGCGGAAAAGTCACCGCAGAAATGACCCAGGGGAAAAGAGACCCAGGGTGAAACACCCAGGGGAAAGTTCCAGGGGTAAAGTCCCTGGAAAAAGACCAAGGGGACATGTCCCTGGAGCAAAAGTCCCAGGAGAAAAAAGACAATGGGGAAAATAAATCATTGGGAAATGTTCCATTGGAAAAGATCCATGGGAAAAGAGACTCAGGGGAAAAACCCGGGCGAAAAGACCCATTGTAAAAGCGACCCAGTGGACAAGACACAGAGTGGAAAAGACCCAATGGAAATTTCCCAGGGGAAAGAAACGCAGGGGAAAAGACTCGGTGTAAAAGACCAAGGGGAAAAGTGACCGAGTGGAAACGACACCCAGGGGAAAATGTCCCAGTGTAAAATTCCCTGGGGAAAATGTCCCAGTGGAAAAGAACCATTGGAAAGTCCTTGGGGAAAAGTTCCAGGGGAAAAGTCGCAGTAGAATGAGACCCAGGAGAAATATCTCAGGGTAAAAGACAGAGGGAAATGCCTCAGGAGAAGAGACCCAGGGGAAAAGTCACAGGGAAAAGTCGCAGGAGAAATGAAGCAGAGGAAAAGGCCCAGGGGAAAAATCCAAGGGGAAAATACACAGGGTAAAATTCCCAGGGGAAAAGCCCCAGTGGAAATATCGCAGAGAAAAAGTCCCAACTGAGAAGACCCAGGGGAAATATCTCACGGAAAATAACTTGAGGAAAAGCCCCAGGGGGAAATTCCATGGGGAAAAGACCGAAAGGATATATCTCAGGGGAGAAGTCCCAGAGTAAAGACCCGGGGGAAATGTCTCAGGGGAAAAGATCGAGGGAAAATTGACAGGGGAAAAGACCCAGGGGAAAAGAGACCCAGGGGAAAAGGCCCATGGTAAAGTCCCAGGGGAAAAATCCAAGGGAAGAAGGTCTAGGGTAAAGACCAATCGGAAGAGACCGAGGGGGAATTGCCCAGGGGAAAAGTCACAGGAGAGAAGATCCAGGGGAAAAGAGAATAGGTAAAAGACCCAGGGGTAGTGACCGAGGGGAGAAGACCAAGGGGAACAGTCCCAGTGGAAATCACTCAGGGGAAGAGACTGAGGGGAGAAGACCCAGGAGAAAAGAGGCAGTGGAAGAGATCCAGGCAAAGGTTCCAGAGTAAAAGACCCAGGGAGTATGAAACCAAGGGGAAACGTCCCAGAGGAAAAAGACCCAGTGGAAAAAGACCCAGGGGAAAAGACAGAGGGGAAAAGAATCAGGGAAAGACCCAGGGGAAAATTCTAGGGGGAAAGAACCAGGGAAAAGAGACCCAGGGGAAGAGGCCCAGTGGAATGTCCCAGAGGTAAAGAACCAGGGGAAAATACTCAGGGGAAGAGACCCATGGGAATAAACCGACGGAAAGAGATCCAGTGGCACAAAGACACAGGGGAAAAGACACAGGGGAACAGGGCGAGGGGAGAATACCTCGGGGAGAAGAGGCACAGGAGAAATAGTCAGGGGAATAGAGTCCGAGAGGTAAAAACACAGTGGAAAAGTCCCAGAGAGAAAGAAACCCAGGGGAGAAGACCCGGTGGAAAATACCCAGGGGAAAAGACCCAGGGGAGAAGACCCAGTGGAAAATACCCAGGAGAAAAGACCCAGGGGAGAAGACCCAGTGGAAAATACCCAGGGGAAAAGACCCAGGGGACGTGGCAGAGGGGAGAAGACCCAGGGAGAAAGAGACCCAGGGGAAAAGAGACCCATTCGAAAAGAGACCCAGCGGAAAGTCCAAGGCAAAAAGCACCAGTGGAGAATTTCCATGGGAAAAGAACAAGGTTAAAAGATCCAGGCGAAGAGACCGAGGGGAGAAGGCCCAGGGGAACAGTCTCAGGGGAAATTACTCAGGGAAGAGACTGAGGGGAGAAGAGATAGGGAAAAAGAGCCCGTGGAAGAGATTCAAGGGAAAAGTCCCAGAGTAAAGATACCAAGGGGAAACGACCCAGGGGAATAGACCCAGGGGAATACTCCCAGGGAAAAAGTCACAGGGGAAAAGACCCAAGGGAATAGCCCCAGGGGAAAAGTTACATAGATACATAGATACATAGAAGATAGGAGCAGGAGTAGGCCATCCGGCCCTTCGAGCCTGCTCCGCCATTTAATGAGATCATGGCTGATCCTCCAATTCAGTATCCCGTCCCCGCCTTCTCTCCGTAACCCTTAACCCCTTTTGCCTGTAGAAATATATCTAATTCCCTCTTAAATATATTTAATGAGCTGGCGTACACTGCCCTCTGTGGCAATGAGTTCCACAGGTTCACCACCCTCTGAGTGAAGAAATTCCCCCTCATTTCTGTCCTAAATGGTTTAGCCCTTATCCTTAAATTATGTCCTCTAGTTCTGTTCTCACCCGCCAAGGGAAACATTCCTTCTGCATCTAGTCTGTCTAGACCTGTCCGAATTTTATACACTTCTATGAGGTCCCCTCTCAATCTTCTAAACTCCAGTGTGTACATCCCTAAACTACATAGTCTCTCCTCATAGGTCAATCCCGCCATTCCAGGGGAAAATACCTTGGGTAAAGACTCAGACGAAATGTCCTGGGGAAATGACCCTGGGGAAATGTCTCTGAGTAAAGAACTAGAGGAAAATACCGAGGTGAAATTTCCCCGGCGAAAAACCCAGGGGAAATGTCTCAATGGAAAACAACCAGAGGAAATGCCCCAGGGGAAAAGACCCAGTGGAAAGGAACCAGTGGAAAATATCCTGGTGGAAAATACACAGGGAAAATGACATGGGGAAATATTTCAGGGGAAAAGATCCAGAGGAAACGCTCCAGGGGAAAATTCCCAGGCTAAAGACCCAGGAGAAATGTTTCAGGAGGAACAAAACAGCGAAAACGATCCAGGGGAACATTCCCAGGGAAATGACCCAGGGGAAATATCTCAGAGGAAAAGTTTCAGGAGAAATGTCTCAGGGGAAAAGATCCAGAGGATAACCCCCAGGGGAAAATTCCGTGGGGGAACATCTCAGGGGAAAAGTCCCAGGTGAAAAGAGCCAGGGGAAATGTTGTGTGGGAATAGACCAGGGAAAAAACCGTAGGGAAATGTCTCAGGGGAAAAGTCCCATGTCTAAGAAAAAGTTAAATGTCTTAGTGGAAAAGAACCAGGGAAAATTCAATGGTGAAAAGACCCAGAGGGAAAGCGACCCAGGGGAAAACACCCAGTGGAAAAGACCCAGGGGAAAAATCCAAAAGGAGAAGACCTAGGGTAAAGACCGAGGGGAAGCGACCGAGGGGAAAAGGCCCAGGAGAAAATCCCCAGGGGAAAATATCCATTGGAGAAGACATGAGTTAAAGAGCCATGAGAAAAGACACAAGGGAAGAGGCCGAGGGGAAAAGTCCCAGGGAGAAGTTCCAGGCGAAATGAGCAAGAGGAAAATAACCTTTGGTATAGACCGAGGGGAGAAGACCCAGGGCAAAAGCGCCAGTGGAAGAGATCCAAAGCTAAAGTTACAGGGTATAAGACCCAGGGGTAAAAACCAAGGGCAAAAGTTCCAGAGGGAAAATACCAAGGGGTAATGACCCAGGTGAAAAGAACCAGGGGAGAACCACAAGGGGAAAACAACCAGGGGAAAAGTCCCATGGGAAAGGACCCAGGGGATAAGTCACTGTGGAAGAGACGTAGGGGAAAAGTCCTAGGGGTGAAGATCCAGGGGAAATGTCTCAGTTGAAAAGAACCAGCGGAAAAGTCACCGCAGAAATGACCCAGGGGAAAAGAGACCCAGGGTGAAACACCCAGGGGAAACTTCCAGGGGTAAAGTCCCTGGAAAAAGACCCAGGGGACATGTCCCTGTAGCAAAAGTCCCAGGAGAAAAAAGACAATGGGGAAAATAAATCATGGGGAAATGATACATTGGAAAAGATCCATGGGAAAAGAGACTCAGGGGAAAAACCCGGGCGAAAAGACCCATTGTAAAAGCGACCCAGTGGACAAGACACAGAGTGGAAAAGACCCAATGGAAATTTCCCAGGGGAAAGAAACACAGGGGAAAAGACTCAGTGTAAAAGACCAAGGGGAAAAGTGACCGAATGGAAAAGACACCCAGGGGAAAATGTCCCAGTGTAAAATTCCCAGGGGAAAGAGACCCAGTGGAAAAGACCCATTGGAAAGTCCTTGGGGCAAAGTTCCAGGGGAAAAGTCGCAGTAGAATGAGACCCAGGAGAAATATCTCAGGGTAAAAGACCGAGGGAAATGCCTCAGGAGAAGAGACCCAGGGGAAAAGTCACAGGGAAAAGTCGCAGGAGGAAAGACCAAGGAGAAAGAGATCCAGGGCAAAAGTCACAGGGGAAATGTGTCAGGGGAAATGAAGTAGATGAAAAGGCCCAGGGGAAAAATCCAAGGGGAAAAGACACAGGGTACAATTCCCAGGGGAAAAGCCCCAGTGGAAATATCGCAGAGAAAAAGTCCCAAGTGAGAAGACCCAGGGGAAATATCTCACGGAAAATAACCAGAGGAAAAGCCCCAGGGGAAAATTCCATGGAGATAAGACCGAAATGATATATCTCAGGGGAGAAGTCCCAGAGTAAAGACCCGGGGGAAATGTCTCAGGGGAAAAGATCGAGGGAAAATTGACAGGGGAAAAGACCCAGGGGCAAAGAGACCCAGGGGAAAAGTCCCATGGTAAAGTCCCAGGGGAAAAATCCAAGGGAAGAAGATCTAGCGTAAAGATCAATCGGAAGAGACCGAGGCGGAATAGCTCGGGGGAAAAGTCACAGGAGAGATGATCCAGAGGAAAAGAGCATGGGTAAAAGACCCAGGGCGTAGTGACCGAGGGGAGAAGACCAAGGGGTACAGTCCCAGTGGAAATCATCAGGGGAAGAGACTGAGGGGAGAAGACCCAGGAGAAAAGAGCCAGTGGAAGAGATCCAGAGCAAAGTTTCCAGAGTAAAAGACCCAGGGAGTATGAAACCGAGGGGAAACGTCCCAGAGGAAAAACACCCAGCGGAAAAGACCCAGGGGAAAAGACAGAGGGGAAAAGACCCAGGGAAAGACCCAGGGGAGAATTCTCAGAGGAAAGAACCAGGGAAAAGAGACCCAGGGGAAGAGGCCCAGCGGAATGTCCCAGGGGTAAAGAACCAGGCGAAAATACTCAGGGGAAGAGACCCATGGGAATAAACCCAGGGAAAGAGATCCAGTGGCAAAGTCCCAGGAGAAAAGACAAATGGGAACAGGGCGAGGGGAGAATACCTCGGGAAGAAGAGGCACAGGAGAAATAGGCAGGGGAATAGAGTCCGAGAGGTAAAAACCCAGTGGAAAAGCCCAAGAGAAAAGACCCAGGGGAGAAGACACAGGGGAAAATACCCAGGGGAAAAGACCCAAAGAGAAAGAGATCTCGGGGAAATGTAACAGGGGAAACGACCCAGAGATAAAGAGACCCAGGAAAACGACACTGAGAACAAGATACAGGGAAAATGAAACCTAGGGGAACATAGATCTGTGGAAGAGGCTGAGGGGAGAAATCCCAGAGGAAAAGACCAACGGTAGAAGACAAAGGTTATAGACCCAGCAGTAAGCATCTAAGGGAAAAGACCCAGTGGAAGAAACAGTGGGGAGAAGAAGCAGGTAGAAAGAGACCCAGGGGAAAAGAGACCCATTCGAAAAGAGACCCAGCGGTAGGTCCAAGGCGAAAAGCAGCAGTGGAGAAGGTCCATGGGAAAAGAACAAGGTTAAAGGATCCAGGCGAAGAGACCGAGAGGAGAAGGCCGAGGAGAACAGTCCAAGGGGAAATTACTCAGGGAAGAGACTGAGTGGAGAAGAGATAGGGAAAAAGAGCCCGTGGAAGGGTTTCAAGGGAAAAGTCCCAGAGTAAAGATAACAAGGGGATACGACCCAAGGGAAAAGACCCAGGGGAATACTCCCAGGGAAAAAGTCACAGGGGAAAAGACACAAGGGAATAGCCCCAGGGGAAAAATTGCTGGGGAAAATACCCAGGGGAAATGTCCCAGGGAAAAAGACCTTGGGTAAAGACTCAGAAGAAATGTCCTGGGGAAATGACCCTGGGGAAATGTCTCTGAGTAAAGAACTAGAGGAAAATACCGAGGTGAAATTTCGCCGGCGAAAAACCCAGGGGAAATGTCTCAATTGAAAACAACCAGAGGAAATGCCCCAGGGGAAAAGACGCAGGGGAAAGGAACCACTGGAAAATATTCTGGGGGAAAATCCACAGGGAAAATGAGATGGGGAAATTTTCAGGGGAAAAGATCCAGAGGAAAAGCTCCAGGAGTAAATTCCCAGGCTAATGTCCAAGGAGAAATGTTTCAGGGGGAACAAAACAGCGAAAACGATCGAGGTGAACATTCCCGGGGAAATAACCCAGGAGAAATATCTCAGGGGAAAAGTCTCAGGAGAACTGTCTCAGTGGAAAACACCCAGAGGAAAACCCCCAGGGGAAAATTCCATGGGGGAACATCTCAGGGGAAAATTCCCAGGGGAACTGACCCAGGGGAAATGTTGTGGGGGAATAGACCAGGGGAAATTCAATGGTGAAAAGACCCAGAGGGAAAGCGACCGAGGGGAAAAGACCCAGTGGAAAAGACCCAGGGGAAAAATCCAAAAGGAGAAGACCTAGGGTAAAGACCGAGGGGAAGCGACACAGGGGAAAAGGCCCAGGGGAAAATCCCCAGGGGAAAATATCCATTGGAGAAGACATGAGGAAAAGAGCCATGAGAAAAGACACAGGGGAAGAGGCCGAGGGGAAAAGTACCAGGGAGCAGGTCCATGCGAAATGAGCAAGAGGAAAATAACCTTTGTTATAGACCGAGGGGAGAAGACCCAGGGCAAAAGCGCCAGTGGCAGAGATCGATTCTAAAGTTACAGGGTATAAGACCCAGGGGTAAAAAACCAAGGGGAAAAGGTCCAGAGGCAAGATACCAAGGGGTAATGACCGAGGTGGAAAGAACCAGGGGAAACCACAAAAGGAAAACACCCAGGGGAAAAGTCCCATGGGAAAGGACCAAGGGGATAAGTCGCAGTGGAAAAGTCGCAGGGGAAAAGTCCTAGGGGTGAAGATCCAGGGGAAATGTCTCGGTTGAAAAGAACCAGCGGAAAAGTCACCGCAGAAATGACCTAGGGGAAAAGAGACCCAGGGTGAAAAACCCATGGGAAAGTTGCAGGGGAAAAGTCCCAGGGAAAAAGACCCAGGGGAAATGTCCCTGGAGAAAAAGACCCAGGAGAAAAAAGACAATGGGGAAAATAAATCATGGGGAAATGATCCATTTGAAAAGATCCATGGGAAAAGAGACCGAGGGGAAAAAGCCGGGCAAAAAGATCCATTGTAAAAGCGATCTAATGGACAAGACACACAGGGGAAAAGACAGAATGGAAATTTCCCAGGGGAAAGAAAGACAGGGGAAAAGACTCGGTGTAAAAGATCAAGGGGAAAAGAGACCCAGTGGAAAAGACACACAGGGGAAAAGTCCCAGTGTAAAATTCCCAGGGGAAAGAGACCCAGTGGAAAAGACACATTGGAAAGTCCTTGGGGAAAAGTTCCAGGGGAAAAGTCGGAGTAGAAAGAGACCCAGGAGCAATATCCCAGGGTAAATGACCGAGGTAAACGCCTCAGGAGAAGAGATCCAGGGCAAAAGTCACAGGGGAAATGTCTCAGGGGAAAAGAAGGAGAGAGAAAGGCCCAGGGGAAAATTCCATGGGGAAAAGACACATGGTAAAATTCCCAGGGGAAAAGACCCAGGGGAAATATCTCAGAGGAAAAGTCCCAAGTGAGAAGACCCAGGGAAAATATCTCACGGAAAATAACCAGAGGAAAAGCCCCAGGGGAAAATTCCATGGGGAAAAGACTGAAAGGAATTATCTCAGGAGAAAAGTCCCAGAGTGAAGACCCATGGGAAAAGTCCCAGGAGAGAAGATTCAGGGGAAAAGAGCACGGGTAAAAGTCCCAGGGGTAGTGAACGAGGGGAGAAGACCAAGGGGAACAGTCCCAGTGGAAATCACTCAGGGGAAGAGATTGAGGGGAGAAAACCAAGCAGAAAAGAGCCAGTGGAAGTGATCCAGGGCAAAGGTTCCAGAGTAAAAGACCCAGGGAGTATTGAACCGAGGGGAAACGTCCCAGAGGAAATACTCCCAGGGGAAAAGACACAGGGGAAAGAGTCAGGGAAAAGATCCAGGGGAAAGGTCTCAGCGAAAAGAACCAGGGAAAAGAGAGCCGGGGAAGAGGCCCAGCGGATTTTCCAAGTGGTAAAGAACCAGGGGAAAATACTCAGCGGAAGAGACCCATGGGAATAATCCCAGGGAAAGAGATCCAGTGGCAAAGTCCCAGGAGAAAAGAAACAGGGGAACAGGGCGACGGGAAAATACCTAGGGGAGAAGAGGCACAGGAGAAATAGTCAGGGGAATAGAGTCCGAGAGGTTAAAAACCCAGTGGAAAAGTCCCAGAGAGAAAGAAACCCAGGGAAAGGACACAGGGGACAAGACACAGGGAAAATGAAACCTAGAAGAAAATAGATCCGGGGAAAAGGCTGAGGGGAGAAATCCCAGAGGAAAAGACCAACGGTAGAAGACAAAGGTTAAAGACCCAGTGGTAAGCATCCAAGGGAAAGACCCTGGGGATGAGACAGTGGGGAGAAGAAACAGGGAGAAAGAGACCCAGGGAAAAAGAGACCCATTCGAAAAGAGACCCAGTGGAAAGTCCAAGGCGAAAAGCACCAGTGGAGCAGGTCCATGGGGAAAGAACAAGGTTAAAAGATCCAGGCGAAGAGATCGAGGGGAGAAGAACAATGGGAACAGTCCCAGTCGAAATTACTTAGGGGAAGAGACTGAGGGGAAAAGAGACAGGGAAAAAGAGCACATGGAATAATTTCAGGGGAAAAGTCCCAGAGTAAATATTCCAAGGGGAAACGACCCAGGGGAAATCACCCAGGGGAATACACCCAGGGAAAAAGTCACAGGGGAAAAGACCCAGGGGAATATCCCCAGGGGAAAAGTCGCTGGGGAAAATACCCAGGGGAAATGTCCCAGGGTAAAAGACCAAGGGTAAAGACTCAGGGGAAATGTCCCGGGGAAATGACTCAGGGGAAATGTCTCGGAGTAAAGAACTAGAGGAAAATACCGAGGTGAAAATTCCCCGGGGAAAAACCTAGGGGAAATATCTCAATGGAAAACAACCAGAGGAAATGCCACATGGGAAAAGACCCAATGGATAGGAACCAGTGGAAAATATCCAGGGGAAAATCCACAGCGTAAATGACATGGGGAAATATTTCAGGGGAAAAGCTCCAGGGGAAAATTTCACTGGGAATAGACGATTGGTAAATATCTCAAGGGAAAAGTCCCAGATCAAAGAACCTGGGGAAATGTCACAGTGGAAAAGTAACAGGGAAAATTAACAGGGGAAAAGACCCAGGGGTAAAGAGACCCACGGGAAAAGACACAGGGGAAAGACCCAGGGGGAATCTCTTGGGGAAAAGAACCAAAGGAAAACCTCCAGGTGAAATTTCCCAGGGGAAAAGACCCAGTGGAAATTTCTCAGGGGAAAAGTCCCAGGGGAAAAGACTCAGGAAAAAATCCAAGTGGAGAAGACCGAGGTTAAAGACCCAGGGGAAGAGACCCAGGGGAATAGTCCCAGGGGAACATCCCGAGGGGAAAATATCACTTGGAAAAGAACAAGGGGAAAAAAAGACCCTGGGGTAGAGTCCGAGGTGAGAAGACCCAGATGAACAGTCCCAGGGGAAATCACCCTAAGGAAGAGACTGAGAGGAGATGGCTCAGTGGAAATGAGACAGTAGAAGAGATCCATGGCAAACGTTGTAGGGTAAAACACCCAGGGGGTTAAAAACCGAGGGGAAACGTCGCAGAGAAGGATACACAGGGGAAAAGACCTAGGGGAAAAGTTTCCAGGGGAAATGCCCCAGGTAGAGTGAGACCCATGGGATATGACCCAGGGGAAATGTCTCAGGTGAAAAGAACCACGGAAAAGAGACCCGGAGTAAAGACCCAGGGGCCAATACACAGGTGAAAAGAACCAGGGGAAAAGATCCGGGGAAAACGATACAGGGGAAAAGTCCTAGGTGAAAGAAACACAGGTGACAAGAGGCCCAGGGGAAAATAAATCATGGGGAAATGAACCATTGGAAAAGATCCAGGGGCTAACACTCACGTTAAGAGACACGGGGTAAAAGACGCAGGGCAAAAGAGACCCAGTGGAAAAGACCCAGGGGAAAAGACACAAGGGAAAATACCCAGGGGGGAAGACCCAAGGGAAAGACTCAGGGAAAGAGACCAATGGGAAAAGACCCGGAGGAAAAGTCGCAGGAGAAAAGACCCAGGAGAAAAGAGACCCACGGGAAAAAACCCAGTGTAAAGTCTCATGGGAAATGTCTCGGGCAAGAGAACCAGAGGAAAAGCTCCAGGGGAAATTTCCCGGGGGAAAAGAGCCAGGGGACATGTCTCAGTAGAAAACAACCAGAGGAAAAGCCCGGGGAAAATATCCAGTGGAAAAGACACAGCGGAAATATGTCAGGGGGATGGTCGCAGTGGAAAAGAACCAGAGGAAAATTCCCAGGGAAAAGACCCAGGGGAAATGTGTCAGGGGAATGTCCCATGGGAAAAGACCCGGGGACATGTATCAGAGGAAATGAACCAGAGGAAAAGCCAGAGGGGAATAATTCCTGGGGAAAAGACCATGGGGAAATATCTGAGGGGAAATGTCCCAGAGCATAGACCCAGGGGATATGTCTCAGCGGAAAAGAACCACGGGAAATTCACAGGGTAAAAGTCCCAGGGGAAAGTGCTAGGGGACATATCCAAGGGGAGAAGACCTAGGTTAAAAACCAATGAGAAGAGACCCAGGGGGAAAGGCCAATCGGAAAAGTCCCAGGCGAGATGATCCAGGAGAAATAGTAAGGGTAAAAGACCCAGGGGTAGAGACCGAGCGGATAAAACCAAGGGGAACATTACCAGGGGAAATCACTGAGGGGAAGAGACTGAGCAGAGAAGACCCGGGGAAAGGAAACAGTGGAAGAGATCCAGGGCAAAGGTTGCAGGGTAAAAGGCGCAGGGAGTAAGAAAGACAGGGGAACATTCCCAGAGGAAAGATACCCAGGGGAAAAGACCCTGTCGAAAAGTCCCAGGTAAAGACCAGGTGAAGAGGGCTAGGGGAGCAGACCTCGGGGAAAAGAGGCACAGGAGAAATAGTCAGGGGAATAGAGACCCAGAGGAAAAAGCCCAGAGGAAAGATCCCAAGGGCTAAGACCCAGGGGAAAAGACCCAGGGGACGAGACAAAGGGGAGAAGACCCAGGGGAAAAGACCCAGGGGACAAGACGGAGGTAAAAAGAGACCAAGCGTAAAAGAGACCAAGGGGAAAAGAGATCCAGGGGAAAATACCCAGGGGAGAAGTTCAAGGGCAAAAGAGCCCAAGGGGAATAGACCGAGTGAAAAGTTTCCCAGGGGAAAAGAGACCCAGTGGAAAAGAGCCAGTAGAAAGTCCTTGGGGAAATGGTACAGGGCAAAGACCCAGGGGAAAGAGACCCAGAGATAAAGACACAGGGGAAAACACCGAGGGGAAAAGTCCCATTGGAAAAGATCCAGGGGAAAAGTCCCAGGGGAAAAGTCCCAGTGGAAGATTCCCAGGAGAAAGAGACAAAGGGAAAAAGAGCCAGTAGAAAGTCCTAGGGGAAATGGTCCAGAGGAAAGAGACCCAGGGGGAAAGATCAAGGGGAAAAGTCCCAGGAAAAAGACCCAGAGAGAAAGGCCCAGGGGAAAATTCCCTGGGGAAATGTCTCAGTGGAAAAGAATTAGAAGAAATTAAACAGTGGATGACATCTTGGGGAAAATCCCAATGGAAAAGACACAGGGGAAAAGTCTCAGGGGAATGTACCAGGGGGAAATACCCAGTGAAATGTTTCATGGGAAAAGAACCAGAGGAAAAGCCATAGGGGAAATTCCATGGGGAAAAGACCATGGGGAAATATCTCAGGGGAAATGTCCCAGAGCATAGACCCAGGATAAATGATTCAGGGGAAAAGAACCAGGGAAAATTCACAGGGGCAAAGACCCAGTGGGAAAGAGACTCAAGGGTAAAGACTTAAGGAAAAATCCAAGGGGAGAAGAACGAGGGTAAAGAACCAGGGGGAGAGGCCCAGGGGAAATGTCCCAGGGGAATATATCCAGGGGAGAAGAACAAGGGGAAAAGACCCAGGGGAAGAATCCGAGGGAGGAAGAACCAGGGGAAGAGTCCCAGGTGAAATCAAAGAGGGAAAGAGACTGAGTGGAGAAGAGCCGGGGAAAAGCGGCAGTGGAAGAGATCCAGGGGAAAGGTTCCAGGATAAAAGACCCAGGGGGAAATAAAACGCAGGGAAATGTCCCAGAAGAAAGATACCCAGGGGAAAAGACCCAGGGGAATACTCCCTGGGTAAATGTCACAGGGGAACAGACCAAGGGGTATAGGCCCATGGGAAAGTTCGTAGGGGAAAATACCCCATGGAAATGTCCCAGGGGAAAAGACCTTGGGTAAATACTTCGGGGAAATGACCCGGGGAAATGACCCAGGGGAAATGTCTCAGGGTAAAGAACTAGAGGGAAATCCCAAGGGGAAAATTCCCCATAGAAAAGACCCAGGGGAAATATATCAGTGGAAAACAACCAGCGGAAATGCCCCAGGGGAAAAGACCCAGGGAAACAAACCAGTGGAAAACAACCAGAGGAAATGCCCCAGGGGAAAAGACCCAGGGAAACAAACCAGTGGAAAAGATCCAGGGGAAAAGCCACTGGGAAAATGCCATGGGGAAATATTTCAGGGGAAAAGATGAGCTGAAAAGCTCCAGGGGAAAATTCCATGGGGAAAAGCCGATTGGTAAATATCTCAAGGGAAAAGTCCCAGACCAAAGACACAGGGGAAATGTCACAGTGAAAATTACCAGGGAAAGTTCACAGGGGAGAAGACCCAGGGGTAAAGTACCACGGTGAAAAGACCCAGGGGAAATGTCACAGGGGAAAAGTACCAGGGGAAACGCCCAAGTGGAAAAGACACAGGGGAGAGAGAACCAGGGGAAAATTCCTAGTGGAAAAGTCCCAAGCGGAAAGATGCAGGGGAAATGACCTAGTTGAAAAGAATCAGAGGGGAACCCAGGGGAAAATACTTGGGGGAAATGAACAAGTGGAAAAGAGTCCCAGGGGAACTGAGGGGAAAAGACCCAGAAAAATCAATAGTGGAATAGACCAAGGGGGAAAAACCCAGGGTAAAATACCCGGGGAAATGCCCCAGTGGGAAAGGCACAGGCGAAAAGACCCAGGGAAAACTCCCAGGGGAAATGAACTGGGGGAAATGTTCCAGGGGAATGAGCTAGGGAATAGATTCCCAGGGGAACAAATCCAAGGGTAATGTGAAAAAGGGACATGTCCCAGGGTGAAACAGACCCTGGGGAAAGGACCCAGCGGAAAAGGGACCATTGGGAAATGAACCAGTGTTAAAGACCAAGGTGACAAGACGCAGGGGAAAATTCCCAGGGGAAAAGACCCAGGAGAAAGGACACAGCGGAAAAGAGACTCAGGGGAAAAGAGAGCATTGGGAAAAGACCAAGGGGAAATGTCCCATGGGAAAAGTCACAGAAAAAAAGCCACTGGCTAAAAGACACAACAAGGAAAAGTCCCAGTGGTAAATATCCAGCCGAAAAGACCCAAGGGAAAGTCCTAGAGGAAATGGTCCAGGCGAAGAATCCCAGGGGGAAAGTGCCAAGCAAAAAGATGCAGCGTAAATTCCATGGTGAAAGAGTCCTTGAGGAACCAAGGCGAAAGACGCAGGGGAAATGAAGCAGGGGGAAAATCCCAGGGGAAAAGTCATATGGTAAAAGACGCAGGTGAAAAGACCCAGGGGGAAAGACCCAGGGGCACTGTCCCAGGGGAAAAGGAGCCAGTGGAAAAGCCCCAGTGGAAAAGACCTAGAGAAAATGTCCCAGGAGAAAGAGAAACAGGGTGAATAAGACCAAGTGGAAAAGTCCCAGGGGAAAAGACCCATGGAAAAGTCCCAGGGGAAAAGGAGCCAGTGGAAAAGCCCCAGTGGAAAAGACCTAGAGAAAATGTCCCAGGAGAAAGAGAAACAGGGTGAATAAGACCAAGTGGAGAAGTCCCAGGGGAAAAGACCCATGGAAAAGTCCCAGGGGAAACAGTCCATGGGAAAAGTTACAGTGGAAAGAGAACAAGGGGAAAGGTCCCAGGGGAAAAGTCCTAAGGGAAACAATACCAGGGGAAGACAAATGGGAAAGAGCCAGGGGTATAGAGACCCACGGGAAAGACCAAGGGTAAAGACCCAGCGTAAAAGCCCAAGGGGAAAAGACACAGGAGAAAAGCCCCAGTGGAAACGACACAGGGGAGACCCAGGGGAAAACATCGAGTGGAAATGTCCCAAGCGGAAAGATGCAGGGGAAAAGTCCCAGGGGAAATGAGTCCGAGGTGAACCCAGGGTAAAAGACCCTGGGGAAAAGCCCCAGTGGAAAAGAGTCCGAGGGGAACACAGGGGAAAAGATCTTCGGAAAGCCACAGTGGAACAGACTTGGTGAAAAGACCCAGGGGAAAAGCCACAGTGGGAAATACCCAGAAAAAATACCCAGGGGAAAAGACCCAGGGTAAAAGTCCCAGGGTAAAAGTCCCAGGCGAAAGGAGACAGGGGAAAAGTCCCTGGGGAAATTCCGAGGTGAAAAGAAGTGGGTGAGATGTTCTCGGGGAAATACCTAGGGAATAGAATCCCAGGGGGAAAAATCCAAGAGTAAAGTGAACAAGGGAAATGTCCCAGAGTGAAACATACCTAGGGGAAAGGACCCAGCGGAAAAGGGACAATCGGGAAATAAACCAGTGGTAAAGATCCAGGGGACAAGATGCATGGGCAACGTTCCAGGGGAAAAGACGCAGGGGAAAAGTCCCAGGAGAAAGGACCCAGCGGAAAAGAGACACAGGGGAAAAGAGATCATGGGGAAATTAATGATTGGTAAAGATCCAAGGGATAACACATAGGTAAAGTAGCACGGGGAACAAGACGCAGGGAAAAGAGACGCAGGGGAAAATCTCCATGGGTAATGCCCACGGTGAAAAGAGACCGAGTGGAAAAGAGACCCCGGGGAAAGCTCCAAGTGGAAAAAAAAACAGGCAAAACGAGACAACAGGGAAAAGTCTCAGAGGAAAAATCCCAGGTGAAAATACCCTGGGGACATGTCCCAGAGGAAACACCCCAGGCGAAAAGACCGAGGGGAGAAGGAGACCCAGGGAATATATCCAGCGGAAATGGAACCATGGGGTAATAAACCAATGGATAAGATCCAGCGTAATGACCCAGTGCAATAAGACCCACGGGAAACCATCTAGGGGAACAGTTCCAAGCGAAAAAATTGAGCGTAAAAGTCCCAGGGGAAAAGAATCCAAGCGGAAAAGACCCGGGGAAAATACCCAGGGGAAAAGACCCAGGGGAAAATATACAGAGGAAAAGTCACAGTGCAAAAGTCCCAGGGGCAAAGACCCAGGGGTAAGAGACCCAGGGGTAAAGAAATCGTGGGGCAATGAATCATTGGAAAAGATCCAGGAGATAACACTCAGGTTAAGAGACATGGGGGACAAGACGCAGGGGAAAATAGACCAAGGGGAAAATAGACCATGGGTAAAAGTCCCAGTGAAAACACCCAGGGGAAAAGATCCAGGGGGAAAGAACCAGGGGAAAAGTCCCAAGGGAAAAAAGTACCAGGGGAATGCAGGGGAAAAAATATAACGGTGAAAATTCCCAGGGGAAATGACACAGTAGATGCCAAATGGTAAAGAGCCAGTGGAATAGTGACCTGCGGAAAAGATCCAAGGGAAAATCCAAGGGGAAATTACCTAGGGGAAATTAACCAGTGGAAAAGACCCATGGGAAAAGAGATAATGGGGAAATGAACCATTGGAAAAGATCCAGGCGTTAACACATCAGGGTAAGAGACCCGGGGGGACAAGTGGTAGGGAAAAAGACCAAGGGGAAAAGACCCAGTGGGGAAAAAAACAGGCAAAACGATACAGTAGGGTAAATTCATAGTGGAAAAATCCCAGGCGACAGGACCGAGTGCAAAACTCCCTGGGGAAATGTCCTGGCAAAACAACCAGGGGAAATGTTCCAGGGTAAAGACCAACGGAATAGATTCCCAGGGGAAAAATCCAATGATGAAGTGAATAATTTAAATGTCCCAGGATGAAACAGACCCAGGTAAACGACGTAGCGGAAAGGGAACCTTGGGGAAATGAACCAGTTGTAATGATGCAGGGTAAAGTCCCAGTGGATACAAACCAAGGGATAAATATCTTTGGGAAAAGTTCCTACAGAAAAGATGCAGGACAAAATTTCCAGGGAAAAGTATCCGAGGGGAAAAATTCCTAAGGAAAACCAAAGGCAAAACACCTAGGGGAATAGACCCAGGGGAAAAGTCCCAAGGGATACAGTCGCAGCGGCAGGGGAAAAAGCAAAAAGGTGAAAAGTCCATTGGGAAATGACCCAGGGGACGACAAATGGTAAAGAGCCAGGGGGAATAGAGTCCCGTGGGAAAGAACCAGGGGAAAGTCCCAGGGTAAAATATTCAGGGGAAATGACCAAGGGCAAAATATCCAGGAGACAACTCCCAGGAGAAAAAGATCCAGGGGAAAAGTGATCCAGAGGAAACGAGACAACAGGGAAAAGTCCCAGTGGAAATATCCCGGGCGAAAATACCCAGGGGAAAAGTCCCTGGAGAAAAGTCCCTGGGGAAACAACCAGGGGAAATGTTCAAGGCTAAAGACCAAGGGAATAGATAACCAGGGGAAATAATCAAATGGTAAAGTAAATAAAGGAAATGTCCCAGGGTGAAACAGACCCATGTAAGATACGCTGCAGAAATGGAACCATGGAGAAATGAACCAGTGGTAAAAGTCAAGGGTAAAGTCCGAGAGGAAAGAGACTCAGGAGAAAACATCTATGGGAAAATATCAGAGAGAAAAGACGCAGGGCAAAAGTTCCAAGGAAAAAGAGTCCCAGGGGAACCCAGGGGAAATGCCCAGGCGAAAAGTCATAGGGGAAAAGTCCGATGGTGAAATATCCAGGGGAAAAGATCCAGGGGAAAGGATCCAGCGGAAAGGATCCAGCGGAAATGCCACAGGGTAAAATTCCAAGAGGAAAGTCCCAGGGGAATGAAACCCAGGGGAAAAGACCCAGCGGTGAGACTCCGGGGAAAAGACCCAGCGGTAAGACTCAGGGGAAAAGGTCCAGGGGGAAAAGTCCCAGTGGAAAGAGACACAGGGGAAATGTCACAGCAGAAAAGTCCCAAGGGAACCAATCCCAGGGGAACCCAGAGGAAAAGTCCCAGGTGTAAAGTCCAAGGGGAAATAACCCAGAGGACGACAAATGGGAAAGTGCCAGGGGAATATAGACAGGCAGGAAAGACCCTGGGGAAATTTGCAGGGGCCAAGACACAGGCAAAAAACCCAGGGGAAAAGACACAGGGGAAAACTCTCTGGAGAAAGAGTCCCAGGGGAAAGAGATAGAGTGGAAAAGGGATTATGGGGAAATGAACCATTCGAAAAGATCCAGGGGATAACACCCAGGTTAAAAGACACGGGGGACAAGACGTTGGCGAAAAGAGACCCAGGGCAAAAGACCCAGGGAAAGAGTCCCAGGGGAAAGGAGACCCATTGGAAAAGAGACCCAGGGGAAATGTCCAGGTGGAAAAACTCCCAGGCAATATGAGACAACAGTGAAATCACCAGGCGGAAAAAACCCAGTCAAAAATACCGAGGGGAATTGTCCCAGGGGTAAAGTCCCAGGGAGGGGAAAAGACCCAGTGGAAAAGAGAAAACAGGGAAAAGTCCCAGGGGAAGAAACCCAGGCGAAAAGGCCATGGGGAAAAGCACCAGAAGAAAGGACCCAGCAGAAAAGAGATTCAGGGGATAAGAGATCATGGGGAAAAGAACCATTGGAAAAGATCCAGGGGATAACACACAGAGTAAGAGACATGGGGGATAAGACGTAGGGGAAAAGAGACCCAGTGGAAAATAGACCACAGGGAAATGTCCCAGTTGAAAAAAACCCAGGCAAAACGAGACAACAGGGAAAAGTCCCAGTGGAAACTCCCAGGCAAAAATACCCAGGGGAAATGTCCCAGGGGAAAAGTCCATGGGGAAAAGACCCAGGGTAAAAGGGATAACCGGGAAAAGTCCCAGTGGAAGAAACCCAGGCGAAAAGATCATGGGGAAAAGTCCCGGGGGAAAAGGGACAATGGAGAAATGAGCCAGTGGTAAAGATCCGGGGGACAAGATGCAAGCGCAACGTCCCAGGGGAAAATATCCAGGAGAAAAGCACCAGGAAAACGGACCCAGCAGAAACGAGATTCAGAGGAAAAGAGATCATGGGGAATTGAACCTTTGGAAAAGATCCAGAGGATAACACTCAGGGTAAGAGACATGGGGGACAAGATGTAGGGGAAAAGAACGCAGGGGAAAAGCTCCAGTGGAAAGCTCCCAGGGTAAAAGAGACCCAGTGGAAAAGAGTTTTGGGGAAATGTTACAGTTGAAATAAACCCAGGTAAAAAGATACAACAGGGAAAAATCCCAGTGGAATAATCACAGACAAATACATCAAGGGGAAATGTCCCAGGGGAAAAGCCACAGAGGTAAAGACACAACAAGAAAAAGTCACAGTGGTAAAATCCCAGGGGAAATGTCATTGGGGTAAAGCCCCGAGGAAAACAACCAGAGGAAATGTTCCAGGGGAAACAAATAGGGAATCGATTCCAGGGAAAAAAATCAACGTTTAATTGAAAAAGGGAAATGTCCCAGGGTGAAGCAGAACCAGGGAAAAGACCAAGCGGAAATTGAACCATGGGGAAATAAACCAGTGGTAAAGATCCAGGTTAAAGTCCCATGGGAAAGAGACCCAGGGGCCAACTTCTATAGGAAAAGTCCCGAGTGAAAAGATGCAGGGTAAAAGTCCCAGGGGAAAAGAGTTCCAGGTGAACCCAGGGGAAAAGACAAAGTGGAAAAGTTACAGGGGAAAAGACCCAGGGGGAAAGATACAAGGGAAAAGACCCAGCGGAAAAGATCCAGGGGAAAATTCACAGTGGAAAAGTCCAAGGGGAAATGAGACCCAGTGCAAAAGAAACCCAGGTGAAAAGTACCGGTGGAAAAGTCCGAGGGGAAACAGACCCAGCGGTAAAGACCCAGAGGAAAGCCACAGGGGAAAATTTCCAGGGGAAAAGTCCCAGGTGAACGAGACCAAGGGAAAAAAGTCCCAGAGTAAAAGTCACAGGTGAAAAGTCCCAGGGGAAATGACGTAGAGAATGACAAATGGGAAAGAGTCAGGGGAATAGTGACCCGCGGGAAAGACCCAGGAGCAAGTCACAGGGGCCAAGAAACAGGAAAAAAGAGCCAGGGGAAAAGTCTCTGGAGAAAGAGACCCAGGGGAAAAGAATTAATGGGGAAATGAACCATTGGAAAAGATCCAATAGATAACAATCAGGGTAAGCGTATTGGGGGAAAAGACAGAGGAAAGGAGTACCATGGGAATGGAGACCCATTGGAAAAGAGACCCAGGGAATAAGTCCCAATGGGAAAAAACCCAGGCAAAACGAGGCAACAGGGATAAGTCCCAGCAGAAAAAACACAGGTGAAAAAATCCAGGGAAAATGTCCCAGGGGAAAAGACACAGGGTTAAAGAGACAACAGTGAAAAGTCCCAGGAGAAAAGACCCGCAGAAAAGAGAAAGGGGAAATGTTCCAGGGGAAGACCTAGATAATAGATTCCCAGGGAAAAAAATCCAAGAGTAAAGTGAACAAGGAAAATGTCTCGGGGTGAAACAGCCGCAGGAGAAATGACACAGGTAAAAATATGCATTGGAGAAGTCACATGGCAAGCGTCCCAAGGGAGAAAACAGGGGAAAAGAGACCCAGGGGAAAAGACCCAGGGGAAAAGAGACCCATTCGAAAAGAGACCCAGGGGAAAAGTCTCAGTTGAAAAATTCCAGGCGAAATGACCCAGGAAAAATGTCCCTGGGGAAAAGAGACAACAGGGAAAAGTCCCAGTGGGAAAAACATAGGCAAAAAGACCCAGGGGAAATGTCCCTGGGGAAAAGACACGAGTAAAAAAACAAGGGTAAATGTTCCAGGGGAAAAACCCAGGGAATAGATTCCCAGCGCAAAAATCCATGATAAATTTGCCAGTGTGAAACAGACCCAGCAGAAGAGTCCCGAGGAAAACAAACAGGGGAAATATTCCAGCGGAAAGAACTAGGAAATAGATTCACAGGGGAAAAAATCGAAGGGTAAAGTCAACAAGGGAAATGTCCCGTGGTGAAACAGACACAGGGGAAAGAACCCAGGGGAAAATTTGTAGGGAAAAAGTGAACACGGGAAATTTTCCCGGGTGAAGCAGACCCAGGGTAAGGGACCCAGTGGAAAAGGTATCATGGAGAAATGAACCAGTGGTAAAGATCCAAGTGACTACACGCAGCGCAAACATCCCAGGGGAAAAGACGCAGGGTAAAGTCACAGGGGAAAGCGAAACAGGGGAAAAAATCAAGGGGAAAAGCCCCAAGCGAAAACACGCAGGCAAAAGCCCCAGGGGAAAAGAGTCCCAGGGGAACACAGCGGAAAATGCCGAGGGGAAAATCCAGGGTTAAAGTCACAGAGGCAAATTCCATGGGGAGAAGACCAAGTGGAAAATACCCAGGGGAAAAGACACAGGGGAAAAGGCCAAGAGCAAAGGTCCAGGAATAGAGAGCAATGGTGAATGAGACCCAGTGGAAAAGACACAGGGGAAAAGTCCCAGGGAAAAGTCCCAAGTGAAGTAGTCCCAGGGGAAAGGTCCCATGGGAAAGTCCCAGAGGAAAAGGTCCAGGCGAAATGTGCCAGGGGAAAGAGACACAGGGGAAAAGACCCAGGGGAAAAGTCCCAGGGGGAATGACAAAGGGGTAAGTCCCAATGGAAAGAGAGACAGGGGTAATGTTCCAGTGGAAAAGACTGAGAAGAAAGGTCCAGGTGAATGAGACCCAATGAAAAAGAACCAGGGGAAAAGTCCCAGGGGAAAAGTCCAGGAGGAATAAGAGCCAGGGGAAAAGCCCCAGTTGAAAAGTTCAAGAGGAAAGGTCCAGGGTAAAGAAAAAAAAGGGTGAATAAGACCCAGTTGTAAAGACCCAATGGAAAAGTCCCATGGAAAAGTCCCAGGGGAAGGAGAGACAGGGGAATAGACACAAAGGAAACTCCCATGGAAAAGGTCCAGGGGAAATTCGCAGGGCAAATAGACACAGGGGAAAACTCCCACAGGAAACAGTACCAGTGGATCCTAGGGTAAAAGACCCAGGGGAAAAGATATAGGGGAATAGTCCCAGGGGAAAAGATCCAGGGGATTAGTGCCAAGTGAAAAGTCTCAGAAGAAACGTCCAAGGGGAAGAGACCCAGTGGGATAGAAACCCAGGGTAAAAGACCCAAAGGAAAAGAAACCCGGGGGAATCGACCCAGAGGAAAACAGAACCAGAGGAAAAGAGACCAAGTGGAATAGACTCAGATGAAAAGAGACCCAGGGGAAAGAGACCCAGTGGAATAGACCCAGAGGTAAAGAGACCCAGGGGAAAGTGACCCAGGGGAATAGACCCAAAGGAAAAGAGACCGAGAGGAATAGACAAGGGGGAAAAGGGACCCAGGGTAATAGACCCAGAGGATAAGTGACACATGGGAAAGAGACCCAGGGGAATAGACAAGGGGGAGAAGGAACCCGGGGGAAAGAGAGCCAGGGGGATAGACCCAGAGGATAAGAGACACATGGGAAAGTGACCCAGGGGAATAGATCCAGAGGATAACAGACCTGTGGGAAACGGACCCAGGGGAATAGTCCCAGTGGAAAAGAGACCCGGGGGAAAATAAACAGGTGAAAAATCCAAGGGCAATGAGAGACAGTGAAAATTTACAGGGGCAGTGAGCAAGAGAATAGACCAAGTTGAAAGAACCCCAGTGCAAAGCGCGAGTTGACAAGAGAGCCAGTGGAATAGTACCAGGGGAAAAGACCCAGTATAACGACACAGGGGGCAATACAGAGGGAAAGAACCAGGGAAAAGAGACTCGGTGGAGAAGACAAATAAAAGAGGGCGGGGGAACCACGGCGAAATATCCCAGGGAAAAGACCCAGGTGAATAGACACAGGGGTAATCCTCAGGAGAAAAGACCAAGGGAAAAGACCCAGGGACAAGGAACACCTGAAAGATCCTGGGGAAAAGAGACCCAGTGGAAATCAGGCCCAGGGGAAAAGAGACCCAGTGGAAATCAGGCCCAGGGAAAAGAGACCTAGGGGAAAAGAGAACCAGGGAAAAGAGGCCCAGGGGAAAAGAGACCCAGTGGAAAAGTCCCAATGAACAGTACCAGGGGAATAGTCGCAGGAGTAAAGATCGAGGGAATAGTCCCAGGAGTAAAGACCGAGGGAATAGCCCCAGGGGTAAAGTCCCAGGGGAAATGTTACAGTGGAAAAAACCTAGAAGAATGGTGCCAGGGGTAAAGTCCCAGGGGAACAGTCCCAGTGGCATAGTCCCATTGGAAATGTCCCAGGGGAAGAGACCCAGTGGGATAGAAACCCAAGATAAACAACCCAGAGGAAAAGAGATCCGAAGGACTAGATCCAAGGGGATAGAGACCCGGGGGAGAGGACCCAGGTGTAAAATCCCAGGGCGAAAGAGAGCCAGGGAAAGAGTTACATGGGAAAAGACCAAGGGAAGAGACGGAGGGGAAAGGCGACCCAGTGAAAATCCATGGGGAAAAGAGAGCCAGTGGAAAAGACTCAGTGGAACGACCCAGGGCAGAAGACACAGGGAAAGAACTAGGGGGAAAGAGACCCAAGGGAGAAGATCAAGTAAAAGAGGCCCGGGGGAACCACGGCGAAATTTCCATAGGAAAAGATCCAGGGGAATAGACACAGGAGTAAGACTAAGGTGAAAGGTCCCTGGGTAACGGTTCCAGGGGAAAAGACCCAGGGTAAAGGATCTACGGACAAGGCACACGCAAAAGACCCAGAGGATTCGAGACCCAGGGGAAAACAAGCGCAGGGAAAAAGAGACCCTGTGAAAAAGAAGGCATGGGGAAAAGAGAAACAGGGGTAAAGGAATCAAGCGAAAAGGGACCCAGGGGAAATAGTTAAGGGGAAAAGAGACCATGGGGAAATGTCCCAAGGGAATAGTCCCAGGGGAATAGGCAGGGGTAAAGACCCAGGGGAAGAGACACAGGGGAAATGTCCCTGGGAATACTGCAGGGAGAAACGCGACCTAGGGGAAATACCAAGGGGAAAAGACCCAGGTGAAATATTCCAGGGGGAACGAGAGCCAGGTGAAGAGTCACAGGGGAAAAGTCCCAGTGGAAATACCCAAGGGAGAAGTTACCGGCAAAAGAGCCAGGTGAAAAAAGACTCAGTAGAGAAGACCAAATGGAAGAGGACAGGAGGAAAAGAGATTCAGGGGTAACGAGAACCAGAAGACAGACCCAGGGGAAGAGATCCAGAGGAAAAGCGATCGAGTGGAAAAGACCAAGGGAAGAGACCCAGGGGGAAAGAAGCGAGGGGTCAAAGAACCAGTGGAAAAGAGACCGGTGAAAAGAAACAGAGAGGAATACCCCCAGGGGAATAGTGCCAGGGGAAATATCCCCTGGGAGTAGTTCATGATGAAAAGTTCCAGTGAAGAAGTCCCAGGAGAATAGTCCAAGGGGTAGAGAACCATTGGGATAGAAGCACAGTGTAGAAGACCCAGAGGAAAAGAGACCCCGTGGAATAGACCCAGCACTAAACAGACCCAGTGGAAATGAGACCCAGGGGAATAGACACAGAATAATTGTGACCCGCGGGAAAGAGACCTAGTGGAACATACGCAGGGCAAAACAGACCCTTGGGAAAGAGACCCAGGGGAATAAACCGAGGCGAAAGTTTTCCCAGATGCAAAGAGACCCACGGGAATAGACCCGGAGGAAAAGCGACCCGGGGAAAAGAGATCCAGGGGAATGAAACCAGTGAAAATGAGATCAGGGGCAAAGAGACCGAGAGGAAAAGAAGCAGGGAAAAACACCGAGGGGAAACAGACCCAGAGGAAATGATCCAGGTGAAAAATCCCAGGGGGAAAGAGAGCCAGGAGAAGACTCACAGGGGAGCAGACCCACTGGAATGACACAGGGGAGAAGACATTGGGAAAGAACCAGGGGAAAAGAGACCGAGGGGAGAAGACCAATTAAAAGAGACCTGGCCGAACCCAGGGGAAATGTCCCCGGGGAAAAGACCCAGTGGAATAGACACAGGGGAACAGACCAGGGGTAAATAACTTCTGACAAGGCACACGCAAATGACACAGAGGAAGCGAATCAGGGGAAAAGGGGCCCAGGGGAAAAGAGACCCAGTTGAAAAGAGGCCCAGGGGAAAAGAGACCTCGGGGAAATTAAACCCAGGGAAAAGCCGCCCAGTGGAAACGAGACCCAGCGGAATATTTCCAAGGAAATGTCCCAGGGCAATAGTCCCAGGGGAAAAGTCCCAGAGGAAAAGTCCCAGTGGAAAAGACCCAGGGTTATAATCAAAGGGGAAAAAGACACAGGGAAAAAGTGCCAGGGGTAATGTCCCATTGGAACGGTTCCAGGGGAAAAGTCCCAGGTGAGCAGTCCCAGAGAAAAATCCCAGATTAAAAGACCCAGAGGAAAAGAAACACGGGGGAATAGACCCATAGTAAAACAGACCCCGAGGAAAAGAGACCCAGTGGAATAGACCCAGAGGAAAAGAGACCCGCGATAAAGTGACTCAGGGGAATAGACCCAAGGAAAAGAGGCCATGGGGAAAAGAGACCATGGGGAAATGTCCCAAGGGATTAGTCCCAGGTGAATAGGCCCAGGGGTAAAGAACCAGGGGAATAGTACCTGTTGAAAAGTCCCAGGGGAATATTGCAAGGGGAAAAGTCCCAGGGGAAATGTCCCAGTGGAATAGCTCAGGGGAAAAGTCCCAGGATGAAGACTCAGGTGAAGAGTCACAGGGGAAAAGTCCCAGGGGAATAGTCCCAGAGTAAAAGTCCCAGAGGAAAATACCCAGTGGAAAAGACCCAGGGCAATAGTCCCAGGGGAAAAGTCCAAGAGGAAAAGTCCCAGTGGAAAAGATACAGGGTAATAGTCACAGTAGAAAAGACCCAGGGGAATAGTGCCAGCGGCAAGTCCCATTGGAACAGTTTCTGGGGAAAGGTCCCAGTTGAGCAGTCACAGAGAAAAATCCCAGAGTAAAAGACCCAGAGGAAACGAGATACGGGGGAATAGACCCATAGGAAAACAGACCCAGAGGAAAAGAGTCCCAGGGTAATAGACCAAGAGCTAAAGTGACACTAGGGAAAGAGACTCACGGGAAATAGACCCAGGCTAAAAATGACACGGGGGAGAGAGACCCGGGGGAATAGACCCAGAGGAAAAGAGGCCCAGGGGAAAAGAGACCCTGTGGAAAAGAAGCCCAGGGGGAAAAGAGAACATGGGGAAAAGAGATCCAAGGAAAAGAGGCCCGGGGCAATGAGAACATGGGGAAATGTCCAAAGTCTAAAGTTCCAGGGGAATAGGCCAAGGGGTAAAGACCCAGGGGAACAGTACATGTTGAAAAGTCCCAGGGGAATATTCCAAGGGGAAAAGTCCCAGGGGACATGTTCCAGTGGAAAAAAAACCCAGGGGAAAGGTGCCAGGGGTAAAGTCCCAAGGGAATAGTCCCAGGGGAATAGTCCCAGGCGAGTAGTCCCATTGGAAATGTCCCAGGGGAAGAGACCCAGTGGGATAGAAACCCAGGATAAACAACCCAGAGGAAAAGAGAGCCGAGGGAATAGACCCAAGGGAATAGAGACTCGGGGGAGAAGACCCAGGTGTAAAATCCCAGGGCGAAAGAAAGCCAGGGAAATAATTAATGGGAAAAGACCAAGGGAAGAGACCAAGGGGAAAAGCGACCCAGTGAAAATTCCTGGGGAAAGGAGAACCAGTGGAAAAGTACCAGTGGAAAAGACCCAGTGGAACGACCCAGGGCAGAAGACACAGGGAAAGAACTAGGGGAAAATAGACCCAGGGGAGAAGATCAAGTAAAAGAGGCCAGGGGGAACCACGGCGAAAGTTCCATAGGAAAAGATCCAGGGGAATAGACACAGGGGTAAGACTCGGGGGAAAGGTCACTGGGTAATGGTTCCAGGTGAAAAGATCCAGGTGAAAGGACCTACGGACAAGGCACACGCAAAAGACCCAGAGGAAAAGAGACCCATGGGAAAAGAGACCCAGTTGAAAACAGGCCATGGGGAAAACAGGCGCAGGGAAAAAGAGACCCTGTGAAAAAGAAGCCCAGGGGAAAAGTGAAACAGGGGAAAAGTGATCAAGCGAAAAGGAAGCCAGGGGAAATAGTTAAGGGGAAAAGAGACCATGGGGAAATGTCCCAAGGGAATAGTCCCAGGGGAAGAGGCCAGGGGTAAAGACCCAGGGGAAGAAACACAGGGGAAATGTCCCGGGGAATAATCCAGGGAGAAAAGATCCAGGGGAAAAGAACCAGGGGAATAGTGATGGGGAAATATCCCCTGGGATTAGTTCAAGATGAAAAGTTCCAGTGGAGTAGTCCCAGGAGAAAATTCCAAGGGGTAGAGATCCATTGGGATAGAAGCACAGGGTAGAAGTCCCAGAGGAAAAGAGACCCGGTGGAATAGACCCAGCAGAAAACAGACCCAGCAGAATTGAGACCCAGGGGAATAGAACCAGAATAACTGAGTCCCGCGGGAAAGAGACCTAGGGGAACATACCCAGGGCAAAACAAAATCTTGGGAAAGAGACCCAGGGGAATATACCGAGGGGAAAGGTGTCCCAGGTGCAAAGAGACCCACGGGAATAGACCCGGAGGAAAAGCGACCCGGGGAAAAGAGATCCAGGTGAATGAATCCAGTGAAAATGAGATCAGGGGCAAAGAGACCGAGAGGAAAAGAAGCAGGGAAAAACACCGAGGGGAAACAGACTCAGAGGAAATGATCCAGGTGAAAAATCCCAGGGGGAACGAGAGCCAGGGGAAGACTCACAGGGGAGCAGACCCAGTGGAATGACCCAGGGGAGAAGACACTGGGTAGGAACCAGAGGAAAAGAGACCGAGGGGAGAAGACCAATTAAAAGAGACCTGGCCGAACCCAGGGGAAATGTCCTCGAGGGAAAAGATCCAGGGGAATAGACACAGGGGAACAGACCCAGGGGAAAATAACTTCTGACAAGGCACACGCAAATGACACAGGGGAAGCGTATCAGGGGAAAAGAGGCCCAGTTGAAAAGAGGCCCAGGGGAAAAGAGACCTCGGGGAAAATAGACCCAGGGAAAAGCGGCCCAGTGGAAACGAGACCCAGCGGAATATTTCCAAGGAAAAGTCCCAGGGCAATAGTCCCAGGGGAAAAGTCCCAGAGGAAAAGTCCCAGTGGAAAAGACCCAGGGGTATAATCAAAGGGGAAAAGACGCAGGGAAATAGTGCCATGGGTAATGTCCCATTGGAATCGTTCCAGGGGAAAAGTCCCAGGTGAGCAGTCCCAGAGAAAAATCCCAGATAAAAGACCCAGAGGAAAGGAACACGGGGGAATAGACCCATAGTAAAACAGACCCAGAGGAAAACAGACCCAGTGGAGTAGAACCAGAGGAAAAGAGACCCGCGATAAAGTGACTCAGGGGAATAGATCCAGGGGAAAAGAGGCCATGGGGAAAAGAAGCCCTGTGGAAAAGAAGACCTGTGGAAAAGAAGCCCAGTGGAAAAGAGACCCAGGGGAAAAGAGACCCAAGGAAAAGAGGCCCGGGGGAAAAGAGACCAATGGGAAAAATCCCAACGGTTTAGTCCCAGGTGAATAGGCCCAGGGGTAAAGACCCAGGGGAATAGTACCTGTTGAAAAGTCCCAGGGGAATATTGCAAGGGGAAAAGTCCCAGGGGAGATGTCCCAGTGGAATAGCTCAGGGGAAAAGTCCCAGGATGAAGACTCAGGTGATGAGTCACAGGGGAAAAGTCCCACGGGATTAGTCCCAGGGGAAAAGTTCCAGAGGAAAAGTCCCAGTGGAAAAGACCCAGGGGAATAGTCACAGGGGAAAAGTCCAAGAGGAAAAGTCCCAGTGGAAAAGACACAGGGGAATAGTCACAGGAGAAAAGACCCAGGGGAATAGTGCCAGGGGCAAGTCCCATTGGAACAGTTTCCGGGGAAATGTCCCAGGTGAGCAGTCTCAGAGAAAAATCCAACAGTAAAAGACCCAGAGGAAACGAGATACGGGGGAATAGACCCATAGGAAAACAGACCCAGAGGAAAAGAGTCCCAGGGTAATAGACCAAGAGCTAAAGTGACACTAGGGAAGAGACTCAGGGGAATAGACCCAGGCTAAAAATGACACGGGGGAGAGAGACCCGGGGGAATAGACCCAGAGGAAAAGAGGCCCAGGGGAAAAGAGACCCTATGGAAAAGAAGCCCAGGGGAAAATAGACCATGGGGAAAAGAGATCCAAGGAAAAGAGGACCGGGGCAATGAGAACACGGGGAAATGTCCAAACGCTAATGTTCCAGGGTAATAGGCACAGGGGTAAAGACCCAGGGGATTAGTACATGTTGAAAAGTCCCAGGGGAATATTCCAAAGGGTAAAGTCCCAGGGGAAAATGTTCCAGTGCAAAAAAAAACCCAGGGGAATGGTGCCAGGGGTAAAGTCCCAAGGGAATAGTCCTAGGGGAATAGTCCCAAGCGAGTAGTCCCATTGGAAATGTCCCAGGGGAAGAGACCCAGTGGGATAGAAACCCAGGATAAACAACCCAGAGGAAAAGAGATCAGAGGGAATAGACCCAAGGGAATAGAGACTCGGGGTAGAGGACCCAGGTGTAAAATCCCAGGGCGAAAGAAAGCCAGGGAAAGAGTTACATGGGAAAAGACCAAGGGAAGAGACCAAGGGGAAAAGCGACCCAGAGAAAATCCCTGGGGAAAAGAGAGCCAGTGGAAAAGGAGCAGGGGAAAAGACCCAGTGGAACGACCCAGGGCAGAATTCACAGGGAAACAACTAGGGGAAAAGAGACCCAGTGGAGAAGATACAGTATAAGAGGCCCGGGGGAACCACGGCAAAAGTTCCATAGGAAAAGATCCAGGGGAATAGACACAGGGGTAGTACTCAGGGGAAATGTCACAGGGTAGCGGTTCCAGGGGAAAAGACCCAGGGGAAAAGACCTACGGACAAGGCACATGCAAAAGATCCAGAGGAAAAGAGACCCAGGGGAAAGCAGGCCCAGGGGAAAACAGGCCAGAGAAAAAGAGACCATGTGGAAAAGAAGCCCAGGGGAAAAGAGACCCAGGGGAAAAGGGACCCAGCTAAAAGGGACCCATGGAAAATAGGCCCAGGGGAAAAGAGACCATGGGGAAATTTCCCAAGGGAATAGTCATGGGGAATAGGCCAGGGGTAAAGACCCAGGGGAAGAGACACAGAGGAAATGTCCCGGGGAATAGTCCCAGGAGAAAAGCGACCTAGGGGATATATCCAGGGGAAAATACCCAGCTGAAAAATCCCAGGGGGAAAGAGACCCAGGTGAAGAGTCACAGGGGAAAAATCCCAGTGAAAATACCCAAGGGAGAAGTCACAGACAAAAGAGCCAGGTGAAAAGAGAATCAGCAGAGAATACCAAATGGAAGAGGCCTGGAGGAAAAGAGATTCAGGGGCAACGAGAACCAGAAGGCAGACCCAGGGGAAGAGATCCAGAGGAAAAGCGATCGAGTGGAAAAGACCAAGGGAAGAGACCCAGGGGGAAAGAAACACAGGTTCAAAGACTCAGCGGAAAAGAGACCGGTGGAAAGAAACCCAGAGGAAAACACCCAGGGGAAATGCCCTAGGGGTAGGAACCCAGGGGAAAAGTCCCAGGGGAAAAGAACCAGAGGAATAGTGCCAGGGGTAATATCCCCGGGGTCTAGTTCAAGATGAAAAGTTCCAGTGGTGTAGTCCCAGGAGAAAAGACCAAGGGGTAGAGACCCAGTGGGATAGAAGCACAGGGTAGAAGACCCAGAGGAAAAGAGACCCGGGAGGATTAGACCCAGCGGAAAACAGACCCAGCGGAAAAGAGGCCCATGGGAATGAACCAGAGGAAAAGAGACACGCGGGAAAGAGACCTAGGGGAATAGACCCAGAGGGAAAGAGACCCTTGGGAATGAGAACCAATGGAATAGATCGAGGGGAAAGGTGTCCCAGGTGCAAAGAGACCGAAGGGAATAGACCCGGAGGAAAAGCGACCCGGGGAAAAGAGAACCAGGGGAATGAACCGAGAGGAAAAGAGATCTGGGGGAAAAGTGACACAGTGGAAAAGTATGCAGGGAAAAACACCGAGGGGAAACAGACCCAGGGGAAAAAACCAAGGTGAAAAATCCCAGGCGGAAAGAGAGCCAGGGGAAGACTCACAGGGGAAAAGTCCCACTTGAATGACACAGGGGAGAAGGCACTTGGAAAGTACCAGGTGAAAAGAGACCGAGGGGAGAAGACAAAATAAGAGAGAACTAGGCGAACCCAGGGTAAATTTCCCCGGGGAAAAGCTCAAGTGGAATAGACACAGGGGCAAAGACCCAGGGGAAAATTACTGCTGACAATGCACTGGCAAACGACACAGGGGAAGATAATCAGGGGAAAAGAGGCCCAGGGGCAAAGAGACCCAGTGGAAAAGAGACCCAGTGGAAAAGAGGCCAAGTGGAAACGAGCCCCAGCGTAATATATCGAATGCAAATGTCCCAGGGGAATAGTCCCAGGGGAAAAGTCCCAGAGGAAAACTCCCAGAGGAGAAGAACCAGGGGAATAGTCACAGGGGAAAAGACCCAGGGGAATAGTGCCAGAGGTAAAGTCTCATTGGAACAGTTCACGGGGAAAAGTCCCAGGTGAGCAGTCTCAGAGAAAAATCCCAGAGCAAAAGACCCAGAGGAAACGAGACACGGGGGAATAGACCCATAGGAAAACAGACCGAGAGGAAAAGAGACCCAGGGGAATAGACCCAGAGGAAAAGAGACCCGCAGAATAGAGACTCAGGTGAATAGACCCAGGTTAAAAATAACACGTGGGAGAGAGACCCGGGGGAATAGACCCAGAGGAAAAGAGGCCCAGTTGAAAAGAGACCCCGTGGAAAAGAAGCCTGGGGAAAATAGACCATGTGGAAAAGAGACCCAAGGAAAAGAGGCCCGGGGGAAAAGAGAACATGGGAAAATGTCCCAAGGCGATAGTCCCAGGGGAATAGCCCCAGGGGTAAAGAACCAATGGAATAGTACCGGTTGAAAAGTCCCAGGGGAATATTCCAAAGGGAAAAGTCCAAGGGGAAATGTCCCAGTGGAATAGTCCAGGGGAAAAGACCCAGGAGAAAAGACTCAGGGGAAGAGGCACAGGGGAAAAGTCCCAGAGGAATTGTCCCAGGAGAAACGCGACCAAGGGGAAATTACCCAGGGGAAAATATCCAGGTACAAAATCCAAGGGGGAAAGAGCGCCAGGGGAAGAGTAACAGGGGAAAATCGCAGTAGAAATACCCAGGGGAGAAGTCACAGGCAAAAGAACCAGGGGGAAAGAGAGCCAGGAGAGATGTCCAAATGGAAGAGCCTTGGAGGGAAAGATACTCAGGGGCAACGAGTCCCAGGGGAGAGACCTAGGGGGAAAGAAACCCAGGGAAATAGACACAGGGGAAAAGAGACCCAGGGGAAAGAAACCGCAAGCAAAAGGCCCAGGGGAAAACACCCAGAGGAAAGAGAACCAGGGGAATAGACCAAAAGGATTAGTCCCAGTGGAAAAGTTTCAGGGGAATAGCGCCAGTGTAAAAGTTCCAGGGGAATAGACCAAGAGGAAAGTTCCCAGGGGAGTACTCCCAGGAGAAAAGTCCAAGGGGAAGGGACCCAATGGTATAGAAACCCAGGGTAAAAGATCCAGAGGAAAAGAGATCGGGTGGAATAGTCCCAGTGGATAACAGACCCAGAGGAAAAGGGACCCGGGGGAATAGACCCAGAGGAATAGAGACCCGGGGAAAAGAGTCCCAGGGGAATAGACACAGAGAATAAGAGTCCCGGGGGAAAGAGATCCAGGGGAATAGAACGAGGGCTAAAGTGACTGGGGGGACAGAGACCCAGTGAAAAAGAACGAGGGGAAAACACCCAGGGGAAACAGACCCAGGGGAAAAGACCAAAGTGAAAAACCCCCGGGGGAAAGAGAGCCAGGGGGAAGACGCACATTGGAAAAGACCAAGGCAAGCGATCAAGGGGAAAATAGTCCCAGTGAAAAGCCACAGGGGACAAGAGAGCCAGTGGAAAAGTGGCAGGGGAAATGACCAAGTGAAGGTCCCAGGGGAGAAGACACAGGGGAATGAACCAGGGCAATAGAGATCCAGGGGATAATACCAAGTAAAATGGGCCCGGGGGAACCATGGGGACATGTCCCAGGGGAAAAAACACAGGGGAATATACACAGGTGCAAGACACATGGGAAAAGTCTCGGAGTAACGGTTCCAGGGGAAAAGACCCAGGGGGAAAGACACAGTGACAAGGCACACACGCGAAAGACCCAGGGGAAAAGTGACCATGGGTAAAATAGACCTAGGTGAAAAGAGACACCGTGGAAAAGAGGCCCAGGGGCAAAGAGACCCAGGGTAAAATAGACCCAGGGGAAACGTCCCAAGGGAATATTCCCAGGGGAATAGTCCCAGGGGTAAAGACACAGGGGAATAGGCCCAGGACAAAGGCTGCAGGATAACAGTGCCAGTAAAATAGTGCCATTGGGCAATTGTCCCAGGTGTATAGTCTCAGGGGAAAAATCCCAGGGGAGTACTCCCAGGGGAAGAGACCCTGGGGAAATGAGACCCGTGGGAAAGAGAACCACGGGAACAGAACCAGTGAGAATGATTTCCAGGGACAAAGATACCCAGGGCATAAGACCCAGAGAAAAAGAGATCCGGGGGAAAGAGATCCAGGGCAAAAGACACAGGGGAAAATAAACTCGGGGGAAAGAGACCCAGGGGAATAGTGCCAGAGAAAAAGAGACCCGGGGGATTAAACCCAGTGGAAAAGGGACCCAGGGGAAAAGAGACCCAGGGAAAAAGAGACACAGGGGAAACGAATCAATGAAAAACACCCAGGAAAAACAGACCATGGGGAAAAGACCGAAGTGTAAAATCCCAGGGGGAAAGAGAACCAGGGGAAGAGTCATGGGAAAAAGACTGAGTGGAGAGGCCAAGGGGAAAATAGACCCAGTCAAAAGTCCCAGGGGACAAGACAGTCAGTGGAAAAGTCTCAGGGAAAAGACCCAGTGGAACGACCCCGGGGAGAAGAAACAGGGAACGTACCAGAGAAAAGAGACCCAGGGTAGAAGACCAGGTAAAAGAGGACCTGGGGAAACACGGGAAAATGTCCCAGGGAAAAGACCCAGGAGAATAGACACAGGGGTAAGACTGAGGGGTAAAGTTCCAGCGTAACGGTCACAGGGGAAAAGATAGAGGGGTAAAGACTCAGGGACAAGGCACATGCGAAATAACCAGGGGAGAAGAGGCCCAGGGGAAAAGATAACCAGGAGAAAAGTCCCAAGGGAATAATCCCAGGGGAATAATCCCAGGGGTAAAGACACAGGGGAACACTACCAGGGGAAAATTCCCAGGGGAATATTCCAAGGGGAAAAGACCCAGGGGAAAAGTCCCAGGGGAAAAAGCGACCCAGGTGAAAAATCCTTGGGGGAAAGAGAGCCAGGGGAAGAGTCACAGGTAAAATGTCCCACTGGAAAGACTCAGGGGAGAAATCACAGGCAAAAGAACCAGGGGGAAAGAGACCCAGGGGAAAAGAGACCCAGTAGAAAAGTGACCGAGGGGAAAACAGACCATGGGGAAAGGAGAACCAGTGACAAGAGATCGAGGGGAAATAGACCCAGGGGTAGGAGACCCAGGGGAAGGAGAGCAATGGGATAAGAAACCCAGGGGGAAAGAGACTCAGTGGAAAATAGACCCAGGGGAAAGAGACCCAGGGCAAATAGACCTAGGGAAAAGAGACCCAGGGGTAAAGAGTCCCAGGGGAAGAGACCCAGGGGAAAGAGACCTAGGGAAAAGAGACCCAGGGGTAAAGAGTCCCAGGGGAAAAGAGATCCAGGGCAAAATAGATCCAGGGAAAAGAGACCCAGGGCAACGAGTCCCTAGGGAAAGAGATCCAGGAAAAAGAGACCCAGGGGAAAGAGACCCAGGGAAAATAGTCCCGGGGAATGAGACCCTGGGAAAAGATACCCTGGGAAAAGAGACCCAGGGGTAAATCACACCGGGGTAAAGAGAACCGGGGGAAAGAGACCCAGGGGAATAGAGACCCAGTGGAAAGAGACCCAGGGAAAATAGTCCCGGGGAATGAGACCCTGGGAAAAGAAACCCTTGGAAAAGAGACCCAGGGGAAAATCACACCGGGGGAAAGAGAACTGGGGGAAAGAGACCCACGGGAATAGAGACCCAGTGGAAAGAGACCCAGGGAAAATAGTCCCGGGGAGTGAGACCCTGGGAAAAGAAACCCTTGGAAAAGAGACCCAGGGGAAAATCACACCGGGGGAAAGAGAACCGGGGGAAAGAGACCCAGGGATAAGAGACCCAGGGGAAAGAAACCCAGGGGAAAATAGTCCCGGGGAAAAGGGACACAGTGGAAAAGAGACCCGGCGGAAAAGTGACAAAGGGGAATAGAGACCCAGGGGAAACAGTCCCAGGTGAAGGGAGACCCAGGGAAAATAGACCCTGGGGAAAGAGATCCATGGGGAAATTAAACCCAGAGGAAAGTGACACAGTGGAAACTAAAGCCGGGGAAGGGAGACAGGGGAAAAGAGACCTAGTAGAAAGAGTCCCAGAGGAAAGAGACCCAGGGGAAAAGGGACCCAGGTGAAACAGACCCAGGGGAAAGAGACCCAGGGGAAAAAGGACCCAGGGGACAGAGACACAGGGGAAAGAGACCCAGTGGAAAGGGACCCAGGGGACAGAGATCCAGGGGAAAGAAACCAGGGCAAAGAGACCTAGGGGAAAGAGACCCAGGGGAAAGAGACCAAGTGAAACGAGACCCAGGGATAAATATAACCAGGGGATAGAAACCCAGCGGAAAGAGACCCAGAGGAAAGAGACCCAGAAGAAAGAAATCGGGAGAATGTGACCAAGGGTTAAAGAGTCCCGGGAAAAACAGACGAAGGGCAAAGAAACACAGTGGAAAAGAGTAACGGTGGAAAGAGACCATGGGTAAAAAGATCCAGGGGAAAGGAGACCCAGGGGTAAGAGAGAATGGGGAAAGATACCCTGGGGAAACAGACCGAGGGGAAAGAAACCCAGGGAAAATAGTCACAGTGGAAAGAGACCCAGAGGAAAGGAGATCCAGGGGAAAGAGATCCAGGGATACAGAGACATAGAGGAAAGGGACCCAGAGGAAAAAGAGACCCAGGGGTAAGAGACCAAGGGGAAAGTGATCCTGGGGAAAGAGATCTAGGGAAATCAGACCCACGGGAAAAGAGACCCAAGGGAAAGAGACACAGGGAAAGGAGACCCAGAGAAAAGATTCACGGGGAAACAGACCCAGGGGAAAGAGATCAAGGGGAAAAGAGTCCCAGTGGAAAAGAGACACAGGGGAAAGAGACCCAGGGGAAAAGATACCCAGCGGTAAGAGACCCAGGGGAAAGAGGAACAGGGGAAAGGAGAGCCAGGGAAAAGGGACCCAAAGTACGGGATACCCAGGGCAAAAGGGACTCAGGGGTAAAGAGTCCCCGGGGGATGAGACCAAGGGGAAAGAGACCCAGGGGAAAGTGTCCCTGGGGAAAGTGACCCAGGGGAAAAGAGACCAAGAGGAAAGAGACCCAGGGCAAATCAGTCCCAGGGGTAAAGAGACCAAGGGGAAAAGAGACCCTGGGAAAGAGACCCAGGGGAAAAGAGTAAAGGGGGAAAGATACACAGTTTGAAAGAGTCCAACGGGAAAGAGACCCTGGGAAAGAGACCCAGGGGAAAAGAGACCCTGGGGAAAAGAGACCCAGGGGAGACAGTCCCAGGGGAAAGGAGACCCAGGTAAAATAAACCCTGGGGAATTAGATCCAGGGGAAAAGGGAGCCAGGGGAAAGAGACCCAGGGGAAAAGTGACCCTGCGGAAAAGAGACCCAGGGGAGACAGTCCCAGGGGAAAGGAAACCCAGGTAAAATAAACCCTGGGGAATTAGATCCAGGGGAAAAGGGAGCCAGGGGAAAGAGACCCAGGGGAAAAGAGAGCCAGGGGAAAAGATACGCAGGGGAATGAGACCCAGGGGAAAAGAGAGCCAGGGAAAAGAGACGCAGGGGAAAGAGACCAAGGGAAAAAGAGACACAGTGGAAATAGACTCAGGGGGAAGAGACCCAGGGGAAAAGAAATCCAGGGTAAAAAGAGACCCAGGGGAAAGAAACACAGCAGAAAAGTGTCCGCGTGGAAAGAGACCTAGGGGAAAGAGTACCAGGGTAAAGGAGAGCCAGGGAAAAGGGGACCCCGGGGAAACATAGAAACTAGGCCATTCGGCCCGTCAAGCCTGCTCCACCATTCAATACGATCATGGCTAATCATCCAAATCCAGTACCCTGTCCCTACTTTTTCACACAGAATCCCAATCGAGCCTGCACCGAGACGTATCCCACCCTATCCACGTAACCCCACGTATTTAATTCCCCCTAACATATCCCATCCTATCCCCGTAACCCCACATATTTAATCCCCCCTAACACTAAGGGTCAATTTATCATAGCCAAATCAACCTAACCCGCACATTTATTGGACTGTGGGAGGAAACCGGAGCACCCGGAGAAATCCCACGCAGACACGGGAAGAACGTGCAAACTCCACACAGACAGTCACCCGAGGCCAGATTCGAACCCGGGTCCTTGGTGCTGTGAGGCACCAGTGCTAACCACGATGCCACCGTGTTGCCAAGGGAAAGCAGAGCCAGGGAAAAGGGACCCAGGGGAAAAGAGACTCAGGTGAAAAGAGTCCTGCGGGAAAGAGACCATGGGGAAAGAGACCCAGTGGAATGTGTCCCAGGGGAAAGTGACCCAGGGGAAAAGAGAGCCAGGGGAAAGAGACCCAGGGCAAATGAGTCCCAGGGGAAAAGAGACCCAGGGCGAAAGAGACCCTGGGAAAGAGATCCAGGGGAAAAGCGCACCGGGGGAAAGAGACCCAAATTGAAATAGACAAACGGGAAAGAGACCCAAGGGAAATGAGACCCTGGGGAAAAGAGACCCAGGGGAAAGAGACCAAGGGGAAAGCGACCATGGGGAAATAGACCCAGGGGGAAGAGGCACAGGGGGAAGAAACCCAGGGGAATGAGACACTGGGGAAAAAAACAGGGGAAAATAGAACCAGCGGAAATTGAACCAGGGGAAAAGAGATCCAGGGTAAAAGAAACCATGGGGAAAATATAGCCGGGGAAGGGAGCCAGGGAAATAGACCCAGGGGAAAGAGACCCAGGGGAAAAAGACGCATGGGAAAAGAGACCCAGTGGAAAAGAGATCCAGGGGAAAGAGACCCAGGGAAAAGAGTCCCATGGGAAAGTGACCCAGCTAAATGAGACCCGGGGGAAAGAGAACCAGGGGAAAGAGACCCAGCGGAAAAGAGACCCAGGGGAAAGAGACCCAGGGGAAAAGAGACCCAGGGGAAAGAGACCCAGGGGAAAAGAGTCCAAGGGGAAAGAGACCCAGGTAAATGAGACCCTGGGGAAAGAGAACCAGGGGAAAGAGATCCTGGGGAAAAGAGAGCCTTGGAAAATAAACCCAGGGAATAGAGACCAGGGAAAATGAAACCATGGGGAAAGAGACCAAGGGATAAGAGACCCAGCAGAAAGAGACACAGGGGAAAGAGACCAAGGGGAAAGACATCCAGGGGAATGAGACACTGGGGAAAAGAACCAGGAGAAAAGAGACACAGGGGAAAGAGTCCCAGGGGATAGAGACCCAGGGGAAAGAGTCCCAGGGGAAAGAGACCCAGGGGAAAGAGATCCACGGGAAAGACACCCAGGGGAAAGAGACCAGGGGAAAAGAGACCCAAGTGAAAGAGACACAGGGGCATGAGACCCAGGGGGAAAGAGACGCAGGGAAATGAGACACAGATATAAAGATACCCAGGGGAAAGAAACACAGGGGAAAGAGACCCAGGGGAAGTAGACCCAGAAGAAAGAAATTGGGAGAAAGAGACCAAGGGTTAAAGAGTCCCGGGAAAAACAGACCAAGGGGAAAGAAACACAATGGAAAAGAGTAACGGTGGAAAGAGACCATGGTAAAAAGCTCCAGGGGAAAGGAGACCCAGGGGTAAGAGAGAATTGGGATCGATACACTAGGGAAACAGACCCAGGGGAAAGAAACCCAGGGAAATGTTTCACAGTGGAAAGAGACCCAGAGAAAAGGATGTCTAGGGGAAAGAGATCCAGGGGTACAGAGACATAGAGGAAAGGGACCCAGAGGAAAAGAGACCCAGGGGTAAGAGACCAAGGGTAATGAGACCCTGGGGAAAGAGATCTAGGGAAATCAGACCCACGGGAACAGAGACCCAAGGGAAAGAGACACAGGGAAAAGAGACCCAGGGAAAAGAGTCACGGGGAAAGAGACCCAGGGGAAAGAGATCAAGGGGAAAAGAGTCCCAGGGGAAAAGAGACCCAGGGGTACGAGACCCAGTGGAAAGAGTCCCAGGGGAAAGGAGAGCCAGGGAAAAGGGACCCAGGGTACAGGATACCCAGGGGAAAAGGGACCCAGAGGAAAAGAGTCCCGGGGGAAAGACTACCAGGGGTAAGAGACCCACGGGCAAAGAGAACCAGGGGAAAGAGTACCAGGGGAAAGAGTACCAGGGGTAAGAGACCCAGAGGTAAAGAGATCCAGGGGAAAGAGTACCAGGTGTAAGAGACCCAGGGGAAAGAGTACCAGGGGAAAGGAGAGCCAGGGAAAAGGGACCCAGGGGAAAAGAGACCCAGTGGAAAAGGGACCCAGGGGAAAAGAGTCCCGGGGGAATGAGTACCAGGGGTAACAGACCCAGGGGTAAAGAGATCCAGGGGAAAGAGTACCAGGTGTAAGAGACCCAGGGAAAAGAGTACCAGGGGAAAGGAGAGCCAGGGAAAAGGGACCCAGGGGAAAAGAGACCCAGTGGAAAAGGGACCCAGGGGAAAAGAGTCCCGGGGGAAAGAGACCAAGGGGAAAGAGTACCAGGGGAAAGAGTACCAGGGGCAAGAGACCCAGGGGAAAGAGTATCAGGGGAAAGGAGAGAGAGGTAAAAGGGTCCCAGGGGAAAAGAGACCCAGGGGAAAAAGGATCCAGGGGAATAGAGTCCCGGAGGAAAGAGAGCAAGGGGAAAGAGACCCAGGGGAATGTGTCCGAGGGGAAAGTGACCCAGGGGAAAAGAGACCCAGGGGAAAGAGATCCAGGGCAAATGTGTCCCAGGGGAAAAGAGACCCAGGGCAAAAGAGACCCTGGGAAAGAGATCCAGGGGAAAAGCGTCCCGGGGAAAAGTGACCCAATTTGAAACAGACCAACGGGAAAGAGACCCAAGGGAAAAGAGACCCTGGGGAAAAGAGACTCAGGGGAGACAGTCCCAGGGGAAAGGAGGCACGTGTAAAATAGACCCTGGGGAATGAGATCCAGGGTAAAAGAGACCCAGGGGAAAGCGACCCAGGGGAAATAGACCCAGGGGGAAGAGGCCCAGCGGGAAGACACCCAGTGGAATGAGACAGTGGGGAAAAGAAACAGGGAAAAGAGAACCAGCGGAAATAGAACCAGGGGAAGAGAACCAGGGGAAAAGAGATCCAGAATAAAAGAAACCCAGGGGAAAATATAGCCGGGGAAGGGAGCCAGGGAAATAGACACAGGGGAAATAGACCAAGGGGAAAGAGACGCATGTGAAAAGAGACTCAGTGGAAAAGAGATGCAGGGGAAAGAGACCCAGGGCAAAGAGTCCCAGGGGAAAGAGAGCCAGCTAAATGAGACCCGGGGGAAAGAGAACCAGGGGAAGGAGACCAAGGGGAAAGAGACCCAGGGAAAATAGACCCACGGGAAAAGAGACCCAGGGGAAAGAGACCCAGGTAAATGAGACCCTGGGGAAAGAGAAACAGGGGAAAGAGATCCTGGGGAAAAGAGAGCCTTGGAATATAAACCCAGGGAATAGTTACCAGTGAAAATGAAACCATGGGGAAAGGGACCAAGGGATAAGAAACCCAGCGGAAAGATACAATGGGGAAAGAGACCAAGGGGAAAGACATCCAGGGGAATGAGACACTGGGGAAAAGAACCAGGGGAAAAGAGACACAGGGGAAAGAGTCCCAGGGGATAAGAGACCCAGGGGAAAGAGACCGAGGGGAAACAGATCCACGGGAAAGACACCCAGGGGAAAGAGACCAGGGGAAAAGAGACCCAAGTTAAAGAGACACAGGGGCATGAGGCACAGGGGAAATAGACACAGGGGAAAAGAGATCAAGGTAAAAGAGACGCAGGGGAAGGAGACCCAGGGGAAAGAGAGCAAGGGAAAAGAGACCCTGGGGTAAAGAGACCCAGGGGAAACAGTCCCAGGTGAAAGGAGACACAGGGAAAATAGACACTGGAGAATGAGACCGAGGGGAAAAGAGACCCAGGAGAAAGAGACCAAGGGGAAAAGACACCCAGGGGAAAGAGACCCAGTTGAAAAGAAACCCAGGGAAAAAGAGACGCAGGGGAAAGAGACTCAGGGGTAAATAAACCCTGGGAAAAGAGACCCAGGGGAAAGAGACCCAGGAAAATGAGACCCAGGGAAAGAGAACCAGGGGAAAGGAGACCCAAGGGAAAGAGATCCAGGGGAAAAGAGAGCCAGGGGAAAGGAGACCCAGGAGAGAGTTTAAGCGGGATAGAGACCCAGGGGAAAAGAGACCCTGAGGAAAAGAGACACAGGGGAAACAGTCCCAGCGTAAAGGAGACCCAGGGAAATAGACCCTGGGGAATGAGATCCAGGGGAAAACAGACCATGGGGAAAAGAGACCCAGGGGAAAAGAGACACAGTGGAAAGAGACCAAGTCGAATCAGACCCAGGGTAAATAGACCCAGAGGGAAGAGATCCAGGGGAAAGACACCCAGGGGAATGAGACAATGGGGAAAGGAACCAGTGGAAAAGAGACCCACGGAAAAGAGACCCAGGGGAAAGAGACCCAGTGGACAAGAGACCCGGGGAAAGTGACCCAG
The DNA here is from genome assembly GCA_030390025.1 of Squalus acanthias. Taxonomy (NCBI): domain Eukaryota; kingdom Metazoa; phylum Chordata; class Chondrichthyes; order Squaliformes; family Squalidae; genus Squalus; species Squalus acanthias. Next base: position 151,150,372 of record CM059431.1, on the reverse strand, counting down.
GGGAAAATGGGCCCCAGGGGAAAAGAGTCCTGGGGAAAGAGACCCAGGGGAAAGAGACCCAGGGGAAAAGGGGCCCCAGGGGAAAAGAGTCCTGGGGAAAGAGACCTAGGGAAAAGTGACACAGTGGAAAGGAGACCAACGGCAAAAGAGACCCAGGGGATAGAGTCCCAGAGGAAAAGAGACACAGGGGAAAAGTTACCCAGGGGAAAAAGTGACACAGGGGAAAGAGATCCAAGGCAAAAGAGACCCAGGGGAATAGAGACCCAGGGGTAAGAGACCCAGGGGAAAGAGAGACAGCGGAAAGAGACCCAGGGGAAAGAGACCCAGGGGAAAGAGAGCCAGGGGTGCAGAGTCCCAGGTGAAAAGAGACCCAGGGGAAAGAGACCCAGGGGAAATAGACCCAGGGGAAATAGACCGGGGATGAGAGACACAGGGGAAAAGAGACCTTGGGGAAAAGAGACACAGGGGAAAGATACCCAGGGGAAAGAGAGCCAGGGGTGCAGAGTCCCAGGTGAAAAGAGACCCACGGGAAAGAGACCCAGGGGAAAGAGACCCAGGGGAAATAGACCGGGGATAAGAGACACAGGGGAAAAGAGACCTTGGGGAAAAGAGACACAGGGGTAAGATACCCAGCGGAATGAGACCCAGGGGAAAAGAGACCCAGGGGAACAGAGACCCAGGGGAAAGATACACAGGGAAATGAGATACAGGGGAAAGAGACCCAGAGGAAAAGAGGCTATGTGAAAAGAGACCCAGGAGAAAGAGACCCAGGGGAAAGGAGACCCAGGTGAAAGAGAAGCCAGGGGAAGAGAGAAACAGTGGAAAGAGACAATGTGCAAAAGATACCCAGGGGAAAGAGACACAGGGGAAAAGATACCAAGGGGAAAGAGAACGAGGGGAAAACAGACCCAGGGGTTACAGACCCAGGCGAAAAGAGACCCATGGGAAAGGAGACACAGGGGAAAGTGACAATGGGGAAAAGAGACCCAGGGGAACGGAAACCCATGGGAAAGACACCCAGCGAAAAGTGACCCAGGGGATAAGAGACCCAGGGGAAAGAGAGCCAGGCAAAAGAGACATAGGTGAAAAGAGACCCGGGGTAAAGAGATCCAGGGGTAAGAGACCCAAAAGTAAGTGACACAGGGGAAAAGAGTCCCGGGGGAAAGAGACCAAGGGGAAAGAGACCCAGGGGAAAGTGTCCCTGGGGAAAGTGACCCAGGGGAAAAGAGACCAAGGGGAAAGAGACCCAGGGCAAATCAGTCCCAGGGGTAAATGAGACCAAGGAGAAAAGAGACCCTGGGAAAGAGACCCAGGGTAAAAGAGTCCAGGGGGACAGAGACCCAGTTTGAAAGAGTCCAACGGGAAAGAGACCCTGGGAAAGAGACCCAGGGGAAAAGAGAACCTGGGGAAAAGAGACCCAGGGGAGACAGTCCCAGGGGAAAGGAGACCCAGGTAAAATAAACCCTGGGGAATGAAATCCAGGGGAAAAGAGAGCCAGGGGAAAAGTGATGCAGCGGAAAGAGACCCAGGGGAGACAGTCCCAGGGGAAAGGAGACCCAGGTAAATTAGACCCTGGGGAATGAGATCCAGGGGAAAAGAGAGCCAGGGGAAAAGAGACGCAGCGGAAAGAGACCCAGGGGAAAGAGACACAGTGGAAATAGACTTAGGCGGAAGAGACCCAGGGGGAAGAAACACAGGGTAATGAGATACTGGGGAAAAGAAACAGGGGAAAAGAGACCATGGGGAAATAGACCCAGGGGAAAAGACCCAGGGGAAAAGAGATCCAGGGTAAAAAGAGACACAGGGGAAAAAACACAACGGAAAAGAGTCCCGGTGGAAAGAGACCTAGGGGAAAGAGTACCAGGGGAAAGAGTAGCAGGGGTAAGAGACCCAGGGGAAAGAGTACCAGGGGAAAGAATACCAGGGGTAAGTGTACCAGGGGTAAGAGATCCACGGGGAAAGAGATCCAGGGGAAAGAGTACCAGGGGAAAGAGTACCAGGGGTAAGAGACCCACGGGTAAAGGGGTCCAGGGGAAAGAGTACCAGGGGAAAGAGTACCAGGGGTAAGAGACCCAGGGGTAAAGAGATCCAGGGGAAAGAGTACCAGGGGTAAGAGACCCAGGGGAAAGAGTACCAGGGGAAAGGAGAGCCAGGGAAAAGGGACCCAGGGGAAAAGAGACCCAGTGGAAAAGGGACCCAGTGCAAAAGAGTCCCGGGGGAAAGAGACCAAGGGGAAAGAGTACCAGGGGAAAGGAGAGCCAGGGAGAAGGGACCCAGGGGAAACGAGACCCAGGGGAAAAGAGTCCCGAGGGAAAGAGACCTAGGGTAAAGAGATCCATGGGAAAGAGTACCAGGGGAAAGGAAAGACAGGGAAAAGGGACCCAGGGGAAAAGAGACCCAGGGGAAAAGGGATCCAGGGGAAAAGAGTCCCGGGGGAAAGAGAGCAAGGGGAAAGAGACCCAGGGGAATGCGTCCCAGGGGAAAGTGACCCAGGGGAAAAGAGACCCAGGGGAAAGAGATCCATGGCAAATGTGTCCCAGGGGAAAAGAGACCCAGAGCAAAAGAGACCCTGGGAAAGAGATCCAGGGGAAAAGCGTCCCGGGGGAAAGTGACCCAGTTTGAAAGAGACCAACGGGAAAGAGACCCAAGTGAAAAGAGACCCTGGTGAAAAGAGACCCAGGGGACACAGTCCCAGGGGAAGGGAGACACGTGTAAAATAGACCCTTGGGAATGAGATCCAGGGGAAAAGAGACCCAGGGGACAGCGACCCAGGGGAAATAGACCCAGGGGGAAGAGGCCCAGCGGGAAGACACCCAGTGGAATGAGACACTGTGGAAAAGAAACAGGGGAAAAGAGAACCAGCGGAAATAGAACCAGGGGAAAAGAACCAGGGGAAAAGAGATCCAGAGTAAAAGAAACCCAGGGGAAAATATAGCCGGGGAAGGGAGCCAGGGAAATAGACCCAGGGGAAATAGACCGAGGGGAAAGAGACGCATGTGAAAATAGACCCAGTGGAAAAGAGATGCAGGGGAAAGAGACCCAGGGCAAAGAGTCCCACGGGAAAGAGAGCCAGCTAAATGAGACCCGGGGGAAAGAGAACCAGGGGAAGGAGACCAAGGGGAAAGAGACTCCGGGAAAATAGACCCAGGGGAAAGAGACCCAGAGGAAAAGATTCCCAGGGGAAAGTGACACAGGTAAATGAGACCTGGGGAAAGAGAAACAGGGGAAAGAGATCCTGGGGAAAAGAGAGCCTTGGAAAATAAACCCAGGGAATAGTTACCAGGGAAAATGAAACCATGGAGAAAGAGACCAAGGGATAAGAGACCCAGCGGAAAGAGACAATGGGGAAAGAGACCAAGGGGAAAGACATCCAGGGGAATGAGACACTGGGGAAAAGAACCAGGGGAAAAGAGACACAAGGGAAAGAGACACAGGGGAAACAGATCCACGAGAAAGACACCCAGGGGAAAGAGCCCAGGGGAAAAGAGACCCAAGGGAACGAGTTCCAGGGGAAAAGAGAGCCAGGGGAAAGGAGACCTTGAGGAAAAGAGACCCTGAGGAAAAGAGACAAAGGGGAAACAGTCCCACGGTAAAGGAGACTCAGGGAAATAGACCCTGGGGAATGAGATCCAGGGGAAAACAGACCATGGGGAAAGAGACCAAGGGGAAAAGAGACCCAGGGGAAAAGAGACCCAGGGGAAAGAGACCAAGTCGAATCAAACCCAGGGGAAATAGACCCAGAGGGAAGAGACCCAGGGGAAAGACACCCAGGGGAATGAGACAATGGGGAAAGGAACCAGGGGAAAAGAGACCCACGGAAAAGAGACCCAGGGGAAAGAGACCCAGTGGACAAGAGACCCCGGGGAAAGTGACCCAGGGGAAAAGGGGCCCCAGGGGAAAAGAGTCCTGGGGAAAGAGACCCAGGGGAAAGAGACCCAGGTGAAAGAGACCTAGGGAAAAGTGACACAGTGTAAAGGAGACCAACGGCAAATGAGACCCAGGGGATAGAGTCCCAGGGGAAAAGAGACACAGGGGAAAAGTTACCCAGGGGAAAAAGTGACACAGGGGAAAGAGATCCAAGGCAAAAGAGACCCAGGGGAATAGAGACCCAGGGGAAAGACACCCAGGAGAATGAGATCCAAGGGAAAAGAGACCCAGGGGGATGGAGAACTTCGGGAAAAGAGACTCAGGGGAAAGAGAGACAGCGGAAAGAGACCCAGGGGAAAGAGACCCAGTGGAAAGAGAGCCAGGGGTGTAGAGTCCCAGCTGAAAAGAGACCCAGGGGAAAGAGACCCAGGGGAAATAGACCGGGGATAAGAGACACAGGGGAAAAGAGACCTTGGGGAAAAGAGACACAGGGGAAAGATACCCAGCGGAATGAGACCCAGGGGAAAAGAGACCCAGGGGAACAGAGACCCAGGGGAAAGATACAAAGGAAATGAGATACAGGGGAAAGAGATTCAGGGGAAAAGAGACCCAGGGGAAAGAGACCCAGAGTAAAAGAGGCTATGTGAAAAGAGACCCAGGAGAAAGAGACCCAGGGGAAAGGAGACCCAGGTGAAAGAGAACCAGGCGAAGAGTGAAACAGGAGAAAGAGACAATGTGCAAAAGAGATCCAGGGGAAAAGACCCAGTGGAAAATATACCAAGGGGAAAGAGAACGAGGGGAAAACAGACCCAGGGGATACAGACCCAGGCGAAAAGAGACCCATGGGAAAGGAGACACAGGGGAAAGTGACCCTGGGGAAAAGAGACCCAAGGGAAAGAGAACCAGGCAAAAGAGACATAGGAGAAAAGAGACCCGGGGTAAAGAGACCCAGGGGTAAGAGACCCAGGGGAAAGAGACCCAGCGGAAAGAGACCCAAAAGTAAGTGACTCAGGGGAAAAGAGTCCCGGGGAAAAGAGACCTAGGGGGAAAGAGACCAATGGGAAAGAGACCTAGGGGAAAGCAATCCAGGGGAAAGAGACCCAGGGGAAAAGAGTCCCAGGGGAAAGAGACCCAGCTAAATGAGACCCGGGGGAAAGAGAACCAGGGGAAAGAGACCAAGTGGAAAGAGACCCAGGGAAAAGAGACCCACGGGAAAAGAGACCCAGGGGAAAGAGACCCAGGGGAAAGAGATCCTGGGGAAAGAGATCCTGGCGAAAAGAGAGCCTTCGAAAATAAACCCAGGGAATAGAGACCAGGGAAAATGAAACCATGGGGAAAGAGACCCAGGGATAAGAGACCCAGCAGAAAGAGACACAGGGGAAAGAGACCAAGAGGAAAGACATCCAGGGGAATGAGACACTGGGGAAAAGAACCAGGGGAAATGCGACACAGGGGAAAGAGTCCCAGGGGATAGAGACCCAGGAGAAAGAGACCCAGTGGATAGTGACCCAGGGGAAAGAGATCCACGGGAAAGAGACCCAGGGGAAAGAGACCAGGGGAAAAGAGACCCAAGTGAAAGAGACACAGGGGCATGAGACCCAGGGGAAAGAGATCCACGGGAAAGAGACCCAGGGGAAAGATATCCACGGGAAAGACACCCAGGGGAAAGAGACCAGGGGAAAAGAGACCCAAGTGAAAGAGACACAGGGGCATGAGACCCAGGGGAAAATAGACCCAGGGAAACGAGGCCCAGGGATAAAGATACCCAGGGGAAAGAAACACAGGGGAAATAGACCCAGGGAAAGTAGACCCAGAAGAAAGAAATTGGGAGAAAGAGACCAAGGGTTAAAGAGTCCCGGGAAAAACAGACCAAGGGGAAAGAAACACAGTGGAAAAGAGTAACGGTGGAAGGAGACCATGGTAAAAAGCTACAGGAGAAAGGAGACCCAGGGGTAAGGGAGAATTGGGATCGATACCCTGGGGAAACAGACCCAGGGGAAAGAAACCCAGGGAAATGTTTCACAGTGGAAAGAGACCCAGAGAAAAGGATGTCTAGGGGAAAGAGATCCAGGGGTACAGAGACATAGAGGAAAGGGACCCAGAGGAAAAGAGACCCAGGGGTAAGAGACCCAGGGGAAAAGAGACCCAAGGGAAAGAGACACAGGGAATTGAGACCCAGGGAAAAGAGTCACGGGGAAACAGACCCAGGGGAAAGAGATCAAGGGGAAAAGAGTCCCAGCGGAAAAGAGACACAAGGGAAAGAGACCCAGGGGAAAAGAGACCCAGGGGTACGAGACCCAGGCGAAAGAGTCCCAGGGGAAAGGAGAGCCAGGGAAAAGGGACCCAGGGTACATGATACCCAGGGGAAAAGGGACCCAGGGGAAAAGAGTCCCGGGGGAAAGAGACCAAGGGGAAAGAGTCCCAGGGGAAAGGAGAGCCAGGGAAAAGGGACCCAGGGTACATGATACCCAGGGGAAAAGGGACCCAGGGGAAAAGAGTCCCGGGGGAAAGAGACCAAGGGGAAAGTGACCCAGGGGAAAAGAGACCCTGGGAAAGAGACCCAGGGTAAAAGAGTCCAGGGGGACAGAGACCCAGTTTGAATGAGTCCAACGGGAAAGAGCCCCAGGGGAAAAGTGACCCAGGGGAAAATAGTCCCGGGGGAAAGAGATCCAGGGGAAAGAGGCCCAGGGGAATGTGTCCCAGGAGAAAGTGACCCAGGGGAAAAGAGAACCAGGGGAAAGAGATCTAGGGCAAATGTGTCCCAGGGGAAAAGAGACCCAGGGCAAAATAGACCCTGGGAAAGAGATCAAGGGGAAAAGCGTCCCGGGGGAAAGTGACCCAGTTTGAAAGAGACCAACGGGAAAGAGACCCAAGGGAAAATAGACCCTGGGGAAAAGAGACCCAGGGGAGACAGTCCCAGGGGAAAGGAGAAACGTGTAAAATAGACCCTGGGGAATGAGATCCATGGGAAAAGAGACCCTGGGGAAAGCGAGCCAGGGGAAATAGACCCAGGGGGAAGAGGCCCAGGGGAAGACAACCAGTGGAATGAGACACTGGGGAAAAGAAACAGTGGAAAAGAGAACCAGCGGAAATAGAACCAGGGGAAAAGAACCAGGGGAAAAGAACCAGGGGAAAAGAGATCCAGAGTAAAAGAAACCCAGGGGAAAATATAACCGGGGAAGGGAGCCAGGGAAATAGACCCAGGGGAAAGAGACGCATTGGAAAAGAGACCCAGTGGAAAAGAGATGCAGGCGAAAGAGACCCAGGGAAAAGAGTCCCAGGGGAAAGAGAGCAAGCTAAATGAGACCCGGGGGAAAGAGAACCAGGGGAAGGAGACCAAGGGGAAAGAGACCCAGGGGAAAGAGACCCAGGGAAAATAGACCCACGGGAAAAGAGACCCAGGGGAAAGAGACCCAGGTAAATGAGACCCTGGGGAAAGAGACGCAGGTAAATGAGACCCTGGGGAAAGAGAAACAGGGGAAAGAGATCCTGGGGAAAAGAGAGCCTTGAAAAATAAACCCAGGGAATAGTTACCAGGGAAAATGAAACCATGGAGAAAGAGACCAAGGGATAAGAGACCCAGCGGAAAGAGACAATGGGGAAAGAGACCAAGGGGAAACACATCCAGGTGAATGAGACACTGGGGAAAAGAACCAGGGGAAAAGAGACACAGGGGAAAGAGTCCCAGGGGATAGAGACCCAGGGGAAAGAGACCCAGGGGAAAGAGACCAGGGGAAAGAGACCAGGGGAAAAGAGACCCAGGGGAAAGAGACACAGGGGAAAAGAGACCCAAGTTAAAGAGACACAGGGGCATGAGGCACAGGTGAAAAGAGATCAAGGTGAAAGAGACGCAGGGGAAGGAGACCCAGGGGAAAGAGAGCAAGGGAAAGGAGACCCTGGGGTAAAGAGACCCAGGGGAAACAGTCCCAGGTGAAAGGAGACACAGGGAAAATAGACACTGGAGAATGAGACCGAGGGGGAAAGAGACCCAGGAGAAAGAGACCAAGGGTAAAAGACACCCAGGGGAAAGAAACCCAGTTGAAAAGAGACCCCGGGAAAAAGAGACGCAGGGGAAAGAGACTCAAAGGTAAAGAAACCCTGGGAAAAGAGACCCAGGGGAAAGAGACCCAGGAAAATGAGACCCAGGGAAAGAGAACCAGGAAAATGAGACCCAGGGAAAGAGAACCAGGGGAAAAGAGACCCAAGGGAAAGAGAGCCAGGGGAAAGGAGACCCGGGGAGAGTCTAAGGGGAAAAGAGACCCAGGGGAAAAGAGACCCTGAGGAAAAGAGACACAGAGGAAACATTCCCAGGGTAAAGGAGACCCAGGAAAATAGACTAATGGGAATTAGATCCAGGGGAAAACAGACCATGGGGAAAGAGACCAAGGGGAAAAGAGACCCAGGGGAAAAGAGACCCAGGGGAAAAGAGACCCAGGGGAAAAGAGACCCAGGGGAAAGAGACCAAGTCGAATCAGACCATTGGGAAATAGACCCAGAGGTAAGAGACCCAGGGGAAAGACACCCACGGAAAAGAGACCCAGGGGAAAGAGACCCAGTGGACAAGAGACCCCGGGGAAAGTGACACAGGGGAAAAGGGGTCCCAGGGGAAAAGAGTCCTGGGGAAAGAGACCCAGGGGAAAGAGACGCAGGGGAAAGAGACCTAGGGAAAATTGACACAGTGGAAAGGAGACCAACGGCAAAAGAGACCCAGGGGATAGAGTCCCAGGGGAAAAGAGACCCAGGGGAAAAGTTACCCAGGGGAAAAAGTGTCACAGGGGAAAGAGATCCAAGGCAAAAGAGACCCAGTGTAATAGAGACCCAGGGGAAAGAGACCCAGGAGAATGAGATCAAAGGGAAAAGAGACCCAGCGGGATGGAGAGCCAGGGGTGTAGAGTCCCTGGTGAAAAGAGACCCAGGGGAAAGAGTCCCTGGGGAAAGAGACCCGGGGATAAGAGACACAGGGGAAAAGAGACCTTGGGGAAAAGAGGCACAGGGGAAAGATACCCAGCGGAATGAGACCCAGGGGAAAAGAGACCCAGGGTAACAGAGACCCAGGGGAAAGATACACAGGGAAATGAGATAAAGGGGAAAGAGATTCAGCGGAAAAGAGACCCAGGGGAAAGAGACCCAGAGGAAAAGAGGCTATGTGAAAAGAGACCCAGGAGAAAGAGACCAAGGGGAAAGGAGACCCAGGCGAAAGAGAACCAGGGGAAGAGAGAAACAGGGGAAAGAGACATTGTGCAAAAGAGACCCAGGGTAAGAGACCCAGGGGAAAAGATACCAAGGGGAAAGAGAACGAGGGGAAAACAGACCCAGGGGATACAGACCCAGGCGAAAAGAGACCCATGGGAAAGGAGACACAGGGGAAAGTGACCCTGGGGAAAGAGACCCAGGGGAACGGAAACCCATGGGAAACAGACCCAGCGAAAAGTGACCCAGCGGATAAGAGACCCAGGGGAGAGAGAGCCAGGCAAAAGAGACATAGGAGAAAAGAGACCCGGGGTAAAGAGACCAAGGGGTAAGAGACCCAGGGGAAAGAGACCCAGCGGAAAGAGACCCAAAAGTAAGTGACTTAGGGGAAAAGAGTCCCGGGGAAAAGAGACCAAGGGGAAAGAGACCAATGGGAAAGAGACCTAGGGGAAAAGCGATCCAGGGGAAAGAGACCCAGGGGAAAAGCGATCCAGGGGAAAGAGACCCAGGGGAAAATTGACCCAGGGGAAAGAGACCCAGGGGAGAAGACTCAGGCGTAAAAGTACCAAAGAAAAGAGACAAATGGGAAAAGAAACCCAGAGGAAAGAGACCCGGGGAAAAGAGACCCATGGGAACGAGTCCAAGGGAAAAGAGCCCCTGGGGTAAGAGACCCAGGGGAAAGAGATCCAGCGGAAAGAGACCCAAAAGAAAGTGACTCAGGGGAAAAGAGTCCCGAGGAAAAGAGAACTAGGGGAAAAGAGGCCAATGGGAAAGAGACCCAGGGGAAAAACGATCCAGGGGAAAGAGACCCAGGGAAAAAGCGATCCAGGGGAAAGAGACCGAGGGGAAAAGCGACCCAGGGGAAAGAGACCCAGGGGAGAAGACTCAGGAGTAAAAGGATCAAAGAAAAGAGACAAATGGGAAAAGAAACCCAGAGGAAAGAGACCCGGGGAAAAGAGACCCATGGGAATAAGTCCCAGTGGAAGAGAGGCTCATGGAAAACCGACCCGGGGAAAAAGATAACCAGGGGAAAGAGACCCAGGGAACTGAGATGCAGGGGATAGAGACCCAGGGAAAATGAAAGCCAGGGTGAAGAGATCCAGGGGAAAAGGGACCCTGGGAAAAGAATCCCAGGGGAAAGAAATCAAGGGGAAAAGAGACCCGGCAGAAAGAGACCCTGGAAAATGAGACCCAGGGGAAAGAGAACCAGGGGAAAAGAGTCCCGAGGAAAAGAGAACTAGGGGAAAAGAGGCCAATGGGAAAGAGACCCAGGGGAAAAACGATCCAGGGGAAAAAGACCCAGGGAAAAAGCGACCCAGGGGAAAGAGACCGAGGGGAAAAGCGACCCAGGGGAAAGAGACCCAGGGGAGAAGACTCAGGAGTAAAAGGATCAAAGAAAAGAGACAAATGGGAAAAGAAACCCAGAGGAAAGAGACCCGGGGAAAAGAGACCCATGGGAATAAGTCCCAGTGGAAGAGAGGCTCAGGGAAAACCGACCCGGGGAAAAAGATAACCAGGGGAAAGAGACCCAGGGAACTGAGATGCAGGGGATAGAGACCCAGGGAAAATGAAAGCCAGGGTGAAGAGATCCAGGGGAAAAGGGACCCTGGGAAAAGAATCCCAGGGGAAAGAAATCAAGGGGAAAAGAGACCCGGCAGAAAGAGACCCAGGAAAATGAGACCCAGGGGAAAGAGAACCAGGGGAAGAGAGACCCAGGGAAAAGAGACCCAGGGGTAAAGTGAGCCAGGGGAAAGGAGACACAGGGGAAAGAGACCCAGGGGAAAAGAGACAAATTGGAAAGAGACCCAGGGGAAAGAGACCCAGGGGGAAGAGACCCAGGGGAAAGAGATTCAGGGAAAAGAGAACCAGTGGAAAGAGACCCGGGGAAATGAGAGCCAGGGGATAAGAGATCCTGAAGAAAAGAGACACAGGGGAAACAGTCACAGGGGAAAAGAGACCCAGTGGAATAGGGGCCCAGGGGGAAAAGAGACACAGGGCAGAAGAGACCCAGGGGAAAGAGACACCGGGGAAAAGAGAGCAAGGGGAAAGAGACCAAGGGGAAAACAGAACCGGGGATACAGACCCAGGGGATAAGAGAACCAGTGGAAAGGAGACGCACGGGAAAGAGACCCTGGGGAAAAGAAACCCAGGCGAATGAGACCCAGGGAAATGAGATCCAGGAGAAAGATACCCAGGGGAATGAGATTCAAGGGAAAAGAGACCCAGGCGAATGAGTCCCAGGGGAAAAAGACACGGCGGAAAGAGACCCAGGGGAAAGAGAGCAGAGGAAAGAGACCCAGGGGAAAAAGACACGGCGGAAAGAGACCCAGGGGAAAGAGAGCAGAGGAAAGAGACCCAGGGGAAAAAGAGACAGAGGAAAGAGACCCAGTGGAAAAAGACACAGAGGAAAGAGACCCAGGGGAAAAAGACACAGCGGAAAGAGACCCAGGGGAAAGATACCAGAGGAAATAGACCCAGGTGAGCAGAGTCCCAGGGGAAAAGAGACCCAGGGGAAGAGACCCGGGGAAAGAGACCCGGGGAAATGAGAGCCAGCTGATAAGAGACTCTGGGGAAAAGAGTCCCAGGGGAAACAGTCACAGGGGAAAAGTTTACCCATTGGAAAATGTGCACAGGGAAAAAAGAGACACAGTGGAATGATACCAGCGGAGTGAGACACAGGGTAAAATACAGCATGGGGAATAGAGACCCAGGGGAAAGAGACCCAGGGAAATGAGATCCAGGGGAAGGAGTTCCAAGAGGAAACAGTCACAGGTGAAAAGAGACCCGGGTGAAAAGAGACCCAGTGGAAATGAGAGCCAGGGGAAAGAGAAACAGGGGAAAAGAGACCCAGGTTAAATAGACCTAGGGAAATGAGTTCCAGGGGTAAAGAGACCCATGGGAAAGAGAGCCAGGGATAGGAGAGCTAGGGGAAAGAGTACCAGGGGAAAAGAGGCCAAGGAGAGAGAGACCCCGGTGAAAAGAAAGCCGCGGGAAAGCTGACCCAGGGGAAACAGAACAAGAGGAAAGAGATCCAGGGTAAAAGAGACGCAGGGGAAAAGATACCCAGGGGAAAGAGATCCAGTTGTCAAGAGAACCCGGGGAAAGAGACCCAGGGGAAAAGGGAACCAGGGGAAAAATGTTCTGGGGGAAAGAGACCCAGGTAAATGAGATACAGGGGAAAGAGATTCAGGGAAAAAATGACCCAGGGGAAAGAGAAGCAGAGGAAAAGAGGCTTTGTGAAAAGAGACCCAGGAGAAAGAGACCCAATGGAAAAGAGTCCCAGGGGAACGAGATCCAGTGGAAAAGAGAGCCAGGTGAATGCGACCCAGGGGCAAAGAGACACAGGGGAAAGAGACACAGGGGAAAAGAGACCCGGGAGAAAAGAGACCCAGGGGAAAAGAGACCCAGGGGAAAGGAGACCCAGGGGAAAGAGACCCTGGGGAAAAGAGACCCAGGAGCAAGATACCCTGGGGAAAAGAGCCCCAGGAGAAAGGAAACCCCATGTGAAAGAGATCGAGGAAAAAGTGACCATGGGGAAAAGGGACCCTGGGAAAAGTGACCCAGGGGAAAGAGACACAGATAAATTAGATCCAGGGGAAAGAGACCAAGGGAAAATGAGACGCAGTTGGAAGAAAAAGGGGAAAAGAGACCCAGGGAAATGAATCCCAGGGGAAAGAAACCAAGGGGAAAAGAGACCCGCCGAAAAGAGACCCAGGGCAATGAGACCCAGGGGAAAGAGAGCCAGGGGAAAAGAGACCCAGGGGAAAGAGTCACAGGGGAAAGAGTCACAGGGGAAAAGAGGTCCAGACAAGAGGAGAACCAGGGGAAAGAGGTCCAGGGGAAAGGAGACACAGGGGAAAGAGTCACAGGGGAAAAGAGGTCCAGACAAGAGGAGAACCAGGGGAAAGAGGTCCAGGGGAAAGGAGACACAGGGGAAAGAGACCCAGAGGAATGAGACCCAGGGGAAAAAGACCCAGCGGAAAAGATACCCATGTAAAATACAGGCAAAGAAAAGAGACCCGGGGGAAAGAGACCCAGTGGACAAGAGACCCAGGGGAACGAGACCCAGGGGAAAAGAGACCAATTGGAAAGACACCCAGGGGAAATAGACCCAGGGGCACGAGTCCCAGGGGAAAGAGACCCAACGGAAAGAGACCCAGGGGAAAGAGACTCAGGGAAACGAGACCCAGGGGAAAGAGACCCGAGGAAAGAGACCCGGGGAAAGAGACCCGGGGAAATGAGAGCCAGGGGATAAGAGACCCTGAAGAAAAGAGACGCAGGGGAAACAGTCACAGGGAAACAGAGACCCAGGGGAATAGGGGCCCAGGGGAAAAAGAGACACAGGAAATATACCAGGGGAATGAGACCCAGCGTAAAAGAGCCCCAGGGGAAAGAGATTCAGGGGAAATGAGATCCAGGGGAATAGGGGCCCAGGGGAAAAAGAGAATCAGTGGAAAAGAGACCCAGGTGAATACGACCCAGGGGAAGAGAGACCCAGGGGAAAGAGACACAGGGGAAAAGAGACCCAGGGGAAAAGAGACCCTGGGGAAAGACACCCAGGGCAAAAGAGAGCCAGGGGAAAGAGACCCAGGGGAAAAGAGAGCAAGGGGAAAGAGACCGAGGGGAAAACAGACCCAGGGGATACAGACCCAGGGGAAAAGAGAACCAGGGGATAGGAGACCCAGGGGAAAGAGACTCAGGGAAAAGAGACCCAGGGAAAAAAGAACCAGGCGAATGAGACACAGGGAAATGAGATCCAGTGGAAAGATACCCAGGGGAATGAGATTCAAGGAAAAGAGACCCTGCGGAATAGAGACCCAGGCGAATGAGTCCCAGGGAAATGAGATCCAGGGGAAAGAGACCCAGGGGAAAAGAAACCTGGGAAAAGAGACCCAGGGGAAAGAGACACAGCGGAAAGAGACGCAGGGGAAAGAGACCAGAGGAACGAGACCCAGGGGAGAAGAGTCCCAGGGGAAAAGAGACCCAGGGGAAGAGACCCGGGGAAAGAGACCCTGGGGAAATGAGTCCCAGGGGAAACAGTCACAGGGGAAAAGTTTACCCAGGGGAAAAGTTGCACAGGGGAAAAGAGAGACAGGGGAATGATACCAGGTGAATGAGAGTCAGGGTAAAAGAGACCCAGGGGAATAGAGACCCAGGGGAATGAGACCAAGGGAAATGAGATCCAGGGGTAGGAGTTCCAGGGGGAAAGAGCCCCAGGGGAAAGAGAGCCAGGTTAAAGAGACCCAGGGCAATGAGTTCCAGGGGAAAAAGACCCAGGGGAAAAGAGAGCCAGGGGTAAGCGACCCAAGGAAATAGGATACAGGAGAAAGAGACCCAGGGGAAATAAGAGCCTCGGGGAAGAGACCCAGGGGAAAAGAGACCAAGGGGAAAGAGACCCAGGGAATGGAGAACTAGGGGAATAAAAACCAGGGGAAAAGAGACCCAGGGGAAAGAGTCCCCGGGGAAAAGAAACCCAGAGGAAAGGAGACCCACTGGAAACAGAACAAGAGGAAAGAGATCCAGGGGAAGAGAGACGCAGGGAAAAGATACCCTGGGGAAAGAGACCCGGGGAAATGAGAGCCAGGGGATAAGAACCCTGAAGAAAAGAGACACAGGGGAAACAGTCACAGGGGAACAGAGACCCAGGGGAATAGATGCCCAGGGGAAAAAGAGACACAGGGGAAATATACCAGGGGAATGAGACCCAGGGTAAAAGAGCCCCAGGGGAAAGAGATTGAGGGGAAAAGAGACCCAGGGGAATAGGGGCCCAGGGGAAAAAGAGAACCAGTGGAAAAGAGACCCAGGTGAATACGACCCAGGGGAAGAGAGACCCAGGGGAAAGAGACACAGGGGAAAAGAGACCCAGGGGAAAAGAGACGCTGGGGAAAGACACCCAAGTCAAAAGAGAGCCAGGGGAAAGAGACCCAGGGGAAAAGAGAGCATGGGGAAAGAGACCGAGGGGAAAACAGAACCAGGGGATACAGACGCAGGGGAAAAGAGAACCAGGGGAAAGGAGACCCAGGGGAAAGAGACCATGGGGAAAATAGACCCAGGGGAAAAGAGACACAGGGAAAAGAGACCCAGGGGAAAATAAAACCAGGGGAAAGAGACGAAGCGGAAAGAGACCCAGGGGAAAGGAGACCCAGGCGAATGAGACGCAGGGAAATGAGATCCAGTGGAAAGATACCCAGGGGAATAGGATTCAAGGGAAAAGAGTCCCTGGGGAATAGAGACCCAGGCGAATGAGTCCTAGGGAAATGAGATCCAGGGGAAAGAGACCCAGGGGAAATGAAACCTGGGAAAAGAGACCCAGGGGAAAGAGACACAGCGGAAAGAGACGCAGGGGAAAGAGACCAGAGGAAAGAGACCCAGGGGAGAAGAGTCCCAGGGGAAAAGAGACCCAGGGGAAACAGTCACAGGGGAAAAGTTTACCCAGGGGAAAAGTTGCACAGGGGAAAAAGAGACACAGGGGAATGATACCAGGTGAATGAGACTCAGGGTAAAAGAGACCCAGGGGAATAGAGAGCCAGGGGAAAGAGACCCAGGTGAAAAGAGACGCAGTTTAAAGAGACCCAGGGCAATGAGTTCCATGGGAAAGAAACCCAGCGGAAAAGAGTCACAGGTTAAAGAGACCCAGGTAAATGAGTTCCAGGGGAAAAAGACCCGGGGGAAAAGAGAACCAGGTAAAGAGACCCAAGGAAATGGGATACCGGAGAAAGAGACCCAGGGGAAATAAGAGCCTCTGGGAAGAGACCCAGTGGAAAAGAGACCAAGGGGAAAGAGACCCAGGGAATGGAGACCAGAGGAAAGAAAACCAGGGGAAAAGAGACCCAGGGGAAAGAGTCCCCGGGGAAAAGAAACCCAGAGGAAAGGAGACCCAAGGGAAACAGACCAAGAGGAAAGAGATCCAGGGGAAGAGAGACGCAGGGGAAAAGATACTCTGGGGAAAGTGATCCAGTTGTCAAGAGAACCCGGGGAAAGAGACCATGGGGAAACGGGACCCAGGGGAAAAGAGTTCTGGGGGAAAGATACCCAGGGAAGTGAGATACAGGGGAAAGAGATTCAGGGAAAAAAGGACCCATTTGAAAGAGACCCAGAGGAAAAGAGGCTATGTGAAAAGAGACCCAGGAGAAAGAGACCCAAAGGAAAAGAGTCCCAGGGGAAAGAGATCCAGTGGAAAAGAGACCCAGGGGAATGAGACCCAGTGTAAAAGAGACCCAGGGGAAAGAGATTCAGGGGAAAAGAGATAGAGGTGAATAGGGGCCCAGGGGAAAAAGAGAACCAGTGGAAAAGAGACCCAGGTGAATACGACCCAGGGGAAGGGAGACCCAGGGGAAAGAGACACAGGGGAAAAGAGACCCAGGGGAAAAGAGACCCTGGAAAATGACACCCAGGGCAAAAGAGAGCCAGGGGAAAGAGACCCAGGGGAAAAGAGAGCAAGCGGAAAGAGACCGAGGGGAAAACGGAACCAGGGGATACAGACCCAGGGGAAAAGAGAACCAGGGGAAAGGAGACCCAGGGGAAAGAGACTCAGGGAAAAGTGGCCCCGGGGGAAAAGAGAACCAGGGGTAAGAGACAAAGCGGAAAGAGAACCAGGGGAAAAGAGACCCAGGCGAATGAGACGCAGGCAAATGAGATCCAGTGGAAAGATACCCAGGGGAATGAGATTAAAGGGAAAAGAGACCCTGGGGAATAGAGACCCAGGCGAATGAGTCCCAGGGAAATGAGATCCAGGGGAAAGAGACCCAGGGGAAAGAGACACAGCGGAAAGAGACGCAGGGGAAAGAGACCAGAGGAAAGAAACCCAGGGGAGTAGAGTCCCAGGGGAATAGAGACCCAGGGGAAGAGACCCGGGGAAAGAGACCCCTGGGAAATGAGTCCCAGGGGAAACTTTCACAGGGGAAAAGTTTACAATGGGGAAAAGGTGCACAGGGGAAAAAGAGACACAGGGGAATGATACCAGGGGAATGAGACTAAGGGTAAAAGAGACCCAGGGGAATAGAGACCCAGGGGAAAGAGACCAAGGGAAATGAGATCCAGGGGAAGGAGTTCGAGGGGGAAAGAGCCCCAGGGGAAAAGAGACCCAGGTGAAAAGAGATCTAGTGGAAAAGAGAGCCAGGGTAAAGAGTCCCAGGGAAAAGAGACCCAGGTTAAAGAGACCCAGGGCAATGAGTTCCATGGGAAAGGGACCCAGCGGAAAAGAGTCACAGGTTAAAGAGACCCAGAGAAATGAGTTACAGGGGAGAAAGACCCGGGGGAAAAGAGAACCAGGGGTAAGAATCCAGGGAAATGGGATACAGGAGAAAGAGACCCAGGGGAAATAAGAGCCTCGGGGAAGAGACCCAGGGGAAAAGAGAACCAGGGGAAAGAGACCCAGGGGAAACAGACCAAGAGGAAAGAGATCCGGGGGAAGAGAGACACAGGGGAAAAGATACCCTGGGGAAAGAGATCCAGTTGTCAAGAGAACCAGGGGAAAGAGACCATGGGGAAAAGGGACCCAGGGGAAAAGAGTTCTGGGGGAAAGCTACCCAGGGAAATGAGATACATGGGAAAGAGATTCAGGGAAAAAAGGACCCAGGTGAAAGAGATCCAGAGGAAAGAGGTAATGTGAAAAGAGACCCAGGAGAAAGAGACCCAAAGGAAAAGAGTCCCAGGGGAAAGAGATCCAGTGGAAAAGAGTCCCAGGGGAATAAGACCCAGTGTAAAAGAAACCCAGGGGAAAGAGATTCAGGGGAAAAGAGACACAGGGGAATAGGGGCCCAGGGGAAAAAGAGAACCAGTGGAAAAGAGACCCAGGTGAATACGACCCAGGGGAAGAGAGACCCAGGGGAAAGAGACACAGGGGAACAGTGACCCAGGGGAAAAGAGACCGTGGGGAAAGACACCCAGGGCAAAAGAGAGCCAGGGGAAGGAGACCCAGGGGAAAAGAGAGCAAGCGGAAAGAGACCGAGGGGAAATCAGAACCAGGGGATAGAGACCCAGGGGAAAAGAGAAAAAGGGGAAAGGAGACCCAGGGGAAAGAGACCCTGGGGAAAATAGACCCAGGGGAAAAGAGACTCAGGGAAAAGTGACCATGGGGAAAAGAGAACCAGGGGTAAGAGACAAAGCGGAAAGAGAACGAGGGGAAAAGAGACCCAGGCGAATGAGACGCAGGGAAATGAGATCCAGTGGAAAGATACCCAGGGGAATGAGATTCAAGGGAAAAGAGACCCTGGGGAATAGAGACCCAGGCGAATGAGTCCCAGGGAAATGAGATCCAGGGGAAAGAGACCCAGGGGAAAGAGACACAGCGGAAAGAGACGCAGGGGAAAGACACCAGAGGAAAGAAACTCAGGGGAGTACATTCCCAGGGGAAAAGAGACCCAGGGGAAGAGGCCCGGGGAAAGAGACCCTGGGGAAATGAGTCACCGGTTAAAGAGACCCAGGGAAATGAGTTACAGGGGAGAAAGACCCGGGGGAAAAGAGAACCAGGGGTAAGAATCCAGGGAAATGGGATACAGGGGAAAGAGACCCAGGGGAAATAAGAGGCTCGGGGAAGAGACCCAGGGGAAAAGAGACCCAGGGAAAAGAGACCCAGTGAATGGAGATCTAGGGGAAAGATAACCAGGGGAAAAGAGACCCAGGGCAAAGAGACCCCGGGGAAAAGAAACCCAGAGGAAAGGAGACCCAGGGGAAACAGACCAAGAGGAAAGAGATCCAGGGGAAGAGAGACGCAGGGGAAAAGATACCCACGTGAAAGAGATCCAGTTGTCAAGAGAACACGGGGAAAGAGACCATGGGGAAAAGGGACACAGGGGAAAAGAGTTCTGGGGGAAAGAGACACAGGGAAGTTAGATACAGGGGAAAGAGATTCAGGGAAAAAAAGATCCAGGTGAAAGAGACCCAGAGGAAAAGAGGCTTTGTGAAAAGAGACCCAGGAGAAAGAGACCCAAAGGAAAAGAGTCCCAGGGGAAAGAGATCCAGTGGAAAAGGGACCCAGGTGAATGCGACCCATGGGAAAAAAGACCCAGGGGAAAGAGACCCAGGGGAAAAGAGACCCGGGGGAAAAGAGACCATGGGGAAAGAGACCCAGGGCAAAAGAGACCCAGGGGAAAAGAGACCCGGGGGAAAGGAGACCCAGGGGAAAGAGACCCAGGGGAAAAGAGACCCGGGGGAAAAGAGACCCAGGGGAAAGAGACCCAGGGCAAAAGAGACCCAGGGGAAAAGAGACCCCGGGGAAAGGAGACCCAGGGGAAAGAGACCCAGGGGAAAAGAGACCCGGGGGAAAGGAGACCCAGGGGAAAGAGACCCAGGGCAAAAGAGACCCAGGGGAAAAGAGACCCCGGGGAAAGGAGACCCAGGGGAAAGAGACCCAGGGGAAAAGAGACCCGGGGGAAAAGAGACCATGGGGAAAGAGACCCAGGGCAAAAGAGACCCAGGGGAAAAGAGACCCGGGGGAAAAGAGACCCAGGGCAAAAGAGACCTGGGAGAAAATAGAGCAAGGGGAAAGAGACACAGGGCAAAAGAGACCCAGGGGAAAGAGACCCAGGGGAAAAGAGACACGGTGGAAAAGAGAACCAGGGGAAAAGAGACCCAGGGGAAAGGAGACCCAGGGGAAAGAGACCCTTGGGGAAAAGAGACACGGTGGAAAAGAGACCATGGGGAAAGAGACCCAGGGGAAAAGAGACCCAGGGAAAAGAGACCCGGGGGAAAAGAGACCCAGGGCAAAAGAGACCCGGGAGAAAAGAGACCATGGGGAAAGAGACCCAGGGCAAAAGAGACCCAGGGGAAAAGAGACCCCGGGGAAAAGAGACCCAGGGGAAAGGAGACCCGGGGGAAAAGAGACCATGGGGAAAGATACCCCTGGTAAAAGAGACCCAGGGGAAAAGAGACAAGGGGAAAAGAGACCCGGGGGAAAAGAGACCCAGTGGAAAAGAGACACATGGGAAAATAGACCCCGGGGAAAAGAGACCCAGGGGAAAGGAGACCTAGTGGAAAATAGACCCCGGGGAAAAGAGACCATGGGGAAGGGATACCCAGGGGAAATAGAACCAGGGGAAAAGAGACCCGGGGGAAAAGAGAACATGGGGAAAGAGAACCAGGGCAAAAGAGACCCAGGGGAAAAGAGACCCAGGAGTAAGAGACCTAGGGGAATGAGACCCAGCGGAACGAGATCCAAGGGAAAGAGGCCTAGGGGAAAAGAGTCCCGGGGAAAAGACAGCGAGCGGAAAAAAAGACCAAGTGGAAAGATTCCTAGGGGAGAAGAGTCAGGGGAAAAAGAAACAAAGAAAAGAGACACAGGGGAAAAGAATCCCAGAGGAAAGAGATGCATGAGGAAAGAGTCCCATGAGATAGAGACACAGGGGAAAGAGACCCAGGGGAAAAGAGAGCCAGGGGAAAAGAGACCTAGGGGAAAGGAGTCCCAGGGGAAAGAGACCCAGGGCAAAAGACACCCAGGGGAAAAGAGTCCCCGGGAAAAGAGACCCAGGGGAAAGGAGACCCAGGGGAAAGAGACCCTGGGGAAAAGAACCCAGTAGCAAGATACCCTGGGGAAAAGAGCCCCTTGGGAAAGGAAACCCATGGGAAAGAGATCAAGGAAAAAGTGACCCATGGGGAAAAGAGACCCAGGGGAAAGAGACCCAGGGAAAAGAGACCCAGGATAAAGAGACCCGGGAAAAAGAGACCCAGGAGTAAGAGACCTAGGGGAATGAGACCCAGCGGAACGAGATCCAAGGGAAAGAGGCCTAGGGGAAAAGAGTCCCGGGGAAAAGACAGCGAGCGGAAAAAAAGACCAAGTGGAAAGATTCCTAGGGGAGCAGAGTCAGGGGAAAAAGAAACAAAGAAAAGAGACACAGGGGAAAAGAATCCCAGAGGAAAGAGACGCATGAGCAAAGAGTCCCATGAGATAGAGACACAGGGGAAAGAGACCCAGGGGAAAAGAGAGCCAGGGGAAAAGAGACCTAGGGGAAAGGAGTCCCAGGGGAAAGAGACCCAGGGCAAAAGACACCCAGGGGAAAAGAGTCCCCGGGAAAAGAGACACAGGGGAAAGGAGACCCAGGGGAAAGAGACCATGGGGAAAATAACCCAGGAGCAAGATACCCTGGGGAAAAGCGCCCCAGGGGAAAGGAAACCCAGGGGAAAGAGATCCAGAAAAAGTGACCAGGGGAAAAGAGACCCAGGGGAAAGAGAGCCAGGGAAAAGAGACTCAGGAGAAAAGAGACCCGGGGAAAAGAGATTGAGGGGAAAAGAGACCCAGGGGAATAGGGGCCCAGGGGAAAAAGATAACCAGTGGAAAAGAGACCCAGCTGAATACGACCCAGGGGAAGAGAGACCCAGGGGAAAGAGACACAGGGGAAAAGAGACCCGGGGAAAAGAGACCCTGGGGAAAGACACCCAGGGCAAAAGAGAGCCAGGGGAAAGAGACCCAGGGGAAAAGAGAGCATGGGGAAAGAGACCGAGGGGAAAACAGAACCAGGGGATACAGACACAGGGGAAAAGAGAACCAGGGGAAAGGAGACCCAGGGGAAAGAGACCCTGGGGAAAATAGACCCAGGGGAAAAGAGACACAGGGAAAAGAGACCCAGGGGAAAATAAAACCAGGGGAAAGAGACAAACCGGAAAGAGACCCAGGGGAAAAGAGACCCAGGCGAATGAGACGCAGGGAAATGAGATCCAGTGGAAAGATACCCAGGGGAATAGGATTCAAGGGAAAAGAGACCCTGGGGAATAGAGGCCCAGGCGAATGAGTCCCAGGGAAATGAGATCCAGGGGAAAGAGACCCAGGGGAAAAGAAACCTGGGAAAAGAGACACAGGGGAAAGAGACACAGCGGAAAGAGACGCAGGGGAAAGAGACCAGAGGAAAGAGACCCAGGGGAGAAGAGTCCCAGGGGAAAAGAGACCCAGGGGAAACAGTCACAGGGGAAAAGTTATACGTAGGGGAAAAGTTGCACAGGGGAAAAAGAGACACAGGGGAATGTTACCATGTGAATGAGACTCAGGGTAAAAGAGACCCAGGGGAATAGAGACCCAGGGGAAAGAGACCAACGGAAATGAGATCCAGGGGAAGGAGTTCCAGTGGGAAAGAGCACCAGGGGAAAGAGACCCAGGTGAAAAGAGACGCAGATTAAAGAGACCCAGGGCAATGAGTTCCATGGGAAAGAGACCCAGCGGAAAAGAGTCACAGGTTAAAGAGACCCAGGTAAATGAGTTCCAGGGGAAAAATACCCGGGGGAAAAGAGAACCAGGGTAAGAGACCCAAGGAAATGGGATACCGGAGAAAGAGACCCAGGGGAAATAAGAGCCTCGGGGAAGAGACCCAGTGGAAAAGAGACTAAGGGGATAGAGACCCAGGGAATGGAGACCAGAGGAAAGAAAACCAGGGGAAAAGAGACCCAGGGGAAAGAGTCCCCGGGGAAAAGAAACCCAGAGGAAAGGAGACCCAAGGGAAACAGACCAAGAGGAAAGAGATCCAGGGGAAGAGAGACGCAGGGGAAAAGATACCCTGGGGAAAGTGATCCAGTTGTCAAGAGAACGCGGGGAAAGAGACCATGGGGAAACGGGACCCAGGGGAAAAGACTTCTGGGGGAAAGATACCCAGGGAAGTGAGATACAGGGGAAAGAGATTCAGGGAAAAAAGGACCCATTTGAAAGAGACCCAGAGGAAAAGAGGCTATGTGAAAAGAGACCCAGGAGAAAGAGACCCAAAGGAAAAGAGTCCCAGGGGAAAGAGATCCAGTGGAAAAGAGACCCAGGGGAATGAGACCCAGTGTAAAAGAGACCCAGGGGAAAGAGATTCAGGGGAAAAGAGACAGAGGTGAATACGACCCAGGGGAAAAAGAGAACCAGTGGAAAAGATACCCAGGTGAATACGACCCAGGGGAAGAGAGACCCAGGGGAAAGAGACACAGGGGAAAAGAGACCCAGGGGAAAAGAGACCCTGGGGAAAGACACCCAGGGCAAAAGAGAGCCAGGGGAAAGAGACCCAGGGGAAAAGAGAGCAAGCGGAAAGAGACCGAGGGGAAAACAGAACCAGGGGATACAGACCCAGGGGAAAAGAGAACCAGGGGAAAGGAGACCCAGGGGAAAGAGACTCAGGCAAAAGTGACCCAGGGGAAAAGAGAACCAGGGGTAAGAGACAAAGCGGAAAGAGAACCAGGGGAAAAGAGACCCAGGCGAATGAGACGCAGGGAAATGAGATCCAGTGGAAAGATACCCAGGGGAATGAGAATCAAGGGAAAAGAGACCCTGGGGAATAGAGACCCAGGCGAATAAGTCCCAGGGAAATGAGATCCAGGGGAAAGAGACCCAGGGGAAAGAGACACAGCGGAAAGAGACGCAGGGGAAAGAGACCAGAGGAAAGAAACCCAGGGGAGTAGAGTTCCAGGGGAAAAGAGACCCAGGGGAAGAGACCCGGGGAAAGAGACCCTGGGGAAATGAGTCCCAGGGGAAACATTCACAGGGGAAAAGTTTACACAGGGGAAAAGGTGCACAGGGGAAAAAGAGACACAGGGGAATGATACCAGGGGAATGAGACTAAGGGTAAAAGAGACCCAGGGGAATAGAGACCCAGGGGAAAGAGACCAAGGGAAATGAGATCCAGGGGAAGGAGTTCCAGGGGGACAGAGTTCCAGGGGAAAGAGACCCAGGTGAAAAGAGATCTAGTGGAAAAGAGAGCCAGGGTAAAGAGTCCCAGGGAAAAGAGACCCAGGTTAAAGAGACCCAGGGCAATGAGTTCCATGGGAAAGGGACACAGCGGAAAAGAGTCACAGGTTAAAGAGACCCAGGGAAATGAGTTACAGGGGAGAAAGACCCGGGGGAAAAGAGAACCAGGGGTAAGAATCCAGGGAAATGGGATACAGGAGAAAGAGACCCAGGGGAAATAAGAGCCTCGGGGAAGAGATCCAGGGGAAAAGAGAACCAGGGGAAAGAGACCCAGGGGAAACAGACCAAGAGGAAAGAGATCCAGGGGAAGAGAGACGCAGGGGAAAAGATACCCTGGGGAAAGAGATCCAGTTGTCAAGAGAACCCGGGGAAAGAGACCATGGGGAAAAGGGACCCAGGGGAAAAGAGTTCTGGGGGAAAGATACCCAGGGAAATGAGACACATGGGAAAGAGATTCAATGAAAAAATGACCCAGGTGAAAGAGACCCAGAGGAAAAGAGGCTATGTGAAAAGAGACCCAGGAGAAAGAGACCCAAAGGAAAAGAGTCCCAGGGGAAAGCGATCCAGTGGAAAAGAGTCCCAGGGGAGTAAGACCCAGTGTAAAAGAGACCCAGGGGAAAGAGATTCAGGGGAAAAGACACACAGGGGAATAGGGGCCCAGGGGAAAAAGAGAACCAGTGGAAAAGAGAACCAGGTGAATACGATCCAGGGGAAGAGAGACCCAGGGGAAAGAGACACAGGGGAAAAGAGACCCAGGGGAAAAGAAACACTGGGGAAAGACACCCAGGGCAAAAGAGAGCCAGGGGAAAGAGACCCAGGGGAAAAGAGAGCAAGCGGAAAGAGACCGAGGGGAAATCAGAACCAGGGGATAGAGACCCAGGGGAAAAGAGAACCAGGGGAAAGGAGACCCAGGGGAAAGAGACCCTGGGGAAAATAGACCCAGGGGAAAAGAGACTCAGGGAAAAGTGACCCAGGGGAAAAGAAAACCAGGGGTAAGAGACAAAGCGGAAAGAGAACCAGGGGAAAAGAGACCCAGGCGAATGAGACGCAGGGAAATGAGATCCAGTGGAAAGATACCCAGGGGAATGAGATTCAAGGGAAAAGAGACCCTGGGGAATAGAGACCCAGGCGAATGAGTCCCAGGGAAATGAGATCCAGGGGAAAGAGACCCAGGGGAAAGAGACACAGCGGAAAGTGACGCAGGGGAAAGAGACCAGAGGAAAGAAACCCAGGGGAGTAGAGTCCCAGGGGAAAAGAGACCCAGGGGAAAAGAAAACCAGGGGTAAGAGACAAAGCGGAAAGAGAACCAGCGGAAAAGAGACCCAGGCGAATGAGACGCAGGGAAATGAGATCCAGTGGAAAGATACCCAGGGGAATGAGATTCAAGGGAAAAGAGACCCTGGGGAATAGAGACCCAGGCGAATGAGTCCCAGGGAAATGAGATCCAGGGGAAAGAGGCCCAGGGCAAAGAGACACAGCGGAAAGTGACGCAGGGGAAAGAGACCAGAGGAAAGAAACCCAGGGGAGTAGAGTCCCAGGGGAAAAGAGACCCAGGGGAAGAGACCCGGGGAAAGAGACCCTGGGGAAATGAGTCCCAGGGGAAACATTCACAGGGGAAAAGTTTACACAGGGGAAAAGGTGCACAGGGGAAAAAGAGACACAGGGGAATGATACCAGGGGAATGAGACTCAGGGTAAAAGAGACTCAGGGGAATAGAGACACAGGGGAAAGAGACCAAGGGAAATTAGATCCAGGGGAAGGAGTTCCAGGGGAAAAGAGCCCCAGGGGAAAGAGACCCAGGTGAAAAGAGACCTAGTGGAAAAGAGAGCCAGGGGAAAGAGACCCAGGGAAAAGAGACCCAGTTTAAAGAGTCCCAGGGCAATGAGTTCCATGGGAAAGAGACCCAGCGGAAAAGAGTCACAGGTTAAAGAGACCCAGGGAAATGAGTTACAGGGGAGAAAGACCCGGGGGAAAAGAGAACCAGGGGTAAGAATCCAGGGAAATGGGATACAGGGGAAAGAGACCCAGGGGAAATAAGAGCCTCGGGGAAGAGACCCAGGGGAAAAGAGACCCAGGGGAAAGAGACCCAGGGAATGGAGACCTAGGGGAAAGATAACCAGGGGAAAAGAGACCCAGGGGAAAGAGACCCCGGGGAAAAGAAACCCAGAGGAAAGGAGACCCAGGGGAAACAGAACAAGAGGAAAGAGATCCAGGGGAAAAGAGACACAGGGGAAAAGAGACCCAGGGCAAGAGAGACATAGAGGAAAAGAGACCCAGTGGAAAGGAGACCCAGGGGAAAGAGACCCTGGGGAAAAGAACCCAGGAACAAGATACCCTGGGGAAAAGAGCCCCAGGGGAAAGGAAACCCAGGGGAAAGAGATCCAGGAAAAAGTGACCCAGCGGAACGAGACCCAAGGGAAAGAGACCTAGGGGAAAAGAGTCACGGGGAAAAGACAGCGAGGGGAAAAGCGACCCAGTGGAAAGATTCACAGGGTAGACGACTCAGGGGAAAAAGAACCAAAGAAAAGAGACACAGGGGAAAAGAATCCCAGAGGAAAGAGACGCATGGGGAAAGAGTCCCATGGGATAGAGAACCAGAGGAAAGAGACCCTGGGGAAACGAGACACGGGGGGAAAGAGACAATGGGGAAAGAGACCCAGGGCAAAAGAGACCCAGGGGGAAAGAGACCATGGGGAAAGAGACCCAGGGCAAAAGAGACCCGGGGGAAAAGAGACCATGGGGAAAGAGACCCAGTGGAAATGAGAACGAGGGGAAAGAGACCCTGGGGAAAAGAGACCAGGGGGAAAAGAGACCCGGGGGAAAAGTGACCCAGGGAAAAGAGACCGAGGTGAAATGAGACCGAGGTGAAATGAGACCCAGGGGAATGAGGCCCAGTGGAAAGAAACCCAAGGGAATGTGGCCCAGGGGAATAGACTCCAGGGGAAAAGAGACCAAGGGGAAAAGAAACCCAGGGGAGAGAGACCCAGTGTAAAAGAGTCACAGGTTATAGAGACCCAGGGAAATGAGTTCCAGGGGAGAAAGACCCGGGGGAAAAGAGAACCAGGGGTAAGAGACCCAGGGAAATGAGATACAGGAGAAAGAGACCCAGGGGAAATAAGACCCTCGGGGAAGAGACCCAGGGGAAAAGAGACCCAGGGGAAAGAGACCCAGGGAAAGGAGATCTAAGGGTAAGAGAACCCGGGGAAAAGATACGCAGGGGAAAGAGACCCCGGGGAAAAGAAACCCAGAGGAAAGGAGACCCAGGGGAAACAGACCAAGAGGAAAGAGATCCAGGGAAGAGAGACGCAGGCGAAAAGATACCCAGGGGAAAGCGATCCGGTTGTCAAGAGAACCCGGGTAAAGAGACCATTGGGAAAAGTGACCCAGGGAAAAAGAGTTCTGGGGGAAAGAGACCCAGGGAAATGAAATACAGGGGAAAGAGATTCATGGAAAAAAAGACCCAGGTGAAAAGAGACCCAGGAGAAAGAGACACAAAGGAAAAGAGTCCCAGGGGAAAGAGAGCCAGTGGAATAGAGACCCAGGTGAATGCGACCCGGGGGAAAATAGACCATGGGGAAAGAGACCCAGGGCAAAAGAGACCCAGGGGAAAAGAGACCACGGGGAAAAGAGATCCAGGGGAAATGAGACCCAGGGGAAAGAGATCCTGGGGAAAAGAGACCAGGGGGAAAAGAGACCCGGGGGAAAAGTGACCCAAGGGAAAAGAGACCCAGGGGAAAAGAGACCCAGGGGAAAAGACACCCAGGGGAAAGGAGACCCAGGGGAAAAGAGACCCCGGGGAAAAGAGACCCAGGGGAAAAGAGACCCCGGGGAAATGAGACCCAGGGGAAAGGAGGCCCAGGGAAAAGATACGCTGGGGAAAAGAACCCAGGAGCAAGATACCCTGGGGAAAAGAGCCCCAGTGGAAAGGAAACCCAGGGGAAAGAGATCCAGGAAAAAGTGACCCAGGGGAAAAGAGACCCAGGGGAAAGAGAGCCAGGGAAAAGAGACCCAGGAGAAAAGAGACCCGGGGAAAAGAGACCCAGGAGTAAGAGACCTAGGGGAATGAGACCCAGCGGAACGAGACCCAAGGGAAAGAGACCTAGGGGAAAAGAGTCCCGGGGAAAAGACAGCGAGTGGAAAAGCGACCCAGTGGTAAGATTCCCAGGGGAGAAGACTCAGGGGAAAAAGAACCGAAGAAAAGAGACACAGGGGAAAAGAATACCAGAGGAAAGAGACGCATGGGGAAAGAGTCTCATGGGATAGAGACGCAGGGGAAATAGTCCCATGGAACAGAGACCCAGGGGAAAAGAGTCCCAGGGGAAAGAGACCATCGGGAAAAAAGACACAGGGGCAAGAGACCCAGTGGCCAAGAGAAACCCGGGGAAAGAGACCCAGGGGAAAAGGGGCCCCAGGGGAAAAGAGTCCCGGGGAAAGTGACACAGGGGACAGTGACTCAGGGGAAAGAGACCCAGGGTAAAAGAGACCCAGGGGAATGATACCCAGCGGAAAGAGACCAAGGGGAAAAGAGACTAAGGGGAATAGAGACCCAGTGGAAATTGACCAAGGGAAATGAGATACAGGGGAAATAGAATAAGGGGAAAAGACAATCAGGGGAAAAGAGAACCAGGGGAAAGAGACACAGCGGAAAGAGACCCAGGGGAAAAGCAACCCAGGCGAATGAGACCCAGGGAAATAAGATCCAGGGGAAAGATACCCAGGGGAATGTTATTCTAGGGAAAGAGACCCAGGGGAATAGAGACCCAGGAGTATGATTCCCAGGGAAATGAGATCCAGGGGAAAGAGTCCCAGGGGAAAAGAAACCTGGGTAAAGAGACCCAGGGGAAAGGAGACCCAGGGGAAAGAGACCAAGAGGAAAGAGATCCAGGGGAAAAGAGACGCAGGTGAAAAGAAACCCAGGGGAAAGAGAACCAGTTGTCAAGACACGCCGGGGAAAGAGACCCAGGGGAAAAGGGACACAAGGGAAAAGATTCCCGGGGGAAAGAGACCCAGGGAAATGAGATACAGGGAAAGAGATTCAGGGGAAAACAGACCCAGGTGAATGCGACCAAGGCCAAAAGAGACCCAGGGGAAAGAGACCCAGGGGAAAAGAGAACCAGGGGAAAGGAGAGCCGGGGGAAAGTGACCCTGGGGAACAGAGACCCGGGGGAAAAGGGACTCAGTGGAAAGAGACCCGGGGAAAATTGGGAAACAGGGGAAAAAGACCAAGGGGAAAAGAGACCCTGTGAAAAGACACCCAGGGGAAAAGAGACCTAGCAGAAAGAGACCCAGGGGAAAGAGACCCAGGTAAAAGAGACCCAGCGGAAAGAGACCCAGGGGAAAATAGACCCAGCGGAAAGAGACCCAGTGGAAAGAGACCCAGGCGAAAAGAAACCCAGAGGGAGGAGACCCAGGGGAAAAGACACACAGGGGAAAGAGACCCAGGGGAAAGAGATCCAGGGAAAACAGACCCAGGGGAAAAGAGAATTAGGGGAAAGAGACACAGCAGAAAGAATCCCAGGAGAAAAGAGACACAGGGAAATGAGATCCAGGGCAAAGATACACAGGGTAATGACATTCAAGGGAAAAGAGACCCAGGGGAATAGAAACCTGGGAATAGAGACCCAGGGGAAAGGTGACACAGCGGAAAAGAGACCCAGGGAAAAGAGACCCAGGGGAAAAGAGAATTAGGGGAAAGAGACACAGCAGAAAGAGACCCAGGGGAAAAGAGACACAGGGAAATGAGATCCAGGGGAAAGATACACAGGGTAATGACATTCAAGGGAAAAGAGACCCAGGGGAATAGAAACCTGGGAATAGAGACCCAGGGGAAAGGTGACACAGCGCAAAAGAGACTATGTGAAAAGAGACCCAGGAGAAAATGACCCAGGGGAAAGAGACCCAGGGAAAAGAGAACCAGGGGAAAGAGACCCAGGGGAAAAATGACCCAGCGGAAAGAGACCCCGGGGGAAGTGACCCAGGGGAAAAGAAACCCAGAGGGCGGAGAGACAGGGGAAAAGAGACCCAGGGGAAAGAGACCCAGGGGAAAGAGACCCGGGGAAAAGAGACCCAGGGGAAAAGAGAAACAGGGAAATTAGATCCAGGGGAAAGATACCCAGGGGAAAAGAGACCCAGGGGAAAAGAGAAACAGGGAAATGAGATCCAGGGGAAAGAGACCCGGGGAAAAGAGACCCAGGGGAAAAGAGAAACAGGGAAATGTGATCCAGGGGAATGATATTCAAGGGAAAAGGGACCCAGGCGAAAGAGACCCAGGAGAATGAGATCCAAGGGAAAAGAGACCCTGGGGGATAGATAACTTCGGGAAAAGAGACCCGGCGGAAAGAGACACGGCGGAAAGAGACCTAAGGGAAAGAGGCCCAGGGGAAAGAGACCCAGGGGAAGGAGAACCGGGGATAAGAGGCCCAGGGGAAAGAGACCCAGGGGAAGGAGAACTGGGGATAAGAGACCCAGGGGAAAAGAGACCTTGGGGAAAAGAGACCAAGGGGAAACAGACCGAGGGAAAATAGAACCAGGGGAAAGAGACCCAGGGGAAAAATGACACAGCGGAAAGAGTGCCAGGGGAAAGAGACCCAGGGGAAAGGACATCCAGGGGAAAGAGAGCCAGGGAAAAGAGACCCAGGAGAAAAGAGACCCAGGGGAAAGAGACCCAGTCGAATGAGACCCAGGGAAATGAGATCCAGGGGAAGGATTCCCAGCGGAATAATAATCAAGGGAAAAGAGACCCAGGGGAATAGAGACCCAGTCAAATGAGATCCAGGGGAAGGATTCCCAGCGGAATAATAATCAAGGGAAAAGAGACCCAGGGGAATAGAGACACAGGCGAATGATAACAGGGAATTAGATCCAGTGGAAAGAGACCCAGGGGAAAAGAAACCTGGGAAAAGAGACACAGGGGAAAGAGACACAGCGGAAAGAGACCCAGGGGAATGAGACCAGAGGAAAGAGACCCAGGGGAGAAGAGTCCCAGGGGAAAAGAGACCCAGGGGAAAGAGACCCGGGGAAAAGAGACCCAGGGGAAAAGAGAATTAGGGGAAAGAGACACAGCAGAAAGAGACCCAAGGGAAAAGAGACACAGGGAAATGAGATCCAGGGGAAAGATACACAGGGTAATGACATTCAAGGGAAAAGAGACCCAGGGGAATAGAAACCTGGGATAAGAGACACAGGGGAAAGAGACACAGCGGAAAGAGACCCAGAGGAAAAAGACCCAGGGGAGAAGAGTCCCAGGGGAAAAGAGACCCAGGGGAAACAGTCACAGGGGAAAAGTTTACACAGGGGAAAATTTGCACAGGGGAAAAAGAGACACAGGGGAATGTTACCATGTGAATGAGACTCAGGGTAAAAGAGACCCAGGGGAATAGAGACCCAGGGGAAAGAGACCAACGGAAATGAGATCCAGGGGAAGGAGTTCCAGTGGGAAAGAGCACCAGGGGAAAGAGACCCAGGTGAAAAGAGACGCAGATTAAAGAGACCCAGGGCAATGAGTTCCATGGGAAAGAGACCCAGCGGAAAAGAGTCACAGGTTAAAGAGACCCAGGTAAATGAGTTCCAGGGGAAAAATACCCGGGGGAAAAGAGAACCAGGGTAAGAGACCCAAGGAAATGGGATACCGGAGAAAGAGACCCAGGGGAAATAAGAGCCTCGGGGAAGAGACCCAGTGGAAAAGAGACTAAGGGGATAGAGACCCAGGGAATGGAGACCAGAGGAAAGAAAACCAGGGGAAAAGAGACCCAGGGGAAAGAGTCCCCGGGGAAAAGAAACCCAGAGGAAAGGAGACCCAAGGGAAACAGACCAAGAGGAAAGAGATCCAGGGGAAGAGAGACGCAGGGGAAAAGATACCCTGGGGAAAGTGATCCAGTTGTCAAGAGAACGCGGGGAAAGAGACCATGGGGAAACGGGACCCAGGGGAAAAGACTTCTGGGGGAAAGATACCCAGGGAAGTGAGATACAGGGGAAAGAGATTCAGGGAAAAAAGGACCCATTTGAAAGAGACCCAGAGGAAAAGAGGCTATGTGAAAAGAGACCCAGGAGAAAGAGACCCAAAGGAAAAGAGTCCCAGGGGAAAGAGATCCAGTGGAAAAGAGACCCAGGGGAATGAGACCCAGTGTAAAAGAGACCCAGGGGAAAGAGATTCAGGGGAAAAGAGACAGAGGTGAATAGGGGCCCAGGGGAAAAAGAGAACCAGTGGAAAAGATACCCAGGTGAATACGACCCAGGGGAAGAGAGACCCAGGGGAAAGAGACACAGGGGAAAAGAGACCCAGGGGAAAAGAGACCCTGGGGAAAGACACCCAGGGCAAAAGAGAGCCAGGGGAAAGAGACCCAGGGGAAAAGAGAGCAAGCGGAAAGAGACCGAGGTGAAAACAGAACCAGGGGATACAGACCCAGGGGAAAAGAGAACCAGGGGAAAGGAGACCCAGGGGAAAGAGACTCAGGGAAAAGTGACCCAGGGGAAAAGAGAACCAGGGGTAAGAGACAAAGCGGAAAGAGAACCAGGGGAAAAGAGACCCAGGCGAATGAGACGCAGGGAAATGAGATCCAGTGGAAAGATACCCAGGGGAATGAGAATCAAGGGAAAAGAGACCCTGGGGAATAGAGACCCAGGCGAATAAGTCCCAGGGAAATGAGATCCAGGGGAAAGAGACCCAGGGGAAAGAGACACAGCGGAAAGAGACGCAGGGGAAAGAGACCAGAGGAAAGAAACCCAGGGGAGTAGAGTTCCAGGGGAAAAGAGACCCAGGGGAAGAGACCCGGGGAAAGAGACCCTGGGGAAATGAGTCCCAGGGGAAACATTCACAGGGGAAAAGTTTACACAGGGGAAAAGGTGCACAGGGGAAAAAGAGACACAGGGGAATGATACCAGGGGAATGAGACTAAGGGTAAAAGAGACCCAGGGGAATAGAGACCCAGGGGAAAGAGACCAAGGGAAATGAGATCCAGGGGAAGGAGTTCCAGGGGGACAGAGTTCCAGGGGAAAGAGACCCAGGTGAAAAGAGATCTAGTGGAAAAGAGAGCCAGGGTAAAGAGTCCCAGGGAAAAGAGACCCAGGTTAAAGAGACCCAGGGCAATGAGTTCCATGGGAAAGGGACACAGCGGAAAAGAGTCACAGGTTAAAGAGACCCAGGGAAGTGAGTTACAGGGGAGAAAGACCCGGGGGAAAAGAGAACCAGGGGTAAGAATCCAGGGAAATGGGATACAGGAGAAAGAGACCCAGGGGAAATAAGAGCCTCGGGGAAGAGACCCAGGGGAAAAGAGAACCAGGGGAAAGAGACCCAGGGGAAACAGACCAAGAGGAAAGAGATCCAGGGGAAGAGAGACGCAGGGGAAAAGATAACCTGGGGAAAGAGATCCAGTTGTCAAGAGAACCCGGGGAAAGAGACCATGGGGAAAAGGGACCCAGGGGAAAAGAGTTCTGGGGGAAAGATACCCAGGGAAATGAGACACATGGGAAAGAGATTCAATGAAAAAATGACCCAGGTGAAAGAGACCCAGAGGAAAAGAGGCTATGTGAAAAGAGACCCAGGAGAAAGAGACCCAAAGGAAAAGAGTCCCAGGGGAAAGCGATCCAGTGGAAAAGAGTCCCAGGGGAGTAAGACCCAGTGTAAAAGAGACCCAGGGGAAAGAGATTCAGGGGAAAAGAGACACAGGGGAATAGGGGCCCAGGGGAAAAAGAGAACCAGTGGAAAAGAGAACCAGGTGAATACGATCCAGGGGAAGAGAGACCCAGGGAAAAGAGACACAGGGGAAAAGAGACCCAGGGGAAAAGAAACCCTGGGGAAAGACACCCAGGGCAAAAGAGAGCCAGGGGAAAGAGACCCAGGGGAAAAGAGAGCAAGCGGAAAGAGACCGAGGGGAAATCAGAACCAGGGGATAGAGACCCAGGGGAAAAGAGAACCAGGGGAAAGGAGACCCAGGGGAAAGAGACCCTGGGGAAAATAGACCCAGGGGAAAAGAGACGCAGGGAAAAGTGACCCAGGGGAAAAGAAAACCAGGGGTAAGAGACAAAGCGGAAAGAGAACCAGGGGAAAAGAGACCCAGGCGAATGAGACGCAGGGAAATGAGATCCAGTGGAAAGATACCCAGGGGAATGAGATTCAAGGGAAAAGAGACCCTGGGGAATAGAGACCCAGGCGAATGAGTCCCAGGGAAATGAGATCCAGGGGAAAGAGACCCAGGGGAAAGAGACACAGCGGAAAGTGACGCAGGGGAAAGAGACCAGAGGAAAGAAACCCAGGGGAGTAGAGTCCCAGGGGAAAAGAGACCCAGGGGAAAAGAAAACCAGGGGTAAGAGACAAAGCGGAAAGAGAACCAGGGGAAAAGAGACCCAGGCGAATGAGACGCAGGGAAATGAGATCCAGTGGAAAGATACCCAGGGGAATGAGATTCAAGGGAAAAGAGACCCTGGGGAATAGAGACCCAGGCGAATGAGTCCCAGGGAAATGAGATCCAGGGGAAAGAGGCCCAGGGGAAAGAGACACAGCGGAAAGTGACGCAGGGGAAAGAGACCAGAGGAAAGAAACCCAGGGGAGTAGAGTCCCAGGGGAAAAGAGACCCAGGGGAAGAGACCCGGGGAAAGAGACCCTGGGGAAATGAGTCCCAGGGGAAACATTCACAGGGGAAAAGTTTACACAGGGGAAAAGGTGCACAGGGGAAAAAGAGACACAGGGGAATGATACCAGGGGAATGAGACTCAGGGTAAAAGAGACTCAGGGGAATAGAGACACAGGGGAAAGAGACCAAGGGAAATTAGATCCAGGGGAAGGAGTTCCAGGGGAAAAGAGCCCCAGGGGAAAGAGACCCAGGTGAAAAGAGACCTAGTGGAAAAGAGAGCCAGGGGAAAGAGACCCAGGGAAAAGAGACCCAGTTTAAAGAGTCCCAGGGCAATGAGTTCCATGGGAAAGAGACCCAGCGGAAAAGAGTCACAGGTTAAAGAGACCCAGGGAAATGAGTTACAGGGGAGAAAGACCCGGGGGAAAAGAGAACCAGGGGTAAGAATCCAGGGAAATGGGATACAGGGGAAAGAGACCCAGGGGAAATAAGAGCCTCGGGGAAGAGACCCAGGGGAAAAGAGACCCAGGGGAAAGAGACCCAGGGAATGGAGACCTAGGGGAAAGATAACCAGGGGAAAAGAGACCCAGGGGAAAGAGACCCCGGGGAAAAGAAACCCAGAGGAAAGGAGACCCAGGGGAAACAGAACAAGAGGAAAGAGATCCAGGGGAAAAGAGACACAGGGGAAAAGAGACCCAGGGCAAGAGAGACCCAGAGGAAAAGAGACCCAGTGGAAAGGAGACCCAGGGGAAAGAGACCCTGGGGAAAAGAACCCAGGAGCAAGATACCCTGGGGAAAAGAGCCCCAGGGGAAAGGAAACCCAGGGGAAAGAGATCCAGGAAAAAGTGACCCAGCGGAACGAGACCCAAGGGAAAGAGACCTAGGGGAAAAGAGTCACGGGGAAAAGACAGCGAGGGGAAAAGCGACCCAGTGGAAAGATTCACAGGGTAGACGACTCAGGGGAAAAAAAACCAAAGAAAAGAGACACAGGGGAAAAGAATCCCAGAGGAAAGAGACGCATGGGGAAAGAGTCCCATGGGATAGAGAACCAGAGGAAAGAGACCCTGGGGAAACGAGACACGGGGGGAAAGAGACAATGGGGAAAGAGACCCAGGGCAAAAGAGACCCAGGGGGAAAGAGACCATGGGGAAAGAGACCCAGGGCAAAAGAGACCCGGGGGAAAAGAGACCATGGGGAAAGAGACCCAGTGGAAATGAGAACGAGGGGAAAGAGACCCTGGGGAAAAGAGACCAGGGGGAAAAGAGACCCGGGGGAAAAGTGACCCAGGGAAAAGAGACCGAGGTGAAATGAGACCGAGGTGAAATGAGACCCAGGGGAATGAGGCCCAGTGGAAAGAAACCCAAGGGAATGTGGCCCAGGGGAATAGACTCCAGGGGAAAAGAGACCAAGGGGAAAAGAAACCCAGGGGAGAGAGACCCAGTGTAAAAGAGTCACAGGTTATAGAGACCCAGGGAAATGAGTTCCAGGGGAGAAAGACCCGGGGGAAAAGAGAACCAGGGGTAAGAGACCCAGGGAAATGAGATACAGGAGAAAGAGACCCAGGGGAAATAAGACCCTCGGGGAAGAGACCCAGGGGAAAAGAGACCCAGGGGAAAGAGACCCAGGGAAAGGAGATCTAAGGGTAAGAGAACCCGGGGAAAAGATACGCAGGGGAAAGAGACCCCGGGGAAAAGAAACCCAGAGGAAAGGAGACCCAGGGGAAACAGACCAAGAGGAAAGAGATCCAGGGGAAGAGAGACGCAGGCGAAAAGATACCCAGGGGAAAGCGATCCGGTTGTCAAGAGAACCCGGGTAAAGAGACCATTGGGAAAAGTGACCCAGGGAAAAAGAGTTCTGGGGGAAAGAGACCCAGGGAAATG
Source organism: Squalus acanthias (assembly GCA_030390025.1). Classification (NCBI taxonomy): domain Eukaryota; kingdom Metazoa; phylum Chordata; class Chondrichthyes; order Squaliformes; family Squalidae; genus Squalus; species Squalus acanthias. The sequence goes on along the minus strand of CM059431.1, from coordinate 151,114,229 downwards.
AAATACAGGGGAAAGAGATTCATGGAAAAAAAGACCCAGGTGAAAAGAGACCCAGGAGAAAGAGACACAAAGGAAAAGAGTCCCAGGGGAAAGAGAGCCAGTGGAATAGAGACCCAGGTGAATGCGACCCGGGGGAAAATAGACCATGGGGAAAGAGACCCAGGGCAAAAGAGACCCAGGGGAAAAGAGACTACGGGGAAAAGAGATCCAGGGGAAATGAGACCCAGGGGAAAGAGATCCTGGGGAAAAGAGACCAGGGGGAAAAGAGACCCGGGGGAAAAGTGACACAAGGGAAAAGAGACCCAGGGGAAAAGAGACCCAGGGGAAAAGAGACCCAGGGGAAAGGAGACCCAGGGGAAAAGAGACCCCGGGGAAAAGAGACCCAGGGGAAAGGAGACCCAGGGGAAAGAGACCCAGAGCAAAAGCGAACCAGGGGAAAAGAGACCCCGGGGAAATGAGACCCAGGGGAAAGGAGACCCAGGGAAAAGATACCCTGGGGAAAAGAACCCAGGAGCAAGATACCCTGGGGAAAAGAGCCCCAGTGGAAAGGAAACCCAGGGGAAAGAGATCCAGGAAAAAGTGACCCAGGGGAAAAGAGACCCAGGGGAAAGAGTGCCAGGGAAAAGAGACCCAGGAGAAAAGAGACCCGGGGAAAAGAGACCATGGGGAAAGAGACCCAGTGGAAATGAGAACGAGGGGAAAGAGACCCTGGGGAAAAGAGACCAGGGGGAAAAGAGACCCGGGGGAAAAGTGACCCAGGGAAAAGAGACCGAGGTGAAATGAGACCGAGGTGAAATGAGACCCAGGGGAATGAGGCCCAGTGGAAAGAAACCCAAGGGAATGTGGCCCAGGGGAATAGACTCCAGGGGAAAAGAGACCAAGGGGAAAAGAAACCCAGGGGAGAGAGACCCAGTGTAAAAGAGTCACAGGTTATAGAGACCCAGGGAAATGAGTTCCAGGGGAGAAAGACCCGGGGGGAAAGAGAACCAGGGGTAAGAGACCCAGGGAAATGAGATACAGGAGAAAGAGACCCAGGGGAAATAAGACCCTCGGGGAAGAGACCCAGGGGAAAAGAGACCCAGGGGAAAGAGACCCAGGGAAAGGAGATCTAAGGGTAAGAGAACCCGGGGAAAAGATACGCAGGGGAAAGAGACCCCGGGGAAAAGAAACCCAGAGGAAAGGAGACCCAGGGGAAACAGACCAAGAGGAAAGAGATCCAGGGGAAGAGAGACGCAGGCGAAAAGATACCCAGGGGAAAGCGATCCGGTTGTCAAGAGAACCCGGGTAAAGAGACCATTGGGAAAAGTGACCCAGGGAAAAAGAGTTCTGGGGGAAAGAGACCCAGGGAAATGAAATACAGGGGAAAGAGATTCATGGAAAAAAAGACCCAGGTGAAAAGAGACCCAGGAGAAAGAGACACAAAGGAAAAGAGTCCCAGGGGAAAGAGAGCCAGTGGAATAGAGACCCAGGTGAATGCGACCCGGGGGAAAATAGACCATGGGGAAAGAGACCCAGGGCAAAAGAGACCCAGGGGAAAAGAGACTACGGGGAAAAGAGATCCAGGGGAAATGAGACCCAGGGGAAAGAGATCCTGGGGAAAAGAGACCAGGGGGAAAAGAGACCCGGGGGAAAAGTGACCCAAGGGAAAAGAGACCCAGGGGAAAAGAGACCCAGGGGAAAAGAGACCCAGGGGAAAGGAGGCCCAGGGGAAAAGAGACCCCGGGGAAAAGAGACCCAGGGGAAAGGAGACCCAGGGGAAAGAGACCCAGAGCAAAAGCGAACCAGAGGAAAAGAGACCCCGGGGTAATGAGACCCAGGGGAAAGGAGACCCAGGGAAAAGATACCCTGGGGAAAAGAACCCAGGAGCAAGATACCCTGGGGAAAAGAGCCCCAGTGGAAAGGAAACCCAGGGGAAAGAGATCCAGGAAAAAGTGACCCAGGGGAAAAGAGACCCAGGGGAAAGAGTGCCAGGGAAAAGAGACCCAGGAGAAAAGAGACCCGGGGAAAAGAGACCCAGGAGTAAGAGACCTAGGGGAATGAGACCCAGCGGAACGAGACCCAAGGGAAAGAGACCTAGGGGAAAAGAGTCCCGGGGAAAAGACAGCGAGTGGAAAAGCGACCCAGTGGTAAGATTCCCAGGGGAGAAGACTCAGGGGAAAAAGAACCGAAGAAAAGAGACACAGGGGAAAAGAATACCAGAGGAAAGAGACGCATGGGGAAAGAGTCCCATGGGATAGAGACGCAGGGGAAATAGTCCCATGGAACAGAGACCCAGGGGAAAAGAGTCCCAGGGGAAAGAGACCATCGGGAAAAAAGACACAGGGGCAAGAGACCCAGTGGCCAAGAGAAACCCGGGGAAAGAGACCCAGGGGAAAAGGGGCCCCAGGGGAAAAGAGTCCCGGGGAAAGTGACACAGGGGACAGTGACTCAGGGGAAAGAGACCCAGGGTAAAAGAGACCCAGGGGAATGATACCCAGCGGAAAGAGACCAAGGGGAAAAGAGACTAAGGGGAATAGAGACCCAGTGGAAATTGACCAAGGGAAATGAGATACAGGGGAAATAGAATAAGGGGAAAAGACAATCAGGGGAAAAGAGAACCAGGGGAAAGAGACACAGCGGAAAGAGACCCAGGGGAAAAGCAACCCAGGCGAATGAGACCCAGGGAAATAAGATCCAGGGGAAAGATACCCAGGGGAATGTTATTCTAGGGAAAGAGACCCAGGGGAATAGAGACCCAGGAGTATGATTCCCAGGGAAATGAGATCCAGGGGAAAGAGTCCCAGGGGAAAAGAAACCTGGGTAAAGAGACCCAGGGGAAAGGAGACCCAGGGGAAAGAGACCAAGAGGAAAGAGATCCAGGGGAAAAGAGACGCAGGTGAAAAGAAACCCAGGGGAAAGAGAACCAGTTGTCAAGACACGCCGGGGAAAGAGACCCAGGGGAAAAGGGACACAGGGGAAAAGATTCCCGGGGGAAAGTGACCCAGGGAAATGAGATACAGGGAAAGAGATTCAGGGGAAAACAGACCCAGGTGAATGCGACCAAGGCCAAAAGAGACCCAGGGGAAAGAGACCCAGGGGAAAAGAGAACCAGGGGAAAGGAGAGCCGGGGGAAAGTGACCCTGGGGAACAGAGACCCGGGGGAAAAGGGACTCAGTGGAAAGAGACCCGGGGAAAATTGGGAAACAGGGGAAAAAGACCAAGGGGAAAAGAGACCCTGTGAAAAGACACCCAGGGGAAAAGAGACCTAGCAGAAAGAGACCCAGGGGAAAGAGACCCAGGTAAAAGAGACCCAGGGGAAAGAGACCCAGGTAAAAGAGACCCAGCGGAAAGAGACCCAGGGGAAAATAGACCCAGCGGAAAGAGACCCAGTGGAAAGAGACCCAGGCGAAAAGAAACCCAGAGGGAGGAGACCCAGGGGAAAAGACACCCAGGGGAAAGAGACCCAGGGGAAAGAGATCCAGGGAAAACAGACCCAGGGGAAAAGAGAATTAGGGGAAAGAGACACAGCAGAAAGAGTCCCAGGAGAAAAGAGACACAGGGAAATGAGATCCAGGGCAAAGATACACAGGGTAATGACATTCAAGGGAAAAGAGACCCAGGGGAATAGAAACCTGGGAATAGAGACCCAGGGGAAAGGTGACACAGCGGAAAAGAGACCCAGGGAAAAGAGACCCAGGGGAAAAGAGAATTAGGGGAAAGAGACACAGCAGAAAGAGACCCAGGGGAAAAGAGACACAGGGAAATGAGATCCAGGGGAAAGATACACAGGGTAATGACATTCAAGGGAAAAGAGACCCAGGGGAATAGAAACCTGGGAATAGAGACCCAGGGGAAAGGTGACACAGCGCAAAAGAGACTATGTGAAAAGAGACCCAGGAGAAAATGACCCAGGGGAAAGAGACCCAGGGAAAAGAGACCCAGGGGAAAAGAGAAACAGGGAAATGAGATCCAGGGGAAAGATACCCAGGGGAAAAGAGACCCAGGGGAAAAGAGAAACAGGGAAATGAGATCCAGGGGAAAGAGACCCGGGGAAAAGAGACCCAGGGGAAAAGAGAAACAGGGAAATGTGATCCAGGGGAATGATATTCAAGGGAAAAGGGACCCAGGCGAAAGAGACCCAGGAGAATGAGATCCAAGGGAAAAGAGACCCTGGGGGATAGATAACTTCGGGAAAAGAGACCCGGGGGAAAGAGACACGGCGGAAAGAGACCTAAGGGAAAGAGGCCCAGGGGAAAGAGACCCAGGGGAAGGAGAACCGGGGATAAGAGGCCCAGGGGAAAGAGACCCAGGGGAAGGAGAACTGGGGATAAGAGACCCAGGGGAAAAGAGACCTTGGGGAAAAGAGACCAAGGGGAAACAGACCGAGGGAAAATAGAACCAGGGGAAAGAGACCCAGGGGAAAAATGACACAGCGGAAAGAGTGCCAGGGGAAAGAGACCCAGGGGAAAGGACATCCAGGGGAAAGAGAGCCAGGGAAAAGAGACCCAGGAGAAAAGAGACCCAGGGGAAAGAGACCCAGTCGAATGAGACCCAGGGAAATGAGATCCAGGGGAAGGATTCCCAGCGGAATAATAATCAAGGGAAAAGAGACCCAGGGGAATAGAGACCCAGTCGAATGAGACCCAGGGAAATGAGATCCAGGGGAAGGATTCCCAGCGGAATAATAATCAAGGGAAAAGAGACCCAGGGGAATAGAGACACAGGCGAATGATAACAGGGAATTAGATCCAGTGGAAAGAGACCCAGGGGAAAAGAAACCTGGGAAAAGAGACACAGGGGAAAGAGACACAGCGGAAAGAGACCCAGGGGAATGAGACCAGAGGAAAGAGACCCAGGGGACAAGAGTCCCAGGGGAAAAGAGACCCAGGGGAAAGAGACCCGGGGAAAAGAGACCCAGGGGAAAAGAGAATTAGGGGAAAGAGACACAGCAGAAAGAGACCCAAGGGAAAAGAGACACAGGGAAATGAGATCCAGGGGAAAGATACACAGGGTAATGACATTCAAGGGAAAAGAGACCCAGGGGAATAGAAACCAGGGATAAGAGACACAGGGGAAAGAGACACAGCGGAAAGAGACCCAGAGGAAAAAGACCCAGGGGAGAAGAGTCAAAGGGGAAAAGAGACCCAGGGGAAAGAGATGCAGGGGAAAGAGACCCAGGGAAAAGAGACCCAGGAGAAAAGAGACCCGAGGAAAAGAGAGACAGGTGTAAGAGACCCAGGGGAATGAGGCCCAGTGAAAGAGACCCAAGGAAAGAGAACCAGGGGAATAGAGTCCCGGGGAAAAGAGACCGAGGGGAAAATAAACCAATGGGAAAGAGACCCAGGGGAAAAGCGATCCATGTGAAAGAGATCCGGGGAAATGAGACTCAGGGGATAAGAGACCCTGAGGAAAAGAGTCACAGGGGAAACAGTCATAGAGGAAAAGTGTCCCAGGGGAAAAGTGGCGAGGGGAAAATGAGACACAGGGGAAAGACACCAGGGGAATAATACTCAGGATAAATAGACCCAGGGAAATGAGACCCAGGGGAATATAGACTCAGGGGAAATAGACCCAGGGAAATTAGATCCAGGGGAAGGAGTTCCAGGGGGAAAGAGCCCCAGGGGTAAGAGACACAGGTGGAAAGAGACCCAGAAAAAGATACCCAGGGAAATGACTTCCAGGGGAAAGAGACCCAGGGGAAAGAGATCCAGTTTAAAGAGACCCACTGAAATAAGTTCCAGGGGAAAGAGACCCAGGGGAAAATAGCCACAGGGGCAACAGTCCCAGGAGCAAAGAGACTTAGAGGAAAACACCCGGGGGAAAAGTGACCCAGGGGATAAAATGACACAGGGGAAAGAGATACAAGGCAAAAGAGCAGCAGGGGAATAGAGACCCAGGCGAAAGAGACTCAGGAGAATGAGATCCAAGCGAAAAGAGACCCAGGAGTATAGAGAACTTCGGGAAAAAGAGACCCAGGGGAAAGAGACACAGAGGAAAGAGACGCAGGGGAAACAGACCCAGGGTAAAAAGTGACACAGTGGAAAGATAGCCAGCAGAATGAGACCCAGGGGAAAAGAGACCCAGGGGAATAGAGACCAAGGGAAAAGAGACCCAGGGGAAAAGAGAAACAGGGAAATGTGATCCAGGGGAATGATATTCAAGGGAAAAGGGACCCAGGCGAAAGAGACCCAGGAGAATGAGATCCAAGGGAAAAGAGACCCTGGGGGATAGATAACTTCGGGAAAAAGAGACCCGGGGGAAAGAGACACGGCGGAAAGAGACCTAAGGGAAAGAGGCCCAGGGGAAAGAGACCCAGGGGAAGGAGAACCGGGGATAAGAGGCCCAGGGGAAAGAGACCCAGGGGAAGGAGAACTGGGGATAAGAGACCCAGGGGAAAAGAGACCTTGGGGAAAAGAGACCAAGGGGAAACAGACCGAGGGAAAATAGAACCAGGGGAAAGAGACCCAGGGGAAAAATGACACAGCGGAAAGAGTGCCAGGGGAAAGAGACCCAGGGGAAAGGACATCCAGGGGAAAGAGAGCCAGGGAAAAGAGACCCAGGAGAAAAGAGACCCAGGGGAAAGAGACCCAGTCGAATGAGACCCAGGGAAATGAGATCCAGGGGAAGGATTCCCAGCGGAATAATAATCAAGGGAAAAGAGACCCAGGGGAATAGAGACCCAGTCGAATGAGACCCAGGGAAATGAGATCCAGGGGAAGGATTCCCAGCGGAATAATAATCAAGGGAAAAGAGACCCAGGGGAATAGAGACACAGGCGAATGATAACAGGGAATTAGATCCAGTGGAAAGAGACCCAGGGGAAAAGAAACCTGGGAAAAGAGACACAGGGGAAAGAGACACAGCGGAAAGAGACCCAGGGGAATGAGACCAGAGGAAAGAGACCCAGGGGAGAAGAGTCCCAGGGGAAAAGAGACCCAGGGGAAAGAGACCCGGGGAAAAGAGACCCAGGGGAAAAGAGAACTAGGGGAAAGAGACACAGCAGAAAGAGACCCAAGGGAAAAGAGACACAGGGAAATGAGATCCAGGGGAAAGATACACAGGGTAATGACATTCAAGGGAAAATAGACCCAGGGGAATAGAAACCTGGGAAAAGAGACACAGGGGAAAGAGACACAGCGGAAAGAGACCCAGAGGAAAAAGACCCAGGGGAGAAGAGTCAAAGGGGAAACAGACCCAGGGTAAAAAGTGACACAGTGGAAAGATAGCCAGCAGAATGAGACCCAGGGGAAAAGAGACCCAGGGGAATAGAGACCAAGGGGAAAGAGATCCAGGGAAATGAGATAGAGTGGAAAGAGATTCAGGGGAAAAGAGACCTGGGGAAAGAGACCCAGAGGAAAAGAGAACAATTGGAATCGAGACCGAGGGGAAAACAGACCCAGGGGATACAGACCCGGGAGAAAAGAGACCCAGGGGAAAGGAGACCTAGGGGAAACAGACCCTGGGGAAAAGAGACCCAGGAGCAAGATACCCTGGGGAAAAGCGACCCAGGGGAAAGGAAACACATGGGAAAGAGATCCAGGGAAAAGTGACCCAGGGGAAAAGAGACGCAGGGGAAAGAGATCAAGGGAAAATAGACCCAGGAGAAAAGAGACCCGGGGAAAAGAGACACAGGCGTAAGAGACCCAGGGGAATGAGGCCCAGTGAAAGAGACCCAAGGAAAGAGAACCAGGGGAATAGAGTCCCAGGGAAAAGAGACCGAGGGGAAAATAAACCAATTGGAAAGAGACCCAGGGGAAAAGCAATCCATGTGAAAGAGACCAAGTGGAAAAGCGACCCAGGGGAAAGAGACGCAGAGGAGAAGACTCAGGGGAAAAAGAACCAAAGAAAAGAGACACTGGGGAAATGTAACCCAGAGGAAAGATACCCAGGGGAAAGGAACCCAGGGGAAAGAGACCCGTGGAAAACAGACCCAGGGGAAAAGGGACCAAGGGGAAAAGAGACCCAGGGGAAAGAGACCCAGTGGAAAGAGTCCCACGGGAAAGACACCCAGGGGAAAAGAGACCCAGAGGAAAGAGACCCACGGGAAAAGAGACACAGTGGCAAGAGACCCCGGGGAAAGAGACCCAGGGGAAAAGGGGCCCCAGGGGGAAAGAGTCCTGGGGGAAGAGACCCAGGGGAAAGATTCCCAGGGGAAAGAGATCGAGGGAAATGTGTCCCAGGAGAAAAGAGGCGCAGGGGAAAAGTGACCCAGGGGAAAAAGTGACACAGGGGAAAGAGATCCAAAGCAAAAGTTCCCCAGGGGAATCGAGACCCAGGCGAAAGAGACCCAGGAGAATGAGATCCAAGGGAAAAGAGACCCAGTGGGATAGAGAACTTTGGGAAAAGAGACCCAGGGGAAAGAGACCCAGGGGAAAAGAGAGCCAGGGGAAAATAGACCCTGGGGAAAGAGACCCATGGCAAAAGAGACCCAGGGGAAAGAGACCCAGTGGAAAAGAGATCAAGGGGAAAAGAGACCCAGGGGAAAGGAGACCCAGTGGAAACAAACCCTGGGGAAAAGAGACCCAAGAGAAACATACCCTGGGGAAAAGAGACCCAGGGGAAATGAAACCCATGGGAAAGTGATCCAGGGAAAAGAGACCCAGGGGAAAGAGACACAGGGAAAAGAGACCCAGGAGAAAAGAGACCCAGGAGAAAAGAGACCTAGGGGAAAAGAGACCCAGGGGAAAGAGGCCCAGGGGAAAAGAGTCCCGGGAAAAGAAACCTAGGGAAAAAGAGACCAATGGGAAAGAGACCCAGGGGAAAAGCGAGCCATGTGAAAGAGACCAAGGGGAAAAGCAACCCAGTGGAAAGAGACGCAGGGGAGAAGATTCGGGGATAAAGAACCAAAGAAAAGAGACACGGTGGAAAAGACAACCAGGGGAAAGAGTTCCTGGGAAAAGAGGCCCCTGGGAAATGAGACGCAGGGGAAAGAGACCCAGGAGAATGAGATCCAAAGGAAAAGAGACCCAGAGGGATAGAGAACTTGGGGAAAAGAGACCCAGGGGAAAGAGACCCAGGGGAAAAGAGAGCCAGGGGAAAATAGACCCTGGGGAAAGAGACCCACGGCAAAAGAGACCCAGGGGAAAGAGACCCAGTGGAAAAGAGACCCAGGGGAAAAGAGACCCAGGGGAAAGGAGACACAGGGGAAACAGACCCTGGGGAAAAGAGACCCAGGAGAAACATACCCTGGGGAAAAGAGTCCAAGGGGAAAGGAAACCCATGGGAAAGAGAAGAGTCCCAGGGGAAAAGACACCCAGGGGAAAGAGACACAGGGAAAAGAGACCCAGGAGAAAAGAGACCCAGGAGAAAAGAGACCCAGGGGAAAAGAGTCCCGGGAAAAGAAACCTAGGGGAAACGAGACCAATGGGAAAGAGAGCCAGGGGAAAAGCGATCCATGTGAAAGAGACCAAGGGGAAAAGCAACCCAGTGGAAAGAGACGCAGGGGAGAAGACTCAGTGGAAAAAGAACCAAAGAAAAGAGACCCAGGAGAAAAGAGAACCAGGGGAAAAGAGACCCAGGGAAAGAGACCCGGGGAAAGAGACCGAGGGAAAAGTGACATAGTGGAAAGGAGACCCAGGGGAAAAGAGATCCAGGGGATAGAGTCCCAGAGGAAAAGAGACCCAGGGGAAAAGTGACACAGGGGAAAAAGTGACACAGGGGAAAGAGATCCAAGGCAAAAGAGACCAAGGGGAATCGAGATTCGGGCGAAAGAGACCCAGGAGAATGAGATCCAAGGGAAAAGAGACCCAGGGGGATAGAGAACTTTGGGAAAAGAGACCCAGGGGAAAGAGACACAGGGGAAAGAGACCCAGGGGAGAGAGTCCCAGGGGAAAGAGACCCAGGGGAAAGTGACCCAGGGGAGAAGAGTCCAAGGGGAAAGAGACCCAGAGGAAAAGAGACCATGGGGGATAGAAATCTTTGGGAAAAGAGACCCAGGGGTAAGAGACACAGCGGAAAGAGACCCAGGGGAAAGAGACCCAGTGGAAAGAGACCCAGGGGAGAAGAGCCCCAGGGGAAATGTGATCCAGGGGAAAGATACCCAGGGGAATAGAGACCCAGGCGTATGAGTCCCAGGGAAATGAGACCCAGGTGAAAGAGTCCCAGGGGAACAGAAACCTGGGAAAAGAGACCCAGGGGAAAGGAGACCCAGGGGAAAGAGACCCAGTCGTCCAGACACCCCGGGGAAAGAGACCCAGGGGAAAAGGGACCCAGGGGAAAAGGTACCCAGGGGAAATAGTCCCTGGGGGAAGAGACCCAGGGAAATGAGATACAGTGGAAAGAGACCCAGAGGAAAATAGACTATTTTGAAAGAGACCCTGGAGAAAGAGACCCAGGGGAATAGAGACCCAGGGGAAAGAGATTCAGGGGAAAATAGACCGAGGGGAAAACAGACCCAGGGGATACAGACCCAGGTGGTTGCGACCCAGCGGAAAAGAGACCCAGGGGAAAGATACTTAGGGGAAAAGAGACCAAGGGGAAAAGAGACCCTGGGGGAAGAGACACAGGGCAAAATGAGACCCAGGGGAAAGAGACCCAGGGGAAAATAGACCGAGGGGAAAACATACCCAGGGGATACAGACCCAGGTGAAAAGAGAACCAGGGGAAAGGAGAGCCAGGGAAACAGACCCTGGGGAACAGAGACCCAGGGGAAAAGGGACTCAGGGAAAGGAGACCCGTGGGAAAAGAGAAACGGGGAAAGAGACCAAGGAGAAAAGAGACCCTGTGAAAGAGACTCGGCGGAAAGAGATCCAGGGGAAAAGTGAAGCAGGGGAAAATAAACCCAGGGGAAAGAGACCCAGAGGAAAATAGACTATGTGAAAAGAGACCCAGGAGAAAGAGACCCAGGGGAAAGAGACCCAGGGGAAAAATGACCCAGTGGAAAGAGACACAGCGGAAAGAGACCCACGGGAAAAGAAACCCAGAAGGAGCAGATTCAGGGGAAAAGACACCCGGGGAAAAGAGACCCAGGGGAAAAGAGAACGAGGGGAAAGAGACACCGCGGAAAGAGACCCAGGGGAAAAGAGTCCCATGCGAATGAGACTCAGGGAAATGAGATCCTGGGGAAAGATACCCAGGGGAATGATATTCAAGGGTAAAGAGACCAAGGCGAAAGAGACCCAGGAGAATGAGATCCAAGGGAAAAGAGACCCTGGGGGATAGAGAACTTCGGGAAAAGAGAACCAGGGGAAAGAGACACGGCGGAAAGAGACCCAAGGGAAAGAGGTCCAGGGGAAAGAGACCCAGGGTAGAAGAGCCCCAGGGGAAAGAGACTCAGGGGAAAGAGAACCGGGGATAAGAGACCCAGGGGAAAAGAGACCTTGGGGAAAAGAGACCCAGGGGAAACAGACACAGGGAAAAGAGAACCAGGGGATAGAGACCCAGGGGAAAAATTACCCAGCGGAAAGATACCCAGGGGAAAGAGACCCAGTGGAAAAGAAACCCAAAGGGAGGAAACCCAGGGGAAAAGTCACCCAGGGGAAAGAGACAAAGGGAAAAGAGACCAGGGGAAAAGAGACCCAGGGGAAAAGAGAACCAGGGGAAAAGTGACCCAAGCGAATGAGACCCAGGGCAATGAGATCCAGGGGAAAGAGAGCCAGGGGAAATGAAACCTGGGAAAAGAGACACAGGGGAAAGAGACCCGGGGAAAGAGATCGGGGAAATGAGACCAAGGGTATAAGAGAGCCCGGGGAAAGAAACCCAGGGGAGAAGAGTCCCAGGGGAAAGAGACCCAGGGGAAAGAGACCCGGGGATAAGAGACCCACGGGAAAAGAGACCTTGGGGAAAAGCGACCCAGGGGAAACAGACCATGGGGAAAGGAGGCCCAGGGTGAAAAGTGAAACAGGAGAATGATACCCAGCGGAATGAGACCCAGGGGAAAAGAGATTCAGGGGAAAAGAGACCCAGGGGAAAGAGACCCAGGGAAATCAGTTCCAGGGGAAAGATACCCTGGGGAATGAGATTCAAGGGATAAGAGACCCAGGGGAATAGAGACCCAGTCATATGAGTCCCACGGATATGAGATTCAGGGGAAAGAGTCCCAGAGGAATAGAAACCTGGGAAAAGAGACCCCGCGGAAAGGAGACCCAGGGGAAACAGACCAAGAGGAAATAGATCCAGGGGAAAAGAGAAGCAGGTGAAAAGAAACCCAGGGGAAAGAGACCCAGTAGTCAAGACACCACGGGGAAAGAGACCCAGGGGGAAAAGGGACCCAGGGGAAAAGAGTCCCGGGGGAAAGAGACCCAGGGAAATGAGATACAGGGGAAAGAGCTTCAGGGGAAAAGAGACCCAGGGGAAAGAGACCCCGAAGAAAAGAGACTATTTGAAAAGAGACCCAGTAGAAAGAGACCCAGGGGAAAAGAAACCCAGGGGAAAGAGATTCAGGAGCTAACAGACCCAGGTGAATGCGACCCAGGGGAAAAGAGACCCAGGGGTAAGAGACTTAGGGGAAAAGAGACCCAGGGGAAAATAGACCCTGGGAAAAGAGACCCAGAGCGAAAGAGACCCAGGGGAAAGAGACCAAGGGGAAAAGAGACCGAGGGGAAAACAGACCCAGGGGATACAGAACCAGGGGAAAAGAGAACCAGGGAAAGGAGAGCCAGGTGAACGGGACCCTGGGGAACAGAGACCCAGGGGAAAAGGGACTCACGGAAAAGAGATCCGGGGGAAAGAGAACCAGGGGAAAGAGATCAAGTGGAAAAGAGAGCCTGTGAAAAGAGACCCAGGGGAAAAGAGACCCAGTGGAAAGAGACCCAGGGGAAAGAGACCCAGGAAAAAGAGACTCAGGGGAAAGAGACCCAGGGGAAAAGAGAACCAGCGGAAAGAGACCTTGGTGAAAGAGAACCAGGGGAAAAGAACCCCAGAGGGAGGAGACCCAGGTGAAAAGACACCCAGGGGAAAGAGACCCAAGGGAAAGAGACCCGGGGAAAAGAGCCCCAGGGGAAAAGAGAACCAGGGGAAAGAGACACAGCAGCAAGAGACCCAGGGGAAAAGAGATCCAGGGAAATGAGATCCAGGGGAAAGATACCCAGGGGAATGAGATTCAAGGGAAAAGAGACCCAGGGGAATAGAAACCTGGGAAAAGAGAGCCAGGGGAAAGGAGACCCAGGGGAAACAGACCAAGAGGAAAGAGACCCAGGTGAAAGAGACACAGGGGAAAAGAGAACCAAGGGAAATAGACTCAGGGGAAAAATGACCCAGGGGAAAGAGACCCAGGGGAAAGAGACCCAGGGGAAAAGCATCCAGAGGGAGGAGACCCAGGGGAAAAGAGAACCAGCGGAAAGAGACCTAGGGGAAAGAGAACCAGGGGAAAAGAACCCCAGAGGGAGGAGACCCAGGTGAAAAGACAACCAGGGGAAAGAGACCCAGGGGAAAGAGACCCGGGGAAAAGAGACCCAGGGGAAAAGAGAACCCGGGGAAAGAGATCAAGGGGTATAGAAACCTGGGAAAGGAGAGCCAGGGGAAAGGAGACTCAGGGGAAACAGACCAAGAGGAAAGAGACACAGGTGAAAGAGACACAGGGAAAAGAGAACCAAGGGAAATAGACTCAGGGGAAAAATGACCCAGGGGAAAGAGACCCAGGGGAAAGAGACCCAGGGGAAAATAATCCAGAGGGAGGAGACCCAGTTAAAAAGTCAGCCAGGTGAAAGAGACCCAGGGGAAAGACACCCGGGGAAAAGTGACCCAGGGGAAAAGAGAACCAGGGGAAAGAGACACAGCGGAATGAGACCCAGGGGAAAAGAGACCCAGGCGAATGAGACCCAGGAGAATGAGATCCAAGGGAAAAGAGTCCCTGGGGGATAGAGAACTTCTGGAAAAGAGACCCAGGGGAAAGAGACACGGCGGGAAAGAGACCCAAGGGAAAGAGGTCCAGGGGAAAGAGACCCAGGGTAGAATAGCCACAGGGGAAAGAGACCCAGGGGAAAGAGAACCGGGGATAAGAGACCCAGGGGAAAAGAGACCCAGGGGAAACAGACAAAGGGAAAAGAGAACCAGGGGATAGAGACCCAGGGGAAAAATGACCCAGCGGAAAGAGACCCAGGGGAAAGAGACCCAGGGGAAAAGAAACCCAAAGGGAGGAGACCCAGGGGAAAAGTCACCCAGGGGAAAGAGATTCAGAGCAAAATTGACCCAGGGGAAAGAGACCCAGAAGAAAAGAGAATATATGAAAAGAGACCCAGGAGAAAGAGACCCAGGGGAAAAGAGATCCAGGGGAAAGAGATTCAGGGGCAAACAGAACCAGGTGAATGCGACCCATGGGAAAAGAGACCCAGGGGTAAGAGACTTAGGGGAAAAGAGACCCTGGGAAAAGAGACCCAGAGCAAAAGAGACCCAGGGGAAAAGAGACCGAGGGGAAAACAGACCCAGGGGATACAGAACCAGGGGAAAAGAGAACCAGGGGAAAGGAGAGCCAGGTGAAAGAGACCCTGGGGAACAGAGACCCAGGGGAAAAGGGACTCAGGGAAAAGAGACCCGGGGGAAAAGAGAACCAGGGGAAAGAGATCAAGTGGAAAAGAGAGCCTGTGAAAAGAGACCCAGGGGAAAAGAGACCCAGCGGAAAGAGACCCAGGGGAAAGAGACCCAGGGAAAAGAGACTCATGGGAAAGAGACCAAGGGGAAAAGAACCCCAGAGGGAGGAGACCCAGGTGAAAAGACACCCAGGGGAAAGGGACCCAGGGGAAAGAGACCCAGGGGAAAGAGACCCAGGGGAAAAGAACCCCAGAGGGAGGAGACCCAGGTGAAAAGACACCCAGGGGAAAGGGACCCAGGGGAAAGAGACCCGGGGAAAAGAGACCCAGGGGAAGAGAGAACCAGGGGAAAGAGACACAGCAGCAAGAGACCCAGGGGAAAAGAGATCCAGGGAAATGCGATCCAGGGGAAAGATACCCAGGGGAATGAGATTCAAGGGAAAAGAGACCAAGGGGAATAGAAACCTGGAAAAAGAGAGCCAGGGGAAAGGAGACTCAGGGGAAACAGACCAAGAGGAAAGAGATCCAGGGGAAAAGAGAAGCAGGGGAAAAGAAACCCAGGGGAAAGATACTCAGAGTAAAAGAGTCTATGTGAAAAGAGACCCAGGAGAAAGAGACCCAGGTGAAAGAGACACAGGGAAAAGAGAAGCAAGGGAAAAAGACTCAGGGGAAAAATGACACAGGGGAAAGAGACCCAGGGGAAAGAGACCCAGGGGAAAAGAATCCGGAGGGAGGAGACCCAGGGGAAAAGACACCCAGGGGAAAGAGACCCAGGGGAAAGAGACCCGGGGAAAAGAGACCCAGGGGAAAAGAGAACCCGGGGAAAGAGATCAAGGGGAATAGAAACCTGGGAAAAGAGAGCCAGGGGAAAGGAGACTCAGGGGAAACAGACCAAGAGGAAAGAGACACAGGTGAAAGAGACACAGGGAAAAGAGAACCAAGGGAAATAGACTCAGGGGAAAAATGACCCAGGGGAAAGAGACCCAGGGGAAAGAGACCCAGGGGAAAATAATCCAGAGGGAGGAGACCCAGTTAAAAAGTCAGCCAGGTGAAAGAGACCCAGGGGAAAGACACCCGGGGAAAAGTGACCCAGGGGAAAAGAGAACCAGGGGAAAGAGACACAGCGGAATGAGACCCAGGGGAAAAGAGACCCAGGCGAATGAGACCCAGGAGAATGAGATCCAAGGGAAAAGAGTCCCTGGGGTATAGAGAACTTCTGGAAAAGA